>JAQGDG010000051.1:0-600000 GCA_029844215.1 Przewalskia tangutica | reverse complement strand
CATACTGATCTCTAGAGGGTTAAGGATATATCTATATCTACTGCTTCACTCCCCTTAGTCGTTCTAATCAAACTCGCCTGTAGGGCGCATAGCTAAGGAAGATGACAAACTACCCACCGATCCTGAAGGCTAAGTCCTCCCGCAAGGACACTCTTTCGACATCAGACCCTGACGGTCATAGGTACAACAAGTACCAACTAAAAGACGACATTCCCTGAGATGACGCCACACCGCTGAACACCGAGAAAATCGAATCGGATGGTGGAACCTTCGTGTGAGCGGAAGCTCGAGCTCGACCAACTCCTGCATACCCCGAACGCCCCGAACCCCGTGGAGGACCTTTGCGACCGGTGGATGCGCATAATCTATTCTGCGGTGGCGACTCGCCTCGAAAGTTACCAAAGGACCTTTGCCGCTCGCCTCTTCTCGCCTTGGTTAACCCGCCGATTGCTACGTTTCTCGGCCTGCTGCGCATAAGCCCGACCACAGGCCATGCTCAAGCCCAACTGAAGAATTACTCTTGCACAACCCTCTCTTAGATAGTCATCAAGACTCGCGGTACATCGGTATACTCTCTGGTAGTCAAATCCATAGTTAGTGCAGGTTGCCTCTTGAAATCTATATTCTGCTCCCGCCGTGGCGAAGGTTCACATATCGTGGCCGCAGTAGGAACTGCCGCCGCCGTGCTA
Source organism: Przewalskia tangutica (assembly GCA_029844215.1). NCBI lineage: Eukaryota > Viridiplantae > Streptophyta > Magnoliopsida > Solanales > Solanaceae > Przewalskia > Przewalskia tangutica. Next base: position 599,311 of record JAQGDG010000051.1, on the reverse strand, counting down.
AAACTCTGCTGGGGCTAGTGACGTCGCAGAACTCCCCGAATGAAGCACCACCCAAGGTGATAATTGGGCCTGTGCCCACGTAACCCTCTGTACTCTACTCGCAGCTCCCTCGGCTGCCTTGTCCTCACGGGGACCGGGTTGCCTCTACGCGAGGCATAGCGGTAAGGGAAAGAAATACGTTAGAGGTCCAACTTACAACACGGCTCTAAGGCACGATCTGAGTGAGAAGAATAGAAACCAATCCTAAATATCCTATAGCCTCACGATCATTGGTGTGGTGCACAACACACCGATAATCAAGACTCTACCGATACGGTCGTAGACACTTTCCGAGGATTAAGCGCTCGATACCACTTTTGTCACGACCAACCCGGGCCGTGGATCGTGCCTTACCCGGGCACGGAGTCATACATCGAGTAATCAGTGGAATATAAAATAACCAAGATATGAAACAAGAAAAATTGAGACACGATATATCTGAAGAAAGTTGCCTTTGGCATAAATAATAATAACAACTCTTTCAAAATGAGCAGTTTAATCCTTTCTTTACAAACCTCGCCCACAACAAGATTACTGCACTTACGAATGATATGACAACAACGACGGACAGGTTCTCGCCATACCCCGAATGTAAGCACCTACAACAACAGGACTATACGAAGATAAGCCTCCGAGGAACGGAGCTTCCCAAACGCCGAATCGTGACTCCTAAGAGCGAGGATCAACGATCGGTGTACCTTTACTCGCGGTATGAACGCACTCTCAAGGAGGTCGATAACAGTACCGAGTATGCGAAATCAAAATATCAGAAATGAAATCATAGTAGTCTATATAAAGCAGAGACATGTATGATAACCAAACTACGATTCACAATAAATAAGCAATCATATCAAGTCGTGACTTACGCCTCAAGTCATCACTCAAATACATAAATATGGGTCTCACGCCCACAACATCAATCATGCCGTGGAATACCTTCCCACCGGCATCGATGATAGAAAAGCACCAAGGAATACACATGAACAAAGGGTCCCACTCGTGTCAAATAAAATAAAGACAGGTAAGCACGAAGGCATAGCCGACTACTAACACCTACGACTAACAAGGTCATAAATCGTATCAAGATATCTGTCTGCACCGTCACATGATCAAAGCCGGCCGCCGCTCGCAATATCAAATGCGCGTCTAGCCTCGAACTCCCGCAGCCCGCATAGGCCAATCTCATAGGCCCGCATGAGGTATAACCCCGCATCGAGGGTAGCTACTACCGCATCGCCCCGACTCGCGATCCGCATGGCCACATAGACCGCATGACCATAAAGGCCGCACACTAACACGAACTCGTAGCTCGCATAGGCCCGGGACCCGCATGAGGTATTCTCGAATCATGGTCCTGCATCGCCGAGTCTACCCCGCATCGGAGGCGCTTAACCCCGAAACACGGTGAGTGGTATAATACCAACATAACGGCTTTTAACGTTTAAACAACATAAGCACAATCAAGGGAAAGCCCCTTTACACAAACATCACAGAATACTAACACACGTAGCATCCTAATATGATTACTTATCAAATCAACACGAAGGTATTACAAGGCTATCACAAACCAATACAATCAAGTTATTCACACATAAGGTACTTTCTACTATGTGTCAACATGTTCGGGTTTCTATCCCCAAAGTACTTCATACATTAACCTTTTAAAAGATACGTTACTTTCACAAAAGTCACACAATACCCGTAGTATATGAAAATAGAGTGATTATCTTTTGAAGTGAATCAAAACACTTATCTTTGTAAAATCAAGTAACAACATTATTATCCAAACGTCCAAGTTTGCCTAATTTCAAATGTTCACGTTTCTTATTTTAGAAAGGTTTCGTAGTTCATAGTCTTATTCATATAAGAATATAATTCTCTCTTTTAAACTATCTGAGAAACATAAGCCTTATATGTGAGTAGGATATTCTTGTTTATAACAATCTTATTACAGCAGCCATGATGTAGGAAATATCATTTTGTCTCATCTTAGCTTCTATGCAGATGGAAGTTTCTACGGGTTTTAATAATACTTAATTATTAAAAACATTTCCTTTTATTAACGCTGCAGTGGTTTGTCGATACACATTCTGATTTCCGAAATCAGTAAAACATTCTTAAGTCGTTATACCTAACTTCCCATAAAGCTAGTATAACTCTTAAGTTTTCAAAAACCCAAGTATTACTTCTTCTTTCGAAATGATTCAAAAATCTTTTGAAATACTTCAAGTTCTTTACTAACACATAACAAGCCAGTTATAGTTCAAATCAGTTACCTCTTAAAAACCACAAGTATTTCCTTACCAACATAAAGCTGTTATAACCAACTTCCCATAAAGCCGTTATAACACTTTATGTTTTAAACCAATCAAATACATTTAGCATATGTACGTCTACCGTACTACATAGTTCACACATATCATGCTAGAAGAGATAGGAAGAGGTTCACATACCTCGCGACGAGTATCGACTAATAGCAAAACGCCCAAGTACTTCCAACCGTCGCTACTCCTAAGCCAAGTAGATCGCGCCACACGTAGTACTTCAACCTATAAGGCCACAAGGCGCTATTAACATTTAGACCACATCGTAGAACATTCTACAGAAAATTCCAAAGACTCTCCCCGCAAACAGCGTAAATCTCCTCCTTTATCGAGGCCGGCTACCAAGCCAACCAGGGGTTATACATCTAACCCGAACGTACAATTCTACTACACGTAAAAGCTACACAAGTCTCATCAGAATACACCCCTATGTAAAACAGCTTCGATTCTTCTTCAAAAGGTTTCTTATTATTCAGCTTAAGTCAAAAGACATCACGATAACAACGCTCAGTTCTATATATAGTATACTTCAACTATATAGTCTAACAATCATGTAATTTCCAATTACAATAGAGGGACAAAATATTTACCTCGATAAGCCCATAATTATCCAAGTTATAATGTCGATCCTGAGCAAGGTTTAGCTCCTACTCCGTGCGCTCCGACCCGCTCCAACCAACCCTTAGAAGTTCTAACCAACTTCTACTTATTACTCCAACTAACTATGGAGATTTTCCTTAGGGTTTCGGTTTTGTGACTGAAGGAAGTATAATAGTATTTACGGGCTTTTCAGATAAGTATAACCTTAGAATACTACAAGGTATACTGGCTAAGGTAATTTGGGCATTATAACAATACTTTTGAGAGTATTTCTACCAAGAGGGGGTATTTATACGAAAACTACTAGGCTAGTGGGTACCCCGGCTAGCACCCCAAGGAGGGGTGTCTACCCTACTACCCCACTGTGGGGGAGACTCTCGCGAGGGGGAGGACGAGAACAACTCTTTCAAGAGAGGAGGATTTCTAACACTTAGAAATATTTGGAATGGATGAAGAAGTCATCCTAAGGGGGTATTTATAGCACAAGCCAAGGCCAACCAATGGCCAAGATCTAGCCAAGTGCATAGCAAGTGTAGGGCCAAGATTCACCCATGTGTCCTTAACCAACTAACACACAAAATATCCTACCAACTCCCCTCTTCAATTCGCCCAATCCGCCCCATACGTCCGCCAATGGGAGGGTGCCAAGTGGCGCCCTCTTGTTGGCCCAACACGTTTCGTCTCTCGGAAAAATCCGTAAAAATTAAAAATGACATAGCCGGAATTTTCCCTACGAAAGCTGTGAAAACATTTCGTCGAAAAACGACTCTAAACGGGTGTTGTGAACAAAAATTAATTCGGCCAAGCCTAATACAAGTTTCAAATTTTCTACGTACGTCCTTACGTACATACTCTGAAAAAATACGGGGTATAACAGAGCCTACACATAGGTCGGATTACGCCATATTACCCCGAGCCTACACATAGGCCGGGTTACGTCATCTTACACCGAGCCCCACAGGCGGGCCGGATTATGATACATGATTCCACAGTACACCGAGCCCCACAGGCGGGCCGGATTATGTCACATGATTCACCAGTACACCGTGTCCCGCAAATGGACCGGATTATGTTATGTAAGATATGTAAGTTATGTGAAAAATACTGGATTAAACTCTTAAGTATGTATGTAAGAATATGTTGTTAAATTTTATTGAAAGAAGGAAAAGAACGGTTAATATATGATTGATTTCAGGAGTTAAAAGGGCATTCTTTTATACAGACATGATTTGGTTATTGCATTTTATTTACTTCCATACTCGGTACTGTTATCGACTTCTTCGGGCTGCGTTCATGCCCGCAGGTGATAGGTATACAGGTTGGTGATCCTTGCTCTTAGGATCTCTGTTCAGTTTTTGGAAGGAAGCCCTTTCACTCCGGAGGCTTATCTTTTGGTACGGCTTTCCACGATGTGGTAGACTTATGTACATTCAGGGGTATGGCGGCCCCGTCCCGCCAGCTTGAAATTCTTAGAGGTGCAGTAGTTACATATTGTGGGTCGGTTTGTAAAAGGAAATGGATGTATCGCTTGTTATGTATATGTATATGTGTCGGGAAGGTAGCCTTATCGGCTAACACGTGGTTTAGTTTCTCGATATTTTATTTTATAAGTTTCATGTATGTTCCACGCTATTCTCTCGATGTATACCAACAGGTGCCAGTAGTAGGCACCGCATGCCCGGTCTGGGTCGTGATGTATTTATGGATTTGATGAACCGGGTGTTCAAGACATTTTTGGATACATTTGTGATAGTATTCATTGATGACATCCTGGTTTATTCGCGGACAGAGCAGGAGCATGCAGATCACTCGGCGACGCAGATTGGGTTCTCCGGAGCCGGCAGTTATTCGCCAAGTTCTCCAAGTGTGAGTTTTGGTTGGCCTCAGTGGCATTTCTGGGGCACATTATTGGGGTTGATGGTGTTCGGGTGGATACGACAAAGATTGAAGCAGTCAAGTCTTGGCCGAGACCTACTACTCCGACCGAGGTGCAGCTTAGTGGTCGCGATTATTATCGTAGGTTCGTGAGCGCTTGCTTCGATTTCAAGACCGCTGACTAGCCGAATCGTAAGCGCCAAGTTCCGGATGAGGCTTGCAAGAAGGTTTTCCGCTTTGAAGGAAAGGTTGACTACACTCCGCTTTTACTCTTCCGGCGGGTTAGACGCACGTGATCTATTGTGATGCCTGCATCGCCAGAGTGTGTTTTGATGCAGCACGGCAAGGTTATAGCCTATGCTTCCCGGCAGTTACGGAAGCATGAGAGGAATTACCCTACCCACGACTTAGAGTTGGCCACAGTTATGTTATACCCCGTATTTCCAGAGTATGTACGTAAGGACGTACGTAGAAAAGTTTGTGCCTTAAAATGCAAGGGCCGAAAATTATTTGTTCACAACACCCGATTAGAGTCGTTTTTCGACGAAACGCTTCCACAACCACGAGGGAAAATTTCGGCTATGTCATTTATATTTTTTGCGAATTTTTCCGAGAGACGAAACATTTTTGGACCAATGGGAGGGTGACACTTGTCACCCTCATTGACAGAAAGAGGGTGGTTGGCCTTGGCCGATTGGTTCACGTTTTTGTGCCTTGTTTTGGCCTTGTTTTGTGCAATGTTTTGTGGCTTGTTTTGTGGAGTAGGGACTAGGGGGCACTTGGTCACATCTTGGCCCTCCACTTGCCCCCCACATGGCTTGATCTTGGCCCTTGGTTTCTATAAATACCCTCCCTTTGATGAGTTTTCATCCACTCCTCACTCCTCAAGTCTTGAAAGCCCTCCCTTTTTCGTGAGGCCCTCGCCGAGAGTAGCGCCCCCTCCTCCTTGTGGTGTGGCCGAGACCCACCCCCCTTCCGTTGGGGGGAAACCGTGGGGGTACCCCCCCTTGCCGTGTTGTTCTCGTAGAAAACACCCCCCCTCTTGGTAGAAATACTTCCATAGTATTGTTACTATACCCAAATTACCTTAGTCGTATACCTTGTAGTATTCCAAAGATACCTCTATACGTAGAGCCCGGAAATACTACCTTTTGTCCTTTTAATCTCAAACCGAAACCCTAAGGAAATCTTCATAGTTGGTTGAAGTATTTAAGTAGAAGTTGGTTAGAACTTCTAAGGGTTGTTTGGAGCGGATTGGAGCGCACGGAGTAGGAGCTAAACCTTGCTCAGGATCGACATTATAACTTGGATAATTTTGGGCTTATCGAGGTAATTATCTTGTCCCCCTATTGTAATTGGAAATTACATGTTGTTAGAATATATAGTTGAAGTATACTATATATAGAGCTGAACGTAGTTATCGGCAATGTCTTTTGACTTAAGCCTGAATAATAAGAAACCTTTCGAAGAAGAGTCTCGAATCAGAATTACATGGGTGTATTACGGTAGACGTGTGTAGCTTTTCTGTGAGATAGAATTGTGCACGTCCGGATTAGACGTATAACCCCCCCCTGGTTGGCTTGGTAGCCGGCCCCGATAGAGGAGGAGATTTACGCTGTTGCGGGGGGGGAGGTGCTGCCGAATTTTCTGTAGAATGTTCTACGAAGAGATCTAGATGTTAATAAGCGCCTTGTGGCCTTATAGGTGAAGTACTACGTGTGACGCGATCTACTTGGCTTAAGGAGTAGCCGACGGTTGGAAGTACTTGGAGCGTTTTGCTATTAGTCGATACTCGTCGCGAGGTATGTGAACCTCTTCCTATCTCTTCTAGCATGATATATGTGTAACTATGTAGTACGGTAGACGTACAGGTGTTAAATGTATTTGATTGGTCTAAAACATAAAGTGTTATAACGGCTTTATGGGAAGTTGGTTATAACAGCTTTATGTAGGTAAGAAAATACTTGTGGTTTTTAAAAGGTAACTGATTTGAACTATAACTGGCGGGTTATGTGATAATAAAGAACTTGAAGTATTTCAAAAGATTTTGAATCATTTTGAAAGAAGAGTAATACTTGGTTTTTGAAAACTTAAGAGTTATACTAGCTTTATGGGAAGTTAGGTATAACGGCTTAAGAAGGTTTTACTGATTTCGGAAATCAGAATGTGTATCGACAAACCACTGCAGCGTTAATAAAAGGAAATGTTTTGACAGATTAAGTATTATTAAAACCAGTAGAAACTTCCATCTGCATAGAAGCTAAGATGAGACAAAATGATATTTCCTAGGTCATGGCTGCTGTAATAAGATTGTTATAAACAAGAATATCCTACTCACACATAAGGCTTATGTTTCTCAGATGGTTTAAAAGAGAATTATATTCTTAAATGAATAAGGCTAGGAACTACGAAACCTTTCTAAAATAAGAAACGTGAACATTTGAAATTTGGCAAACTTGGACGTTTGAAAAAGAATGTTGTTACTTGGTTTTACAAAGAGAAGTGTTTTGATTTACTTCAAAAGATAATCACTCTATTGTTATATACTACGGGTATTGTGTGACTTTTGTGAAAGTAACATATCTTTAAAGAGTTATTGTATAAAGTACTTTGGGGATAAAAACCCGATCTCGTTAATCATATAGTAGAAAGTACCTTATGTGTGAATAACTTGATTGTATTGGTTTGTGATAGCCTTGTAATACATTCGTGTTGATTTGATAAGTAATCATATTAGGATGCTACGTGTGTTAGTATTCTGTGATGTTTGTGTAAAGGGTTTTCCTCGATTGTGCTTATGTTGTTTAAACGATAAACCGTTATGTTGGTATTATACCACTCACCGTGTTTCCGGGGTTGCGCCTCCGACGCGGGTAGACTCAGCGATGCGGGACCATGATTCGAGAATACCTCGCGGGTCCCGGGGCCTATGCGAGCTACGAGTTCCGTTAGTGTGCGGCCTTTATGGTCACGCGATTCATGTGGCCATGCGGATCGCGAGTCCGTGACGCCGGGAGTAGCTACCGACGCGGGTTATACCTCACGCGGCCTACGAGATTGGCCTATGCGAGTCAGCGGAGTTCCAGTGGCTAGACGCGCACATTTGATATTGCGGCGAGCCGCTTTGATCATGTGACGCCTAGACAGATATCATGATACGCTTTATGACCTTGTTAGTACTGTGGGTGTTAGTAGTCGGCTATGCCTTCATTTACCCTGCATCGTTTATTTGGACACGTGGGACTGCTGTTCATATGTATTCCTTGGTGCTTTTCTATCATCGATCGCCAGATGAGGAAGGTATTCCACGGGCATGATTGATGTTGTGGGCGTGAGACCCATTGTTATATTGGAGTGATGACTTTGAGGGTGTTATACCCCGTATTTCCAGAGTATGTACGTGGGGGACGTACGTAGAAATTTTCGAACTTCTTTAGGCTTGGCCGAATTCTTTTTGTGCACAACACCCGGTTAGAGTCGTTTTTCGACGAAACGTTTTCACGACTTTCGTAGGGAATTTCCGGCTATGTCATTTATAATTTTGCGGATTTTTCCGAGAGAAAACATTTTGGACCAGCGGGAGGTGACATGTGTCACCCTCACATTGAAGGCGGACGGCAACCATGGCTTGGCTTGGACGATTTGGACCACTTTAGTTGGTAGGATATTTTGTGCAAGTTGTGTGGTAGATGGATAAGGTCCACATGGTTGAAATCTAGCCCTACACTTGCCTTACACTTGGTTGAATCTTGGCCATTGGTTGGCCATTTCTTGACCTATAAATACCCCACCCTTTGGAAGACTTCTTCATCCAAAAATCTTCCTAAGTCTTGAAGTTCTCTTCCTCCCTCCCTTGTGTAGTTCGTCCACCACCCCCCTCTTCCCCTTGTGAGGCCTTGTGGCCGAGAAACCCCTACCCCTTTGTGAGTACTAGCCGAGAGCACCACCCCCCCTCCTAGTGGTGCTAGCCGTGGGGTACCCCCCCTAGCCTAGTTGTCTCGTATAAATACCCCTTGTTGTGGTATAGAAATACTCTCCTAGTATTGTTATAATGCCCAAATACCTTGGACCAAATACCTTGTAGTATTCCCAAGGTTACACGTATACAAAAGCCCAGAAAATACGATTATACTTCCTTTAGCCACAAAAACGAAACCCTAAGGAAATCTTCACCCGTTGTTGAAGTTGTAAGTAGAAGTTGGTTAGAACTTCTAAGGGTTGTTTGGAGCTTCGGAGTAGGAGCTAAGCGTTGCTCGGGATCGACTTTATACTTGGATAATTTTGGGCTTATCGAGGTAAACACTCTTGTCCTTCTATTGTAAATGGAAATTACATGTTAGAATATATATAGTTGAAGTATACTATATATAATCGAACTTAGTATTGTGGCAATGTCTTTTGACTTAAGCACGAAGAATAATGAATCGAATCGAATCGTAATTACATAGGGTGTATTGCAGAGACTTGTAGTATTGCGAGTAGAATTGTACACGCCCGTTAGATGTATAAACCCCTGGTTGGCTTGGTAGCCTCGATAGAGGAGAGATTTACGTTGTGTGGGAGGTCTTTGCGAATTTTACGTAGAAAGATGGGAACTTGTGTTTAAGATTTAATAGACGTTTGTGACCTTTATAGGTGAAAGTACTAAGAGTAGCGTATTCACTCAGGAGTGGAAAGGGCTAACAAGGTTGTAGTACTTGGAGCTTTGCTTATTGTAGATACTCGTCGCGAGGTATGTGAACCTCTTCCTATCTCTTCAAGCATGATATGTGTGAACTATGTAGTACGGTGACGCATACGTGTTAACTGTGTTTGATTGTTTTAAAACATAAAGTGTTATAACGGCTTTATGGGAAGTTGGTTATAACAGCTTTATGTAGGTAAGAAAATACTTTGTGGTTTTAAAAGGTAACTGATGTGAATTATAACTGGCTTGTTATAATAAAGAACTTGCTGTATTTCAAAAGATTTATAAATCGTTTTGAAGGGAGAGTAACCCTTGGTTTTAAAGGTTTTAAAAAGAGTTATACTAGCTTTATGGGGAGTTAGGTATAATGTCTTAAGAGAGGTAAAGAAAATGGTTTACTGATGTTAGAAGTTAAGAGACTTGATCTTATAAGATAAGAGACTTAACTTATTTGTTTTAATGTGGATGTTTGTGTGAAACCTCATTCGTGAGTAATGAGTACTTGGTTTTTAAAGGGATAATGTTTTACTGATTTCGGAAATCAGAATGTGTATCGACAGACCACTGCAGCGTTAATAAAGGAAAATGTACTGACTAATGAATTGTATTATTAAAACCAGTAGAAACCTCCATCTGCATAGAAACTAAGATAAGACAAAATGATATTACATTTTCTAGATCATGGCTGCTGTAATAAGAATGTTGTAAACAAGAATAACCTACTCTCACGTGAGACATATATTACTCAATTGTTCTAAAAAGGAATCAAGTGATTAAGTTTGGGAACTATGAAACCATTTGAAAATGAGAAGCTTGAGTAATTGAAACTAGGCAAACTGGAACTTAGGAAAAGAATGTTGCTACTTGATTTTGAAAAGGAATGTGGGTTGGTCATTCTAATACTACGGGTATCGGGTGACTTTTATAAAAGTAATGGATCTCTTTTAAAAGAACTTAACGTATGTAGTACTTTGGGGTTAAAAACCCGGACTTTGGCATAAAATGAAAGTACTTTGAGTTGTGTGAAACTTGCCTATGCTTGTTGTTGTGAAACTTGCCTATGCTTGTTGTTGTGAAACTTTCCTATGCTTGTTGTTGTGAAACTTGCCTATGCTTGTTGTTGTGAACCTTGCCTATGCTTGTGATGATAGCCTTTGTTGTGCCAGTGTGGTATTTCTGTGTTACCGCGTCTCTCGATAGAGGGCCGGTTGACTTGTTGAGAACTTACTGACACGCCGGGTGATGGAGAATTCCACGGGTATGTTTCCATTTTGATTTCTGTCTTGTTGATGTCACATGGGCATGTCTACACCAACGCAGATTCCGGTACGCGCCACGCGGCGGTTTGATTACCGATATATGGTTATTACCGCAACATGGGCGTGTCTACACCGTCGCGATTCGGGGCATGTGGCCACGCGCAGGTTGACCACCCAAGATATTGTTATTGAGGTTACATGGGCATGTCTACACCGTCGCAGATTCGGTAGCGTGGCCACGCGGCCTTGATAATATTGTTGAATCATGGACATGTCTACACCGATGCGATTCGGGGCATGCGGCCATGATGCGAACATGATGGATGTTGTGGGCGTGAGACCCATAGTTATATTTGAGTGGTGACTTTGAGGGCGTGAGTCCCTGACTTGACTGCTTTTATGTTGCGTACTGTATTTTGGTTATCATACATGTCTCCTGCTTTTTTTAGGCTATTATGATTTCATTTACAGTATTTGACAGTTTCACATACTTGGTACCTGTTGTACTGACCTCCTTCGGGGGGCTGCGTTCATGCCGCAGGTAGAGGTACATCGGTCGTGGATCCCCGCTCTTAGGATCTCATTTCAGCGTGTTGGAAAGCTCCGTTCCTTCGGAGGCTTATATTTGGTATGTTTCCCTGAGTTGTAGGTTCTTGTACATTCAGGGGTATGGCGGGGCCCTGTCCCGTCATAGTTGTTGTAAATCTTAGAGGTCTGTAGCACTGTTGTGGGCAGGGTTTGTAAAAAGGATAACTGTTCGGGTTTTTATGTATATACTGAAGGCAACTGTTTTGGTTGGCCTGTTTATTTATTATATCTCTTGTTTCATGACTCGTGTTTTATTTTCCGCTGGTTTTCTCTGATGTTGTATCACTAGGGTGCCCGGGGTAAGGCACCAGTAACGGGCCCGGGTTCGGGGCGTTACAAAGTGGTATCAGAGCAGTTAGTCCTCGGAAAGTGTCTACAGACCGTGTCTAGTAGAGTCTTGATTATCGGTGTGTTGTGCACCACATCTATAATCAGGAGGCTATAGGACATGTAGGATTGGTTTCTATTCTTCTCATTCTGAGATCGTGCCTTAGAGCTGAGTTGTAAGTTGGACCCCTCTGATGTGTTTCATTTTACCAGTTATGCCTCCGCGGCGACGGTGCCCAGAAGGGCAAGGCAGCCGAGGGAGCTGCTAGTGGGATACAGAGGAGTACGAGGGCGCAGGCCCGGTCAGTACCTGAGACAGTGCTTCCGACGGCGAGTTTCGCGACGCCGCCAGCACCAGCAGGGTTTAGAGCCGCAGCCGTGGCTGATGAGACTACAGTACCTGAGCCTCCACCCCACACCGAGCAGGGAGATGGGTCACAAGGAGATGGCCCAGTTATTGGCCAGGGTTGTGGCCAGATATGAGGACAGGCGGATGCGCGCCGGTTCAGCAGACCGTGGTGCACCCGAGAGCGATAGTTTGAGGCTACGGACTTTCCGAGTTGTAGCCCGCCGAGTTTTATGGGTCGAGGCACGAGGATGATCCGCGAGTTCATCCGTCGATTCTGAAGGATCACGCGGTGATCAAGGCTTCAGAGACCGAGTCAGTGACCTTCGGTTCAGACGGCCGCGCGTGATACCGCAATCGATTAGTTTGATTCATGGGAGCTTTCCCGGGGAGAGCATGCACCTCCAGCAGTATGGGATGAGTTTTTCGGGGGCTTCTTTTCACGCACTTCTTGCCTCCGCAGATGAGGAGGGCACGGGCCGACAGATTTTTGTTACTGAGACAGAGAGGGCGCACTGTCAGGGAGTACAATGTCGAGTTCGATTCTTTAGCTCGATATGTCCACGCGCATTGCGGATATGGAGGATAGGGTGCATCGCCACGCCACCGCTAGATGATTATATGGCCGAGTCTTGTGCGGTGTTTCTCTTCACCGCATGGACATTGCCCGCATTCGTGCTCGTGCACTTGGTGCGGCGAGCGCAGAGATCGACGCAGCGACCGCCACAGGCGCCAAGACGGCCGGATATTTTGGCGACTTTCGAGGCGGACCGCCTCAGCAGCAGGCTAGTTATGTACCTCCGCCATTGCAGAGTGGTCCTCCGCAGCCCGGGACCTCGGGATATTCGAGAGCAGTCGTGGCTCGTGTTTGAATGTTCAGGGGAGTAGGGGTGTTGGCCAGATGCAGTCACCCCTACCTCGGTGTGGTCGATGTGGTAGACCGCATTTCGGGGAGTGTCGTAGTACCAAGGGAGCTTGTTATTCTTGCGGCCAACAGGGCCATATGACGAGAGACTGTCCGACCAGGGGTAGCACTGGTAGGATAGCACAGACTACTAGAAGCGATGCCACGGTAAGTCGCGGTGGAAGTTCCTGATTTTAAGCGGTCCTTGAATCGCCTAGTTTCAGGTATATCCTTAACCCAGTAGATACTTGTATGTATTGATGTTAATGATGTGTTAAGTGTTATGTTCGGATAGCTTTGTGCTATAGTGTGATTTAAAAAAACCTAGTGAAAAGGGTAAGTCCCTGTAAGTCCCTGGGTAGCGTGAAATGGAAGTGGTAGCTTTCATGACTGTAGAGGTAAGATTGTTCGGATCAAGAAACTAGAGAATTGGGCGTGACGGAGGGTCGGGTTGAGGCGTGTTGCGTGTCAACCCGTGATGATTGAGGTGGGGTCAGCTCTGGGTGGTCCCGCCAGGAGGTAGGGTCACCAGGGTGTTAGGCCCAAGTTTTGATGACCATCGTATGAGTTCATAGATATGTTCGACCAGAATCAGTTCGTGAAGGCCGAGAATGGCCTTAGAGGAAATCGAGGGTAGTAAGATGACCAAGTTTGGAGGTAGTAACTCCAAGGGTTGGAAGCAAACGTTGACAAGTGGTACGGATACTAGAAAGAGCTCGAGTGTTCGGAAAGTGCACGACGAGATAGGGAGAAGTGAACGTGTGTGATCGTTTCTTTTGTGAAATGTAGGTGCGAAGAGAGTATATTTTAGACCTTGGTGGGGACTTTTGTGCTAACTGAGGTGGTTCCTCGTTGGCGTGGATTTGGGTTTTGCGCGCATGTTTATGTTGTGGTCAGGTGTGGCATGTTTGATTCTCGTAAGTATAGTAGTGAAGACTATACTGACTCACGTTTGTTTTGAGACTTAGAAGGAACATTCGGGACGAATGTTTCTAAGGAGGGGAGAATGTTATACCCCGTATTTCCGCAGTATGCGTGGGGGCGTGCGTAGAAATTTTCGAACTTCTTTAGGCTTGGCCGAATTCTTTTTGTGCACAACACCCGGTTAGAGTCGTTTTTCGACCAAACCTTTTAACAGCTTTCGGAGGGGAATTTACCGCGATGTCATTTATAATTTTTTCGGATTTTTACGAGAGACGAAACAATTTGTACCACGGGAGGGTGACATATGTCACCCTCGCATTGAAGGCAGACGGCAACCATGGCTTGGCTTGGACGATTTGGACCACTTTAGTTGGTAGGATATTTTGTGCAAGTTGTGTGGTAGATGGATAAGGTCCACATGGTTGAAATCTAGCCCTACACTTGCCTTACACTTGGTTGAATCTTGGCCATTGGTTGGCCATTTCTTGACCTATAAATACCCCACCCTTTGGAAGACTTCTTCATCCAAAAATCTTCCTAAGTCTTGAAGTTCTCTTCCTCCCTCCTTGTGTAGTTCTGATCCACCACCCCCTCTTCCCATGTGAGGCCTTGTGGCGAGAAACCCCTACCCCTTGTGAGTACTAGCCGAGAGCACCACCCTCCTAGTGGTGCTAGCCGTGGGTACCACTAGCTAGTTGTCTCGTATAAATACCCCTTGTTGTGGTATAGAAATACTCTCCTAGTATTGTTATAATGCCCAAATACCTTGGCCCAAATACCTTGTAGTATTCCCAAGGTTACACGTATACAAAAGCCCAGAAAATACGATTATACTTCCTTTAGCCACAAAAACGAAACCCTAAGGAAATCTTCACCCGTTGTTGAAGTTGTAAGTAGAAGTTGGTTAGAACTTCTAAGGGTTGTTTGGAGCGCGGAGTAGGAGCTAAGCGTTGCTCAGGATCGACTTTATACTTGGATAATTTTGGGCTTATCGAGGTAAACACTACTGTCCTTCTATTGTAAATGGAAATTACATGTTAGAATATATATAGTTGAAGTATACTATATATAGAACTGAACTTAGTATTGTGGCAATGTCTTTTGACTTAAGCCTGAAGAATAAAGAACTGAACTGAACTGTAATTACATAGGACTGTATTGCAGTAGACTTGTGTAGTATTACTGAGTAGAATTGTACACGTCCGGTTAGATGTATAAACCCCCCCCCCCTGGTTGGCTTGGTAGCCGGCCTCGATAGAGGAGGAGATTTACGCTGTGGCGGGGGGGGGAGGTGCTGCCGAATTTTCTGTAGAAAGATGGGAACTTGTGTTTAAGATTTAATAGACGTTTGTGACCTTTATAGGTGAAAGTACTAAGAGTAGCGTATTCTACTCAAGAGTGGAAAGGGCTAACAAGGTTGTAGTACTTGGAGCTTTTTGCTTATTGTCGATAATCGTCGCGAGGTATGTGAACCTCTTCCTATCTCTTCTAGCATGATATGTGTGAACTATGTAGTACGGTAGACGTACATGTGTTAACTGTGTTTGATTGTTTTTAAAACATAAAGTGTTATAACGGCTTTATGGGAAGTTGGTTATAACAACTTTATGTAGGTAAGAAAATACTTTGTGGTTTTAAAAGGTAACTGATGTGAATTATAACTGGCTTGTTATAATAAAGAACTTGCTGTATTTCAAAAGATTTATAAATCGTTTTGAAGGGAGAGTAACCCTTGGTTTTAAAGGTTTTAAAAAGCGTTATACTAGCTTTATGGGGAGTTAGGTATAATGTCTTAAGAGAGGTAAAAATAATGGTTTACTGATGTTAGAAGTTAAGAGACTTGATCTTATAAGATAAGAGACTTAACTTATTTGTTTTAATGTGAATGTTTGTGTGAAACCTCATTCGTGAGTAATGAGTACTTGTTTTTTTAAAGGGATAATGTTTCCGATTTGGAAATCGAATGTGTATCGACAGACCACCGCAGCGTTAATAAAGGAAAATGTCTTGACTAATGGTGTATTATTAAAACAGAGAAACCTCCATCCGCATAGAAACTAAGATAAGACAAAATGATATTACATTTTCTAGATCATGGTCATTGTAATAAGAATGTTGTAAACAAGAATATCCTACTCTCACGTGAGACATATATTACTCAATTGTTCTAAAAAGGAATCAAGTGATTAAGTTTGGGAACTATGAAACCATTTGAAAATGAGAAGCTTGAGTAATTGAAACTAGGCAAACTGGAACTTAGGAAAAGAATGTTGCTACTTGATTTTGAAAAGGAATGTGGGTTGGTCATTCTAATACTACGGGTATCGGGTGACTTTTATAAAAGTAATGGATCTCTTTTAAAAGAACTTAACGATGTAGTACTTTGGGGTTAAAACAGGACTTTGGCATAAAATGAAAGTACTTTGAGTTGTGTGAAACTTTCCTATGCTTGTTGTTGTGAAACTTGCCTATGCTTGTTGTTGTGAAACTCGCCTATGCTTGTTGTTGTGAAACTTGCCTATGCTTGTGATGATAGCCTTTGTTGTGCCAGTGTGGTATTTACGTATACCGCGTCTCTCGATAGAGGTTGTTGACTTGTTGAGAACTTACTTGGAGCATCTTGGCGGTGATGGAGAATTCCGCGTATGTTTCCATTTTGATTGCCTTGTTGTTGATGTCACATGGACATGTCTACACCGATGCAGTATTCCGGGGGCATGCGGCCATGCGGCCGGGTTGATTACGCGATATATGGTTATTACTGCAACATGGACGTGTCTACACCGATGAAGTATTCCGGGGGCATGTGGCCATGCGGCAGGGTTGACCACCCAGTATATTGTTATTGAGGTTACATGGGCATGTCTACACCGGCGCAGATTCCGGTACGTGGCCATGCGGCCTTGTTATTATTGTTGCATCATGGACATGTCTACACCGATGCAGTATTCCGGGGGCATGCGGCCATGATGCGAACATGATGGATGTTGTGGGCGTGAGACCCATAGTTATATTTGAGTGGTGACTTTGAGGGCGTGAGTCCCTGACTTGACTGCTTTTATGTTGCGTACTGTATTTTGGTTATCATACATGTCTCCTGCTTTTTTTTGGCTATTATGATTTCATTTACAGTATTTGACAGTTTCACATACTTGGTACCTGTTGTACTGACCTCCTTCGGGGGGCTGCGTTCATGCCGCAGGTAGAGGTACATCGGTCGTGGATCCCCGCTCTTAGGATCTCATTTCAGCGTGTTGGAAAGCTCCGTTCCTTCGGAGGCTTATCTTTGGTATGTTTCTCGAGTTGTAGGTTCTGTACATTCGTGGTATGGCGGGCCCTGTCCCGTCATAGTTGTTGTAAATCTTAGAGTGCATGCTTGTTGTGGCGGGGGTTTGTAAAAGGATAACTGCTCGGGTTTTTATGTATATCTTGAAGGCAACTGCTTTTTGGTTGCTGTTTATTTATTATATCTCTTGTTTCATGACTCGTGTTTTATTTTCCTGGTTTTCTCGATGTTGTATCACTAGGGTGCCGGGTAAGGCACGATGCCCGGTTCGGGCGTTACGAGGCGTGAGTCACGACTAGACATATTGCTTATTTATTGTGAACTGTAGTTTGGTTATCATACATGTCTCCTGCTTTCTATAGACTACTATGATTTCATTTACAATATCTTCATGTTTCACATACTTGGTACCTGTTGTACTGACCTCCTTCGGGGGGCTGCGTTCATGCCGCAGGTAAAGGTACACCAGTCGTTGATCCTCGCTCTTAGGGTCACAGTTCAGCGTTTGGGAAGCTCCGTTCCTCCGGAGGCTTATTTTGGTATAGTCCCCTGTTGATTGTAGGTGCTTACATTCAGGGGTATGACGGGGCCCTGTCCCGTCGTTGTTGTCATATCATTCTTAGAGGTCTGTAGTATTGTTATGGGCAGAGTGCTAGAAAGGGATGTAACTGTTCAAATTGTTATTTATATATGTGAATCGTTTTTGGTTGCATCTTCTTATTTCACCGTCTTATTACATTGGTTTCATGTATCGTCTTTATGTTCCACGATTACTCGATGTTGTATCACTAGGGTGCCCGGGTAAGGCACGATCCACGCCCCGAACGGGTCGTGTGAAGTGGTATCGTGAGCGATTAATCCTCGGAAAGTGTCTACGTATCAGATCCAAGAAGTCAGATTATTGGTGTGTTGCACCACACCAATAATCGGGAGGCTATAGGATATTTAGGATAGTTTCTATTCTTCTCACTCGAGATCGTGCCTTAGAGCCGTGTTGTAAGTTGGACCCTCTCACGTATTTCTTTCCTCACTGTTATGCCTCCGCGCAGGCAACCCGCCCAGAGGGCAAGGCGCCGAGGAGTGCGAGTAGAGTCTGCAGGTTACGTGGGCACTGCACTCCAATCATCACCGGGTGGTGCTTCATTCGGGAGTTTTGCGTCGCTAGCCCCAAGAGTTTAGCACGGCGGCGCAGTTTCTCTGCGGCCATGATATATGAACCTTCGCCCAATGATCGGGACAGAGAATATAGATTGCAAAAAGGCGACCACATTACTAGCTATGGATTTGGCTACCGGAGAGTATCACCGATGTACCGCGAGTCTTGATGACTATCTAAGAGAGGTTGTGCGAAGGTAATTCTTGATTAGGCTTGAGCATGGCCTCGTATGCGGGCTTATGCGCAGCAGCCGAGAAACGTAGAGATCGGCGGTTAACCGAGGACGCAGTAGATGGCGCAAAGAGGTCCTTTGGTAACTTTCGAGGCGAATACGCTTCACCGAGACTTGATATGCACATCCACCGCTGCAAAGGTCCTCCACAGGGTTCGGGGCGTTCGGGTATGCAGGAGTTGGTCGAGCTCGAGCTTCGGTTCACGACTACACGTAGGTTCCGGCCACCGATTCGCCCCGCAGTCACATCGTGATGACGCCATCCCGGGAATGTCGTCTTTTGTTGGTACTTGTTTTACTGCGCCGCCGTGGCCATGTGTCGAAAGGATGTCCTAGTAAGAGGACTTAGCCTTCGTGATCGGTGGTAGTTCGTCATCTTCCTTAGCGCGCTACGGCAGTTTTATTAGAACGACTAAGGGAGTAAAGCGAAGAAATACGGATAGATCCTTAACCTCTGAGATCGAGGTGTGATAAGATGGGTATATCATAAGGGCTATGTTACGATAGCGATGTTATTTGTGATTAGAAATCATGGTTAGTAACCGGAAAGATTGGGGATAGAGAAAGTGTGAGCCTTAGAGTGTTATACGTGGAGACCTTAGAGGTAAGGCCATCTCGAGTAAAAGATGTATTGTTTATGTTTGACCTTATAGGAGTGCATAGTGCACGTGAGTTATGTTTGTGGGATAAGTCCCCGAGTAGTGTGGAATGAAAGAGGGTAGTTGAGCTAAGAAGACCGCTAGGTTTTCGTAACGTGATTAGTGAGAGTGTTCGGGGAGCTAGCGTTTTGCGCGTTGCCGGGTCGGGTTGAGGCCACGTTGCGGGTCAACCCGCGGCATGTTTGGTGGGGTCGGTTGTGGTGCTCCCGCCTTGTGGTAGGGTCACGAGGGTGTTAGGCCCAGGTTTAGTTAACCAGCATACGAGTTCGTGGATGCATTCGACCAGTAGTCGGGCCGAGGAGGTCAGCCGTCTTGTCTTCTAGCAAAGACCGTTTACTCGGCAGTGTTGATTAATCAGAAAGGTTGTAAGGCTGCACGGGGTGCCTACCTTCACCTGATGACAGCATGTGGAGCCAGTGCGCTGTTTTGTTTAAGTTTTACCAAGCAGGTTAAGAACTGGTGAGTCTCGAATCGCATTCGCCCTCGCCGGTGTGGATTTCGGGGTAGTAGTGGGGATTGTTGTCTCTGTGGAGGAGTGTTTAAGCTACCATTTCAGTGTTCGGATGTCGCCTTATGAAGCCTTGTAGGGGCGGATGTGTAAGTCGCCGGTCGATTGGTTCGATGTTGGCAATATTCAGATAGTTGGTTCAGACTTGTTCCAGCAGACTGTGAATAGGGTAAAGCTTGTCTAGAAGAGATTCTGGCAGCTCAGAGAAATCGTGCGGATAATCGTCGACGACGCTTAGAGTTCGAGTTGATGATCGGTCTTCTTGAAAGTACCACGGGTTGGGTGTGGCGAGTTTTGGAAAGCAGAGAGAGAACTTAGCCCGAGTACTTTGGGCCCTTTTGAGTTCATGTGAAGAATAGGCCAGGTTGCCTATATGTTAGCAATTGCCGTCCGACTTAGGAGGCAGTACGTCCGGTCTTTCGTATTGTTATGATCGGGGAAGTATCGGAGATCCATCCAGAGTGTTCCCAGTTTATGATGACCACGTTAGAGGTAGTAACCCCGAGTTTTGGAAACTGAAGCAGTATCAGAAGTGTGATAGGTTATAAGAAGGAGTTCGAGTGTTCAAGAAGTGTACGACATCCTCAGGAATCGCAAGCAGTCCGGTACCATTGTTGGGTCGCCGGAGTGACACTAGAACCTCGCGGCAAAGTGACAAAAGTGGTATCGGGAAGAAGCGAGCATGTATGGCGAGCATAGATGTGATCAATTTTTTTTTATAAAGAGAAGGTGCGAAGGAAGTATATTCTAGACCCCGGAGAGAGGTGTTGGTGGTGATGTTAGAGGTGTTTCCTCGTGGACTTGGATGTAAGTATTTGCGCAGGTGTTTCTATGGCCAGGTGTGACAGGT
This sequence comes from Przewalskia tangutica, assembly GCA_029844215.1. Classification (NCBI taxonomy): domain Eukaryota; kingdom Viridiplantae; phylum Streptophyta; class Magnoliopsida; order Solanales; family Solanaceae; genus Przewalskia; species Przewalskia tangutica. The sequence continues at coordinate 578,747 of JAQGDG010000051.1, read as the reverse complement.
GTTTGTTCTCGTAAGTATAGTAGTGAAGACTATCTTGGCGCGCTTGTTTTGGGACTTAGAAGGAACATTCGACGAATGTTTCTAAGGAGGAGAATGTTATACCGTATTTCCAGAGTATGCGTGGGGCGTGCGAGAAAAGTTTGTGCCTTAAAATGCAAGGGCGAAAATTATTTGTTCACAACACCCGATTAAGTCGTTTTTCGAAAACGTTTCCACTTTACGTAGGGAAAATTCCGGCTATGTCATTTATTATTTTTGCGGATTTTTCCGAGAGGCGAAACATTTTTGGACCAATGGGAGGGTGACACTTGTCACCCTCATTGGACAGTAAAGAGGGGTGGTTGGCCTTGGCCGATTGGTTCACGTTTTTGTGCCTTATTTTGGCCTTGTTTTGTGCCTTGTTTTGTGCCATGTTTTGTGGAGTAGGGACTAGGGGCACTTGGTCACATCTTGGCCTCCACTTGCCCCCACATGGCTTGATCTTGGCCCTTGGTTTCCTATAAATACCCTCCCTTTGATGAGTTTTCTTCATCCACTCCTCACTCCTCAAGTCTTGAAAGCCCTCCTTTTCGTGAGGCCCCTGCCGAAGTAGCGCCCTCCTTGTGGTGTGGCCGAGACCCACCCCTTCCTTGGGTTAAACCAGGTACCCCCTTGCCTTGGTGTTCTCGTAGAAGACACCCCCCGTCTGGGTAGAAATACTCGCCCTAGGAGTGTGACTATACCCAAATTAGCTTTGCCGGATACCGTGTTGTATTCCCAAGATAGCTCTATACGTAGAGCCCAGAAATACTACCTTTTGTCCTTTTAATCTCAAACCGAAACCCTAAGGAAATCTTCATAGTTGGTTGAAGTATTTAAGTAGAAGTTGGTTAGAACTTCTAAGGGTTGTTTGGAGCGGATCGAGCGCACGAGTAGAGCTAAACCTTGCTCAGGATCGACATTATAACTTGGTTAATTTTGGGCTTATCGAGGTAATTATCTTGTCCCCCTATTGTAATTGGAAATTACATGTTGTTAGAATATATAGTTGAAGTATACTATATATAGAGCTGAACGTAGTTATCGGCAATGTCTTTTGACTTAAGCCTGAATAATAAGAAACCTTTTCAAAGAAGAGATCGAATCAGAATTACATAGGATCGTATTACAGTAAGACTTGTGTAGCTTTTCTGTGAGATAGAATTGTGCACGTCCGGATTAGACGTATAACCCCCCCCCCTGGTTGGCTTGGTAGCCGGCCCCGATAGAGGAGGAGATTTACGCTGTTGCGGGGGGGGAGGTGCTGCCGAATTTTCTGTAGAATGTTCTACGAAGAGATCTAGATGTTAATAAGCGCCTTGTGGCCTTATAGGTTGAAGTACTACGTGTGACGCGATCTACTTGGCTTAAGGAGTAGCCGACGGTTGGAAGTACTTGGAGCGTTTTGCTATTAGTCGATACTCGTCGCGAGGTATGTGAACCTCTTCCTATCTCTTCTAGCATGATATATGTGTAACTATGTAGTACGGTAGACGTACAGGTGTTAAATGTATTTGATTGGTCTAAAACATAAAGTGTTATAACGGCTTTATGGGAAGTTGGTTATAACAGCTTTATGTAGGTAAGAAAATACTTGTGGTTTTTAAAAGGTAACTGATTTGAACTATAATCTGGGTTATGTGATAATAAAGAACTTGAAGTATTTCAAAAGATTTTTGAATCATTTTGAAAGAAGAGTAATACTTGGTTTTTGAAAACTTAAGAGTTATACTAGCTTTATGGGAAGTTAGGTATAACGGCTTAAGAAGGTTTTACTGATTTCGGAAATCAGAATGTGTATCGACAAACCAACGCAGTTAATAAAAGGAAATGTTTTGACAGATTATGTATTATTAAAACCAGTAGAAACTTCATCTGCATAGAAGCTAAGATGAGACAAAATGATATTTCCTAGGTCATGGCTGCTGTAATAAGATTGTTATAAACAAGAATATCCTACTCACACATAAGGCTTATGTTTCTCAGATGGTTTAAAAGAGAATTATATTCTTAAATGAATAAGGCTAGGAACTACGAAACCTTTCTAAAATAAGAAACGTGAACATTTGAAATTTGGCAAACTTGACGCGTTTGAAAAGAATGTTGTTACTTGGTTTTACAAAGAGAAGTGTTTTGATTTACTTCAAAAGATAATCACTCTATTGTTATATACTACGGGTATTGTGTGACTTTGTGAAAGTAACATATCTTTAAAGAGTTATTGTATAAAGTACTTTGGGGATAAAACCCGATCTCGTTAATCATATAGTAGAAAGTACCTTATGTGTGAATAACTTGATTGTATTGGTTTGTGATAGCCTTGTAATACCTTCGTGTTGATTTGATAAGTAATCATATTAGGATGCTACGTGTGTTAGTATTCTGTGATGTTTGTGTAAAGGGGTTTTCCTCGATTGTGCTTATGTTGTTTAAACGATAAACCGTTATGTTGGTATTATACCACTCACCGTGTTTCGGGGTTAAGGCGCCTCCGATGCGGGGTAGACTCGGTGATGCAGGACCATGATTCGAGAATACCTCATGCGGTCCCGGGCCTACGCGAGCTACGAGAGTTCCGTGTTAGCGCGCGCCTTACGGTCACGCTATGTGGGCATGCGGATCGCGAGTCCGTGACGACGCCGGAGTAGCACCGACGCGGGTTATATCTCACGCGCCTACGAGATTGGCCTGGCGCGAGTGGAGTTCCAGTGGCTAGACGCGCACATTTGATATTGCGCGAGCGACCGCCTTTGATCATGTGACGGTGCAGACAGATATCATGATACGCTTTATGACCTTGTTATCTGTAGGTGTTAGTAGTCGGCCATATGCCTTCGCATTTACCCGCACTATTTTATTTGGACACGTGGACTGCTGTTCATATGTATTCCTCGTGCTTTTCTATCATCGATCACGGCAGTGAGGAAGGTATTCCACGCATGATTGATGTTGTGGGCGTGAGACCCATTGTTATATTGGAGTGATGACTTTGAGGCGTGAGTCACGACTAGACATGATCGCTATTTATCGTGAATCGTAGTTTGGTTATCATACATGTCTCCCGCTTTCTATAGACTACTATGATTTCATTTACGATCTTCATGTTTCACATACTGGTACCGTTGTATCGACCTCCTTCGGGCCGCGTTCATGCCGCAGTAAAGGTACACCGCCGTTGATCCTCGCTCTTAGGGTCACAGTCAGCGTTGAAGCTCCGTTCCTCGGAGGCTTATCTTGGTATAGTCCCCGTTGATTGTAGGTGCTTACATTCAGGTATGACGGGGCCCCGCCCCGTCGTTGTCATATCATTCTTAGAGGTCTCAGACATCGTATGGGCAGAGTGGTAGAAAGGGATGTAATTGTTCAAATTGTTATTTATATATACCGACAGAACTGCTTTTGGTTGCTTTGTCTTCTTATTTCACCGTCTTATTACATTGGTTTCATGTATCGTCTTTATGTTCTACTGACACTGATGTTGTATCACCAGGGTGCCGGGTAAGGCACCACCACGCCCCGAACGGGTCGTGACAAGTTATTCATGCCTCAAGATTTGGAGACATTATTTGTATGGGGTTCATGTGGATATTTATACACCACAAGAGCCTCCAAAGATATCTTCACCGGAGGAGTCGAACTTGCGATAGAGACGGTGGTTAGAGTTGCTGAAATATTATGATGTTGATATTCTATACCATCCGGGGAAAGCCAACGTAGTTGCTGATGCCTTGAGTCATAGATCGATGGGGAGCCTGTAAGAGGTACAACCAGAGAGACAGGACATGGTCCGTCAGATCCACCAGCTAGCGAGCATTGGGGTTCGATTGATCGATACCGACGATAGTGGGGTACGGGTTCGTGAGGTTTGCCGAGTCTTCCATCGTTGATGAGGTGAAGAGGCAACAGTTTGAGGACCCAGTATTGGTACGGTATCGAGATGCAGCTCTTCACGAGGAGAAGAGTCTATTCGAGGTAGCGACTGATGGGGTGCTAAGATTTGAGGGTCGGTTGTGTGTTCCGATGCGACAGACTTCGTCGAGATTTTGGGAGGCACGCGTGCTCGTTATTCTATTCATCCGGTCGACCAAGATGTACCATGACCTCGATGTTTGTATTGGTGGGATGGCACGAAGAGGTACGTGGCAGGTTTTGTTGCACAGTGTCCTAATTGCCAGCAGGTCAAGGTCGAGCACCAGAGGCCCAGTGGATTATTGCAGGCTATTGAGATTCCGACTTGGAAGTGGGAGGTGATCAACATGGAATTTGTTACTGGCTTACCTCGTACTCAGAGGATGTACGACTCCATTTGGGTTATTGTTGACAGGCTGACGAAATCAGCCCATTTCCTTCCAGTCAGGACGACGTTTTCGGCTGAGGACTATGCCAGATTGTACATCAGAGAGATTGTGAGGCTGCACGGTGTCCCGGTGTCGATTATATCTGATAGGGGAGCCCAGATTATGGCTAACTTCTGGAGGTCTTTCCAGAAGGGATTAGGGACACAGGTGAGTCTCAGTACAACATTTCATCCTCGGTCGACGGCAGCAGAGCGTCTATCCAGACAACGAGGATATCTTTGCGAGCTGCGTGATTGATTTCGTGAGGTAGCCGGAGGATCATTTACCTCTTGTAGAGTTTGCTTATAACAACATCTACCATTCCAATATACAGATGGCTCCATACGAGGCTTTATATGGGCAAAAATGTAGATCGCCGATTGGTTGGTTCGACGTGGGCGAGGCAATAGTTGGCCTGCACTTGGTTCAGGTGTTGATAAGGTGAAGCTTATCCAGAGAGCGTTAGCGGCTCGTAGTCGAGAAGTCATATGCGGATAATCGGCGTCGGCATTTGGAGTTTCGTGAGCGATTGGGTCTTGAAGGTGTCACCCATGAATGGTGTGATGAGATTCTAGAAGGAAACTCACCAAGGTACATTGGGCCCTACCAGATCGTCCGTCGAGTAGGAAAGGTTGCCTATGAGTTGGATCCGCCATCGAGTTAGAGGTCAGACATCCGGTCTTCCATGTTTCTATGTTGCGGAAGTGTATCGAGATCCAATGAGAGTTTTCTCGCTAGTGAGGTCCAGGTGAAAGAGGGTTATCGTATGAGGAGAGTCCCATAGCGATACTCGATCGCTGTGTCGCGATCGCGACCAAGGATGTGGCTTCCATCAAAGTCTTGTGGAGGAATGATAGCAGGAGATGACTAAAGCGGAGGAGGACATGTTGAGGAAGTATCCTCACTTATTCTACACCTTCGTAATTCGTTTTCCTTACTTGTAAAGTTTTAATTGAAGCATTTGTTTTGTGTAAATGCTTTTATGTGGCCATGTGTGGCATTATTGGTATGTCGAGGTTGTGAAAGGAAACTATGTCGCTAATTATAAGTTTGACTCTGAAAGAACATTCGGGGACGAATGTTTCTAAGGGGGAAGAATGTTACACCCCGTATTTACAGGACATGTTTTAAAAACGTACGTAAGAACTCAGAAATGTTAAGATTTGAGACTTGTAAAAATTTATCGGAATTATGAAATTGTCGGAAAATGTAATATTATGACGAATGGGAGGGCGACACGTGTCACCCCCTTATGGTGCCTTGGACGAAATTGGGCAAGGACTTAAGGGTCATTTGACCTTTGTAGGATGACTAAGTCTTGCAAGTAGTGAGCTTGAGAAAATTGACTTGGTCAATGGGTCCACAAGGCGTGTAAATTGACAAGGCGTGTAATCCCCTATTGATTAATTGCATTGATTGGGCCTTAAATGTGGCGTGTTTGGTTATTGAATTCGGCCTTGAAAAAGGTGGCAAAGTAAGTAGAAACAAAGGAGGTGCTGTCCGATTTTTCGTAGAATTTAGAGACTTTACACTTATAATATTCTACGTTTGAAGTAAGGCGTTAATAGACGTATTGTGGATATTATAGGTTGATATACTACGGGCAGGATATTGTACTTAGCAAGTGGATTGGCCCGAAGAGGTATGTAGAACTTTCCTATCTTTTGAGCATGACTAGTTGCATGTATATAGTACGGTAGACGTACAAGACCTTGATATCCTTTACTAGTTTTATGAATAGCCAAGTCGGGTGAGTTAGGAGATTAACTCACTTCTTTGAAAGTATTAAGGATGTCTTAAGTTTTATTAAAGTTAAGGGACTTGAAGAGTTTTAAAGTATGTGATACTTGTTTCGTTTTAAATGCATAAGTCCCTTGGATAGGAAATTGTTTTGGCTAAGGTATAAAGTGAATATAACGGCATTATGGGAAGTTGGTTATATTAGCTTTATGGAAAGATAAATGACTTGATTTAATGAAATGCAATTTGATTTTAAGGCATCAATTGCCTAAGGTTTTATAAGAAAAGGAGTCACTTGATTTAGAAACCTAACTTTATTTCTAAATATTGTGACTTGTCCTGAAAAGTAATTTTGACTTGATACTATGGTTAATAGTATCTTGGAAGTTTTATACTAAAAAGAGTCATTTGTTTTAAAGAGTAGAAGTATGTAGTACTTGGGTTAAATTCCCGGATTTTTATAAAAGATATGCTAGTGCCTTAAGTAAACTAAAATGAGAGTGTATATGAATAAGACTAATAAGAAGTTAGGGGGATTTCTTAACTTGCTTACTTATTGTATGATAAGCAGGTAGTGCTTATATTATGTATGATGGGTTGAGATAGGGTAAGAGTATATCCGAGGGTAAATCCCAAGATCGTTATACCACCGTTATACCCTCGTATTTCCGCAGTATGTACGTGAGGCGACGATACAATTTGAGCCTTAAAGTAGGCATAGGTTCGAATTTGTGCATAACTACCAAAAGGAGTCGTTTCGACTAAACGTTTCCACTTTCGTAGGAAAATTCCGCTATCTCATTTAAAATTTTTGGATTTTTCAGAGACGAAACATTTTGGACCAACGAGAGCGACACTTGTCACCCTCTAATGGAGCACGTTTTTGGGCGGATTGGATGAAAGGGTCGGGAGTTGGTAGGATATTTTGTGCAAGTTGTGTAGTAGATGGATAAGGTGCACATGGCTTAATCCTAGCCCTACACTTGCCTAACACTTGGCTTGATTCGCCATTGGTTGGCCTTTGCTTGACCTATAAATACCCCTTAGTTGATGAACTTTCTTCATCCAAAATCATTTTCCAAGTCTTGAAATCTCTCCCCTTTGTGAGTTAAAATCGTCCAAACCTCCCCTTTGAGAAAGGCCCGCCGAAAGCTCCTCCCCTTTGTAGTGTTCTAGCCTGGGTACCCCTAGCCTAGTTGTTTTCGTATAATACCCCCTTTGTGGTATAGAAATACTCTCCTAGTATTGTTATAATGCCCAAATACCTTGCCCAAATACCTTGTAGTATTCCCAAAGTTACACTTATACAAAGCCCGTAAAATACTATTATACTTCCTCACCACAAAACGAAACCCTAAGTAAATCTTCACCCGTAGTTGAAGTTATAAGTAGAAGTTGGTTAGAACTTCTAAGGGTTGGTTGGAGCGGGCCTGAGCGCACGAGTAGAGCTAAACCTTGCTCAGGATCGACTTATAACTTGGATAATTTTGGGCTTATCGAGGTAAACACTCATGACCTTCTCATTGTAATTGGAAATTACATGTTGTGAGTATATAGTTAAGTATACTATATATAGAATGAACTTAGTTGTGCGGCAATGTCTTTTGACTTAAGCTCGAATAATACTTACAGAATGTCTTGCGACTTAAGCACGAATTTTAAGAAGAGAATCGAATCAGAATTACATAGTGTATCAGACATGAGACTTGTGTAGCATTCTGTAGTAGAATTGTACACGTCCGGTTAGGCGTGTTAACCCCCGTTGGCTTGGTAGCCACCGATAGAGAGAGAGATTTACGCTGCCATGTGGGAGGTGTTGCCGATTTTTACGTAGAATATTCTACATTGAGATCTAAAGATATTAATAGGCGCTTTGTGGCCTCTATAGGTTGTAGTACTACGTGTGAGTGATCCGCTGACCGAGAGTGTAGCGCATTTTGAGGTACTGAGCGCTTTTGCTATTAGTCGATACTGTCCGCGAGGTATGTGAACCTCTTCCTATCTGCTCTAGCATGATATGTGTATAACTATGTAGTACGGTAGACGCATACGTGTTAAATGTATTTGATTGTCTTTAAACATAAAGTGTTATAACGGCTTTATGGGAAGTCAGTTATAACAAATTTATGTAAATGAGAAATGCTTTGTGGTTTTTAAAAGATAAGCGATTTGACTTATAACCGACTTGATGTAAAAGAACTCAAGTATTCTAAAAGATTAAGAAACCTTTTTGAAAGAAGTGTATACTTGGTTTGAAAACATAAAAGTTATACCACTTTATGAGAAGTTAGGTGTAACGCCTTAAGAGAGATAAAAGAATGGTTTAATGGTTTAGAAGTTAAGAGACTTATTCTTAAAGATAAGAGACTTGACTTAATATGGATGTTTGTGTGAAACATCATTCTTGAGTAATGAGTACTTGGTTTTTGGAAGGAATAATGTTTTACTGATTTCTGAAATCAGAATGTGTATCGATAAACCATCACGGTAATAAAGGGAAATGTATTGAATAATTAAGTATTATTAAAACCGAGAAACCTCCATCTGCATGAAGCTAAGATGAGACAAAATGATATTACATTTCTAGATCATGGTGCTAATAAGATTGATTATGAACAAGAATAACCTACTCGCCTAAGGCATATGTTACTCAATTGTTTTAAAAGAGATTAAGACATTGAACTATGAACTTTTCAAAAAGAGACTTGTGTACTTGAAATTAGGCAAACCGGAACTTTAGGAAAAGAAAGGCATTGTGTTGTCTTAAAATGGTTTAAAACATACTTGTATAACAACTTTATGGGAAGTTGGTTATAACGACCTTATGAAAACAAAAGAAAGGTTTTATCATTGGTTTTAATGTGGTAACTTGACTTTAAAAAGAAAAGTGTTTTGTCAAAAAAGAAGGTACGGTGTTGCCTTAATTTGGTTTAAAAAAAAGGAAAGTATGGAAGTTGTTTTGGTTTACTTAAAAGATATAAGTCACTCTATTTTTATACTACGGGTATCGGGTGACTTTTAGAAAAGGATTAGATCTCTTTAAAAGGAATTTAACGTACGTAGTACTTTAGGTTAAAACCCGACTTTGGCATAAAATGAAAGTACTTTGAGTTGTGTGAAACTTTCCTATGCTTGTTGTTGTGAAATTTGCCTATGCTTGTTGTTGTGAAATTTGCCTATGCTTGTGGTGATAGCCTTTGTTGTGCAAAGATTGTGTTTCTATACTACCGCGTCTCTCGATGGAGGGTCGGTTGACTTGTTGAGAACTTACTTGACGCGTCAGCGACGGAGAAATTCCAGCACGTTCGCTGATAGTGTTACTTTTGTTAAATCACTTTGGACATATCGACACGACGCGTGGCGCATCGTATGCTTCCACTTTGATTACCTCCTTGTTGTCTTATTGTTTCCCTTTGACATACCGACACGACGCGAGCGCACGTATGCTTCCATTTGGAATGCCGTCTTATTGTTTCCTTGGACTCATCGACACGATCGTAGCGCACGCATGCTTCCATTTGGAATGTTATCTTATTTGTTCCCTTTGGACATACCGACACGATCGTAGCGCACGTATGCTCCCATTTGGATTTCTATCTTGTTGTTATCATATCATAGATCGCCATAATGGCGGGAAGGTACTCCACGCGGATTAATGTTGTGGCGCGAGACCACGAATTGATATAATCATATGTGTATGTCTCGTAGTTTGGTTATCATACCGTCTCTCGCTTTTATAGACTATTATGATTTCGCCATGATTTTACGCTTTCACATACTTGGTACCGACTCTCCTTCGGCCGCGCCCATGCCGCAGTAGAGGTACATCGGCCGTCGATCCTCGCTTTTAGGATCACCTTTCGCGTGTTGGGAAGCTCCGTTCCTTGGAGGCTTATCTTTGGTATGTTACCCCGAGTGCAGCAGGTCCGTGTACATTCGTGGGTATGGCGGGCCCTGGCCATAGTTGTTGTGTAAATCTTAAGTTCAGAACATGTTGGGCGGTGGTTTGTAAAAGGATAACCGTCGTATTTATGTATATATGATGAAGGCAAATCGTTGGTTGACTGCTTATTTATTTTGTCTCTAAATTCATGTTCATGTTTTTATTTCACGATTTTCTCGATGTTGTATCACTAGGGTGCCGGTAAGGCACGACCACGCTCGTTCGGTCGTGACAAAGTGGTATCGAGCCAATGTTATACCGTATTTCAGTATGCACGTAGGGCGTGCGAGAATTGGAGCCTTAAGTTAGGCAAAGGATCGAATTTTGGGCACAAGTGCCGATTGAGTCGTTTTGACGAAACGCTTTCCAATTTACGCTGGGAAAATTCCGGCTATGTCATTTAGTATTTTTGCGGATTTTTCCGAGCAACGAAATGTTTTGGGATCAACGGAGGTGACACTTGTCACCCTCATTTGGGCGATGGGTTGGCCGGTTGGTCACGGGTTGGAGGCCTATTGGCTCCTTGTTTTGGCCTTGTTTGTGGGCTTGTTTGGTGCCATGTTTCAGGCCTTGTTTTGTGGAGTAGGGTTAGGGTGCACTTGGCTTGATCAAGGCCATACACTTGCCTTGCACATGGCTTGATCTTGGCCATTGTTGGCTTTTGGTTTCCTATAAATACCCCTTAGAGATGAACTTCTTCATCCACTCTTCACTTGTCTAAGCCTTGAAAACTCTCCTCCCCTCTCGAGTGTTCTCGCCCTAAGCCTTCCCTCCCCTCGAGTGGCCTTGTGGCCGAGAGCCTCCTCCCCTTTGTGGTGCTAGCTGGGTACCCCCTAGCCTAGTTGTTTCGTATAATACCCTCCTGTGGTATTGAAATACTTCCAAGTATTGTTATAATGCCCAAAATACCTTAGCCTTTACCTTGTTGTATTCCAAAAGTTACCTCTATCGTAGAGCCCGGAAATACTACCTTTTGTCCTTTTAGTCTCAAACCGAAACCCTAAGGAAATCTTCATGGTTGGTTGAAGTATTTGAGTAGAAGTTGGTTAGAACTTCTAAGGGTTGTTTGGAGCGGATTGAGCGCACGAGTGAGCTAAACCTTGCTCGGGATCGACATTATAACTTGATAATTTTGGGCTTGTCGAGGTAAATATTCTTGTCCTCTATTGTAATTGGAGATTACATGTTGTAGGAATATATAGTTGAAGTATACTATATGTAGAACTGAACTTTGTATTTGGCAATGTCTTTTGACTTAAGCTCAAGAGTAAAGAAAAGAATCGAATCAGATTTACATAGTGATCAGCAAAGAGACTTGTGTAGTATTGCTGAGTAGAATTGTACACGTCCGGTTAGACGTGTAAACCCCCCCCCCCCCCTGGTTGGGTTGGTAGCCGGCCTCGATAGAGAGAGATTTACGCGCCATGTGGGGGAGGTGGCCGAATTTTCAGAGAATATGGAACCGCGCGGTTAGAAGTTAATAGACGTTTGTGGCCTTATAGGTGGAAGTACTGCGAGTAGCGTATTCTACTTGAAGAGTGGAAACGGCTAGCCAGGTTACAGTACTGTGGAGCGTTTTGCTTATTGTCGATACTCGTCGCGAGGTATGTGAACCTCTTCCTATCTTTTCTAGCATGATTGTTGTGAACTATGTAGTACGGTAGACGTACATGTGCTAAGTGATTTGGTTGGTTTAAAACATAGGGTGTTATAATAGCTTTATGGGAAGTTAGTTATAACGACCTTATGTAGGTGAAAATGGTTTACTGATGTTAGAAGTTAAGAGACTTAACTTATTTGTTTTAATGTGGATGTTTGTGTGAAACCTCATTCGTGAGTAATGAGTACTTGGTTTTTAAAGGGATAATGTTTTACTGATTTCGGGAATCAGAATGTATCGATGCACCATGCAGCGTTAATAAAGGAAAATGTATTGAATAATGATGGTTGTATTAAAACCAAGAGAAACCTCCATCCGCATGTAAGCTAAGATAAGACAAAATGATATTACATTTTCTAGATCACGGTCATTGTAATAAGATCGTTATAAACAAGAATAAACTACTCACATATATGACATATGTTACTCAATTGTTTTAAAAGAGATTAAGACTATGAGTTATGAAACCTTTCTAAAATAAGTGACTTGAGCATTTGATAATGAGAAGCTTGAGTAATTGAAACTAGGCAAACTGGAACTTAGGAAAAGAATGTTGTTACTTGATTTTGAAAAGGAATGTGGGTTGGTCATTCTAATACTACTGCATAGGTGACTTTTATATAAGTAATGGATCTCTTTAAAAGAACTTAACGTATGTAGTACTTTGGGGTTAAAAACCCGACTTTGGCATAAAATGGAAGTACTTTGAGTTGTGTGAAACTCGCTATGCTTGTTGTTGTGAAACTTGCCTATGCTTGTTGTTGTGAAACTTGCCTATGCTTGTGATGATAGCCTTTGTTGTGCAAGTGTGGTATTTCGCGTTACCGCGCTCTCGATAGAGGCGGTTGACTTGTTGAGAACTTACTGACGCGTCCGGGCTGATGGAGAATTCCACGTATGTTTCCATTTTGATTATCGTCTTGTTGTTGACGTCACATGGACATGTCTACACCGACGCAGATTCCGGTACGCGGCGGGTTGATTACCGATATATTGTTATTGTGGTTACATGGACATGTCTACACCGGTAGAATTCGGGGCATGTGCTACGCGCAGGTTGATCACCCAAAGATATTATTGTTGATGTCACGGACGGTTCACACCGAGGTAGAATTCCGGTACGTGGCCGGGGCATTGGTATTATTGTTGCATCATGGACATGTCTACACCGATGCAGAATTCCGGGCACGCGCCACGATGCGAACATGATTGATGTTGTGGGCGTGAGACCCATAGTTATATTTGAGTGACGGCTTGAGGCGTGAGTCCTCGATCGACATGACCGCTTATGTTGTGAATCGTAGTTTGGTTATCATACATGTCTCCCGCTTTATATAGACTAGTATGATTTCATTTACGATTTTACGCTTTCACATACTTGCAATTGTCAGATCGACCTTCGGCCGCTCATGCCGCAGTAGGTACATCGGCGTGGATCCTCGCCTTAGGATCTCGCAGCGTTGCTGGAAGCTCCGCTTTCTCGGAGGCTTATCTTTTGGTATGTGTTCCCGAGTTGTAGGTTCTTGTACATTCTGTGGGTATGGCGGCCCCGTCCCGTCATAGTTGTAAATCTTAGAGGTCCGTAAATTGTGGCAAGTGTGGTTTGTAAAAAGGATTAAACTGCTCGCTTTGAAAGAGTTGTATTTATATATGTTATTGGAAGGTAACCGTTGGGTTGGCCTGCTTTATGATCATATATCTTGTTTCTTGTTTAAAGTTTTATTTTCCTTGGTTTTCTCTCGATGTTGTGTCACTAGGGTGCCCGATAAGGCACGATGCCCCGCAACGGGTCGTTACAAAGTTGTCCTCGGAAAGTGTCTACGCACCGTGTCTAGTAGAGTCTTGATTATCGGTGTGTCAGGCACCACATCTATAATCGTGAGGCTATAGGACATTTAGGATTGGTTTCCATTCTTCTCATTACGAGATCGTGCCTTAGTCAGTGTTGTAAGTTGGACCCTCCGACGTATCTCGCTTTTTACCGCTTATGCCTCCGCAGTGCAACCAGAGCCCGTAGGGCAAGGCAGCCGAGGAGCCGCTAGTGAGATACAGAGGAGTACGAGGCGCAGCCCGCGAAGACTGAGGTTGTGCTTGACGGCGGGTTTTGCGGACGCCGGCCAAATTTCAGAGAGTTAGAGCCGCAAAGAATGGCTGCCGAGACCGCAGACTGAGCCTCCAGCCCCATGCACCGGCGAGGAGATGGGTTATAAGCGAGATGGCCCAGCCGCCGTGGTCGTGGCCGAGCATGAGGATAGGCCGACGCAGCAGCCTGGGCCCAGAGCACCGCCGTTCACCCCGAGCGATAGTTTGAGGCTACGGACTTTCTCGAGTTGTAGCCCGCGAGTTTTATGGGTCGAGGTTCGAGGATGATCCGCAGGAGTTCATCCGCAGCTAGCCGATCACGCGGGTGATTAAGGCTTGAAACCGAGTCAGGACCTTTGGTTCGCATCGGCCGCGTGATACCGCAATCGATTGGTTTGATTCATGGGAGCTTTCGGGAGAGCATGCACTCAGCAGTATGGGATGAGTTTTCGGGGCTTTCTCACGCACTTCTTGCCTCCGCAGATGAGAGGGCACGGCAGATTTTTAATGCTTAGACAGAGCGCGCGACGGTCGAGTACAATGTGAGTTCGACTCATCGCCTTGACGTCCCGGCGTTGGTAGCTAGTATGGAGGATCGTGTGCACCGATATGTTACGTGGCTCGATGATTACATGTCGAGGCATGTTCGAGAGTAGCTCTTCACCGGCACGACATTGCCCGCACGCAGCTCACGACCGATGCGAGGCGCGAGAGGTCGACGGAATGACCAAGATCGTGAAGAGGCCGAACAATGCGGTCCTTTGGTGACTTTCGAGGCGGACCGCCTCAAAGATACTAGTTTTGTACTCCGCCAGGTCAGTGGTCCTCCACAATCTTGAGCATCCAGAGTATTCGGAGCAGTCGTGGCTCGAGGTTCGTGTTTCGGAAGGCGGTGTTGGCGGATGAGGTCACCCTACCGATGTGGTCGATGTGGTAGACCGCATTTCGGGAGTGTCGTGGTACCAAGGAGCTTGTTATTTTGCGACAAGCAGGCCATTTTGCGAGGAACTGTCAGACTGGGTAGCACGGATGTTACAACTCACCACCGGATCGTCGGTTCATCGCCTTCATACATATGCCTGCAGGCGTGCCTATGATTAGAGTGGAGCGGTAGCTTCAGGTATATCCTTAACCCTCTAGAGTTTTGGTATGCTTGTTATGTTGGTCTCATTATTGTGTGCTATGTACGAATAGCGTTGTGTTAAATTGTGAGTTAGAAAACATGCTTAGTTGGGAGGATAAGTATGGGGGCATGGTAAGTGTGAATCCTAGACTGTCACGATTGAGACCTTAGAAGTAAGGTCGTCTTGAGTAAAAGATTCGTTTTATGTTTGACCTTTATCAGAGTGCGTAGTATACGTGGGTTTTATTTGAGTGATCAGTCCATGGGTAATGTGAGATGTCATGATGTGATTTAGCAGGATTGTTCCGTCGTGAACAAGGGCTTGACGCGATTGTGGTCGGGTTGAGGACGTGATACGGGTCAACCCGTAGCCGGACAAGGGGTCGGTTCGGTGGTCCCGCCAGTGGTAGGTCACGAGGATGCTAGGCCCAAGTTTGTATAACCATCGTATGAGTTGGTGGATATGTTCGACCAGAAGCGGATCGTGTAGTCCGGGAACGGCCTTAGAGAAGTTCGAGGTTTGTAAGATGACCAAGTTTTGAGGTAGTGACTCCAAGAGTTGGAATCTGAAGCGTTGACTAAGTGGTGCGGATACTAGAAAGAGTTTGAGTGTTCGAGAAGGGTACAACAAGATAGGGAAAAGTGAACGTGTGTGATCGCTTTCTGGGGAAATGAAGGTGTGACGAGTATATTTTAGACCTCGTGCGGGTTTTGTGATGATTAGAGGTGTTTCCTCATTGACTTGGGTTTAAGTATTGCGCGTTGTTATTTTTATGGCCAGCGTGGCATGATTGTTTTCGCGATAGCGAAAGGCTATACTAGCGCATGTTTGTGTTGAGACTTGAGAAGGAACATTCGACGAATGTTTCTAAGGACGGAGAATGTTATACCGTATTTCCGCAGTATATGCGTAAGGATGCGTAGAGAATTGGAGCCTTAAGTTAGGCAAAGGATCGAATTTTGGGCACAAGTGCCGATTGAGTCGTTTTCGACGAAACGTTTCCACGCCTACGTTGGGAAAATTCGCTATGTCATTTAGTATTTTTGCGGATTTTTCCGAGCAACGAAATGTTTTGGACCAACGGGAGGGTGACACTTGTCACCCTCATTCGGCGATGGGTTGGCGGTTGGTCACGGGTTGGAGGCCTATTGGCTCCTTTGTTTTGGCCTTGTTTTGTGGCTTGTTTGGTGCCATGTTTTGTGCCTTGTTTTGTGGAGTAGGGTTAGGTGCACTTGGCTTGATCAAGGCCATACACTTGCCTTGCACATGGCTTGATCTCGCCATTGGTTGGCTTTGGTTTCCTATAAATACCCCCTAGAGATGAACTTTCATCCACTCTTCACTTGTCTAAGCCTTGAAAACTCTCCTCCTCTTGAGTGTTCTCGCCCTAAGCCTTCCTCCCCTCGAGTGGCCTTGTGGCCGAGCCTCCTCCCTTTGTGGTGCTAAGTGGGGTACCCCCTAGCCTAGTTGTTTCGTATAATACCCTCCTCGTGGTATTGAAATACTTCCAAGTATTGTTATAATGCCCAAAATACCTTAGCCTTTACCTTGTTGTATTCCAAAAGTTACCTCTATACGTAGAGTCCGAAATACTACCTTTTGTCCTTTTAGTCTCAAACCGAAACCCTAAGGAAATCTTCATGGTTGGTTGAAGTATTTGAGTAGAAGTTGGTTAGAACTTCTAAGGGTTGTTTGGAGCGGATCGAGCGCACTGAGTAGGAGCTAAACCTTGCTCAGATCGACATTATAACTTGGATAATTTTGGTCTTGTCGAGGTAAATATTCTTGTCCCCTTATTGTAATGTGAGATTACATGTTGTAGGAATATATAGTTGAAGTATACTATATGTAGAATCGAACTTTGTATTTGGCAATGTCTTTTGACTTAAGCTCAAGAGTAAAGAAAAGAATCGAATCGTATTTACATAGGATGCATTGCGGTAGACTTGTGTAGTATTGCCGAGTAGAATTGTACACGCCCGTTAGGCGTAAACCCCCCGGTTGGCTTGCAGCACTATAGAGAGAGAGATTTACGCTGCATGTGAGGTGCTACGAATTTTCAGTAGAATATGGAACCGCAAGTGTTAGAAGTTAATAGACGTTGTGGGCCTTATAGGTGGAAGTACTAAGAGTAGCGTATTCTACTTGAGGAGTGGAAAGGGCTAGTCAGGTTGTAGTACTTGGAGCACTTTGCTTATCGTCGATACTCGCCGCGAGGTATGTGAACCTCTTCCTATCTTTTCTAGCATGATTGTTGTGAACTATGTAGTACGTAGACGATACGTGCTAAGTGATTTGTTGGTTTAAAACATGTGGTGTTATAATAGCTTTATGGGAAGTTAGTTATAACGACCTTATGTAGTGAAAATGGTTTATCGATGTTAGAAGTTAAGAGACTTAACTTATTTGTTTTAATGTGGATGTTTGTGAAACCTCATTCGTGAGTAATGAGTACTTGGTTTTTAAAGTGGATAATGTTTCTTCGATTTCGAATCGTAATGTGTATCGGCTGCACTATTGCGGCGTAATAAAGGAAAATGTATTGAATAATGATGTTGTATTAAAACCAAGTAGAAACCTCCATCCGCATAGAAGCTAAGATAAGACAAAATGATATTACATTTTCTAGATCACGGCCGTAATAAGATCGTTATAAACAAGAATAAACTACTCACATATATGACATATGTTACTCAATTGTTTTAAAAGAGATTAAGACTATGAGTTATGAAACCTTTCTAAAATAAGTGACTTGGCATTTGATAATGGTAAGCTTCGAGTAATCAAACTAGGCAAACCGAACTTAGGAAAAGAATGTTGTTACTTGATTTTGAAAAGGAATGTGGGTTGGTCATTCTAATACTACGTATAGGTGACTTTTATATAAGTAATGGATCTCTTTAAAAGAACTTAACGTATGTAGTACTGGGGTTAAAACCCGACTTTGGCATAAAATGGAAGTACTTTGAGTTGTGTGAAACTTGCCTATGCTTGTTGTTGTGAAACTTGCCTATGCTTGTTGTTGTGAAACTTGCCTATGCTTGTGATGATAGCCTTTGTTGTGCAAGTGTGGTATTTACGTATTACCGCGTCTCGATAGAGGGCGGTTGACTTGTCGAGAACTTACTTGGACGTCGGCGGTGACGGAGAATTCCACGCATGTTTCCATTTTGATTATCGCCTTGTTGTTGATGTCACATGGACATGTCTACACCGATGCAGTATTCCGGGGGCATGCGGCCGGGTTGATTACCCGATATATTGTTATTGTGGTTACATGGACATGTCTACACCGAGGTAGAATTCCGGGGGCATGTGGCTACGCGCGCAGGTTGATCACCCAAGATATTATTGTTGATGTCACACGGACGGCTCACACCGAGGTAGAATTCCGGTACGTGGCCGGGCATTGGTATTATTGTTGCATCATGGACATGTCTACACCGATGCAGAATTCCGGGGCACGCGCCACGATGCGAACATGATTGATGCTGTGGGCGTGAGACCCATAGTTATATTTGAGTGATGGCTTGAGGCGTGAGTCCTCGATCGACATGATCGCTTATGTCGAATCAGTAGTTTGGTTATCATACATGTCTCCCGCTTTATATAGACTAGTATGATTTCATTTACTGATTTTACGATTTCACATACTGGGTAATCGACTCGCATTCTCGGGCCGCGTTCATGCCGCAGAGAGGTACACGGCCGTGGATCCTCTTAGGATCTCGCAGCGTTTGGGAAGCTCCGTTTCTCCGAGGCTTATCTTTTGCATGTGTTCCCGAGTTGTAGGTTCTTGTACATTCGTGGTATGGCGGCCCCGCCCCGCCATAGTTGTTGTAAATCTTAGGTGCAAGTACCTTTGTGTGGCGGAGTTTGTAAAAGGATTAAACTGCTCGCTTTGAAAGAGTTGTATTTATATATGTTATTGGAAGGTAACCGTTGGGTTGGCCTGCTTTATGATCATATATCTTGTTTCTTGTTTAAAGTTTTATTTTCCGGTTTTCTCTCGATGTTGTGGTCACTAGGGTGCCCGGATAAGGCACCAAGAACGCCCCGAACGGGTCGTTACACAAAGCTGTCAGGTTGTCCAAAGTGTCTGCCGTGTCTAGTAGTCTTGATTATCTGTGCGGCACCACATCTATAATCGTGAGGCTATAGGACATTTAGGATTGGTTTCATTCTTCTCATTCGAGATCGTGCCTTAGAGCCGTGTTGTAAGTCGACCCTCGACGTATCTCGCTTTTACCGCTATGCCCGCAGGCAACCCCGGCCCGGGCGGCAAGGCAGAGGAGATACGAGTAGAATGCAGCCTCTACAGAGACCGCAGCACCGAGCCTCCACCCACAGCCGCGCAGGAGACGGGTTACGCGAGATGGCGATTAATGGCCGTGGTCAGGCGACTTGAGGATAGATCGACGCAGCAGCTTCCAGCCCAAGAGCACCCGTAGTTCACCCCGAGCGCATGGTTTGAGATTACGGATTTTCTCGAGGTGTAACCCGCCGAGTTTTACGGGTCGAGGCCCGAGGATGATCCGCAGGAGTTCATCCGGCAGCTGCAGCCGATCATGAGAGTGATCAAGGCACGAGACCGAGTCGGTGGTCCTAGGTTCGTGACGGCCGCGTGATACCGCAGCCGATCGTTTGATTCGTGGGAGCTGTCCCGGGAGAGCATGCACTTCCTTTATGGACGAGTTCTCGAGGCCTTTCTTGCACATTTCTTACCTCCATGTATGGCGAGGGCTCGCGCGCAGATTTTTGGTGTTGCGCGAATCCGCGACGGCTCGGGAGTACAATGTGGAGTTCGACTCATCGCCCTGCAGACGCCCCCGCATTAGTAGCTAGTATGGAGGATCGAGTGCACCGATATGTTACGGTGGCTCGATGATTACCTAGCAGAGTTGTTCGGTAGCTCTTCACCGCATGGACATTGCCCGCATGCAGCTTATGCACTGAGGAGGAGCGGAGAAATCGACGAAATAACCAAGGTCGGCGAAGAGGCCGTAATGCAGGTCTTTGGTGACTTTCGAGGCGACCGCCTCAACAGAGACTAGTTATGCGCCTCCGCCAAGATGCAGTGGTCCTCCACAATCTTCGAGCATCCAGAGTATCTGGAGCAGGTCGTGGCTCCAGGTTCAGATTTTCGAGAGCAGGGTGTTAGCCACCAAGCCACCCCTACCTCGTTATGACCGATGCGTAGACTCCACGGTGGGAGTGTCGTGCTAGTCCGGAGTTTGTTTTACACGCGCCAACAGGCCATTTTGGGAGAAATTGTCCGACTGTGGTAGCGCTGGTAGATAGCATGTATCACGGATCGGGCCATGGGTTCTTCACCTCCCATAGTCGCAGATGTTCATACACCGGCCGCCACCAGAGGTCGCGGTGAAGTTCCCGATTTAGCGGCCCTCTCAATCGCCTATTTTCGTGTATATCCTTAACCTCCGAGTTTTGTATGTATTGATGTTGTGATGATGTGTTTAGTGTTATGTTCTGATAGCTTTGTGCTAAAATGTGATTTAGAAACCCGTTAGTGAATAAGGGTAAGCTCAAAGGTGAGAAATGATGAATCTTAGAATATTACAATTGAGACCTTAGATGTAAGGTCGCCTCGAGTACAAGATCTGGGTGATCTTTGTCGAATGTATAATCATACGAGTAATTGTGGGGAAATTTCTCGTAGTGTAAAACGGAAGTGGTAGCTTATGACCAGAGGTAAGATTGTTCCGATCGGAACAAGAGCGTGACGCGTAAGTCGGGTCGGGGCTATGCTGAGGGCCAACCCGCCGGTTTCAAAGTGGGTCACCGGGTGGTCCCGCCAGTGGTAGGGTCACGAGGCGCCAGGCCCATGATTAGATAACCATCGATGAGTTCGTGGATATGTTCGACCGCAGCCGATCGTAAGGCGGGAATGGCCTTAAGCGGAGAGCGGTTAGTAAGATGACCAAGTTCGAGGTCGTGACTCAAAGTGTCGGGAATCAAGCGATGATCAAGCGTGGTACGATACCGTAAGAGTTCAAGTGTTCTGCGGCACGACGAGTAAGCGAGGGAAAATAACGTGTGTTATTACGCCGCCAGCGTGGCGCTGACAACTTGTTAGAAGGAACTTCTTCGTTATTCGCTGAGAAGGAACATTCGACGCACGTTTCGGGCGAGGAGAATGTTATACCGTATTTCCGCAGTATGACGCAGGGCGACGATACAATTTGAGCCTTAAAGTGGCATAGGTTCGAATTTGTGCATAACTACCAAAAGGAGTCGTTTTCGACTAAACGTTTCCATTACTTTCGTAGGGAAAATTCATTATGTCATTTAAATTTTTATGGATTTTTCCGAGAGATCAAACATTTTGGATCAACGAGAGGCGACACTTGTCACCCTCTAATGGAGCACGCTTTTGGGCGGATTGACGAAAGGGTCGCGGGAGTCGGTAGGATATTTTGTGCAAGTTGTGTAGTAGATGGATAAGGTGCACATGGCTTAATCCTAGCCCTACACTTGCCTAACACTTGGCTTGATCTCGCCATTGGTTGGCCTTTGCTTGACCTATAAATACCCCTTAGTTGATGAACTTTCTTCATCCAAAAATCATTTTCCAAGTCTTGAAATCTCTCCCTTTGTGAGTTAAAATCGCCCAAACCTCCCCTGAGAAAGGCCCTTGGCCGAAAGCTCCTCCCATTTGTAGTGTTCTAGCCGTGGGTACCCCTAGCCTAGTTGTTTTCGTGATAATACCCCCTTTGTGGTATAGAAATACTCTCCTAGTATTGTTATAATGCCCAAATACCTCGCCCAAATACCTTGTAGTATTCCCAAAGTTACACTTATACAAAAGCCCGAAAATACTATTATACTTCCTCACTACAAAACGAAACCCTAAGTAAATCTTCACCCGTAGTTGAAGTTATAAGAAGTTGGTTAGAACTTCTAAGGTTGGTTGGAGCGGCCTGAGCGCACTGAGTAGAGCTAAACCTTGCTCAGTGATCGACTTATAACTTGGATAATTTTGGGCTTATCGAGGTAAACACTCACGACCTTCTCGTTGTAATTGGAAATTACATGTTGTAGGAGTATATAGTTAAGTATACTATATATAGAACTGAACTTAGTTATGCGGCAATGTCTTTTGACTTAAGCTCGATTAATACTTACTACGAATGTCTTGCGACTTAAGCTCAATTTTAAGAAGAGAACCGAATCTGTAATTACATAGATCGTAGACATGACTTGTGTAGCATTACCGTAGTAGAATTGTACACGTCCGTTAGACGTGTTAACCCCGGTTGGCTTGCAGCCTACCGATAGAGGAGATTTACGCTGGCATGTGGGGAGGTCGCGAATTTTCTCGTAGAATATTCTACATTGAGATCTAAAGATATTAATAGGCGCTTTGTGGCCTCTATAGGTTGTAGTACTACGCAGTGGAGTGATCCGCTTGATCGAGAGTGAGCGGTTTGAGTACTGGAGCGCTTTTGCTATTAGTCGATACTGGCCGCGAGGTATGTGAACCTCTTCCTATCCGTTCTAGCATGATATGTGTATAACTATGTAGTACGATAGACGCATACGTGTTAAATGTATTTGATTGTCTTTAAACATAAAGTGTTATAACGGCTTTATGGGAAGTTGGTTATAACAACTCTATGTAAATGAGAAATGCTTTGTGGTTTTTAAAAGATAACTGATTTGACTTATAACCGAATTGATGTAAAAGAACCTTGAAGTATTCTAAAAGATTAAGAAACCTTTTTGAAAGAAGTGTATACTTGGTTTGAAAACATAAAAGTTATACTACTTTATGAAGTTAGTGTAACGCCTAAGAGAGATAAAAGAATGGTTTAATGGTTTAGAAGTTAAGAGACTTATTCTTAAAGATAAGAGACTTGACTTAATATGGATGTTTGTGTGAAACCTCATTCGTGAGTAATGAGTACTTGGTTTTGGAAGGAATAATGTTTTACCGATTTCTAAATCGAATGTATCGATAAACCATCAAGCGTTAATAAAGGAAATGTATTGAATAATTAAGTATTATTAAAACCAAGAGAAACCTCCATCTGCATAGAAGCTAAGATGAGACAAAATGATATTACATTTCTAGATCATGGTCGCTAATAAGATTGATTATGAACAAGAATAACCTACTCGCCTAAGGCATATGTTACTCAATTGTTTTAAAAGAGATTAAGACATCAACTATGAACTTTTCAAAAAGAGACTTGTGTACTTGAAATTAGGAAAAGCGAACTTTAGGAAAAAGAAAGGCATTGTGTTGTCTTAAAATGGTTTAAAACATAAGGTGTATAACAACTTTATGGGAAGTTGGTTATAACGACTTATGAAAACAAAAGAAAGGTTTTATCATCGTTTTAATGCGGTAACTTGACTTTAAAAAGAAAAGTGTTTTGTCAAAAAAAGGCATGGTGTTGCCTTAATTTGGTTTTAAAAAAAGGAAAGTATGGAAGTTGTTTTGGTTTACTTAAAAGATATAAGTCACTCTATTTTTATACTACTGTGTCGTGACTTTTAGAAAATGATTAGATCACTATAAAAGTAAATTAACGTGACGTAGTACTTTAGGTTAAAACCGGACTTTGGCATAAAATGAAAGTACTTTGAGTTGTGTGAAACTTGCCTATGCTTGTTGTTGTGAAATTTGCCTATGCTTGTTGTTGTGAAATTTGTCTATGCTTGTTGTTGTGAAATTTGCCTATGCTTGTGGTGATAGCCTTTGTTGTGCAAAGATTGTGTTTCTATACTACCGCGTCTGTTATACCCCGTATTTCCAAAGTATGTACGTAAGGACGTACGTAGAAAATTTGAAACTTTTAATATTGGCTTGGCCGAAAATTATTTGTGCACAACACCCGTTTAGAGTCGTTTCGACGAAACATTTTCACAACTTTTCGTAGGGAATTTCCGCTATGTCATTTTTAATTTTTGCGGATTTTTCCGAGAGACGAACGTGTTGGGCAACAGAGGCGCCACTTGGCACCCTCCCATGGGCCGACGAGAGGCACGGTTGTGGCCGATTGGAATGGCTTTAGTTGGTAGGAGAGTGGTGTGTTAGTTGGTTAAGGGCACTTGGCAAGATCTTGGCCCTACACTTGCTAGCACTGCTAGATCTTCGCCATCGGTTGGCCTTGGCTTGTGCTATAAATACCCTCTAAGGTTGAATACTTCTTCATCCAAAATGCCTAAGTCTTGAGAGCCTTCCTCCCCTTTTCGCAGGCCCTCGCCGAGAGTTTTCCCAGCTGGTAGGTAGAGGGTAGCCACCCCTCCCAGTAGTGTGGCCGTGGGTACCCCTAGCCTTGTTGCTTTCGTGATAATACCCCTCTCTTGTGGTGTAGAAATACTCTCAAAAGTATTGTTATAATGCCCAAATTACCTTAGCCATATACCTTGTTGTATTCTAAGGTTATACCTATACAAAAGCCCGTAAAATACTATTATACTCCGTCAACACAAAACCGAAACCCTAGGAAAATCTCCATAGTCCGTTGAGTATTGTGTAGAAGTTGGTTAGAACTTCTAAGGGTGGTTTAGAGCTGGTTGAGCGCTGAGTTGAGCTAAACGATTGCCCGTGATCGACTTTAAGCTAGGATAATTACGGGCTTATCGAGGTAAATATCTTGTCCCTCTATTGTAATTGGAAATTACATGTTGTTAGAATATATAGTTGAAGTATACTATATATAGAACTGAACGTAGTATCGGCAATGTCTTTTGACTTAAGCCTGAATAATACTTACTAATGTCTTGCACTTAAGCCCAATTGAAAGAAGAATCAACCGTAATTACATAGGTCAGACATTAGAGACTTAGTAGTACCGTGAAGTAGAATTGTACCCGTTAGGGTTAGATGTATAACCCCGGTTGGCTTGCAGCCACCGATAGAGAGAGATTTACGCCGTCATGGGGGAGGTCACGAATTTTCTGAGAATGTTCTACGATGAGATCTAAATGTTAATAAGCGCAGGGCCTTATAGGTCAAGTACTACGTGGCGCGATCTACTTGGCTTAAGGAGTAGCCGACGGTTGGATGTACTGAGCGCTTTGCTATTAGTCGATACTGCCGCGAGGTATGTGAACCTCTTCCTATCTCTTCTAGCATGATATGTGTGAAATATGTAAGACGGTAGACGATACGTATGTGAACGTATTTGATTGGTGTAAAACATAAAGTGTTATAACGCTTTATGGGAAGTTGGTTATGATACTTTATGTTGGTAAGAAAATACATGTGGTTTTTAAAAGGTAACCGATTTGAACTATAATCGCTTGTTATGTGTTAATAAAGAACTTGAAGTATTTCAAAAGATTTTGAATCATTTTGAAAGGAGAAGTAATATTTGGTTTTTGAAAACTTAAGAGTTATACTAGCTTTATGGGAAGTTAGGTATAACGCGCTAGAATGTTTCTTGATTTCGAAATCGAATGTGTATCGACAAACCAACGCAGTGTTAATAAAAGGAAATGTTTTGAATAATTAAGTATTATTAAAACCGTGAGAAACTTCCATCCGCATGAAGCTAAGATGAGACAAAATGATATTTCCTAGATCATGGTCTTTGTAATAAGATTGTAATAAACAAGAATATCCTACTCACATATAAGGCAGGTTTCTCATTGTTTAAAGGAGAATTATATTCTTAAATGAATAAGACTATGAACTACGAAACCTTTCTAAAAATGAGAAACTTGAACATTGGAAATTAGGCAAACTTGAACATTGGAAAAGAATGTTGCTACTGATTTTACAAAGAGAAGTAATTGATTTACTTTAAAAGATAATCACTCTATTTTCATATACTACGGGTATTGTGTGACTTTTGTGAAAGCAACGTATCTTTTAAAGAGTTAATGTATGAAGTACTTTGGGGATAAAACCCGATCTTGTTAATCATATAGTAGAAAGTACCTTGTGTGAACAACTTGATTGTATTGGTTTGTGATAGCCTTGTAATACTTCTTGTTGCTTTGATAAGTAAACGGCGTGTTAGGATGCTCGTGTGTTAGTATCTTGTGATGTTTGTAAAGGGGTTTCTTGATTGTGCTTTATTAACTATCGATCGTTATGATAGTATTGTGGCATTCATCTCGAGATGATTCGGGTTAGCCGTCCGATGCGGGGTAGACTCAGTGATGCAGGACCGTGATTCGAGAATACCTCTACATGCGGGTCCCGGGGCCTACGCGAGCTACGAGAGTTCAAGGTTAGCGTCGCCCTTACGGGCACGCGGTCCTCAGGCCATGCGACTCTAAGTCCGTGCGATGCCGGAGTAGCTACCGATGCGAGAATACCTCATGCGGCCGATGAGATTGGCCTACGCGAGTCAGCGGAGTTCGAGTGGTTAGACGCGACATCGATCTGCGCAAGTGGCCGCCTTTGATCATGTGACGATGCAGACAGATCTTATGATACGCTTCATGACCTTGTTGGTACTGGGTTTTTAGTAGTCGTTATGCCTTCGTACTTACCGTACGCTTTATTATGACACGTGGGACACGTGTTCATGTGTTCCTTGGTGCTTTTATATCATGCATCGGCGATGAGAATGTATTCCACGCGCATGATTGATGTTGGGCCTGAGACCCTTGTTATACTTGAGTGATGACGAGGCGTGAGTCCCCGACTTGACATGATCGCTGTTGTAAATCGTAGTTTGGTTATCATACATGTCTCTGCTTTATATGACTACTATGATTTCATTTACGTGATTTATTTCGGGCCACATACTCTGTTATGCAGATCGACTCCGGGCCGCTCATGCCGCAGTAAAGGTACACCGCCGTTGATCCTCGCTCTTAGGGTCACAAGCCACTGGGAAGCTCCGCTTCTCCGAGGCTTATTCGTATAGTCCACTGTTATGCGTGAAAGCACATTCGTGGTACGACGGCCCCGTCCCGTCGTTGTCATATCTTTCGCAGGTCCGTAGGCGATCTTTGAAAGGTGGTTTGTAAAAAGGATTAAACTGCTCATGTTGAAAAAGTTGCTATTTATATATATACCAAGGTAACCGCTTTTGGTTAGCTTTTTCTTATTTCACTGCCTTATTACATCGTTTCATGTATTGTCTTTATGTTCTGATTACTACGATGTATGTCTACTGGGTGCCCGGTAGCACCCACGCCCGGTTCGAATTCGTGACAAAAGTGGTATCGAGCGTTAATCCTCGGAAAGTGTCACGCATCGCATCCAAGGGAAGTCTTGATTATCGGCGTGTTGCGCGCACTACACCAATAATCGTGAGGCTATAGGATATTTAGGATTGGTTTCTATTCTTCTCACTCGAGATCGTGCCTTAGAGTCGGTTGTAAGTTGGACCTCTAACGTAAATTCTTTCCTTATCGTTATGCCTCCGCGCAGGCAACCCGCCTGTGAGGCGGCAAGTGGCGAGCCGCGAGTAGAGTACAGAGGGTTACGGGCACAGCCCACCATCACCGAGGGTGCTTCATTCGGGGAGTTCCGCGACGCCACTAGCCCCGGAAGAGTTTAGCTGGCAAGGCAGCGGTCCTATCGCGCCATGATATTTGAACCTTCGCCCAATGCATCAGAACAGAGAATATGGATTGCAAAGAGGCGACTACATTAGCTATGGATTTAACTACCGAGAGTATACCGATGTATCGCGAGTCTTGATGAATATCAACGAGGTTGTGCAAGTAGTTCTTGATTAGGCTTAAGCATGGCACGTGGTAACGAGCTTATACACGCAGCCGAAACGTAGAGATCGACGGGTTAACGGGGCGGCGAAGAGGGCGAGCAAGGTCACTGGTAACTTTCGAGGCGATCACCTCACCAAGAGATTAGATTATGCACCTCACTTGGCCGTGGTCTTCACAAATTTCGGGACGTTCGGGTGTGCAGAGTTGGTGAGAACTCCGTGGCTCCGATTGGTTGCGGATGCACGCCATCCCGAGAATGTCATCTTTTAGGTCGGGTACTTGTCCTATGACCGCCGTGGTCCGTGTCAAGAGTGTCCTTGTAGGAGGACTTAGCCTTCGGATCGCGGTAGTTTGTCATCTCTCGCCATGCGCCCTACAGGCTGTTTGATTAGAACGACTAAGAGGAGCAAAGAGATATAGATATATCTTTAACCCTGTAGTTTTGTTTCATGTGATAAGGTGAGTATACCTTAAGTGTTATGTTCGATAGCGAAGGTGTTAGTTGTGATTAGAAATCTTGGTTAGTTAACCGGTAAGTTTTGGGGGATAGATAAGGTGTGAGCCTTAGAATGTTTTACGTAAAGACACTTAGAGGTAAGGCCATCTCGAGTAAAGCAGTAGTGTTACGCTTGATCCTTATAGGAGTGCATAGTGCACGCGAGCCACGTTTGTGGGATAAGTCCTCGAGCAGTGTGAAATGAAAGAGGGTAGTTGGTATGAAGACCGCCAGGTTTTCGTAACGTGATTAGTGAGAGTTTTCCTTCTGGGAACTAGTGTTGTGCACATCGACGGCCGGATTGAGGCTACGATGCGGGTCAACCCGCCGCCCGCTTCGCGCGGGTCAGTTTGTGGTGGTCCCGCGTGGTAGGGTCACGAGGGTGTTAGGCCCAAGTTTAGATAACCAGCCAGACGAGTTCGTGGATGCGCTCGACTGGTCGGGCCGATGGGCAGCCCATCGCATTCTTGTCGCCAGACCGCTTACTCGGTATGTTGTTTTATCGTAAAGGTTGTAAGGCTGCACGGTGCCTACCTTCACCTTATGGCGGTGATGGAGCCTGTGTTACTACTGCTTTTGTTTCGAAAGTTTTGCCACATGTGTTAAGAACTCAAAGTGAGTCTGGACCGCATTCGCCTCGGGCGGTGTTCGATTTCGTGGATAGTTGTGGGATTGTTTGTCTCTGTGGAGGTAGTGTTTAAGCTACCATTTCGGTGTTCGGATATCGCCTACGAAGCCTCAGGCGGAAGTATAAGATCTTGGCGATTGTCTGATGTTAACAAGGTTCGAGACTGGTTGAGCTTGTTCCAAATTTGTGGATAGTGAAGCTTGTCTAGAAGAAGTTACGCAATTTCGCATAATCGTGCGGATAATCGGCACGACGCCAGAGTTCAAGTTGACGGTCGATCTTCTTGAAAGTACCACCTGGGGTGGTGTAGCCGAGTTTTGGAAGACAGAGGAACTTAACGAGTTACTTTGGGCCTTTTGAGTTCATGTGAAGAATAGGCCGGTCATTTATATGATTAGCTTTGCCGTCCGACTTGTGAGGATGACGTCCGTTTTCAGATTGTTATGATCGGAAAAGTATCGAGATCCATCCGCAGTGTTCCCACTTAATGATGACGCGTTAGAGATAGTAACCTGAAGTTTGAAACCGAGCGATTTAAATGTGGAAAGAGTTCGAGTATACGACATCCTCGTGGATCGTGACGTGCGGTGGTACCATTTGTCGGGTCGCCGAGAAGGTTAATGCCTCGAGCAAAGTGACAAAGTGGTATCTACGACGAGTAAAGAGAGAAGGAGCATGTATAAGCGCATAGATGTGATCATTTCTTTGTAAAGAAGGTAAGGAGGTATATTTTAAACCCGGTGAGAAGTGTTTTATGGTGATGTTAGAGGTGTTTCCTCGACTTGGATGTAAGCTTTTTGCAAGTTGTTTACGTGGCCATGTGTGGCAAGGATTGTTCTCGTAAGTATAGTAGGAAGCCTATATCGGCGCATGTTTATTTTGAGACTTGTAAGGAAATATTCGGACGAATGTTTCTACGAGGGAGAATGTTATACTCAGTATTTCCAAAGTATGCATGGGGACGCACGAGAAAATTTGAAACTTTTAATATTGGCTTGGCCAAAAATTATTTGTGCACAACACAGTTTAGAGTCGTTGACGAAACATTTTCACGACTTTCGTAGGGAATTTCGGCTATGTCATTTTTAATTTTGCGGATTTTTAGAGACGAAACGTGTTGGAGCCAACAAGAGGCGCCACTTGGCACCCTCCTATCATGACGTGAGGCTCGGTTGTGGCCGATTGGAATGGCTTTAGTTGGTAGGATATTTGTGTGTTAGTTGGTTAAGGGGCACTGCAAGATCTCGCCCCACACTTGCTAGACTTGGCTAGATCTTGGCCATTGGTTGGCCTTGGCTCAGGCTATAAATACCCTCTAAGGTTGAAGACTTCTTCATCCAAAATGCCTAAGTCTTGAGAGCCTTCCCCTCCCTTTTCGTGAGAGCCCCTCGTCGAGAGTTTTCCCAGCTGGTAGCCGAGGCAGCTACCCTCCTCCTAGTAGGCCGTGGGTACCCCTAGCCTTGTTGCTTTCGTATCATACCCCTCTTTGGGGTGTAGAAATACTCTCAAAACTATTGTTATAATGCCCAAATTACCTTCGCCGTATACCTTGTTGTATTCTAAGGTTATACCTATACGAAAAGCCCGTAAAATACTATTATACTTCCGCTACCACAAAACGAAACCCTAGGAAAATCTCCATAGTCCGTTGAGTATTGTGTAGAAGTTGGTTAGAACTTCTAAGGGCGGTTTAGAGCCGGTTGGAGCGCAGAGTCGAGCTAAACGATTGCCAAGGATCGACTTTGCTAGATAATTACGGGCTTATCGAGGTAAATATCTTGTCCTCTATAGTAATTGGAAATTACATGTTGTTAGAATATATAGTTGAAGTATACTATATATAATCAACGTAGTATCGCAATGTCTTTTGACTTAAGTCCGACAATACTTACGCAATGTCTTCGCGACTTAAGCCCGAATTGAAAGAAGAATACCGAACCGTAATTACATGAGTGTGTCTGATGAGACTCGTAGTAGCACGTGAAGTAGAATTGCACTGCTAGGGTTAGATGTATAACCCCCGGTTGGCTTGTAGCCGCACTCGATGCAGAGGAGATTTACGCCGCCATGCGGGAGTCGCCGAATTTTCGGTAGAATGTTCCTACGACGAGATCTAAATGTTAATAGCGCTTGTGGCCTTATAGGTTGAAGTACTACGATGGCGCGATCTACTCGGCTTAAGGTAAGCCGACGGTTGGATGTACGGAGCGTTTTGCTATTAGTCGATACTCGCCGCGAGGTATGCAACTCTTCTATCTCTTCTAGCATGATATGTGTGAAATATGTAAGACGCAGAGACGTACGTGTCGAACGTATTTGATTGGTGTAAAACATAAAGTGTTATAACGGCTTTATGGGAAATTGGTTATAGACTTTATGTTGGTAAGAAAATACATGTGGTTTTTAAAAGGTAACTCGATTTGAACTATAATCAAGCCATATGTGTTAATAAAGAATCAAGTATTTCAAAAGATTTTTGAATCATTTTGAAAGGAGAAGTAATATTTGGTTTTTGAAACTTAAGAGTTATACTTCAGCTTTGGGAAGTTAGGTATAACTGCTAACATCGTTTTCTCGATTTGAAATCGTAACGTGTATCGACAAACCACCGCAGTGTTAATAAAAGGAAATGTTTTGAATAATTAAGTATTATTAAAACCAAGAGAAACTTCCATCCGCATAGAAGCTAAGATGAGACAAAATGATATTTCCTGCATCATGGTCATTGTAATAAGATTGTAATAAACAAGAATATCCTACTCACATATAAGGCTTGGGTTTCTCGATTGTTTAAAGGAGAATTATATTCTTAAATGAATAAGACTATGAACTACTTAAACCTTTCTAAAAAATGAGAAACTTGAACATTGGAAATTAGGCAAACTTGAACATTGGAAAAGAATGTTGCTACTTGATTTACAAAGAGAAGTAATTGATTTACTTTAAAAAGATAATCACTCAGCCGAGTGGTTAAGTGATAGTGAGATACCGCGCCGCGTTGCCGCCCTTGATCAGATCGATTTTTTTCATGCCAGCCTCATACTGGCGCGGTCATCGCTCCTTTGGGTTTTAGTAGGTTTCCAGATAATTTCTACTTGAATATTAATGCGATACAAGGTTATTGGCCGTGTTCGTGTGGGATTATTTTATGTCGATACGTATATATAGGTATAAGGTATTCCACGCATGAGGTGATCTTCGGGCCCTTCCCCTACCTTGTTATACTTGAGATAGACTGGCGCGAGTCCCCGACTGATACGATCGCTAAATCAGAGTTTTATCATACATGTCTCCCGCTTTATATGACTACTATGATTTCATTTACGATTTATTTTCGCCACATACTGTTGGCCGCCTCATGCCGCAGTAAAGGTACACCGCCGATCCTCGCCTGTGGTCAGGGAAGCTCCGCTTTCTCCGAGGCTTATTCGTATAGATTTACATTCGTGGTACGACGGCCCTCCCGCCGTTGTCATATCATTTCAGAGGTCTGTAGTAATCTTTGTAAAAAGGATTAAACTGCTCATTTGTTATTTATATATATACCAAAGGCAAGTTTTTTCTCGACATATTTCATTTGTTTCATGTATTTATGTTCCACGACACTGGATGTTGTATCACAGGTGCCCGGCACCACGCCCGATTCGGTCGCTTTGCTAATTTATGCTCGAGTACTTACTAAGGTATCGACAATCAATTATATTAAAATGTCTCGTTATGAATGAATTTGTTACATGTTATAACAATGGGAAGTTAGTTATGACCTTTGAAAGGTTAAAGATGTCTGTTTCTAAAGCATAAAGTTAGTATAGACGCACGGAAAGTCAAGTTATAATTTGGAATGCGTTATGTGGTTCGATAATGTACGACACGACGTAAAGAACGCACAATTTGATTTATCTTTTTAAAGTTTTGACATAAGGGTCACTTGATTTAGAAGCACCCATTTTTAAAAATATCTTGTTTGAAATGAGCATCACGCGATACTACGTTAAGGCTTTTATATCGAGTCTTTGAATATAACGTATCGTACTTTGGGTTAAATTCCATTTTATAGATATGAAAGTTCAGATTTTATAATTTACTGCTTGGATAGCCTCGAGTGCAAGTTTTTTACGCCGCGATCACTGTCCGCGTTGTAAATTTACTTGACATACCGCTAGATTACTGTACTGCATTGAGATCGATCCTGACATGCTTCTAGGATTATAAATTGAGAATTACCCCAAGGTATTTGTATAAAAGGATTCGCGCGCATGTTATATACGATTATTACTCTATGGACTGCTTCATTTATTTTGTCTCTAAATTCATGTTCATGTTATATATTTCCCCAGATTACTCCAGAAGACACTGCGGTGGATTCCACGCATGTTATCGACAACCTTCTGGGTAAGAGTATCTAAACAGGATTCCACGCATAAGATATATATATATATATAATATATAAATATATATCATAAGATCGTTATACGTGACATGCCACACACGCAGATATTTTACCTTACATGGGCGCGGTGATTCTCATGAATAACGCACGCGATATTTGTGCGTGAGAATTCAAGGATGATAAGGGCTGGTCGCCCCGATTGTGACTATTCCTATTTTGAAATAGTCAGACGATACTATTAGTTACTCTCATTATTAAGGCACATGTATCAATTTTGTTATCATATACGCCTCTCCATCTCTATTTTAAACTTATGATGTAATTACAAAGATTTTTTTACATACTTAGTACATATTTAGTAATCGACTCTTCGGTCATACCGCAGTCGAGGTAAGGTGTGATCCTCATTCTTAGATCACTTATCGACGCCAAGCTCCATTCGTGAGGCATTTTTCCCCGAGTTGTAGATTTATGTACGGGTACGGGGCCTGGCCCACCATCAATTGTTGTTATTCCTGAGGTCCGAGTCACATTCGTGGTCGCGTAAGAGGTAACTGTTACGCGATATTTTTTACGGCGTGTCATTCAAAAAAATTTTATGTACGCTATTCTCTCTAATGTATACGAAGGTGCCTGTGTAGGGCACATGTGGCCCGGTCGTGACAAAATTGGTATCAGAGCAGCTTAGTCTCTGAAAGACCACTGTTCAGTAGTCTCGATTATCGCTGTGTCGCGCACCACACCTAAATAAGAGCCGGACATTTAGGATTGGTTTCATTCTTCTCTCGAGATCATAGATGTTGGTTGAATCCTCCGATTATGCAACTTAACAAACTGGGCCCGTAAGGCACCGATCCGTGTTGGGTTATCTAGACTAGGTGATATCCGATGTGTATTTATGAGGTAGATCAGTCGAGTTACCATGAATTGAGTAAATACTGAAGGTTCCGCTGAATCCACACCTGAGCATAGAGACCAAGTGAGCAGATCCTATTGATAGATAGAGATCACGCTTAAACGATTAAGCAGCCGTGATGATTCTATCCGTTGTTTTAATATGGTTCGAGTAATTGAGGATCCGCAGGGTTAAGACAAGGACTAGATGCATACATTTCCGATGCGCATTCATATGCTAGCTAACATGTAATACGCGATTTGAATTCGATAACCGCCTTAGGTATATGCGCTTCGCAGGATTTTATTGCCTCGCGGTAAGAGAGATAGACTGGGTCTGGGACCTATTACGTCGATATCTTGAAACGTATCAGTGAGTTCCGCTACGCGACATACGGCGTGGCGCAATAAAAGTTTACTCGTTCGTGACGCTACCCTTTTCGAGAGCGAATGGCATTATATTGTTTAATGTAGTGACTCGGATTGGAAACATGACGGAGATTATGAGGATACTAGAATAAGGCACGGAAGAGACC
Organism: Przewalskia tangutica; assembly: GCA_029844215.1. Classification (NCBI taxonomy): domain Eukaryota; kingdom Viridiplantae; phylum Streptophyta; class Magnoliopsida; order Solanales; family Solanaceae; genus Przewalskia; species Przewalskia tangutica. The sequence goes on along the minus strand of JAQGDG010000051.1, from coordinate 544,236 downwards.
TGTGCAAGAAAGCATGTCAAAGCCAAGTGACGCTTATTGACTAATGAAAGTAATGCCGAGAATCCTTTCCAACGGGAGTTGTGATATACACGTTTTGACCGATATGCATATGTGATATATCAGGCGTCGTGGCATAATTGGTTTGCGAGTAGAGTGAAGATATACCGCATACGCAGGCTCGACTTAATCATTCGACGGCCTGGCTGTGGGAGTCGCCGTAGTTCCAACATAATCAGAACGCACGTACGTGGTTTAAATCGTGAAACGACAAGATCGCTTCCCAAGAGCTCCTTCTAGGCAAAAGTAGGCATTAATTGGAATTTCAAATTTGGTATTTAAGACGAATATATTAGAATTATGGATGATCGAGGTCACGCCGCTACTGAAAATTTTACTTGGCCATAATATAGATATTTTGACCAATTATGAATATTTTGAGGATGAAAATATTTTAGACCTGAGGGTGACACGTGGCACTATTGACTGGTCGAGAGACAAGCCGATTTTCCACTCGCACTTGATATAGACCATACACTGATGTCAGAACCATTATGTAACGACTGCCTAGCCCATCGTGCCTTATCCGGGCACCACTAGTGATACAATCATCGAGAAAACCAATGGAAAATAAAACTTAAACAAGAAACAGATATATGAACATAAACGAGGCGACTTGAAAGGTTACCTTCGATAACATAATAAATACAACTCTTTCAAAACGAGCATTTAATCCCTTTTACAAACCACACTTACAGCAGTAAGACCTGCAAGATTTACAACAACTATGACCACGTGGCTCGCCATACCCACGAATGTACAAGAACCTACAACTCAGGAACACATACCAAAAGATAAGCCTCGGAGAAACGGAGCTTCCAGCATGGCCCGAGATCTAAGAGCGAGGATCCACGGCCGATGTACCTCACTGCGGCATGAGCGCGGCCCCGGGAGAGGTCTAGCAACAGTACCAAGTATGTGAAACAGAAAAAATCGGTAATGAAATCATACTAGTCTATATAAAGGCGGGACGTGTATGATAACCAAACTACGATTCACAGCATAAGCGATGTGTCGATGGGACTCACGCCTACAAGTCATCACTCAAATATAACTATGGTCTTACGCCCACAACATCAATCATGTTAGCATCATGGCGCATGCCCCGAATGCTGCGCCGGTGTAGACATGTCCATGATGCAACAATAATACTGATGCCACAGGCCACGTGCCCCTAATTACCTCGGTGTAGACACGTCCGTGTGGCGTCAACGATAATATCTTGGGTGATCAACCGCGCGTAGCCACATGCCCCGAATTCTACCTGGTGTAGACATGTCCATGTAACCACAATAACAATATATCGGTAATCAACCCGGCGCGTGGCCGTGCCGGAACTCTGCGTCGGAGGCGTATCCATGTGACATCAGCAACAAGACGATAATCAAAATGGAAACATACGGTGGAATTCTCCATCCTTTGCCCGACGCCCAAGTAAGTTCTCAACAAGTCGGCCGCCCTCTGTCGAGAGGCGGTATGAAATACCACTTGCACAACAAAGGCTATCATCACAAGCATAGGAAAGTTTGACAACAATAGCGTAGGCAAGTTTCACAACAACAAGCATGAAGCAAGTTTCACACAACTCAAAGTACTTTCATTTTATGCCAAAGTCCGTTTTTAACTAAGTACTACATCGTTAAGTTCTTTTAAAAGAGATCCATTACTTTTATAAAAGTCACCTATACCCATAGTATTAGAATGACCAACCCACATTCCTTTTCAAAATCAAGTAACAACATTCTTTTCCTAAGTTCCGTTGCCTAGTTTGAATTACTCAAACTTCTCATTTTCAAATGCTCAAGTCACTTATTTTAGAAAGGTTTCATAACTCATAGTCTTAATCTCTTTTAAAACAATTGAGTAACATATGTCATATATGTGAGTAGTTTATTCTTTGTTTATAACGATCTATTCAAAGGCCGTGATCTAGAAAATGTAATATCATTTTGTCTCATCTTAGCTTACATGCGGATGGAGGTTTCTCTGGTTTTAATACAACATCATTATTCAATACATTTTCCTTTATTAACGCCGCAATGGTGCGTCGATACGTTCGATTCGAAATCAAAAACATTATCCACTTTAAAAACCAAGTACTCATTACTCACGAATGAGGTTTCACACAAACATCCACATTAAAACAAATAAGTTAAGTCTCTTATCTTATAAGATCAAGTCTCTTAACTTCTAACATCGATAAACCATTTTCACCTACATAAGGTGGTTATAACTAACTTCCCATAAAGCTATTATAACACCACATGTTTTAAACCAACCAAATCACTTACGTATGCGTCTAGTACTACATAGTTCACGACAATCATGCTAGAAAAGATGGGAAGAGGTTCGCATACCTCGCGACGATTTATCGACAATAAGCAAAAGCGCTCCAAGTACTTCCAACCCGTCGGCTACTCGTAAGCCAAGTAGATCACGCCACACGCGTACTCCGCTCCTAAAATGGTCATGGTACTCCTATCAAACCTTTCTTATCATTGAAGACTTATACGAATAAAAAGCCCTCAAAATCTACGGAAATTTGTGACACTTCCAGTTTATACTCACTTTTCCATCTTTTACCAAGGCAGAATAAGTAATATATATACCATATATATATATAAGGCGTAATAATTAAACAACATAAAGAATGGGATTACACGCCCAAACGGTAGCAGCGGTTTACTATCACGCCTCCATAACAACAATAAGTAAAAGAAGGGGATTACGGCGGCCAGTAGCTGGTTTACTATCACGCCTCATAACAATACAATAATTAAAAAGGGGATCACACGCCAAACGAACGCGATTGAAAAATCTTCCGCGAAATGTAAATCTGGTCCAATGTAAATACGATCCAAAGTAAATACGGTCCAAAGTAAATCTGATCCTTAAGTTGGGGTCCTTGTGACTTTGTCCATTTACTTATCCAAATTACTCATTAGTCGTCCAACTTATATTTCCATTCTTAATATAAGTTATAGTTACTTTGTTATTAGCAACGCTTAGCAAGTAAGATACGTTTTTACCATTTTAATGGCAAGCGGCCAATCCTTTCTTTTAACAAGTTAACAAGATCCAACTCTTCCAAACTTACTCCATATATTATATAATCCATAATATACTTATAATATATGTATAACACGATTCACAAAGAGGTTTAAGTTCCACTACCTCAAATAGCCCAAAAATATCCAAGTTCTTAAAAATTCGCTCCAAGAAAGTCTTAGCTCCAAATCTTTACGTTCCAATCCGCTACAAGCAACCCATGAAGCTCACAACCAACTTCTCTTTAAGATTGACTCAAGTGAAGAACACTTAGGGTTTCAAGATGACAACTTTCGCCAAGGCGTCCGAGGCTAGGGGTGTGAAATCTTTTCCAACTCTTGGTACACAATCTTCCTAACACCTTAGGGAAGAACACGAGAGTTTAAGAATTGTTGGACAAATTTTGCTCAAGAAATGGGGGCAAAACCGAGAGCTACAGGTCAAGGAGAAGGGAGGGTTTTCAAGTCTTCAAATGTCTAAGTGTGGAAGATTTCATCAACTAAGGGTGCATATATAGGACAACCAAGGGATAGGATGAAGGCAAGTGTGTGGTTGAGATTGGGGACAAGTGTGGGTGGGACCCATGAGCCACTTGTCCTGAAAAAAATATCTAGCAAGACTTGGCCACTTGTCTTGCCACTTGTCTAGCTAATTTCGGCCGAGGGCCACCTAGAGGGTGACACGTGTCGCCCTCACTGCTAGATCAAAATATTTCATCTCGAAAATATCCATAATGGCCAAAATCTCAAAAACTAAGCGGGCCTTAAAAGTAAATTTCACGTGGGCCCAGCGTGACCATTCTGGAAATAAAATTCCATAATTCTCAAATATTCTAAGAAGTCAGAATACCAAATCTGGGAATCCAATTCCCGTTAACGAACCTTTTTCTTCACAAAAGCGGAAACTTTTAGTCGAAAAATCACGTCTTTCTTTCTTTCCAAAATTTATGTAGTAATCTACTTACGTACATCCTCACCTATATACCACGGAACTACGAGGGTATAACATTCTTCCCTTAGAAACATGCGTCGAATGTTCATTCTAAGTCTCAAGCGTACTTGTGTCGGTATAGTCTTAGCTCTTATACTTACAAAGCCGATCATGCCACGATGGCGAGAATATAACATGCGCAAAACTCAAATCCAAGCCAGCGAGAATCATTTCTAATCTTACAGCGGCTCCAGCTGCGATTTACTCTAAGGCCATTCCGGCCTTCGCGATCCGATTACGGTTGAGCGCGTCCACGAACTCGTCGATGGTTACCTAAACTTGGGCCTAGCACCTCGTGACCCTACCACTGGCGGGACCACCTCGAGCTGACCCCACCTCGATATGGGCTGCGGGTTGACCCGCAAATGGCCCTCAACCCGACCCTAGCGCGCCAACTCTTGTTCCGTCCGGAACAATCTTACTAATTCACGTCGTGAAAGCTACCACTTTCGTCTCACACTACCAGTGTAATTATCCCCGATATTTCCCGCGTCAAGTACATCGGCAAAGACCAGCGTAAAATCACCCACTCAGGCGGCCTGCGCCTCAAAGGTCTCAGCGTATAAAACTCTAAGGTTCACACTTTCCATGCCCCACTTATCCTTCCAACTAACCATGTTTTCTAACTTACAAACAACCTGGCGCTATCCGTACATAGCACACGATAATAAGATCATCATATCGCGCAAACCAAACTCTAGAGGTTAAGGATATGCACGAGCTCCGCTCCTCTAATCATAGGCACGCTTGCATGGGTAAGCTGTAGAAGGCGATGAACCGGCCAGCGATCCGGTAGGGTGAGTCGTAACATCCGTGCTACCCTTGGTGGACGGTTCCTCGCAAAATGGCCTGCTGTCGCCAAAATAACAAGCTCCTGGCACCACGACACTCCCGAAATCACGGTCTACCACATCGACCACAGGAGGTAGGGGTGACCGCGTCTGGCAACAGCACTTCCTGAAACACAGACCTGGAGCCACGACACGCTCCGAATACTCTGAAGGTTGTGGAGGACCACTCTGCTTGGCGGAGGTACAAAACTAGTATCTTCTTGGGCGATCCGCCTCGAAAGTCTGAAGGACCTGTTGTTACGGCCTGCCTGCGATCTTGGTCATTCCGTCGACCTCTGCATGCCTCGCGTCCCGGTCATGAGCTGCATGCGGGCAATGTCCATGCGGTGAAGAGCTACTCTGAACATGCCTCGACATGTAATCATCGAGCCACTGTAACATATCGGTGCACTCGATCCTCCATACTAGCTACTGTATTTGGGGCGTGCAGGACGATGAGTCGAACTCGCATTGTACTCCCGAACCGTACGCCCTCGTCTAAGCATCAAAAATCATCGGCCCGTGCCCTCCTCATGCGGAGGCAAGAAGTGCGTGAGAGCGCCCCGAAAACTCATCATCTTGCTGGAGTGCATGCTCTCCCGGGAAAGCTCCGTGAATCAAACCAATCGGCGGCGGTATCACGCGGCCGATCACGAACCAAAGGTCACGGACTCGGTCTGAAGCCTTGATCACCGCGTGATCGGTAGCTGCGGATGAACTCCTGCGGATCATCCTCGAGCCTCGACCCATAAAACTACGGCGGGCTCTGACTTCGAAAGTCCGTAGCCTCAAACTATCGCTCGAGGGTGAACCACTGGTACTCTTTGGGCTAGGCTGCTGCATCAGTCTATCCTCATATCGGCCCACGACCACGGCGGCAAGCGAGCCATCTCTTATAACCCATCTCCTGCGCGGTGTGGGGCTGGAGGCTCGAATGCTGCGGTCTCGGCGGCCATTCTGCGGCTCTAACCTCTGAAATTTGGCGGCGTCCTGAAACCCGCCGTCTGAAGCCTGACCTCGGTCTTATGCGGGCTGCGCCTCGTACTCCTCGTATCTCACTAGCGGTTCCCTGGTGTCTTGCCCTTGGGGCTCTGGTTGCCTTGCGCGGAGGCATAGCGGTAAGCGAGATACGTCGGAGGGTCCACTTACAACACAACTCTAAGGCACGATCTCGGAATGAGAAGAATGGAAACTAATCTAAATGTCCTGCGGCCTCACGATTATAGATGTGGTGCACAACGCATCGATAATCAAGACTCTACTAGACACGGTGCGTAGACACTTTCAGAGGATTAAGCGCTCGATACCACTTTTGTAACGACCGTTCGGGGCCCGTTCGGTGTCTTATCCGGGCACCCTAGTGATACAATCATCGAGAGAAAACGTGGAAAATAAAACTTAAACAAGAAAGCAGATATATGAACATAAACGACTGACCCAAAGGTTACCTTCCAATAACATAATAAATACAACTCTTTCAAAGCGAGCAGTTTAATCCCTTTTTACAAACCACACAACAAGATTACTCTGGACCTCTAAGATTTACAACAACTATGGCGGGACGGGGCCGCCATACCCACGAATGTACAAGAACCTACAACTCGAGAACACATACCAAAAGATAAGCCTCGGAGAAGCGGAGCTTCCCAGCAGGCGAGATCCTAAGGCGAGGATCCACGGCCGATGTACCTCTACTGCGGCATGAGCGGCCGAAGAGTCGATCTGGTACGAGTATGTGAAAGCGTAAAAATGCGTAATGAAATCATACTAGTCTATATAAAGCGGGAGACATGTATGATAACCAAACTCTGATTCCAACATAAAGCGATCATGTCGATCGAGGACTCGCGCCCTCAAGTCATCACTCAAATATAACTATGGGTCTTACGCCCGCAACATCAATCATGTTCGCATCGTGGCGCGTGCCGGAATTCTGCATCGGTGTAGACATGTCCATGATGCAACAATAATACGATGCCCCGGCCACGTGCCGGAATTCTACCTCGGTGTAGAACGCGTCCATGTGACATCAACAATAATATCTTTGGGTGATCAACCACGCGTAGCCCATGCCCCGAATTCTACCTCGGTGTAGACATGTCCATGTAACCACGATAACAATATATCGGGTAATCAACGGCGCGTGGCGCGTGCCCCGGAATCTTTGCGTCGGTGTAGACATGTCCATGTGACATCAACAACAAGACGATAATCAAAATGGAAACATACGTGGAATTCTCCATCACTGCCCGGACGCGTCAAGTAAGTTCTCGACAAGTCGGCCAGGCCGCCATCGAGAGCGGTAACACAGAAATACCACACTTGCACAACAAAGGCTATCATCACAAGCATAGGAAAGTTTCACAACAACAAGCATAGGCAAGTTTCACAACAACAAGCATAGGCAAGTTTCACACAACTCAAAGTACTTTCATTTTATGCCAAAGTCGGGTTTTAACCCCAAAGTACTACATCGTTAAGTTCTTTTAAAGAGATCCATTACTTTTATAAAAGTCACCCTATACCCATAGTATTAGAATGACCAACCCACATTCCTTTTCAAAATCAAGTAACAACATTCTTTTCCTAAGTTCGGTTTGCCTAGTTTCAATTACTCAAACTTCTCATTTTCAAATGCTCAAGTCACTTATTTTAGAAAGGTTTCATAACTCATAGTCTTAATCTCTTTTAAAACAATTGAGTAACATATGTCATATATGTGAGTAGTTTATTCTTTGTTTATAACGATCTTATTACGTGACCATGATCTAGAAAATGTAATATCATTTTGTCTCATCTTAGCTTCTATGCAGATGGAGGTTTCTCGGTTTTAATACAACACATCATTATTCAATACATTTTCCTTTATTAACTGCAATAGTGCAGCCGATACATTCGATTCCGAACTCAGTAAAACATTATCCCTTTAAAAACCAAGTACTCATTACTCACGAATGAGGTTTCACACAAACATCAACATTAAAACAAATAAGTTAAGTCTCTTATCTTATAAGATCAAGTCTCTTAACTTCTAACATCAGTAAACCATTTTCACTACGTAAGGTCGTTATAACTAACTTCCGTAAAGCTATTATAACACCTATGTTTTAAACCAACCAAATCACTTAGCACATGCGTCTACCGTACTACATAGTTCACAACAATCATGCTAGAAAAGATGGGAAGAGGTTCACATACCTCGCGACGATTTATCGACGATAAGCAAAAGCGCTCAGTACTTCCAACGTCGGCTACTCAGCCAAGTAGATCACGCCACACGTAGTACTCCACTCCTAAAATGGTCATGGTACTCCTATCAAACCTTTCTTATCATTGAAGACTTATACCAATAAAAAAAGCCCTCAAAATCTACGGAAATTTCGGCAGCACTTCCCCCGTTTATACTCACTTTTCCATCTTTTACCAAGGCCCGAATAACCGTAAAATATATAACATATATATATATAAGGCGTAATAATAAAACAACATAAAGAAGGGGATTACACGCCCAACGGTAGCGGTTTACTATCACGCCTCCATAACAACAATAAGTAAAAGAAGGGGATTACGCGGCCGTGCAACGCGTTTACTATCACGCCTTCATAACAATACAATAATTAAAAAGGGGATCACACGCCCAAGCGAACGCGATTGAAAAATCTTCCCCTTGAAATGTAAATACGATCAATGTAAATACGGTCCAAAGTAAATACGGTCCAAAGTAAATCTGATCCTTAAGTTGGGGTCCTTGGCCAACTTTGTCCATTTACTTATCCAAATTACTCATTAGTCATCCAACTTATATTTCCATTCTTAATATAAGTTATAGTTACTTTGTTATTAGCTTCTTAGCAAGTAAGATACGTTTTTACCATTTTAATGGCAAACGGCCAATCCTTTCTTTTAACAAGTTAACAAGATCCAACTCTTCCAAACTTACTCCATATATTATATAATCCATAATATACTTATAATATATGTATAACAACCAATTCACAAAGAGGTTTAAGTTCCACTACCTCAAATAGCCCAAAAATATCCAAGTTCTTAAAGTCGCTCCAAGCAAGTCTTAGCTCCAAATCTTTACGTTCCAATCATACAAGCAACCATAGAAGCTCCTAACCAACTTCTCTTCAAGATTCAACTCAAAAGTGAAGAACACTTAGGGTTTCAAGATGACAACTTTCGCCAAGGCGTCCCTTCAAGGCTAGGGGTGTGAAATCTTTTCCAACTCTTGGTACACAATCTTCCTAACACCTTAGGGAAGAACACTTGAGAGTTTAAGAATTGTTGGACAAATTTTGCTCAAGAAATGGGGCAAACCAGAGCTCCAGGTCGAGGGAGAAGGGAGGGTTTTCAAGTCTTCAAATGTCTAAGTGTGGAAGATTTCATCAACTAAGGGTGCATATATAGGACAACCAAGGGATAGGATGAAGGCAAGTGTGTGGTTGAGATTGGGGACAAGTGTGGGTGGGACCCATGACCAACTGTCCACGAAAAAAATATCTAGCAAGACTTGGCCCTTTGTCTTGCCAGCATCTAGCTAATTTCGGCCAAGGGCCACCTAGAGGGTGACACGTGTCGCCCTCTGCTAAATCCAAAATATTTCATCTCGAAAATATCCATAATGGCCAAAATCTCAAAAACTAAGCGGGCCCACAAGTAGTAAATTTCACGTGGGCCCGTGACCATTTCTGGAAATAAAATTCCATAATTCTCAAATATTCTAAGAAGTCGAATACCAAATCTGGGAATCCAATTCCCGTTAACGAACCTTTTTCTTCACAAAAACCGGAAACTTTTAGTCGAAAAATCACATCTTTCTTTCTTTCCAAAATTTACGTGTAATCTACGTACATCCTCACCTATATACCACGGAACTACGGGTATAACACATTATGGGTATGGTGGTTGGCTTCTTGTTATGCAGCGTTGGTATGTAGGACAGGTTGGTTTGGTTCAGTTTCTGGCGAGTCGATTATCAGTGAAAAGGGCAACCTGGCGTCGTAGGGTAGGTTTATTTCTTACCTCAAGGATAGGAAGATGGTGCGAGAAAGTACATCTATCATCTGGTTCGGGTATTTGTCTGAGGTGAGTGCGATTCTTGATCGGTGCGGTGGTTAAGGAGTTTCCAGATGTGTTCCCAGACGACCTTCCGGGTATCCCTCCTGAGAGGGAGATTGAGTTTTATATTGACACGTTTCCAGACACTCGACCTATTTCCATTCCACCATACAGGATGACACTCTTTGAGTTGAGGAGGCGAAGGACGGTGAAAGATTTCTTTGGAAAAGGCTTTATCGGGCCTAGTGTATCTCCGCAGGAGCGCCGATTTTATTTGTGAAGAAGAAGGATGGGGCCAGCTGCGTATGTGTGTTGATTACGAGCGGTGAATAAGGTAACCATCAAGAATAGGTACCCGTCCCGGGATTGATGATTTGTTTGACGATTCACGAGTGCGAGGTGTTTCTCAAGATAGACTGCGATGCAGTTACCATCAGTGCGAGTTCGAGAGGCGAATAACCCAAAGACTACATTCGGGACCGGTATGGGCACTATGAGTTCGAGTTATGTCTTCGGTTTGACCAACGCTCAGCGGTATTTATGGATTTGATGAGCGGGTGTTCAAGACATTTTTGGATACATTTGTGATAGTATTCATTGATGACATCTGGTTTATTCACGAATGAGCATGAGCATGCGAATCACGAGGGCGGTACTTGGGGTTCTCGGGCCGGCGATTGTCGCCAAGTTCTCCAAGTGTGAGTTTTGGTTGGCCTCGATGGCATTTCGGGCACATTATTGGGGTTGATGGTGTTGGGTGGATACGACAAAGATTGAAGCTTGATCGAGTCTTGGCGAGACCTACTACTCGGCCGAGGTGCGCAGTTTCTTAGAAATTTGTGATTATTATCGTAGGTTCGTAGAAGCGGTTGCCGATTTCAAAGACCGTTGACTAGGGTGACTCGAGAAAGCGACCAAGTTCCGATGGGCGAGGCTTGCAAGAAGGTTTTCGATTCTTGAAGGAAAGGTTGACTATGACTCAGTTTTACTCTTCACGAGGGTTAGGCAGTGCGTGATCTATTGTGATGCCTCGGGTATCGGGCTAGGGTGTGTTTTGATGCGGCGGCAAGGTTATAGCCTATTCTTCCGGCGATTACGGAAACATGAGGAATTACCCTACCCACGACTTAGAGTTGGCGCGATTATTCATGCCTTGAAGATTTGGAGACATTATTTGTATGGGGTTCATGTGGATATTTATACGCACCACAAGAGCCTCGGTATATCTTCGGCGAGAGTTGAACTTGCGGCGGAGATGGTGGTTAGAGTCTTTGAAAGATTATGATGTTGATATTCTATACCATCCGGAAAGCCAGCGTAGTTCTTGATGCCTTGAGTCGTAGATCGATGGGGAGCCTGCAGAGGTGCGGAGAGGCAGGACATGGTCCGTCGATCCACCGGTAGCGAGCATTGGGGTTCGATTGATCGATCCGACGATAGTGGGTACGGGTTCGTGAGGTTTGCGAGTCTTCCATCGTTGATGAGGTGAAGAGGCGGTTTGAGGACCCGATTGATGCAGTATCGAGATCGACTCTTCAGGAGAAGAGTCTATTCGAGGTAGCGCTGATGGGTGCTAAGATTTGAGGGTCGGTTGTGTGTTCCCGATGCGGACAGACTTCGTCGTGATTTTGGGAGGCACACGGTGCTCGTTATTCTATTCATCCGGTCTTCCAAGATGTACCATGACCTCGGATGTTTGTATTGGTGGGATGGCACGAAGAGGACGTGGCGTTTTGTTACCTGATGTCCTAATTGCCCGGCAGTCAGTCGAGCACGAGAGGCCCAGTGGATTGTGCAGCTATTGAGATTCCAACGTGGAAGTGGGAGGTGATCAACATGGAATTTGTTCTCGGGTTACCTGCATTGCTCGGAGGAAGCACGACTCCATTTGGGTTATTGTTGTGGTCGACGAAATCAGCCCATTTCCTTCCAGACGACGTTTTCGGCTGAGGACTATGCCAGATTGTACATCAGAGAGATTGTGAGGCTGCACGGTGTCCCGGTGTCGATTATATCTGATAGGGGAGCCCAGATTATGGCTAACTTCTGGAGGTCTTTCCAGAAGGGATTAGGGACATAGGTGAGTCTCAGTACAACATTTCATCCTCGGTCGACGGGCAAAGGCGTCTTATCCGACACTTGAGGATATCTCGCGAGCTGCGTGATTGATTTCGTGGGGTAGGAGGATCATTTACCTCTTGTGGAGTTTGCTTATAACAACATCTACCATTCCAATATACAGATGGCTCCATACGAGGCTTTATATGGGCAAAAATGTAGATCGCCGATTGGTTGGTTCGACGTGGGCGAGGTGCAGCTAGTTGGCCCAGACTTGGTTCAGCAGGCTGTTGATAAGGTGAAGCTTATCCAGGAGAGACTGTTAGCAGCTCAGAGTCGGCAGAAGTCATATGCGGATAATCGGCGTCGGCATTTGGAGTTCGGTGAGCGATTGGGTCTTCTTGAAGGTGTCACCCATGAATGGTGTGATGAGATTCGGTAAGAAGGGGAAACTCAGCCCAAGGTACATTGGGCCCTACCAGATCGTCCGTCGAGTAGGAAAGGTTGCCTATGAGTTGGATCTGCCATCAGAGTTAGAGGCTGTACATCCGGTCTTCCATGTTTCTATGTTGCGGAAGTGTATCGGAGATCCAGCGAGAGTTTTCCCTGCTAGTGAGGTCCAGGTGAAAGAGGGGTTATCGTATGAGGAGAGTCCCATAGCGATACTCGATCGCCAGGTCAGGCGACTGCGGACCAAGGATGTGGCTTCCATCAAAGTCTTGTGGAGGAATGATAACCGGGAGGAGATGACTTGGGAAGCGGAGGAGGACATGTTGAGGAAGTATCCTCACTTATTCCCTACACCTTCAGGTAATTCGTTTTCCCTTACTTGTAAAGTTTTAATTGAAGCATTTGTTTTGTGTAAATGCTTTTATGTGGCCATGTGTGGCATTATTGGTATGTCGGGGTTGTGAAAGGAAACTATGTCGCTAATTATAAGTTTGACTCTGAAAGAACATTCGGGGACGAATGTTTCTAAGGGGGAAGAATGTTACACCCCGTATTTACAGGACATGTTTTAAAAACGTACGTAAGAACTCAGAAATGTTAAGATTTGAGACTTGTAAAAATTTATCGGAATTATGAAATTGTCGGAAAATGTAATATTGTGACGAATGGGAGGGCGACACGTGTCACCCCCCTTATGGTGCCTTGGACGAAATTGGGCAAGGACTTAAGGGTCATTTGACCTTTGTAGGATGACTAAGTCTTGCAAGTAGTGAGCTTGAGAAAATTGACTTGGTCAATGGGTCCACAAGGCGTGTAAATTGACAAGGCGTGTAATCCCCTATTGATTAATTGCATTGATTGGGCCTTAAATGTGGCGTGTTTGGTTATTGAATTCGGCCTTGAAAAAGGTGGCAAAGTAAGTAGAAACAAAGGAGGTGCTGTCCGATTTTTCGTAGAATTTAGAGACTTTACACTTATAATATTCTACGTTTGAAGTAAGGCGTTAATAGACGTATTGTGGATATTATAGGTTGACATACTACGGGCGGGATATTGTACTTAGCAAGTGGATTGGCCCGAAGAGGTATGTAGAACTTTCCTATCTTTTGAGCATGACTAGTTGCATGTATATAGTACGGTAGACGTACAAGACCTTGATATCCTTTACTAGTTTTATGAATAGCCAAGTCGGGTGAGTTAGGAGATTAACTCACTTCTTTGAAAGTATTAAGGATGTCTTAAGTTTTATTAAAGTTAAGGGACTTGAAGAGTTTTAAAGTATGTGATACTTGTTTCGTTTTAAACGCATAAGTCCCTTGGATAGGAAATTGTTTTGGCTAAGGTATAAAGTGAATATAACGACTTTATGGGAAGTTGGTTATATTAGCTTTATGGAAAGATAAATGACTTGATTTAATGAAATGCAATTTGATTTTAAGGCATCAATTGCCTAAGGTTTTATAAGAAAAGGAGTCACTTGATTTAGAAACCTAACTTTATTTCTAAATATTGTGACTTGTCCTGAAAAGTAATTTTGACTTGATACTATGGTTAATAGTATCTTGGAAGTTTTATACTAAAAAGAGTCATTTGTTTTAAAGAGTAGAAGTATGTAGTACTTGGGTTAAATTCCCGGATTTTTATAAAAGATATGCTAGTGCCTTAAGTAAACTAAAATGAGAGTGTATATGAATAAGACTAATAAGAAGTTAGGGGGATTTCTTAACTTGCTTACTTATTGTATGATAAGCAGGTAGTGCTTATGTTATGTATGATGGCCGGTTGAGATAGGGTAAGAGTATATCTGAGGGGTAAATCCCCAAGATCGTTATACCACCTTCTTCAGGGTAAGAGTATATCTGAGGGGTAAATCCCCAAGATCAATATACCACCTGCTTCAGGGTAAGAGTATAAATGAGGGGTAAATCCCCAAGATCGTTATACCACCTGTTTCCGTGGATTTGCTACCCACGATGCGAGGAATACCTCATGCGAGTCCTTATGGGCTTATGCGGGTGAAATAGTCTCACGTGCGGTATCTGACTATCACGAGAATACCTCATGCGGTCCACACGACTATGCAGGTGAAATAGTCCCGTGAGTAGGATTGCCAAATGATCTTGTGGCGGATGGTCTGCTTTGATCGTGAGCTTCCTATTTTATGTTAGACGTATACTATTAGTTACTCATTGTTAGTAAGGCAACGTGTCGTAATTTTGTTATCATACATGTCTCCGGCTTTGTTTTAAACTTATGATGTAATTCCAGTATGTTCCAGTTTTCCATACTTAGTACATATTGTCTTGACCCTTCCTCGAAGTGAGTTCACGCCGCAGTAGGGTAAGCATGTGGTGGATCCTCATTCTTAGGATCACTTATCAGACGTTAGAAGCTCCATTTCTCTGGAGGTTTGTCTTTTTGGTACAGTTTTTCCCTGATGTTGTAGATTTATGTACATTCAGGGGTATGGCGGCTGTCCGTCATTTGTTATTATTCTAGAGTGCTGTAGTCACATGTTGTGGTTTCAAATGTAAGAACCAGGTTATCTGATTTTCTTTTTGATTATGCATATCTTATGGAAGGCGGCCTTATCGTAGCTTTGTGATGTTATTGTTTAAAAATGTTGTATGTTGTGTATGTTCATTGCTATTCTCGATGTATACAACGGCAGGGTGCGGGTTGGGCACCAATCGCGGCCCCGGGGTCGGGTCGTGACATGAAGGACCAGCTGAAAGATTTGCTGGAAAAAGGCTTTATCAGGCCTAGTGTTTCTCCCTGGGGAGCGCCGGTTTTGTTTGTGAAGAAGAAGGATGGGACGTTGCGTATGTGTGTTGATTACAGGCAGCTGAATAAGGTAACCATCAAGAATAGGTACCCCCTCCCCAGAATTGATGATTTGTTTGACCAGTTGCATGGTGCAAGGTGTTTCTCCAAGATAGACCTGCGGTCTGGTTATCATCAGGTGCGAGTTTGAAAGACAGATATCCCAAAGACTGCATTCAGGACCCGGTATGGGCACTATGAGTTCAGGGTTATGTCTTTCGGTTTGACTAACGCTCCAGCGGTATTTATGGATTTGATGAACCGGGTGTTCAAGCCATTTTTGGATACATTTGTGATAGTATTCATTGATGACATCCTGGTTTATTCGCGTACAGAGCAGGAGCATGCAGATCACTCGGCAGTACTTGGGGTCCTCCGGAGCCGGCAGTTATTCGCCAAGTTCTCCAAGTGTGAGTTTTGGTTGGCCTCAGTGGCATTCCTGGGGCACATTATTGGGGCTGATGGTGTTCAGGTGGATACGACAAAGATTGAGGCAGTCAAGTCTTGGCCGAGACCTACTACTCCGACCGAGGTGCGCAGTTTCTTAGAAATTTGGCGAGTTATTATCGAGGGTTTTGGAGCGGTTGCTTTCGATTTCACACCATTGACTAGGTGACTCGAGAAGCCAAGTTCCGAGCGACGAGGCTTGCGAGAAGGGTTTCCAGTTGCTGAAGGAAAGGTTGACAACGACTCCAGTTCTTACTCTTCCTGAGGGGTTAGACGGGTACGTGATCTATTGTGATGCCTCGGGTATTGGGCTGGGGTGTGTTTTGATGCAGCACGGCAAGGTGATAGCCTACGCTTCCCGGCAGTTACGGAAGCATGAGAGGAATTACCCTACCCACGACTTAGAGTTGGCCGCAGTTATTCATGCCTTGAAGATTTGGAGACACTATTTGTATGGGGTTCATGTAGATATTTATACAGACCACAAGAGCCTCCAGTATATCTTCAGGCAGAGGGAGCTGAACTGCATGCAGGCGGTGGTTAGAGTTGTTGAAAGATTATGATGTTGATATTCTATACCATCCGGGAAAGCCAACGTGGTTGCCGATGCCTTGAGTCGTAGATCGATGGGAGTGCAGCCGAGTGCGGCCAGAGAGACAGGACATGGTCCGTCAGATCCACCAGCTAGCGAGCCTTGGGGTTCGATTGATCGATACCGTCGATAATGGGGTACGGGTTCGTGAGGTTGTCGAGTCTTCCATCGTTGATGAGGTGAATAGGCGACAGTTTGAGGACCCAGTGTTGGTACGATATCAAGATGCAGCTCTTCGGGAGGAGAAGAGTCTATTCGAGTGGCGCTGATGGGTGCTAAGATTTGAGGGCCGGTTGTGTTCCCGATGTGACAGACTTCGTCGCCAGTGCTCGGGAGGCAAACAGTGCTCGTTACTCTATTCATCCGTGGTCGACTAAGATGTACCATGACCTCAGATGTTTGTATTGGTGGGATGGCACGAAGAGGACGTGGCGAGTTTTGTTGCCTGATGTCCTAATTGCAGGTCGAGTCTAGCACGAGGCCATGGATTATTGGAGGCTATTGAGATTCCGACTTGGAAGTGGGTGGTGATCAACATGGACTTTGTTACAGGGTTACCTCGTACTCAGAGGAAGTACGACTCCATTTGGGTTATTGTTGACAGTGTGAAATCAGCCCATTTCCTTCCGGGACAACGTTTTGGTGAGACTATGCGGATTGTACATCGAGAGATTGTGAGGCCGCGGTGTCCCTATGTCGATTATATCGATAGAGAGCCCGGTTCGGCTAACTTCGGAGGTCTTTCGAAGGATTAGAGACACAGGTGAGTCTCGATGACATCGTTTCATCCTCGGTGGACGGCAGAGCGTACTATCGGACACGAGGATATCTGCGAGCTGCGTGATTGATTTCGGTGGTAGGAGGATCATTTGCCTCTTGTGGAGTTTGCTTATAACAACAACTACCATTCCGAAGATCTGATGGCGCCCATACGAGGCTTTATATGGGCGGAAATGTAGATCGCCGATTGGTTGGTTCGACGTGGGCGAGTGCGATTAGTTGGCGGACTTGGTTCGAGCTATGGATAAGGTGAAGCTTATCCGGAGAGACTGTTTGCGGCTCGTAGTCGGCGAAGTCATATCGCGGATAATCGGCGTCGGCATTTGGAGTTTCGGTGACGATTGGGTCTTCTTGAAGGTGTCACCCGTGAAGGGTGTGATGAGATTCGGAAGAAGGGAAACTCACCCAAGGTACGTTGGGCCCTACGGATCGTCCGTCCGAGTAGGCAAGGTTGCCTATGAGTTGGATCTGCCATTTAAACCATCTTTTCACTTCTTCTTAAGTCGTTATAACAACTTCCCATAAAGCTATTATAACAACCATTCATTTTAGAGAACTTAAGACATTTTTATTCTTACAACATAAGGAAAACTAGACCCAAAATACTACGTACATACATACTTAAAAGAATCATAAAACTCCTTTCTTTTAAAGCTCAGTCACACTCTTTTGGAAACCATCTTCTTAACTTTTGAAATAAATTAAGAAGTCATACTTATTAAAGTTTAGTCATTTCCACTCATAAAATCAAGGCTTATAGTATTAACACCTCGTAGCATACACTCTTTAAAATCATACCGCTTAAAACTTCATAATCCTTAAAAGACAATCAAGTTCGTAGTCTTAAAACTTCATAACATACATTCTTTAAAGCCCGTTTACTTATACTTATAAAATCATATAACCTCCACTTTTAAAATCAATCCCTTTTCCCATATAAATCAAGTCATTTTGAACATAAAATCCACTTACTTACTTTAAATAAATCAAGACACGTAGCTTTAAATCAAATCTCATAATTTCCTAACCATTCTTACCAACATCTCCCATAAGACTTGGTAAGGACTTAGGACAATTTAACATACTTTTAACTTAGAGTCAACAATGTGAATACTTAACTTCAGAGTAGAAGGAATCATGGAATCTTATCACATGGATATTTCATACGTAGGATCATGCCAAAGAAAGAAGAGGTTCACATACCTCATGACGACTAGCGACAAGTTGCAAAATGCTCCAAAGTACTATAACCTTACTAGCCTTTCCACCCTTCAAGTAGAATACGCTACTCGTAGTACTTGACTATAATAGTCATAACACGTCCGTTAACCTCTAGCTTCAATCGTAGAATATTCTAAGTGTAAAGTCACTAAATCCTACGGAAAATCAGGCAAAGACTTCCTTTTTCTACATACTTTGCCACCTTTTTCAAGGCCGAATACAATAACCAAACATGCCACATTTAAGGCTCAACATATCAACCAATCAAAGGGGATTACACACCTTACAATACGTGTAAAATTCCGCCCCACAATTCATACCAAGTAAGTTTAATATCCAAGCCATTCTCAGCCAACTTATAACCAATCCTAAGTCTTTTCCAATTCTTTTTCAATCCAAGTTCTTAGGTCTAACATGTTGTATAGTCATAAACAACTTCAACAACCACAATTCCTTCTTTATATAACATGTGATGACTTAAACTAATAATCAACTTGAATTGTAGTCTTAAGCCTAAACATTCTAGTTTCGGATTAGGGTTCCAATAGCCGATATACATATCAAACTTCATAATATAAACATCTCATGCTTGCTAATATCTATAGCTACAACAATAAGTAATCTTAATTACTAAAACGACAAGAATTATACCTTTACAAGCCCTTAAAATTTCCAAGATTCAAAGTCGCTCCTTAGCAATTCTTAGCTCCTTTCCTTTACGCTCCCATCCGCTATTTGAAGCCCTTAGAAGTTCACAACCAACTTTTCTTCCATTTCCAATCCAAAACTAGGAAAACTACTTAGGTTTTCGCCTTGCGACTAACGTGAAAATGCCGTTTTTCCAAAATCTTTCTATTGAGATACCCTTACAATACCCTTAGGGACCTTGGGTTTAAGTCTTGTGAATAATGGAACAAAATTACAAAATTTTCTTGTGAGACAAGTGACAAAGCCGAGAGCACTCAATTGAAGAACAAGAATGTGAAATAATTCTAAGTGTTGAAGAGCTAGTCTTGCACTAGTGTGGTATATATAACCTGATGGAGGTCAAGATTATAACAAATGTGTGGCTTGGATGAAGATCATTAATTAAATAGCCAAGTGGACAAGTTGACTTGGTCAATATTATCAAGCTAGCAAGACTTATCATCCACAATGGTCAAATGACCATTCTAACCTTGTATATTTTCTGTTATACCCCGTATTTCCAGAGTATGTACGTAAAGGAATACGTACAAAAAGTTTGGCCTTAAAGTTAGCCTTGGACGTTTTTTTGTACACAACTCGCTAAAAGAATTGTTTTCCGACGAAACGTTTCCACAGCTTTCGTAGGGAAAATTCCGGCTATGCCATTACTAATTTTTGCGGATTTTTCCGAGAGACGAAACATTTTGGACCAACGAGAGGGCGACACTTGGCACCCTCCCATTGGTGGACTTGAATCGTCCATTTGGACGAATTGGAATGCCTTGGCACGTTTTTTGTGCCTTGTGCACAAGTCAAGGAGTTGGTAGGATATTTGTGTATAGTTAATCCTCACCCTACACTTGCCTTGCACTTGTCTTCATCTTGGCCATTGGTTGGCCAAGGCTTGAGCTATAAATACCCCCTTAGAGATGAAGAGTTCTTCATCCACAAATCTTCCAAGTCTTGAAAAAAATCCTCTCCTCTCCCTTAGCCTTTCGTCCAACACCTCTCCCCTGAGGTGAGTTTGGCGGGGGCTACCCCCTAGCCTAGCTGAAATCTACCCCTCCCTTGGTAGAAAAGTTATCTTCTAGTATTGTTATAATGTCCAAAATACCTAGCCCAAATCCCTTAGTCCGTCGTAGCCGTTGTGAAGAACGTCTAAGGTTTCTTGGAGCTCTGAGCGTACAACTTAGAGCTAAACCTTGCTCAGCGCGACTTTATCTAGGATACTATTGGAGCTTACTGAGGTAACTAATCCTAACCTCTTTTGAATTAGAGAATACATCGTAGTAGTATTAGAATAAGTATTAAATACTTAGAAGAATATCGCAGAATAGAATTGAGCATTACCACAGTAGAAGGGTTTAAAAGAAGAATAATCAATGTACTCACATAGACTGTTTTCATGAGACTTATATAGCTCACCGTAGTGGAAGTCTTTGCCCGACTTTCCGTAGAATTGTGAACCCTCTGTTTAGAATGACCTTGAGTAGTCTTTGATAGATGTCGTGACTATTATAGGCTGACTCTGCTTGCGACATATTCAACTTGGCGGTGGTTTTTGAGAAGGTATGTGATTCTTCCTAAAGCATGATATTTTACAATATATATGCGGTACGAGACGCGTATGTTAGCGAATAATAACTACGGCAATGTCTTTGACTTAAGCCTGAATAATACTTATGGCAATGCCTCACGGCTTAAGCCTGAATAATACTTACGGCAATGCCTCACGGCTTAAGCCCGAATAACAAAGAACTGAAAACATTTCAAAAGAATACTGAATCATTTTTAACAGAAGATAAATATTTGGTTTTTAAAACAAAAGCTTAAGAGTTATACTAGCTTTATGGGAAGTTAGGTATAACAACTTAAGTGTTATACCCCGTAGTTCCAGGGTATGTATGCGAGGACGTACGTACGAGAATACGACAGAAAGATTGGAAAGGAAGAAAGAGGTGATTTTTCCACGGAAAAGTTTCCGGTTTTTGTGAAGGAAAAAGGTTCGTTAATGGGAATTGGATTCCCAGATTTGGTATTCAGACTTCTTAGATTATATTAGAATTATGGAATTTTATTTTTGGAAATGGTCACGTGGGCCCACGGAGAAATTTCTGATTTTGTGGGGCCCGCTTGATTTTGAGATTTTGGTTATGGATATTTTCGGAAGACGAAATATTTTGGGCGAATCGGGGCGACACGTGTCACCCCATGTGGCACCTGGGCGAAATATGTTTGTCTGACAACAGGTTAGAGTCGTTTTCGGCGAAACATTCTACCTAACTACGAAGAGGGTAAATTACGGCTATGTCATTTAGTATTTTTGGATTTTTCCGAGAGGCGAAGCGTTTTGGACCAACGAGAGGGCAACACTTGGCACCCTCTCGTTGGTGGACTTGAAGGGGCGTTAGGGCCGATTGGATGGGCAAGGGTTGCTAGATATTTGTGTAGATTTTTGTGAGGGTTTTAAGGAGTAGGGTCTAGGGGGCACTTGGGCATATCTTGGCCCTCCACTTGCCCCCCCACTTGGCTAGATCTTGGCCCTTGGTTGGCCTTTGCTTGGCCTATAAATACCCTCCCCCTTTGAAGACTTCTTCATCCATTCCATAAATTCCAAGTCTTGAAAACCTCCCTCCCTCCTTGTTGGTTTCGTCCCTCCCCTCTTCCTTTGTGAGGCCTTGGCCGAGGGGTGCACCCCCCCCTCCTAGAGGCCTTGGCCGAGGGGTACACCCCCTCCTAGTAGTGGCCGTGGGTACCCCAGCCTAGTTGCTTTCGTATAATACCCCCTTTGTGGTGTAGAAATACTCTCTAAAGTATTGTTATAATGCCCAAATTACCTTAGCCGTATACCTTGTTGTATTCTAAGGTTATACACATCTGAAAAGCCCGAAATACTATTATACTTCCGTCAAAACTACAAACCGAAACCCTAGGAAAATCTCCATAGTCAGTTGGAGTATTGTGTAGAAGTTGGTTAGAACTTCTGGGTGGTTTAGAGCGGGTTGGAGCGCCGAGTTGAGCTAAGCGATTGCCCAGATCGACTTTATACTTGGATAATTATGGGCTTATCGAGGTAAATATCTTGTCCCTCTATTTGTAATTGGAAATTACATGTCGTTAGATTATATAGTTGAAGTATACTATATATAGAACTAAGCTTAGTACTGCGGCAATGTCTTTTGACTTAAGCTGAAGAAGCGAATCAATCAGTAATTACATAGGATCAGACATGAGACTTGTGTAGTAATCTTGTGGAGTAGAATTGTACCGTTCGGGTTAGATGTATAACCCCTGGTTGGCTCGCAGCCCCGCAGAGGAGAGATTTACGCTGTTGCGGGGGGGGGTGCCGACTTTTCTGTAGAATGTTCTACGATGAGATCTAAATGTTAATAAGCGCCTTGTGGCCTTATAGGTTGAAGTACTACGTGTGGCGCGATCTACTTGGCTTAAGGAGTAGCCGACAGTTGGAAGTACTTGGAGCGTTTTGCTATTAGTCGATACTGCCGCGAGGTATGTGAACCTCTTCCTATCTCTTCTAGCATGATATGTGTGAACTATGTAGCGCGGTGAAGCGTACGTGCTAAACGTATTTGATTGGTTTAACATACAAAGTGTTATAGCGCTTTATGGGAAGTTGGTTATAACGACTTTATGTTGGTAAGAAAATACTTGGTCTTTAAAAGGTAACTGATTTGAACTATAACTGGCTTGTTATGTGTTAATAAAGGACTTGAAGTATTTCAAAAGAGTTTTGAATCATTTTGAAAGAAGAAGTAATACTTGGTTTTTGAAAAACTTAAGAGTTATACTAGCTTTATGGGAAGTTAGGTATAACGGCTTAAGAATGTTTCTTCGATTTCGGAAATCGAATGTATCGACCAACCACCTGCGGCGTTAATAAAAGGAAATGTTTTGACTAATTAAGTATTATTAAAACCAAGAGAAACTTCATCCGCATAGAAGCTAAGATGAGACAAAATGATATTTCCTAGATCACATTTTGTAATAAGATTGTTATAAACAAGAATATCCTACTCACATATAAGACTTATGTTTCTCCGATTGTTTAAAAGAGAATTATATTCTTAAATGAATAAGGCTATGAACCACGAAACCTTTCTAAAATAAGAAACGTGAACATTTGAAATTAGGCAAACTTAGACGTTTGGAAAATAATGTTGTTACTTGATTTTACAAAGGTAAGTGTTTTAGTTTATTTAAAAAGATACCACTCTATTTTATACTACGGGTATTGTGTGACTTATGTGAAAGCAGCGGATCTTTTAAAAGATTTAATGTATGAAGTACTTTGGGGTAGATACGAACTTGTTAGCTTAAAGTACCTTGTGTGTATAACTTGATTGTGTTGGTTTGTGATAGCCTTGTAATACTTTCTTGTTGATTGATAAGTAAACATGCTAGGATGCTACGTGTGTTAGTATCTTGTGATGTTGCGTAAAGGGGTTTTCCTTTGTTGTGCTTATGTTGCTTAACGATAAGCTGTTGTGTTAGTATTTTACATCACCATCTCTTGAGATGATTCCGGTTAGGCGCCTCCGATGCGGGTAGACTCGGCGGTCGATGGACCTATGATTCGAGAATACCTCACGCAGTCCCGGGGCCTATGCGAGCTACGAGAGTTCGGAGTTAGAGTCGTCCTTTATGGGCATGCGGTCCATGTGGCCATGCGGATCGCGAAGTCGGGGCGATGCCGGAGTAGCACACCGATGCGGGAATACCTCATGCGGGCGATGAGATTGGCCTGCGCGAGCTGCGAAAGTTCCGAGGCTATACGCGCACATTAGATACTGCGTGCAATTGGCAAGCTTTGATCATGTGACGATGCAGGCAGATCTTATGATCTGATTCATGACCTTGATGGTAGTGCGGTGTTAGTAGTCGGCTATGCCTTGCATTTACCCCTGTACGGTTTCATTATGACACAGGTGGGACTTGGTGTTCATGTGTGTTCCTTGGTGCTTTTATATCATAAACTGCCGGCAGTGAGGAAGGTATTCCACGGGCATGATTGATATTGGGGGCGTGAGACCCATTGTTATATTTTAGTGATGACTTGAGGGCGTGAGTCCCTGACTTGATATATTGCTTGTTTATCAGGAATCGTAGTTTTGTTATCATACATGTCTCTGTTTTATATAGATCGTTATGATTTCATTTCTGATTTTCGGTTTCACATACTCGGCACTGTTATCGACCTCCTTCGGGGCTGCGTTCATGCCGCAGTAAAGGTACACCCGATCGTTGATCCTCGCTCTTAGGTCCTGATTGCCAGGAAAGCTCCGTTTCTCGAGGCTTGTCTTAGTATAGTCCCCGTTGTTGTAGGTGCCATTCGGGGTATGACGGCCACTGTCCGTCGTTGTTGTCATATCATTCGTAGAGGTCCGTAATCTTAAGTGTGGCGGAGTTTGTAAAAAGCATTAAACAGTTCATTTTGAAAAAGTTGTTATTTACATATATCCCGAAATGCAAGTTTGTTTCTCAGATTAGTGTTTCATATTTCATAATATGTCTTGTATCGTGTTATGTTACGCTGATTACTCAGATGTTGTATCACTAGGGTGCGGGGTAAGGCACGATCACGCCCGAATCGGTCGTGACAAAAGTGGTATCGTGAGCGATTAATCCTCGGAAAGTGTCTACGAGCCGGTCGATAGAGTCTTGATTATCGGTGTGTTGTGCACCACACCAATGTCGGAGGCTATAGGATATTTAGGATTGGTTTCTATTCTTATCACTCTGAGATCGTGCCTTAGAGTTGTGTTGTAAGTTGGACCCTCTGACGAAATTCATTCCCTTATCATTATGCCTCCGCGTAGGGCAACCCGGGCCCAGGAGGGCAAGACAGCCGAGGGAGCTGCGAGTTGAGTTCAGAGGGTTGCGAGGGCACAGGCCCAATCATTACCTAGGGTAGTGCTTCATTCGGGGATTTCTGCGACGTCACTAGCCCCAGCAGAATTTAGCACGGCGACGGCAGTTCCTACTGCGTCCATGATATTTGAACCTTCAGTTCCACGACCGGGAACAGTGAATATAGATTGCAAAGAGGCGACCCTGTTACTAGCTATGGATTTGGCTACCAGAGATTATACCGATGTACCACGAGCCTTGATGACTACCTAAGAGAGGGTTGTGTAAGAGTAATTCTTCAGTTGGGCTTGAGCATGGCCTGTGTACGGGCTTATGTACAGCAGGCCGAAAACGTAGAGATCGGCGGGTTAACCAAGGACGCGAAGAGGGCGAGCGTAGGTCCTTCGGTAACTTTCAAGGTGAGTATACCTTAAGTGCTATGTTCTGTTAGTAGTGTGTTAGTTGTGATTAGAAATCATGGTGGGTTAACCAAGTAAGGTTTTGGGGGATAAAGAAAGTGTGAGCCTTAGAGCTTTATACGCAAAGACCTTAGAGGTAAGGCCATCTCGGGTAGAGACGTATGTTTATGTTTGACCCTTATAGGAGTGCATAGTGCACGTGAGCTGTGTTTGGGATAGGTCCCTAAGTAGTGTGAAATGAAGAGGGTAGTTGAGCTAAGAAGACCGCTAGGTTTTCGTAACGTGTTTAGTGAGATTGTTCCTTCGGAGATAGTATTTTGCGCCTTGGGTCGGGTTGAGGCCACGTTGGGTCAACCCGCGGCATGTTTAGTGGTGGGTGCGGTTGTGGTCCCGCTTGTGTTAGGTCACGAGGTGTTAGGCCCAAGTTTAGTTGACCAGCGTCGAGTTCGTGGACGCGTCGACGATGGTCGATCGATGGGGCAGCCCATCGTGTTCTTCGGATCGGACCGTTCACTCGCGATGTTGATTTATCGAGAAAGGTTGTAAGGCTGCACGGTGCCTACCTTCACCTTATGGCGCGGTGGAGCCAGTGTTACGGCTGTTTTGTTCGGAAGTTTTACGAGCGGGTTAAGGATTGGTGAGTCTCAGATCGCATTCGCCCTCGGGCGGTGGATTTCGGGGTAGTTGTGTGGATTGTTGTCTCTGTGGAGAAGTGTTTAAGCTACCATTTGGTGTTCGGATGTCGCCTTATGAAGCATTGTAGGGGCGGAAGTGTAAGTTGCCGGTCGATTGGTTCGATGTTGGCAAGGTTCGAAGATTAGTTGAGTTTGTTCCAGTGATCGTGGTTAGAGTGTGACGAGTTTTGGAAACAGAAGGAACTTAGCCCGAGTTACTTTGGGCCTTTTGAGTTCATGTGAAGAATAGGCCAGGTTGCCTATATGTTAGCAATTGCCGTCCGACTTAGGAGGCAGTACGTCCGGTCTTTCGTATTGTTATGTTCGAGTGGCGTATAAAGAGGCGAGCCTACCACGGAGCACCCGAACCGTGGCTCTCCGTATGGCACATCCTGAGAAGGGCCGTAGGGCATGCCTCAGGGATCGCAAGCAGCCCGGTACCATTTGTTGGGTCGTCGGAGCAAGGCTCGCGACAAAGTGACAAAAGTGACTAAAGAAGTATATTTTTAACCCCGGGAAGAGGTATTTGTGGTGATGTTAGAGGTGTTTCCTCGTAGACTTGGATATAAGTATGTTGCGCAGGTATTTCTGTGGCCAGGTATGGCAGGATTGTTTCGTAAGTATAGTAGTGAAGACTATACTGGCGCACGTTTGTTTTGAGACTTAGAAGGAACATTCGGGACGAATGTTTCTAAGGGGGGAAGAATGTTATACCCCGTAGTTCCAGGGTATGTATGCGAGGACGTACGTACGAGAATACGACAGAAAGATTGGAAAGGAAGAAAGAGGTGATTTTTCCACGGAAAAGTTTCCGGTTTTTGTGAAGGAAAAAGGTTCGTTAATGGGAATTGGATTCCCAGATTTGGTATTCAGACTTCTTAGATTATATTAGAATTATGGAATTTTATTTTTTGGAAATGGTCACGTGGGGCCCACGGGAGAAATTTACGGTTTTGTGGGGCCCGCTTTGATTTTGAGATTTTGGCCGTTATGGATATTTTCGGAAGACGAAATATTTTGGACGAATCGGGGGGCGACACGTGTCACCCCCATGTGGCACCCTTGGGCCGAAATATGTTTGTGCACAACACCCGGTTAGAGTCGTTTTTAGACGAAACGGTCTACCTAACTTGCGAAGGGTAAATTACGGCTATGTCATTTAGTATTTTTGCGGATTTTTCCGAGAGACGAAACGTTTTGGACCAACGAGAGGGCAACACTTGGCACCCTCTCGTTGGTGGACTTGAAGGGGCGTTAGGGCCGATTGGATGGGCAAGGGTTGCTAGATATTTGTGTAGATTATTGAGGGTTTTGGGCGAGTAGGGTCTAGGGGCACTTGGGCATATCTTGGCCTCCACTTGCCCCACTTGGCTAGATCTTGGCCCTTGGTTGGCCTTTGCTTGGCCTATAAATACCCTCCCCTTTGAAGACTTCTTCATCCATTCCATAAATTCCAAGTCTTGAAAACCTCCTCCTCCTTGTTGGTTTCGTCCTCCTCTTCCTTTGTGAGGCCTTGGCCGAGGGTGCACCCTCCTGAGGCCTTGGCCGAGGGTACACCCACTCCTAGTAGTGTGGCTGGGTACCCCTAGCCTAGTTGCTTTAGTATAATACCCCTGTGGTGTAGAAATACTCTCTAAAGTATTGTTATAATGCCCAAATTACCTTAGCCGTATACCTTGTTGTATTCTAAGGTTATACTATCTAAAAGCCCGAAATACTATTATACTTCCGTCACCACAAAACCGAAACCCTAGGAAAATCTCCATAGTCGGTTGGAGTATTGTGTGAAGTTGGTTAGAACTTCTAAGGGTGGTTTAGGCGGTTGGGCGCTGGAGTTGAGCTAAACGATTGCCCGGATCGACTTTATACTTGGATAATTATGGGCTTATCGAGGTAAATATCTTGTCCTCTATTTGTAATTGGAAATTACATGTCGTTAGATTATATAGTTGAAGTATACTATATATAGAACTAAGCTTAGCTTCGCGCAATGTCTTTTGACTTAAGCACAAGAATCGAATCAATCGTAATTACATAGGGCGTATTACAGTAGACTTGTAGTAGTCGTGTGGAGTAGAATTGTACCCGTTCGGGTTAGATGTATAACCCCTGGTTGGCTTGGTAGTCGGCCGTTAGAGGAGAGATTTACGCCATGCGGGGAGGTCTCTTGAATTTTCAGTAGAATGTTCTACGATGAGATCTAAATGTTAATAAGCGCCTTGTGGCCTTATAGGTTGAAGTACTACGTGGCGCGATCTACTTGGCAAGGAGTAGCCGCGGTTGGAAGTACTTGAGCGTTTTGCTATTAGTCGATACTCGTCGCGAGGTATGTGAACCTCTTCCTATCTCTTCTAGCATGATATGTGTGAACTATGTAGTGCGGTGAGCGTACGTGCTAAACGTATTTGATTGGTTTAACACGTAAAGTGTTATAACGGCTTTATGGGAAGTTGGTTATAACGACTTTATGTTGGTAAGAAAATACTTGTAGTCTTTAAAAGGTAGCGATTTGAACTATAAGCGCTTGTTATGTGTTAATAAAGGACTTGAAGTATTTCAAAAGAGTTTTGAATCATTTGAAAGAAGAAGTAATACTTGGTTTTTGAAAAAACTTAAGAGTTATACTAGCTTTATGGGAAGTTAGGTATAACGCTTAAGAATGTTTTCTCGATTTGGAAATCGAATGTATCGACCAACCATGAGCGTTAATAAAAGGAAATGTTTTGACTAATTAAGTATTATTAAAACCAGTAGAAACTTCCATCTGCATAGAAGCTAAGATGAGTCAAAATGATATTTCCTAGATCACGGCTGCTGTAATAAGATTGTTATAAACAAGAATATCCTACTCACATATAAGACTTATGTTTCTCCGATTGTTTAAAAGAGAATTATATTCTTAAATGAATAAGGCTATGAACCACGAAACCTTTCTAAAATAAGAAACGTGAACATTTGAAATTAGGCAAACTTGGACGTTTGGAAAATAATGTTGTTACTTGATTTTACAAAGGTAAGTGTTTTAGTTTATTTAAAAGACAATCACTCTATTTTATACTACGGGTATTGTGTGACTTATGTGAAAGCAACGGATCTTTTAAAAGATTTAATGTATGAAGTACTTTAGGGGTAGATACGAACTTGTTAGCTTAAAGTACCTTGTGTGTATAACTTGATTGTGTTGGTTTGTGATAGCCTTGTAATACTTTCTTGTTGATTGATAAGTAAACATGCTAGGATGCTACGTGTGTTAGTATCTTGTGATGTTGCGTAAAGGGGTTTTCCTTTGTTGTGCTTATGTTGCTTAACGATAAGCTGTTGTGTTAGTATTTTACATCACTCATCTCTTGAGATGATTCCGGGGGTTAAGCTGCCCTCCGATGCGGGGTAGACTCAGGCGGGTCGATGGACCTATGATTCGAGAATACCTCATGCAGTCCTGGGCCTATGCGAGCTACGAGAGTTCCGAGTTAGAGTCGTCCTTTATGGGCATGCGGTCCATGTGGCCACGCGATCTGCGAAGTCGGGGCGATGCCGGGAGTAGCTACCCTCGATGCGGGGAATACCTCATGCGGGCCGATGAGATTGGCCTATGCGGAGCTGCGGAAAGTTCCAGGGCTAGACGCGCACATTAGATACTGCGGGCAAGTGGCCAGCTTTGATCATGTGACGGTCTGGACAGATCTTATGATACAGTTCATGACCTTGATGGTACTGTGGGTGTTAGTAGTCGGCTATGCCTTCGTACTTACCCTGTACGGTTTCATTATGGCACAGGTGGGACCTGGTGTTCATGTGTGTTCCTTGGTGCTTTTATATCATAAACTGTCGGCAGTGAGGAAGGTATTCCACGGGCATGATTGATATTGGGGGCGTGAGACCCATTGTTATATTTTAGTGATGACTTGAGGGCGTGAGTCCCTGACTTGATATGACTGCTTGTTTATTGTGAACTGTAGTTTTGTTATCATACATGTCTCCTGTTTTATATAGACTGCTATGATTTCATTTACAGTATTTTCGGTTTCACATACCTGCACTGTTGTCGACCTCCTCGAGGCTGCGTTCATGCCGCAGTAAAGGTACACTAGTCGTTGATCCTCGCTCTAGTGGTCACGATTCAGCTGGGAAAGCTCCGTTTCTCGGAGGCTTGTCTTGGTATAGTCCCTGTTGTAGGTGCTTACATTCGAGGTATGACGGCCCCTGTCCGTCGTTGTTGTCATATCATTCGTAGAGTGCGTAGTAATCGTTGTGGCGGGGTTTGTAAAAAGGATTAAAAGTTTCATTTTGAAAAAGTTTTTATTTACATATATGCCGAAAGGCAAGTTTTTTTCTCAGATTATTGTTTCATATTTCATAATATGTCTTGTATCGTTTTATGTTCCGCTGATTACTCTGATGTTGTATCACTAGGGTGTCCGGGGTAAGGCACCAGTCACGGGCCCGGAATCGGGTCGTGACATTAAGAAGATAAAAAGGAACTGTTTACTTATTTGTTTATAAAAGCCTTGTATTGATTTCTGTTAAGTGTAGTAAGATTTGTGTGATAAGTAGACATATTTTGATGCTACCTGGGTTAGTGTCTTGAAATCTTTGTGTAAAGGGTCATTCTTGTTGTGCTTACGTTGCTAACAGGTAAGTCATTGTATCGTTATTGTATCACCTACCCTTGATCGTTATACCGGTGGCTTGCCTGATCGCGGTCTATACGGCTATGCGGTCGTGAGACTATGCGAGCAGCGGTATGCTCGGATTGATCATTCCGGGTGTTTAGCCTGATGCGGGGGATTCCCTATGCGGTCTGTTGAGACTATGCGGTCTTTTGAGGCTATGCGGGCTGCGGGAGCCTAGGCGGATGCCGGGGGTTGGCTGCCCCCGATGCGAGGGATACCTCATGCGGGTCTGTGTGTGACCTATGCGGGCTGCGAAAGTCCAGGACTAGGCACGCAGAATGATACTATGGGCGATTGGCCTTGCTTCGATCATTCGCGGCCTAGAATAGACCTGTTACAGTTTTCCTATTACTGTTGTTGTTTGTGATGTGGCACTATGTGCAATTGAACTGATTGTATTTGTGAAAAGGTTTTAAATACTTTGATTTCATTTCAGTTCTTTATAGTTTCACATACTTGGTACATGTTAGACCTCCTTCGGGTCACAGCGTATAAAGAGGCGAGCCTCTACCACGGGAACCAACCGTGGCTCTCCGTATGGCACGTCGAGAAGATGGCGTGAGGCATGCCTCAGGGATCGCAAGCAGCCCGGTACCATTTGTTGGGTCGTCGGAGCAAGGCTCGCGACAAAGTGACAAAAGTGGTATCAGAGCAGTTAATCCTCGGAAAGTGTCTACAGACCGTATCTAGTAGAGTCTTGATTATCGGTGTGTTGTGCACCACACCAATAATCAGGAGGCTATAGGATATTTAGGATTGGTTTCCATTCTTCTCATTCTGAGATCGTGCTTTAGAGCTGTGTTATAGGTTGGACCCCTCTAACGTATTCCTGTCTCAGAAATGATTATGCCTCCACGTAGGCAACCCGGCCCAGGCGGCAAGGCAGCCGGAGGCGCTAGCGAGACACCCAGTCACGAGGGCTCGTGCCCGGTCTATACCAGAGACGGCGAGTTCTATGACGCCGCCGGCCCCAGCAGAGACCACAGTACCCACACCTCCTGTCCCACAGCCTGGGGCGGAGGAGTTAGGGTACAAGGAGATGGCCCAGCTATTGGCTAAAGTTGTGGCCCGATACGAGGAGAGGCTGGATGCGACAGTTCCAGCTCCAGCTCCAGTCGCACCCGTAGTGCACCCGAGGGCAGATAGTTTGAGACTACGGGATTTCCTTAGTTGTAGCCCTCCAGAGTTTTACGGGTCGAGGCCGGAGGATGATCCGCAGGAGTTCATCCGTCAGCTGCAGAGGATTATGCGGGTGATCAGGGCTTCAGAGACTGAGTCTGTGACATTCGGTTCGCATCGGCTGCGTGATACCGCAGTCGATTGGTTTGATTCATGGGAGCTTTCGGGAGAGCATGCACTCCGGGTATGGGATGAGTTTTGAGGCTTTTCTCACACACTTCGTGCCTCCGCAGATGAGGAGGGCACGAGCTGATAGATTCTTGTTGCTGAGACAGGGAGGACGCACAGTGAGGGAGTACAATGTCGAGTTTGATTCTTTGGCTCGATATGTCCCTGCACTGGTAGCAGAGATGGAGGACAGGGTGCATCGCTATGTCACTGGGCTAGATGATTACATGGCCGAGTCTTGTGCGGGTGTGTCCCTTCACCTGAGCATGGACATAACCCGATGCAGGCTCATGCACCGATGTGAGGAGCGTAGAGACCGCCGGTAGAGCGATATCAGCAGAAGAAGGCCAAGACGGCCGGTTCTTTGGTGGTCCTCGGGGTGGGCGGCATCGAAGTCGGATTTGCACCACACCAGCGCAAAGCGCCCTACCTCATTTTCGGTACCAGAGGCGGGGGCAGGTCGAGGCCCGGACTTGATTTCGAGTAGCGGGTGCTAACTGCTCGAGGTCCGCTCGGTGTTCGTTATGGCAGATACCATTCGAGTCAGTACTCGAGAACGCTATACTTGTGGCGGCAGGTCATTTCGCGAGAGTTTGTCCGACCGGGAGCGGCGCTGGTAGTAGGGCCCAGTCTACAGGGTCTGTTGCCGCTTCTTCATCCCCGACAGTTACTCGCCCCGGAGGGCAAGGTACACATGGATCAGCGAGTCGCGGCAGAGGTCGTGGCGCAGGTCCCAGTTCTAGCGGTCCTCAGAACCGCATTTATTCTTTGTCCAGCCGACAGGATCAGGAGGCCTCACCTGATGTCGCCATGTACCTTATCGGTTTCAGGTTTGATGTGTATGCTTTGATAGATCCGGTTCTACTGTCCCTATATATCTCCCCTTGTTGCTAGTAGGATAGGGATAGAGCCTGAGTCCATAGACCCTTTCTAGGTGGCTACGCCAGTGGGTGATTCGGTGGTAGCTCGGCGGGTATATAGAGCTTGTCCTGTGACCATTTACAGTCGTCGGACCCTAGCCGACTTGATAGAGTTGGAGATGATTGACCGACGTGATTATGGGGATGGATTGGCTGGCTTGCTACGCCAATGTAGACCGCAGAGAGAGTAGTACAGTTCCAGCTTCACGAGGAGCCGTTGTTGAGTGAGGAGCACGGTATCGCCGAGGGTAGGTTTATTTCCTACCTCAAGGCTAGGAAGATGGTGCGAAGGGGTATATCTACCATCTCGTCGGGTGTTTGATAATCAAGGCGCGTACCAGATTTTCACCGCCCAGAGTCGAAGTTCCCGCACGTGTTTCCGATGACCTCGGGTATCCCTCACGAGAGGAGATTGAGTTTTGTATTGACATATTGCGGACACTCGCCTATTTCCATTCCGCCATACGAAGTGCACTGCCGAGTTGAGAGTTGAAGGATCGCCTTAGAGATTTGCTGGAGAAGGGCTTCATCAGGCCTAGTGTTTCTCCCTGGGGAGCGCCGGTATTGTTCGTGAAGAAGAAGGACGGGACGCTGCGCATGTGTGTTGATTACAGGCAGCTGAACAAGGTGACCATTAAGAACAGATACCCCCTTCCCAGGATTGATGATTTGTTCGACGAGTTGCAGGCGCGAGATGTTTCTCCAAGATTGATCTGCGTCGCTATCATCGTTCGTGTCGAGAGGTGGATGTCCCTAGGATCGCATTCCGACCCGTACGCATTATGAGTTCGTGGTCATGTCTTTGGGTTGACCAATGCTCGCGGTATTCATGGATTTGATGAACCGAGTGTTCAAACCATTTTTGGACACGCTTGTGATAGTGTTCATTGATGATATCTTGGTTTATTCTCGCCAGAGCGGGAGCATGCGAGCATTTGAGGATCTTGGCCGACAGTTCTCGGGACCAGCAAACTGACGCCAAGTTTTCCAAATGTGAGTTTTGTTGACTTGATGGCGTTTCTTGGGCATATTGCCGGGTGATGGCATTCGAGTGGATACGCCAAGATCGAGGCGATCAGACTTGGCCTAGACCTACTACTCCGGCAGAGGTTCGCAGCTTTACGGGCCTTGCAGATATTATCGGCGTTCGTAGAAGTTTGCTTCTATCTCGCACCATTGACTAGCCGACTCGTGGCGCAGCCAAGTTTGATGGATTGATGCTTGTGAGCGGGGTTTCCATTCTTTGAAAGAGAGACCGACGACCGCCCCGTTCTTACTTCCGCAGGGTCCAGATGGTTATGTCGTGTATTGTGATGCGCCGCATAGGTTGGGATGTGTGTTGATGCAGCATGGCAGGTTATAGCATATGCATCCCGACACCAAGAAACACGAGAGGAACTACCCCACCCATGATTTGGAGTTGGCGGTAGTGATTCACGCCAAGATCCGAGGCACTATTTGTATGGGGTTCATGTGGATATTTATACAGACCACAAGAGCCTCCAGTATATCTTCAGCCAGACGGAGCTGAACTTACGACAGAGATGGTGGTTAGAGTTGCTTAAGGATTACGATGTTGATATCCTGTACCACCCGGGGAAGGCCAATGTTGTGGTAGATGCTCTTAGTCGTAGGTCGATGGGGAGCCTATCGGATGCGCCAGAGAGGAGGGACATGGTTCGTGATTTGCATCAGTTAGCGAGCCTTGGTGTCCGTTTGATTGATTCTGATAGCAGTGGGGTTAGAGTTCGTGAGGTTGCCGAGTCTTCCATCGTCGAGGAGGTGAAGAGGCAGCAGTTCGAGGATCCAGCTTTGATTCGATATCGTGATACAACTCTTCGTGAGGGCAAGGGTCCTTTTGAGGTAGCACCTGATGGGGTGCTAAGGTTTGAGGGCGCATGTGTTCCAGATGTTTGAGGACTTGGCGAGTTCTTGGGAAGCACACATACGCGTTACTATCCATCCGGGTCGACCAAGATGTACCACGACCTAAGATCTGTTTATTGGTGGGATGGCATGAAGAGGACGTTGCGAGTTCGTAGCTCGCCCGTGTTGTCGGCAGTGAAGGTAGAGCACCGAGGCCCGTGGTTTGTTACAGACGATTGAGATCCCGACTGAAGTGGGAGGTAATCAACATGGACTTCATCACAGGATTACCTCGCACTAA
This sequence comes from Przewalskia tangutica, assembly GCA_029844215.1. Classification (NCBI taxonomy): domain Eukaryota; kingdom Viridiplantae; phylum Streptophyta; class Magnoliopsida; order Solanales; family Solanaceae; genus Przewalskia; species Przewalskia tangutica. Next base: position 509,121 of record JAQGDG010000051.1, on the reverse strand, counting down.
TAGGAGACATGATTCTATATGGGTTATCGTCGACAGTCGATTTAAATCAGCCCACTTTCTTCCGTCGGACGACTTTTTCTGAGGATTATGCGGACTTTACATCCGAGAGATCGTCGATCGCATGGAGTCCCTACTTCGATCATATCGCATGCAGGAGCCCGGTTCGCTAACTTCTGGAGGTCCTTCCAGAGGGGTTTAGGGACGCAGGTGAGCCTGAGTACTGCATTTCATCCACAGACAGACGGACAGGCAGAGCGCACTATCCAGACTCTTGAGGATATGCTGCGAGCCTGTGTTATTGACTTCAGTGGTAGTTGGGAGGATCATTTGCCTCTAGTTGAGTTTGCGATAATAATAGCTACCACTCCAAAGATTCGGATGGCGCCTATGAGGCCTTGTATGGAGGAAGTGCAGATGGCCTTTATGTTGGTTCGATGTGGGCGAGTGCGGCTAGTGGGACCAGATTTGGTGCGAAGGCAATGGATAAGGTGAAGCTTATCCGAGGCGGCTTTGACACTCGAGTCGATGTGTCGATGCGATCATCGTCGTCGCATCTTGAGTTCGAGGTTCATGATTGGGTTTTCCTAAAGTGCCACCACGGCGAAGGGTGTGATGAGATTTGGGAAGAAGAAACTCACCAAGGTACATTGGGCCGCTTCCATTGTCCGTAGGGTAGGCAAGGTTGCATATGAGTTGGATCTGCCGTCCGATCTGGAGGCAGTGCATCCGGTTTTTCACGTATCTATGCTGAGGAGATGTATCGGGGATCCATCTAGGGTACACCCGATTGACGATGTCCAGGTGACCGAGGGGTTATCGTATGAGGAGACTCCCATAGCGATAGTCGATCGTCAGGTTAGGCGTCTGCGGACGAAGGACGTGGCTTCCGTCAAAGTCTTGTGGCGGAACGAGCTCAGGGAGGAGATGACGTGGGAAGCCGAGGAGGACATGAGGCAGAAGTATCCTCATCTATTCCCCACACCTCCAGGTAATTCACTTTCCTACTTGTAAATTTTCGTTATCATTTATGCCTAAGTGTTATTCTTTGTGGCCATGTGTGGCACTTACAAACTGTTTAAGCTTCTTCGATAACTGTCTTGAGAAGGAACATTCGGGACGAATGTTTCTAAGGAGGGGAGAATGTTATACCCCGTATTTCCAGAGTATGTACGTAAAGGAATACGTACAAAAAGTTTGGCCTTAAAGTTAGCCTTGGACGTTTTTTTTGTACACAACTCGCTAAAAGAATTGTTTTCCGACGAAACGTTTCCACAGCTTTCGTAGGGAAAATTCCGGCTATGCCATTACTAATTTTTGCGGATTTTTCCGAGAGACGAAACATTTTGGACCAACGGGAGGGCGACACTTGGCACCCTCCCATTGGTGGACTTGAATCGTCCATTTGGACGAATTGGAATGCCTTGGCACGTTTTTTGTGCCTTGTGCACAAGTCAAGGAGTTGGTAGGATATTTGTGTATAGTTAATCCTCACCCTACACTTGCCTTGCACTTGTCTTCATCTTGGCCATTGGTTGGCCAAGGCTTGAGCTATAAATACCCCCTTAGAGATGAAGAGTTCTTCATCCACAAATCTTCCAAGTCTTGAAAAAAAATCCTCTCCTCTCCCTTAGCCTTTCGTCCAACACCTCTCCTCGAGTGAGTTTGGTAGGGCCTACCCCAGCCTAGCCGAAATCTACCTCCATTGGTAGAAAATTTATCTTCTAGTATTGTTATAATGCCCAAAATACCTAGCCCAAATCCCTTAGTCCTTAGTAGAAGTTGTGAAGAACTTCTAAGGTTTCGAGCTACCTGAGCGCATAACTTAGGAGCTAAACCTTGCTCAGCGCGACTTTATCTAGGATACTATTGGGCTTACCGAGGTAACTAATCCTAACCCTCTTTTGAATTAGAGAATACATCAGTAGTAGTATTAGAATAAGTATTAAATACTTAGAAGAATATCGCAGAATAGAATTGAACTTATTACAAAGTAGAAGGGTTTAAAGAAGAATAATCAAATCAGACTTCACATAGAATTTATTTTCACATGAGACTTATATAGCTCACCTGTAGGGAAGTCGCCCGACTTTCCGTAAATTGTGAACCCTCTGCTTAGAATGACCTTGAGTAGTCTTTGATAGATGTCTGTGACTATTATAGGTGACTCTCTGCGACATATTGAACTTGGCGGTGGTTTTATTTGAGAAGGTATGTGATTCTTCCTAAAGCATGATATTTTACAATATATAGTACGGTAGACGACATATGTTAACCGAATAATAACTACGGCAATGTCTTTGACTTAAGCTGAATAATACTTATGGCAATGCCTCACGACTTAAGCTGAATAATACTTACGGAATGCCTCACGCTTAAGCACGAATAACAAAGAACCAAAACATTTCAAAAGAATATTGAATCATTTTTAATGGAAGATAAATATTTGGTTTTAAAACAAAAGCTTAAGAGTTATACTAGCTTTATGGGAAGTTAGGTATAACAACTTAAGAAGATAAAAAGGAATCATTACTTATTTGTTTATAAAAGCCTTGTATTGATTTCATTAAGTGTAGTAAGATTTGTGTGATAAGTAGACATATTTTGATGCTACAGGTTAGTGTCTTGAAATCTTTGTGTAAAGGGGTCATTCTTACAGTGCTTACGCTAACCGGTAAGTCTGTTGTCTTCGTTATTGTATCACCTACCCTCGATTGTTATACCGGAGGCTTGCCTCGACGCGGTCTATACGGCCTACGCGGTCTGTGAGACTATGCGGAGCAGCGGTATGCTCCGGATTGATCATTCCGGTGTTTAGCTTTGACGCGGGGATTCCTGCGCGGTCTGTTGAGATTACGCGGTCTTTTGAGGCTATGCGGCTGCGGGAGCCTAGGCGGATGCCGGGGTTGGCTGCCCCGTCGCGAGGGATACCTACGCGGTGCGTGTGACTATGCGGCTGCGAAAGTCGAGACTAGGCACGCAGAATGATACTATGGGCGATTGGCCTTGCTTCGATCATTCGCGGCCTAGAATAGACACATTCTGATTTTCCTATTATCGTTGTTGTTTGTGATGTGGCACTATGTGCAATTGAATCGATTGTATTTGTGAAAAGGTTTTAAATACTTTGATTTCATTCTGATTCTTTATAGTTTCACATACTTGGTACACATTATCGACCCTTCGCCCGAAGTGCGTTCATGCCGCAGTAAAGGCAGTGCTAGATCCGCATCCTTAGGATCTTTTGCGTTGGTGTCGAGCTCCACCTTCTCGGAGGCTCTACTTTGGGTATGATCTCCTGTATTGTAGATAGTTTTGTATGAGGGGTATGGCGGGCCTGTCCCGCCATAGTTATCTATTTCCTTAGAGGTCTGTAGTACTATTATACAGTTGGGATGTAATCGCAAAACTTGATTATTTATATACAGAAAGGCGACGTTTCTTACATAAGTCGGTCTTATTTTATAAACTGTTTCCTGTCTTGGTTTATATTTCCGCTGGTTACTCTGATGTATGGCTACTTGGGTGCCCCGGTAAGGCACCAGTCACGGGCCCCGGAACCGGTCGTGACATTTTCGTCCAAGACCATAGTGGGGGGGTGCCACATGTCGCCCTCCCATTCGTCCATAAAATTCCGTAACCCTCGTGGGCCCCACAAAACGTACAATTCCTCGGGTGGGCCCCACGTGACCAAATCCGTAAAAATAAATTTCCGTAATGATAATAAGTTCCATATTCCTTAAATAATGTATTTTGAGAATTTAATTCTCATCAACGAACATTTTTCCTTTCCGACGTTCGAAAGATTTTCCGTCGGAAAAACAATTCTTCCTTTCGTACAAATTTTCAAGCCTTGATTCCTTACGTACAATCTCTTATACATGTCCTGGACTTACTGTTATACCCCGTAGTTCCAGAGTATGTATATGAGGACGTACGTACGAGAATACGACATTTAAATTGGAAAGGATGAAAGATGTGATTTTTCGACGGAAAAGTTTCCGAATTTTGTGAAGGAAAAAGGTTCGTTAATGGGAATTGGATTCCCAGATTTGGTATTCAGACTTTTTGGAATATTTAAGAATTATGGAATTTTATTTCCGAAATTGGTCACGTGGGGCCCACGGGAGAATTTACGGTTTTGTGGGGCCCACTTTATTTTCGGATTTTTGGCATTACGGATATTTTCGGAAGATGAAATATTTTGGACGAGTAGGGGGCGACACGTGTCACCCCCGTGTGGCCCTATGGCCAAAAGTGAGGGCACTTGGATGTTTTTCTTGAGGGACAAGTGGCAAGCCACTTGTCCCATTTTTGTGGTGAACAAATGGTTGGCAAATTACCCACACACATGTACCCCATCCTCACCTTACATTTGCTTTAATCTTGGCCCTTGATTTCTCTATAAATACCCCCCCTCCCCCTTTTGTAGTGAAGACTTCATCCACACTTGAGATAATTTCCAAGACAAAATACTCCATCCCTTTTGTAGTTGCTCTCGGCTTTGCCTTGATTTCTTAAGCAAAAGTTGTCCAAAAATCCCTAAACTTATAAGTGTTCTTCCTTAGGGTGTTAGGAAGATTGTGTACCAAGAGTTGGAAAAGATTTCACACCCCTAGCCTTAGAATTTCACCTTGGCCGAAACTTGCCATAATTGAGCCTTAGTGTTCTTCACTTGTTGGAGTTAGATCTTGAAGAGGAGTTGGTTAGGAGCTTCTAAGGGTTGCTTGGAGCGGGTTGGAGCGTAAGGATTTGGAGCTAAACGTTGCTCAGGATCGACTTATATCTTGGATAATTTTGGGCTTATCGAGGTAATGATCTTTGTCCCCCTATTGTAATTGGATATTACATATTGTAGTAGTTTAGAATTGAGTATAAGATATATTGGAAGGATGATTAAAAATAATTTAACTGTATTTACATTGGACTGTATTTACAGTAGACTTGTAGTATTATTGTGGAGTAGAATTGTACACGTCCGGTTAGACGTGTAACCCCCCCCCCCCCTTTGGAGTTGTTGGCTTGGTAGCAGGCCTGGGTAGAGGAGGAGATTTATGTGGTTGCGGGGGGGGGGGGGGGGGAGGTGCTGCCGAATTTTCCGTAGAAATAGGAACCTTGTACTTTGAAATGTGCTACAAAGTGTTCGAGAAGTTGATAGACGTTTTGTGGCCTTTATAGGGTGAAGTGCTACGAGTAGCGTATTCTACTTGAAGGGTGGAAAAGGCTAGCAAGGTTATAGTACATGGGAGCGTTTTGCTAATTGCCGATAATCGTCGCGAGGTATGTGAACCTCTTCCTATCTTTTCTAGCATGATTGTGTGAACTATGTAGTACGGTAGACGTACGTATGCTAAACGAATTTGGTTGGTTTAAAACATAAAGTGTTATAACGGCTTTATGGGAAGTTTGTTATAACAACTTTATGTAGGTAAAGAAATTGTCTGTGGTTTTTAAAAGATAAATGACTTGATGTGAAATATTAAGGAACTTGATTTCTAAAAGAAAAGAGACTTGAGAATTTGAAGTGTTTTGGTTTAAAAGAAAGGCATGGTTTGTCTTAAATTGGTTTAAAACATAAAGTGTTATAATAGCTTTATGGGAAGTTAGTTATAACGACTTTATGAAAACAAAAAGATGGTTTTATTATTGGATTTAAAATGGTAACTTGACTTTAAAGGGAGAAATGATTTTGTTTAAAAAGGAAGTATGAAAATTGTTTTGGTTTACTTAAAAAGACAGTTACACTATTTTGATACTACGGGTATCGTGTGACTTTTTGTTAAAGAAATGGATCTTTTAAAGAGTTAAAATACGTAGTACCTTGGGGTTAAAAATCCGGATTTGTTGTAATAAAATGAAAGTCTATGAGTACGTTGAACTTGCCTATGCTTGTTGTGATAGCCTTTGTTGTGCAAGTGTTTTGATTCTGTGCTACTGAGTCTCTCGATGGAGGGCCGGTTATCTTGTTATATCCTTGGACCCATCGACACGTTGGGTGGCCCACGTATGGTTCCATTAGATTGTCGTTCCATGGACTAGCTCTCCGAGGTTTTACCGATTCGCTTTGGTATCCGGTAGTTGGCTCGTACTTGCCGGTCGTGGCTGATTCGCTTTGGTTACGTAGTTAGCCTTCGTACTTGCCGTTCAGTTTTGTGGCGAAGTCTAGTGACTTACGGTTGTGATCCGTGGTTAGCTTGTTACTTGCCCGCCGACTACGTGACGCAGGTGGTTCTGGTAGAGGTTATCGCACTTGCCACGTGTCATCTTCGTGGCGAAGTATCGTAACTTACGGTTATGATCTGGTGGTTAGCCTGGTTACTTGCCCCCGTCAGCTACGTGGCGCAGGGAGGATCTGGTAGAGGCTATCGCACTTTCCACGTGTCAGCTTCGCGAGTCGGTGTTTGACAAAGCCGTGACTTACGGTTTGTGATCCGTGGTTAGCACGTTACTTGCCCCGCCGCCACGTGGCGCATGGAGGATATGGTAGAGGCTATCGCACTTGTCACGTGTCAGCTTCGTGATATGGTTGTTTAGTATTGTTGGTACGGTAGGTTCTGATAGCTGGCTTTCGTACTTGCCGGTCGATTGATGACGCAGTTGGATCTGTAGCTATGCCTTCGCATTTGCCCGCAGACGGTTTCTGACACAGGTGGGACACGTGTTCATGTGTACTTCGTGTTATTATATCATAGATCACGGCGGAGGAAGGTATTCCACGCATGATTGATGTTGTGGGCGTGAGACCCATAGTTATATTTGAGTGACGACTTTGAGGCGTGAGTCACGACTTGACATATTCGCTATATATTGTGGATGTAGTTTGGTTATCATACATGTCTCCTGCTTTTATATAGATCGTTATGATTTCATTTACGATTTTCGCCACATACTTGGTACTTGTGCATCGACCTCGCTGGGCCGCGTTCATGCCGCAGGTAGAGGTACACCGGTTGTTGATCCTCGTTCATAGGATCGCAGTTCAGCGTTTGGGAAGCTCCGTTTCTCCGGAGGCTTATCTTGTGGTATGATTCCCTGAGATTGTAGGTTGTTGTACATTCAGGGGTATGGCGGGGCCCTGTCCCGTCATAGTTGTTATAAAATTCGTAGAGGTCTGTAGTACTGTTGTGGGCAGGGTTTGTAAGGGATTTAACTGTTCAATTTTGATATATATATATATATACAGGAAGGTAACCGTTTTGGTTAGCCTATTGCTTATTTTATGTCTTGATTCATGCTTAAGTTTTTATTTCCGCTGATTTTCTCTGATGATTGTATCACTAGGGTGCAGGGTAGGCACGACCGCCCGAGGTCGGGTCGTGACAAAAGTGGTATCAAAGCAGTTAATCCTCGGAAAGTGTCTACAGACCGTGTCTAGTAGAGTCTTGATTATCGGTGTGTTGTGCACCACATCTATAATCAGGAGGCTACAGGATATTTAGGATTGGTTTCCATTCTTCTCACTCTAAGATCGTGCCTTCGAGCTGTGATATAAGTTGGACTCCCTCTGGCGTATTCTTATGTACCCGTTACACCTCTACGCAAGACAACCAGAGCTCAGAAGGGCAAGGCAGCAAAAAGAGCTGCGAGTGGAGCACAGAGGGTTACGAGGGCACAGGCCTGGTCATTACCTGAGATAGTACTTCAGACGATGAGTTTTATGACGCCGCTAGCCCCAGGAGAGTTTAGAGCAGTAGAAGTAGCTACTGAGACTACGATACCTGAGCCTCTAGTCCCACGGCCAGGATCAGAGGATGTGAGTTACAAGGAGATGGCCCAGTTACTAGCTAGTCTGGTGGCTGGGGAATGAGGACGGACGGGAGCCGGTGGTTCCGGCAGTACTAGTAGTTCACCCTAGATCCGATAGTTGAGATTTCAGGACTTCTTGAGTCGATCCACCCGAGTTCTATGGATTGAGAACCGAGAAGATCCTCGAGAGTTTATTCGATTCAGCGGATCATGGCCGATCAAGACCTTAGAGGCATTTCCTACACGTTTCTTGCCCTCGCAGATGAGGAGAGCTCGGGCAGATAGATTTATGATGTTGAGGCAAAACGGGCGGACGGTTCGGGAATACAGTATAGAGTTTGACTCATTGGCTCGTTATGTCCCCGCTTTAGTGGCAGACATGGAAGATAGTGTGCACCGATATGTCACAGGACTTGACGATTATTTTTACAGAGGTTGTACAAGAGTAGCTCTTGAGCATGGACATTGCCCGCACAGCTTACGCGCAATGTGATCGAGGAACGTAGAGATCGACGGATTAACCAAGATCAGCAGAAGAGGGCCAGAACAACAGGGTCCTTTGGTAACTTTCGAGGCGGACCTTCTCAGCAGACTGGTTATGCGCCTCCGCCAGTACAGAGTGGTCCTCCACAGACTTCAGGACGTTCGGGGGTATTTAGGAGTTGGTCAGAACTCGGGGTTTCGTTCATGATTTACATAGGTTCTAGCCACCAGATTCGGTTTTCCTCGGTGTTCACTATGTAGTAGCGTCATCCCGAGAATGTCGACTTTTACGGTGCTTGTTTTACCAGGCCGTCGGGGCCATCTGAGGAGAGAATGTCCTAGTAGGAGGAATCCAGGTGGGATGACTTAGCCTACCAGGTCAGTTGCGGATTCAGTGGTTCGGAGAGGAAGGGGTGTTAGCCAGAGGAGGCCACCCCCACCTCGGTATGGCCGTTGTGGTAGGTGTTCTTATGGGGAGTGTCGTACTACTTAGATAGCTTGTTAGGCTGCATGACGGCAGGCCATTTTGCAAGAAATTGTCCGACCAGAGGTGGCGCGGATGTTACGACTCAGCCTTCGGGATCGGTGGCTGGTTCATCACCTTCTGTAGTTATGCGCCCAGCAGAGCAGGATTTGATTAGAGCGACAAAGGGAAAGTGAGGCAGTAGTTACAAAGATATCTTCAGCCCTTAAGAGACTTGTTTAGGTCGTTATGGTAGATACATGTGGAGTGCTATGTACGGATAGCATTGTGTTAGGTGGGATAATTGCATGGGTAGTTGAAAAGGGTAGTATGGGGACATGGTAGGTGTGAGCCTTAGAATATTACACGTGGAGTATATTCAGGCCGAGACAACAAATGCGTTTATCCGGACTTTGAGGATAGGTTACGGGCCGGGGTTTTGATTTCAGGGGTAGCTGTAAGGATTATTTGCCTCTTGTTGAGTGAGTATTGTAATAGCTACCATTTCAGTATTCGGATGTCGCCTTATGAAGCCTTGTATGGGCGGAAGTGTAGGTTGCCGATCGATTGGTTCGATGTTGGCAAGGTTCAGATTGTGGGTCCATACTTGATTCAGCAGGAGGTGGATAGGGTGCCCGGGGTAAGGCACCAGTCGCGGGCCCGAGGTCAGGTGTTATTAGCAGCTCAGAGTCAACAGAAGTCGTGCGGATAATCGGCGTCGACACTTGGAGTTCAGGTTGACGGTGGGTCTTGAAGGTACCACCGGAAGGGTGTGAGATTTGAAAAGCAAGGGAAACTTAGCCCGAGGTACTGGGCATTTTCGATCGTTGTAGAATAGGCCGTTTCCTATAAGTTAGCACTACCGTCCGATTTAGAGGCAATCGTCCAGTATTCCATGTTGCTATGTTTGGAAGAGTATCGAGATCCGTCAGTGTTCGATTAATGATGACCAAGTTGGAGATAGTAACCCCGAGATTTTGGAAACTGAAGCAATGACAGAAATGTGGTACGTATAGTAGGAAGAGTTTGAGTGTACGAGGAGGGTACGGCGAGTAAGAAAGGAGGCATAGATGTGTTAAGAAGATGGAAGTGTCCTTTTTATAAGTAAAGATGTGAAGAAAGTATCCTTTGGACCATGGGTGGAGCTAATGGTATTGTTATACACTTGAGAGATGATTCTTCGTTGGCTTGGATGTGCGTTTTTGCGAGTATGTTGTATTATGGCCATGTGTGGCATAATTGGTTTCGTAAGTATAGTAGGGAAGACTATACCGACAGGTATGTTTGGAGGCTTAGAAGGAACATTCGGGACGAATGTTTCTAAGGGGGAAACAATGTTATACCCCGTAGTTTCAGAGTAAGTATATGAGGACGTACATACGAGAATACGACATTTAAATTGGAAAGGATGAAAGATGTGATTTTTCGACGGAAAAGTTTCCGAATTTTGTGAAGGAAAAAGGTTCGTTAATGGGAATTGGATTCCCAGATTTGGTATTCGGACTTTTTGGAATATTTAAGAATTATGGAATTTTATTTCGAAATTGGTCACTGGGCCCACGAGAATTTACGGTTTTGGCCCACTTTATTTTCGGATTTTTGGCATTACGGATATTTTGGAAGATGAAATATTTTGACGAGTAGGGGGCAACACGTGTCACCCCGTGGCCCTATGGCCGAAAGTGAGGCACTTGACGCGTTTTTCTTGATGGACGTTTTGTGGTGAACAAATGGTCAAACTAACCACACACATGTACCCCATCCTCACCTTACATTTGCTTTAATATTGGCCCTTGATTTCTCTATAAATACCCCCCTTTTGTAGTGAAGACTTCATCCACACTTGAGATAATTTCCAAGACAAAATACTCCCTCCCCTTTGTAGTCGCTCTCTCAAGATTGCCTTGATTTCTTGAGCAAAAGTTGTCCAAAAATCCCTAAACTTATAAGTGTTCTTCCTTAGGTGTTAGGAAGATTGTGTACCAAGAGTTGGAAAAGATTTCACACCCTAGCCTTAGAATTTCACCTTGGCCAAACATGCCATAATGAGCCTTAGTGTTCTTCACTTTGGAGTTAGATCTTGAAGAGGAGTTGGTTAGAGCTTAAGGGTTGCTTGGAGGCGGATTGGGCGTAAGGATTTGGAGCTAAACGTTGCTCGGATCGACTTATATCTTGGATAATTTTGGGCTTATCGAGGTAATGATCTTTGTCCCCCTATTGTAATTGGATATTACATATTGTAGTAGTTTAGAATTGAGTATAAGATATATTGGAAGGATGATTAAAAAGAATTGAACTGTAGTTACATTAGACTGTATTTACAGTAGACTTGTAGTATTATTGTGGAGTAGAATTGTACACGTTCGGTTAGACGTGTAACCCCTCCTGGAATTGTTGGCTCGCAGCGAGCCCGTGTAGAGGAGGAGATTTTTGTGGTCATGGGAGGTCGCCGAATTTTCCGTAGAAATAGGAACCTTGTACTTTGAAATGTGCTACAAAGTGTTCGAGAAGTTGATAGACGTTTTGTGGCCTTTATAGGGTGAAGTGCTATGAGTAGTGTATTCTACTTGAAGGGTGGAAAAGGCTAGCAAGGTTATAGTACATGGGAGCGTTTTGCTAATTGTCGATAATCGTCGCGAGGAACTTGATTTCTAAAAGAAAAGAGACTTGAGAATTTGAAGTGTTTTGGTTTAAAAGAAAGGCATGGTTTGTCTTAAATTGGTTTAAAACATAAAGTGTTATAATAGCTTTATGGGAAGTTAGTTATAACGACTTTATGAAAACAAAAGGATGGTTTTATTATTGGATTTAAAATGGTAACTTGACTTTAAAGGGAGAAATGATTTGGTTTAAAAAGGAAGTATGAAAATTGTTTTGGTTTACTTAAAAAGACAAGCATTTCTATTTTGATACTACGGGTATCGTGTGACTTTTTGTGAAAGAAATGGATCTTTTAAAGAGTTAAAATACGTAGTACCTTGGGGTTAAAAATCCGGATTTGTTGTAATAAAATGAAAGTCTATGAGTACGTTGAACTTGCCTATGCTTGTTGTGATAGCCTTTGTTGTGCAAGTGTTTTGATTCTGTGCTACCGAGTCTCTCGATGGAGGGCCGGTTATCTTGTTATATACTTGGACCTACTGACACGTTGGGTGGCCCACGGGTATGGTTCCATTAGGATTGTCGTTCCATGGACTAGCTCTCCATGAGGTTTTACTGATTCGGCTTTGGTATCTGGTAGTTGGCTCTCGTACTTGCCCCGGTCGTGGCTGATTCGGCTTTGGTTCTGGTAGTTAGCCTTCGTACTTGCCCCGTTCAGTTTTGTGGCGAAGTCTCGTGACTTACGGTTGTGATCTGGTGGTTAGCCTGGTTACTTGCCCCCGTCAGCTACGTGACGCAGGTGGATCTGGTAGAGGTTATCGCACTTGCCACGTGTCAGCTTCGCGGCGAAGTATCGTGACTTACGGTTGTGATCTGGTGGTTAGCCTGGTTACTTGCCCCGCGCTACCACGTGGCGCGAGGATGATCTGGTAGAGGCTATCGACTTGCCACGTGTCGCCCGCGAGTCGGTGTTTGGGCGAAGCCGTGACTTACGTTGTGATCGGTGGTTAGCACGGTTACTTGCCCCCGCTACCACGTGGCGCGGGGATGATCTTGTAGAGGCTATCACACTTTCCACGTGTCAGCTTCGTGATATGGTTGTTTAGTATTGTTGGTACGGTAGGTTCTGGTAGCTGGCTTTCGTACTTGCCCCGGTCAGTTGATGATGCAGGTTGGATCTGGTAGCTATACCTTCGTACTTGCTTCAGACGGTTTCGGCGACACAGTGGGACCGTGTTCATGTACTTCGTGTTATTATATCATAGATCGCAAGCGATGAAGGTATTCCACGCGCATGATTGATGTTGTGGGCGTGAGACCCATAGTTATATTTGAGTGACGACTTTGAGGCGTGAGTCACGACTTGACATGATCGCTATATATTGTGGACTGTAGTTTGGTTATCATACATGTCTCCTGTTTTTATATAGACTGTTATGATTTCATTTACAGTATTTTCAATTTCACATACTTGTTACCTATTGTCTTCGACTCTTCGGGGCCGCGTCACGCCGCAGTAGAGGTACATCGGTTGTTGATCCTCGTTCATAGGATCGCAGTTCAGCGTTTGGGAAGCTCCGTTTCTCCGGAGGCTTATCTTGTGGTATGATTCCCTGAGATTGTAGGTTGTTGTACATTCGGTATGGCGGGCCCCGCCCTTCATAGTTGTTATAAAATTCGTAAGTCTGTAGTCTTGTTGTGGCGTGGTTTGTAAGGGATTTAACTGTTCAATTTTGATATATATATACAGGAAGGTAACCGTTTTGGTTAGCCTATTGCTTATTTTATGTCTTGATTCATGCTTAAGTTTTTATTTCCGCTGATTTTCTCTGATGATTGTATCACTAGGGTGCCCGGGGTAAGGCACCAGTCACGGGCCTGAGGTCGTGTCATGACACTTACGGGGTGTAACATTCTTCCCCCCTTAGAAACATTCATCCCCAAATGTTCTTTCGGAACTCAATCTATCATTTCTTGGCATAGTCTCATAAAACTGCAGTTAGTAAAACCTAATTATGCCACATATGGCCCTAATACACCGCACTTGCATATTTATCCATCACAAACCAAACGAGGAAACAAATCCAAAGTGTGCACCATCACTATCTACTCACATTCATGGCCTAAAAGGATTATCTTTTCGTACTTCCAACTTACTTCTAGCATACATACATAATCTTAATATTATCCGTTCTTGATACTTAAACATATAACAACCTTATCATGCATACAAATCTCTAAAGGGTCGAAAATATACCTGAAATCATATAGGCGGTTCAAAGGACCGCTAAAACTGGGAACTTCCACCACGACCTCTGCCACGGCCTGCCGGTGTATGAACATCCTGCCTAGCTACTGAATGCGAAGAACCCGCAACTGATCCGGTAGACTTTGCTATCCCTTCTGTAACTCTCCTACTAGGACAATACCTCAACATATGGCCCTGACGGCCACAGGTAAAACAAGCACCAGTAGCACGACGACATTCCCCATGGTGATGCCGACCACACTGTGGACACTGAGGGAAGAGTGGCCCCGACTGCCTAGAACCCATGTGCACATACGAATCCGAAGCTCTGGAGCTCTGACCGGCTCCTGAATTACCCGGCTGATCCAACCTCCTGCTAGAAAACTGGGAAGGATCTCTCTGTGCCGGCTGAAATGTAGACCTAGCCTGCTGCTGAGGCTCTCCGCCTCGAAAATCACCCTGAACCCCTACCGTCCTGGCCCTCTTGGGCTGGCCTTGGTCTGGTCGGTCCTCTCTCTCCCTGTCCTCAATCCCCTGTGCAAATGTCTGCATCCTGGCAATATTCATACCTGGCTGAATGGCCACTCCCAGGCAAGCAGTGATCATATAACGGTCTAGCCCCATAACATAGCGATGAACTCTATTGTCACGACCCGTCAAGACTGTGGTAGTGCCTACCCGGGCACCCAAGTAGATATACATCAGAGTAACCAGCGGAATATAAAAACAAAGACATGAGATAAAGAGTAAAATAAGAAATAGTCTATCCAAGAAAAAGTTGCCTTTCGGCATGTATATATATACCAAGTCTGACAGTTACATCCCAAAATTTACAACAAGACTACAGACCTCTAAGAAAGTAAACAACTATATGGACAGGGCCTCCATACCACGAATGTACATAAAGCTACAATGACAGGAGATCATACCCAAAAGATAAGCCTCGGAGAAACGGGGCTTTCCCAAAAGCAACGGTGATCCTAGGAGCGGGACCAACAACAGAGTACTGTACCTTGGCGTGAACGCACTTCGGCGGGGTGCATAACATGTACCAAGTATGTGAAATCGAAGTATCGAAATGAAATCATAGCATTTTAAAACCAATTACAAATACGCATTTAACAACCAATTTAACCGCACATAGTGCCACATCATAAACAAGAGCAAAATAGATATAACGAATCGGGTCTTTTCTAGGCCGCTAATGATCGAAGCAAGGCTAATCGCCCATAGTATCATTATGCGAGCCTAATCTCGAACTTCCGCATCGCATACACCACATAGGCGCGCATGAGGTATTCTCGCATCGGGGTAGCTAACCTCGGATCAACTCGACTCCCGCACCGCATAGTCACATGGACCGCGTGAGGTATTCCTCGCGTCCAGAATACACCCGAGTGATTATCCCGAACTCCCGCAGCTCGCATAGGTCACGTGGACCCGCGTGAGGTATTCTCGCGTCGGGGTGGCTAGCCTCGGCTCAGTAACAAGTCGGGGGTAAGTGATATAATATCAGCACAACTGCTTATCGTTAAACAACATAAGCACAACAAGGAAACCCCCTTTACACAAACGTCACAAGACACTAACACACGTAGCATCATAACATGTCTACTTATCAAACCAACTTACCACACCTTCAGAAATCATTACAAGGCTTTTATAAACAAATAAGTAAACTGTTTCCTCTTATCTTTCTCAAGTCGTTATACCTAACTTTCCATAAAGCTAGTATAACACTTAAGCTTTTTGAAAAACCAAGTATTACTTTTCTTCCAAAAATGATTCATAACTCTTTTGAAATACTTCAAGATTCTTATTATTTAAAACTCAAGTCAAAAGACATCAAAGTAAAACCAAATTTAGTTAACACACGTACGTCTACCGTACTATATATATTTCACAAATATCATGCTCAAGAGGATAGGAAGAATCACATACCTCCTCGGCTAAATCCACCTGCCAAGTCGAATATGTCGCGCGCAGAGTATCAACCTATAATAGTCAAATACATCTATCAACGTCTAGACTACTTCGTAGAATATTCTAAGCAGAAGGTTCTTTATTTTACGGAAAATTGGGCGACCTCCTCCCGCAATACTACACAAGTTTATCAGAATACGGTCAATGTAAATACCGTTCAATTCTCTTCTTTATCATCCTTATATACATCTTATACTCAATTCTAAACCACTACAATATGTAATCTTTAATTACAATAGAAGGACAAAGATTATTACCTCGATAAGCCTAAAATTATCCGAGATTATAAGTCGATCCTGAGCAACGTTTAGCTCCTATTCTGTACGCTCCAATCCGCTCCAAGAAACCCTTAGAAGTTTCTAAACAACTTCTCCTAATACTTCATCCAACTATGAAGATTTTCCTAGGGTTTCGTTTTGCGACTAAAGGGAATAAAGTAGTATTTCCGGCTCTTAGTATAGAGGTAACTTTGGAATACTACAAGGGATTTAGGCTAAAGTGTTACACCCCGTATTTACAGGACATGTTTTAAGAACGTACGTAAGAATCCCAAATGTTAAGATTTGAGACTTGTAAAAATTTATTGGAATTATGGAATTTGTCGGAAAATGTAATATTGTGACGAATGGGAGGGCGACACGTGTCACCCCCCTTATTGGATGTCTTGGACGAAATTACATGGGCACAAGGGTCATTTGACCCTTGTTAGGAAGACAAGTCTTGCAAGTAGTAAAGCTTGACATATTTGACTTAGTCAATGGGTCCACAAGCTTGATATTTAAGAGAACCTCATCCTAGCCACCCATTTGTGCACATATTTACCCTCCATGTTACTATATAATACTACTAGTAGTGAGACAAGTCCACACTTAGCCAAATTTTCAAGAGAATTTGAAGAACAAGAGCAATGTGTTCTCGGGTTCTAGCAATTAGAAAAGGAAAATAATTTGTTTGTTGTCCAATAATCTTCCCACTTTAAACCAAGGTTCCTAAGTGTATTGTAAGGGTATCTCAATAGAAAAATCCCGGAAAAAGATAGTTTTTGTATTAGTCGCAAGATGAAAACCTAGTTGCTTTTCTAGGTTTTGATTGGAAGTTTTAAGGGAAGTGGTTTGTGATATTCTAAGGGTCTCAAGTGGTGGATTGAAGTGTCTAGAAGAAGCTCTAAGTGCTAAGGAGCGACTTCGAAATTGGAGTTGGACTAAGAATCGTTGAGGTAATAATCTTGGCTCTTAAGTATTACAAGATTATGTATTGTTGTTAGCTTTACATTTTTGCTAGCATGAAGTATATGTGTTGAAGTCTTATAAGTGTTATGGATTGTTGTAGCCTAAAATCCGAAATGACATATTAGCCATTTGAAGTTGGATTACAATTTGGTCGTATTTAGAATCGTCGCATGTTACTTACTTGAAGATTATAGTAGTTATAATCGATTGCGACTTAATATCATGTTATGCTAACAACTTGGATTGAAAAGGAAATTGGATAAGAATTGGTAGTGTTGTATCTCATTGTTGCCGAATTTGGCCTAGTAGTTTGTATTAGTTGATATCAATTGTGGGGCGGAATTTTACACGTCTAGTAGGCGTGTAATCCCCTATTGATTAATTGTGTTGATTGGGCCTTAAATGTGGCGTGTTTGGTTATTGAATTCGGCCTTGAAAAAGGTGGCAAAGTAAGTAGAAACAAAGGAGGTGCTGTCCGATTTTCCGTAGAATTTAGTGACTTAGCACTTAGAATATTCTACGTTTGAAGTAAGAGGTTAATGGACGTATTGTGACCATTTTAGGTTGAAGTACTAAGTATAGTGTACCCTACTTGAAGGACGGAATAGCTATCAAGGTTGAAGTACTTTGGAGCATTTGCTATTTGTCGATAATCGTCGCGAGGTATGTGAACCTCTTCCTTCCTTTGGCATGATTCTATGTATGGAATATACATGTGGTATTATTTCATGTTTCCTTCTACTCTGAGAAGTTAAGAGGTATGTGTGTGATTTACTCTATGTAAAGTTTATGTCAAGGTTATCCTAAGTCTTTACCGAGTCTTATGGGGGATGTTGGTAAGAGTCGTTAGGAGGTACTTTGGAGCCAAGTTGACTTGGCTAATTTATGGCACGAATGAGAATAAGTATCGAGCAAGCCATTGCAGCGTTAATAAAGGAAAATGTAATGACAATCAATTATGTTAAAATGAGTAGAATTCTCCATCTGCATAGAAGCTAAGATAAGACAAAATCGTATTACATTTTCTAGATCATGGCTACTTGAATAAGATCGTTATAAATAAGTATAACTTATTCACAACGCACCAAAGTATATGTTACTTAACTTATAAGAATTTACGTATGAAGTTTTAAGGCTATGGAGCTCAAATTCTTTAAAGTTAAGAGACTTTATTTTTTCAAGTTAGGAGACTTGATTCTTAAAGGAAGAAATGAATTGATTTACAAGTATAAAATACTCAATTTGGAAAGACTTGATTTCTAAAGTTAAGAAACTTGTTTTCTTGAAAGTTAAGAGACTAATTGTATTTTAAAGGTTAAGAGAATTGATTTGAAAGTATTTAATACTGGTTTTAAAAAGTATAAGTCTCTTGGTTATAAAAGGAATGAGTTTGTCTAAAACCATAAAGGGTTATAACGGCTTTATGGGAAGTTGGTTATAACGACTTTATGGAAGGTTAAGAGAATGGTTTTCTCTAATAAGGTAATCAAAGAAATAACTTGATTTAAGGAAGGGCAATTTGATTTAAGGCAATCACTTGTTTAAAGCTTTAAAGTAAGGGTCACTTGACTTAGAAGCTGAGAAATGTATTTCTAAAGTATAGTGACTTATGTGAAATGTACACAAGCCTTGATACTACGGGTGTTAGTATCTTGGGGTTTTATATAAAAAGGAATCTTTTGAAAAGAATGGAAGTACGTAGTACTTGGGGTTAAATTCCTGGATTTTTATGTGTGAAACGAAAGTGTCATGAGTTTATAAAAATGGAAGTCTAAAGGTTTAATGAACTTGCCTATGTTTGCTTGTGATAGCTTTGAGTGCAAGTATTATATGTTTACGTTGTCGTGACTCTCAGTTGGAGGGCCGGCTGTCTTGATGTATGTTTACTTGGACGTACCGACAGTGATGTGGGATTCCACGGGTATGCTTCCATTATGATTGATCCTTGGACATGCTTATACGATGTGGGATTCCGGGGCATGTCACGACCGAACTCGCCCGTATCGTGCCTTACCCGAGCACCCAAGTAGACATACATCAGAGTAACCAGCGGAATATAAAACAAATCATGAAACAGTATGAAGTGAGAAACAGTTTATCTGAGAAAAGTTGCCTTGCGGCATATATATATAAAAACTTGAACACGAACAGTTACATCCCTTTTACAAACTCGCCACAGTGATTACTGGACCTGCAGAATGTTATAATAACAACGACGGGGTGTGGCCCGCCATACCCCGAATGTAAGTACTACTACAACAGGGACTATACCAAAGATAAGCCTCGGAGGAAACGGAGCTTCCCAAAAGTGAACTATAATCCTAAGAGCGAGGATCGATGACTTGTGTACCTACTGCGGCATGAACGGCCCCAGGAGGTCGATGCAAGTACCAAGTATGTGGCGAAAATCGTAAATGAAATCATAATAGTCTATATAAAGCAGAAGACATATATGATAACCGATTCGATACCTGATATGTAAGCGATGTCAAGTCAGGGACTCACGCCCTTAAAGCCATCACTCAAATATAACTATGGGTCTCATGCCCACAATATCAATCATGCCCGTGGAATTCCTTCCTCACTGCCGGCAGTCCATGATATAAAAGCACCAAGGAATACACATGAACACCAGGTCCCACCTGTGTCATAATAAAAACCGTACGGGGTAAGTACGAAGGCATAGCCGACTACTAAAACCCACAGTACCAACAATGCTATGAAACTGTAACACGAGGTCTTTCTAGACCGCGCCACATGATCGAAGCTGGCCACTCGCCCTCAGTATCAATGTGCGCGTCTAATCCTGGAGCATGTCGCTCGCGCATAAAGCACATAGGCCGCATGAGGTATTCCTCGCGTCGGGTCAGCTAACCGCGGTATCCTCTGGACTCCGCGATCCGCATAGTCACATAGACCGCATAGTCACACAGACCGCATAAGGCATTCCTCGCATCGGGATAATATACCCGGAATGATCAATCCTGGAACTCCCGCAGCTCCGCATAGTCACACAGACCGCATAGGCCGTATAAACCCGCATCAAGGGTGACAAGCCCTCGGTATAACAAGTCAAGAGGGTATGTGATATAATAACAGTACAACGGGCTTAACGTTTAACAACGTAAGCACAACAAGGGAACCCCCTTTTACACAAACATCACAATATACTAACACACGTAGCATCATAACATGTTTACTTATCAAACCAACAAGGAAGCATTACAAGGCTATCACCAACCAACATAGTCAAGTTATTCACACAAGGTACTTTCTACTTTATGTCAACAAGTTCGGGTTTTTATCCCCAAAGTACTTCATACATTAACTCTTTAAAAACCAAGTATTACTCTTCTTTCAAAAACGATTCTTAATTCTTTCGAAATACTTCAAGATTCTTATTATTTAAAACTCAAGTCAAAAGACATCGAAGTAAGACCACGTTCAGTTAACACACGTACGTCTACCGTACTATACATATTCTTTTAAAATATCATGCTCAATAGGATAGGAAGAATCACATACCTCCTTGGCGAAATCCACCTGCCAAGTCGAATATGTCGCGCGCAGAGTTTCAACCTATAATATTCAAATACGTCTATCAACGTCTAAACTATTCTGTAGAATATTCTAAGCAGAAGGTTCTTATTGCTACGGAAAATCGGGCAGCACTTCCCTACCCGTCAAACTACTCAAGTCTACTGTAAATACAGTCCTATGTAAGTACATTTCAATTCTCTTCTCTTATACCATCCTTCTATATATCTTATACACATTTCTATACTACTACAATATGTAATTTCCAATTAAAATAGAAGGACAAAGATATTTACCTCGGTAAGCCCAAAATTATCCAAGATTTAATGTCGATCCTGAGCAACGTTTAGCTCCTACTCTGTGCGCTCCAACCCGCTCCAAACAACCCTTAGAAGTTCTACGCAACTTCTTCTTAATACTTCAACCAACTATGAAGATTTTCCTTAGGGTTTCGTTTTGTGACTAAAGGGAATATAGTAGTATTTCCGGCTCTTAGTATAGAGGTAACTTAGGAATACTACAAGGTATTTGGGCTAAGGTATTTTGGAATAGTAACAATACTTGGAGAATACTTTTCTACCAAGGGGGGGGGGGTGTTTCGGCTAGCATTACTAGGAATGGGGGGTGTGTCGGCCAAGGCTTCACAAAGGGGGAGGGGGAGTTTGGACGAGAGCTTTCAAGAGGGGGAGAGGGATTTCAAGACTTGGAAAATGTTTAAGGGATGAAGAATAAGTCTTGCACTTGAGGGGTATTTATAGGCCAACCAATGACCAAGATTAAAACAAATGGATGGTGTAGATTTGGATCCATGTGAAGAGTTAGGTCTTCCAACCAAGTGTCCACCATAACCTTGGGACATATGTCCACCACAACATTGGGACATATGTCCCCCACAACAAAGATCCAAGTGGCCTCCCACTTGCTCAAGGAAACCGTCCAACTAGGCCCTCCCACTTGACCCACAAAAACGCCCACCTACCCCCACTAACTCAAAGAAAAATATCTTCCAAGACTTGACCAATTGACCTTGTCCACTTGGCCACATTTCGTCCAACCCATGCCAACTAAGGGTGACACATGTCGCCCTCCAATTGGTCCAAAATATTTCGTCTCTCGGAAAAATCCGTAATCGGTTAAAATATTAAAAACGTAGAATTTCCTTCACAAGGTTCGGAATCTTTTCCGTCGAAAGTTCACAATTTCATCCTTAACCTAATTAGGGCTTGTACAAACGTACGTACGTCCTCACATACATACTCTGGAAATACGGGATATAACATTCTTCCCCCCTTAGAAACATTCGTCCCGAATGTTCCTTCTAAGTCTCAAACACGCTAGCGCCGGTATAGTCTTCACCAATATACTTACGAAACCAATCATGCCTTACCTGGCCATAAAATAACACACGCGCAAATACTTAACTCCAAGTCCACGAGGAATCACCTCTAGCATTACAAAAACTCCCACCCAAGGGCTAAAAGATACTCCCTTCGCACTTTTTCTTCACAAACGAAATGATCACTTCTATTCTCTTACACATGTTCACTTCTTCCCTTACTCGTCGTACCCTCCTCGTACACTCGAACTCTTCTTACCAAACTTACCACCATTTCTGTTATTGCTTCAGTTTCCAACATCTCGGGGTTACTATCTCCAACTTGGTCATCATTAACCGGGAACACTATGGATGGATCTCCGATACTTTTCCGAACATAGCAACACGAAATACCGGATGTACTGCCTCCTAAGTCGGACGGCAAACGCTAACACATAGGCAACCTGGCCTATTCTTCACATGATCGAAAAGGCCCAAAGTAACTCGGGCTAAGTCTCCCCTGCTTTCTGAATCTCGTCACGCCCTTCCGGGATGGTATCTTCAAGAAAACCCACCGTCAACCTGAACTCCAAGTGTCGACGCCGATTATCCGCATGACTTCTGTTGACTCTGAGCTGCCAATAACCTCTCCTGGATAAGCCTCACCCTATCCACATCCTGCTGAATCAAGCATGATCCAACTATCTGAACCTTGCCAACATCGAACCAATCGACTGGAAACCTATACTACCGCCCATACGAGGCTTCATAAGGCACCCTCCGAATACTGAAACGGTAGCTAGTATAATACTCCCTCAACAAGAGGCACATAATCCTTACAGCTACCTCTGAAAACAAAAACACCGGCCCGAGGGTGAATGCAATATTGAGACTCACCTGGGTTCCTAACCTTGCCTGGTAAAACCTCCATAAAAAGAAATAGCCGTAACCTGGCTCCACCGCCGCCATAAAGTAAAAGTAGGAACCGTGCGAGTCTTACAACCTTCCGATATATAACATCTCGCATAACCTCTCACGAGTAACAGCTTCCGTGAAAGACAAGATGGGCTGACCTCATCGGCCAGACTACTGGTCGAACGTATCCACGAACTCATACGATGGTTAACTAAACTTGGGCCTAACATCCTTGTGACCCTAACACAAAGCGGGACCACCAAAATATTTCCTTACTTCAAACCGGGCTGCGAGTTGACCCTAACCGCCGCAACCCGACCCATTTATCGCGCTAAGCTCTTGTCTCCGATCCGAACAATCTCACCATCGAGTCATGAAAACCTAGCGGCCTTCTTAGCTCAACTACCTCTTGCATTTCACTACTCTGTACTTATCACACAAACATATCTCACGTATACTATGCACTCCGATAAGGGTCCAACATAAAAATAAATCTTTTACTCGAGATGGCCTCGCCTCTAAGGTCTCCACATATAAAACTCTAAGGCTCACACTTTCCCTATCCCCAATCTTACCCTTTTAACTAATCATGATTTCTAATCACAATTAACACAATGCTATATGAATCACACCTAAAATATACTCATCTTATCACACATACAAATCTCTAGAGGGTTAAGGATAAACCTGTATTTACTGCTTCACTCTCCTTTGTCGTTCTAATCAATCCTGCCCTGTTGGGCGCATAGCTAGGGAAGGTGATGAACTAGCCACTGATCCTGAAAGTTGAGTCTCTATATCCGCGCCACCTCTGGTCGGACAATTTCTCGCAAAATGGCCCTGCTGGCCGCAGGCATAACAAGCTATTGAAGAAGTACGACACTCCCCACAATGACACCTACCACAATGGCCACACCGAGGTGGGGGTGGCCTCCTCTGGCTAACACCTCTTCCTCTTCGAACCACTGAATCCGCAACTAATCTGGTAGGCTGAGTCCTCCTACTTGAACATTCTTTCGTCACATGGCCCTGATGACCGCAGGTAAAACAAGCACCAACAAGAAGACGACATTCCCGGGATGGCGCTACATGTTGTGAACACCGAGGAAAATCAATCCGGTGGAACTACGTGTATCTGTGAACCGAAGCCACGAGCTCGACCAACTCCGCATACCCGAACGCCACGAACCCCGTGAGGACTACTGCTGCGGCGGAGGTGCGTATCGATGCAACGAGGCGATCCGCTCGAAAGTTACCAAAGGACCACCGCCAACTCGGCCTTCGCTCTTGGTTAACCCGTCGATCCCTACGTTTCTCGGCCTGCTGCGCATAAGCCCGTACGCAGGCCATGCTCATGCCTGACTGAAGAGCTACTCTTACACAACCCTCCTTTAGATAATCATCAAGACCCGCGATAAATCGGTACATAAAATACTCTCTGGTTGCTAAATCCCTAGATAGTAACAGGGTCGTCTCTTTGCAATACATACATGCGCTCGTCGTGGGCGAAGGTCCAGATATCATGGCCGCAGTAGGAACTGCTGCCGCTGTACTAAACTCTGCTGGGGCTGGCGACGTAGCAGAACTCCCCGAATGAAGCACCACCTCAGGTGATGATTGGGCCTGTGCCCTCGTAACCCTCTGTGCTCTACTCGCAGCTCCCTCGGCTGCCTTGCCCTTCTGGGCCCGGGTTGCCTTGCGCGGAGGCATAACTGGTACGGGAAAGAAATATGTTAGAGGGGTCCAACTTATAACACAGCTCTAAGGCACGATCTCAGAGTGAGAAGAATGGAAACCAATCCTAAATATCCTATAGCCTCCTGATTATTGGTGTGGTGCACAACACACCGATAATCAAGACTCTACTAGATACGGTCTGTAGACACTTTCCGAGGATTAACTGCTCTGATACCACTTTTGTCACGACCCGAACCCGGGCCCGTGACTGGTGCCTTACCCGGGCACCCAAGTAGACATACATCAGAGTAACCAGCGGAATATAAAACAAATCATGAAACAGTATGAAGTGAGAAACAGTTTATCTGAGAAAAGTTGCCTTTCGGCATATATATATAAAAACTTGAACACGAACAGTTACAACCCTTTTACAAACTCTGCCCACAACAAGATTACCTGACCTGCAAGAATGTTATAATAACAACGACGGGACAGGGCCCCGCCATACCCCTGAATGTAAGTACCTACTACAACAGGGGACTATACCAAAGATAAGCCTCCGGAGGAACGGAGCTTCCCAAAAAGCTGAACTATAATCCTAAGAGCGAGGATCGATGACTTGTGTACCTCTACCTGCGGCATGAACGCAGCCCCCCGAAGGAGGTCAGTACAACAGGTACCAAGTATGTGAAACTGAAAATACTGTAAATGAAATCATAATAGTCTATATAAAACAGAAGACATATATGATAACCAGTTTACGATACACAATATGTAAGCATTCATGTCAAGTCAGGGACTCACGCCCTTAAAACCATCACTCAAATATAACTATGGGTCTCATGCCCACAATATCAATCATGCCCGTGGAATTCCTTCCTCACTGCCGACAGTCCATGATATAAAAGCACCAAGGAATACACATGAACACCAGGTCCCACCTGTGTCATAATAAAACCGTGAGGTAAATGCGAAGGCATAGCCGACTACTAAAACCTACGTACCAACAATGCTATGAAATCGTAACACGAGGTCTTTCTGATCGCGCCACATGATCGGCCGACCACTCGCCTCGATATCAATGCGCGTCTAATCCTGGAGCATGCCGCCCGCATAGGCCACATAGGCCCGCATGAGGTATTCCTCGCGACGGCAGCTAACCCGCGGTATCCTCCGGACTCCGCGATCCGCATAGTCACATAGACCGCGTAGTCACACATCGCGTAAGGCATTCTCGCGTTGGGATAATATACGGAATGATCAATCTCGAACTCCGCGACTCGCGATAGTCACACAGACCGCATAGGCCGTATAAACCCGCATCAAGGGTGGCAAGCCCTCGGTATAACAAGTCAAGAGGGTATGTGATATAATAACAGTACAACGGGCTTAACGTTTAACAACGTAAGCACAACAAGGGAACCCCCTTTTACACAAACATCACAAGATACTAACACACGTAGCATTATAACATGTTTACTTATCAAACCAACAAGGAAGCATTACAAGGCTATCACCAACCAACATAGTCAAGTTATTCACACAAGGTACTTTCTACTTTATGTCAACAAGTTCGGGTTTTTATCCCCAAAGTACTTCATACATTAACTCTTTAAAAACCAAGTATTACTCTTCTTTCAAAAACGATTCTTAATTCTTTCGAAATACTTCAAGATTCTTATTATTTAAAACTCAAGTCAAAAGACATCGAAGTAAGACCACGTTCAGTTAACACACGTCGTCACCGTACTATACATATTCTTTTAAAATATCATGCTCGATAGGATAGGAAGAATCACATACCTCCTTGGCGAAATCCACCTGCCAAGTCGAATATGTCGCGCGCAGAGTTTCAACCTATAATATTCAAATACGTCTATCAACGTCTAAACTATTCTGTAGAATATTCTAAGCAGAAGGTTCTTATTGCTACGGAAAATCGGGCAGCACTTCCCTACCCGTCAAACTACTCAAGTCTCATCAAATCTGATCCTATGTAAATCTGATTCAATTCTCTTCTCTTATACCATCCTTCTATATATCTTATACACATTTCTATACTACTACAATATGTAATTTCCAATTACAATAGAAGGACAAAGATATTTACCTCGGTAAGCCAAAAATTATCCAAGATTTAATGTCGATCCTGAGCAACGTTTAGCTCCTACTCTGTGCGCTCCAACCCGCTCCAAACAACCCTTAGAAGTTCTACGCAACTTCTTCTTAACACTTCAACCAACTATGAAGATTTTTGTTAGGGTTTCGTTTTGTGACTAAAGGGAATATAGTAGTATTTCCGGCTCTTAGTATAGAGGTAACTTAGGAATACTACAAGGTATTTGGGCTAAGGTATTTTGGAATAGTAACAATACTTGGAGAATACTTTTCTACCAATGGGGGGGGGGGGGTGTTTCGGCTAGCATTACTAGGAAGGGGGGGTGTGTCGGCCAAGGCTTCACAAAGGGGGAGGGGGAGTTTGGACGAGAGCTTTCAAGAGGGGGAGAGGGATTTCAAGACTTGGAAAATGTTTAAGGGTTGAAGAATAAGTCTTGCACTTGAGGGGTATTTATAGGCCAACCAATGGCCAAGATTAAAACAAATGGATGGTGTAGATTTGGATCCATGTGAAGAGTTAGGTCTTCCAACCAAGTGTCCACCATAACCTTGGGACATATGTCCACCACAACATTGGGAATATGTCCGCCACAACAAAGAGCCAAGTGGCCTCCCACTTGCTCAAGGAAACCGTCCAACTAGGCCCTCCCACTTGACCCACAAAAACGCCCACCTACCCCCACTAACTCAAAGAAAAATATCTTTCAAGACTTGACCAATTGACCTTGTCCACTTGGCCACATTTCGTCCAACCCATGCCAACTAAGGGTGACACATGTCTCCCTCCAATTGGTCCAAAATATTTCGTCTCTCGGGAAAATCCGTAATCGGTTAAAATATTAAAAATGTAGAATTTCCTTCACAAGGTTCGGAATCTTTTCCGTCGAAAGTTCACAATTTCATCCTTAACCTAATTAGGGTTTGTACAAACGTACGTACGTCCTCACATACATACTCTGGAAATACGGGGTATAACATTCTTCCCCCCTTAGAAACATTCATCCCGAATGTTCCTTCTAAGTCTCAAAAACGCTAGCGCGACATGTGACCACGAGGCGGGTTAGATTCCCGGATTTGTTTTATTACCCATGGCCATGCTTATACGATGAGGGATTCCGGGGCATGCGACCATGCTATGTACGATTATTACTCCATGGGCTAGCTCCCGTGAAGACATGTACCGCGATGAGGATTCGAGGGCATGTTATATTATTACTCCATGGGCTAGCTCCCCATGAAGACCTACACCTACGATGAGGGATGCCGAGGGCACGTTATGGCCATGCTTATACGATGAGGGATTCCGAGGCATGCGGCCACGTTATATACATATATATATATATATGTGCGTTGTGTATGTGTACGCCGACAGTGAGGTGGGATGCCACGGGCGCGTCACATGGTTATATGTTACACCTACGGCTGTCGGCAGTGATGTGGGATTCCACGGGCAGGAGATATATATATGTATTGTGTATGTATGCAAGCGGTGAGGTGGGATGCCACGGGCGCGTCACATGGATATATTTTACACTTATAGCTGTCGGCAGTGATGGGGGATTCCACGGGCACGCTTTGATATTTGTGTGATTTGATCGCGTCCCAGATTGGGCCGGGTAGTATATGCGTCCCTCCATAAAGGGTCGGATTATGTTATGAAAGATAAGTAAGTTATATGGTAATGAACTTGACGATTTTTCCCAAACATGTACGTAAGAAAGTGACTATAACTTTTATTGAAAATGGGAAAAGATAATAAGGTACGATTAAGTTCATAAGTGGTAACGACACGGCAGGATCTGGTATGTACTTCTTTTATACTTGCCCTGTCATTCTTTTGCTGATTATGATCATTTCTTGTACTTTATTTACATTCCATATTGAATTTGTTATGCGACCCCGGGCTGCGTTCATGCCCGCAGGTATTAGGTGCACAGGTTGGTGATCCTTGCTATTAGGATCTCGGTTCAGTTTTGGGAAAAGCTCCATTTGCTCCGGAGGCTTATCTCTTGGTACGGTTTCCCCTGAGGTTGTAGATTCATGTATATTCAGGGGTATGGCGGGGCCCTTTCATACAGTTATTATGTTAAAACTCTTAGAGTGCAGTAGTCACATATTGTGGGTCGATGTAAAGGAAAGGAGGCATGCCTTGGTTGTATATATATGTCGGGAAGGTAGCCTATCGGCTAACACATTGTTTTACATTGTTTTATTTTATAAGTTCATGTATGTTCCGCTGATTTTTCTCTGATGTATACCTGTAAGGGTGCCTAGGTAGGGCACGATCGGCAGTCGGGTCGTGACAAAAGTGGTATCAGAGCAGTTAGTCCTCGGAAAGTGTCTACAGACCGTGTCTAGTAGAGTCTTGATTATCGGTGTGTTGTGCACCACATCTATAATCAGGAGGCTGCAGGACATTTAGGATTGGTTTCCATTCTTCTCTCTCTGAGATCGTGCAGTAGAGTTGTCCTACTAGGTTGAATCCTCTCTGACCCGCTTATGTAATGATTATGCCTCACGGGCGACGGGGCCCAGAAGGGCAAGGCAGCAGCAGGAGCTGCTAGTGGTACGCAGAGGGTTACCAGGACTCGGGCACAGACTATGCCTGAGGTAGGAGGCGGATCGGCGGCTCGGCCACGGCGATATTAGAGGCCGGGGCGGCGATAGCTCGAGAGGTTCGTGCACGAGCCTCGATTCATGACCAGCGAGTTTAGAGATTATGGAGAGCAAATCAGACTATTGACTAGCATAGTGGTAGGGTAGCGCCGACAGGAGCAGGTAGCTAACCCTAGAGCCGACATTTTGAGGATTCGGGATTTTTTGGGTTGTAGTCCACCCGAGTTTTATGGTTCGAGATCTGAGGATGATCCTCAAGAGTTCGTTAGCGTCTGACGGACTATGCAGGTGCTTAGGGCCTCGGAGACAGAGTCAGTTGTGTTAGCTTCTTACCTGTTACGCGATATTGCGTTGAACTGGTTTGAGTCTTGGTTGTTGTCGAGAGGTGTGGGTGCTCGTCCGGCAGTTTGGGATGAGTTCACGGAGGCCTTTCTCGATCACTTTTTGCCTCCTGAAATGAGGAGAGCCCGTGTTGATAGGTTCTTGTCATTGAGGCAGAATGGGAGGACCATCGTGGAATACAACACGGAGTTTGACTCGTTGGCGGTATGCGCACTATTGTGGGTGATATGGCGGATGAGTTCACCGCTATGTGATGGGGCTAGACCATTATATGATTACTGCATGCCTGGGAGTGGACCTTCAGCCCGGTATGGATATTGCCAGGATGCAGACTTATGCGCAGGGGATAAAGGATAGAGAGAGAGAGGGTCAGCTAGACTCAGGCCAGCCCAAGAGGGCCATGTTACACCCCGTATTTATAGGACATGTTTTAAGAACGTACGAAAGAACTCACAAGTGTTAAGATTTGAGACTTGTAAAAATTTATCGGAATTATGAAATTTTCGAAACGTATTATTATGACGAATGGGAGGGAGACACGTGTCACCCCCCCTTTAGTAAGCTTGGACGAAAATGCTATGGATAAAAGGGTCATTTGACCTTTGGTAGGATGATTAAGTCTTGCAACTTGAAAGATTGAGAAAGTTGACTTGGTCAAGGACCCACAAGACTTGATATTTAATAAGAGCTCATCCAAACCACCCATTTGGTTGCATCTTGACCCTCCATGTCCCTTTATTATACTACTAGTAGCAAGACAAATGCCAACACTTAGAAATTTTTTTCAAGAATCTCAAGAACCTCAAGAGACTAGCTCTCGGGTTTGCCCTCTTCAACAACAAAATTTTTTTGTTTCTTGTTCTTTAAGCTCCACACTTTAAACCAAGGTTCATGAGTGTATTGTAAGCATATCTCAATAGAAAAATCTCGGAAAAAGATAGTTTTCGGGTTAGTCGCAAAGCGAAAACCTAGTTGCTTTCTAGGTTTTGTATGGAAGATTGAAGGAAATTGGTTGGTGTTGTTCTAAGGGTCTCAAGTAGCGGATTGAATTGTCTTGAAGAGTCTCTAAGTTTCTAAGGAGCGACTTCGGATTTGGAAGTTAGATTGAGATTCGTTGAGGTATAATCTTGTCTCTTATTAGTGTTACAAGATTATAGTTATGTTGTTGTTGTTAGCTTTACATGTTGCTAGCATGAAGTTGATATGTTGAAGTTTATAAGTATTATGGATTTCTTGTAGCCTTAATCCGAAATGTAATGTAAGCCATGTGAAGTTGGATTACAAATTGGTCGTTTATTTGAATTGTCGCATGTTAATTACTTGGAGATTATAGTAGTTATAATCGTTTGCGACTTGACATCATGTTAGGCTAATAACTTGGATGGAAATGGAAATTGGATAAGAATTGATGTCGTAGTACTTCAAGTTAGCCGAATTGGCCTTGTAAGTTGTATTAAATTGATATCGTTTGTGGGGCGGAATTTTACACGCCTAGTAGGCATTTAATCCCCTATTGTTGATTTCATTGATTGGGCCTTAAATGTGGCTTGTTTGGTTATTGTATTCGGCCTTGAAAAAGGTGGCAAAGTGAGTAGAAACAAAGGAGGTGTTGTCCGATTTTCCGTAGAATTTAACGACTTAGCACTTAGAATATTCTACGTTTGAAGTAAGAGGTTAATGGACGTATTGTGACCATTATAGGTTGAAATACTAAGTATAGCATATCCTACTTGAAGGATGGATTAGCTATCAAGATTGAAGTACTTTGGAGCATTTTGCTACTTGTCGATAATCGTCGCGAGGTATGTGAACCTCTTCCTTCCTTTGGCATGATTCTATGTATGGAATATACCTGTGGTATCATTTCATGTTTCCTTCTACTCTTAGAAGTTAAGAGGTAGTTGTGTGATTTACTCTATGTAGAACTTTTCCTATCTTCTGAACATGACTAGTTGCGTATATAGTGCGGTAGGCGTCTGACCTTGATATCCTTTACTAGTTTTATGAATAGCCAAGTCGGGTGAGTTAGGAGATTAACTCACTTCTTTGTAAGTATTAAGGATGTCTAATGTTTTATTAAAGTTAAGGGACTTGAAGAGTTTTGGAAGTATGTGATATTTGTTCGATTTTAAGCGTATAAGTCCCTTGGATAGGAAATTGTATTTTGGCTAAGGTATAAAGTGAATGTAACGACTTTATGGGGAGTTGGTTATATTTGCTTTATGGAAGGATAATGACTTGATTTTAAGGCATCAATTGCCTAAGGTTTTATAATAAAAGGAGTCACTTGATTTCTAAAGGTTAAGAGACTAATTGTATTTTTTTTTGAAGTTAAGAGAATCGATTTGAAATATATAGTACTTGGTTTTAATAATGGTATAAGTCTCTTGGTTATAAAAAGAATGAGTTTTGTCTAAAACCATAAAGGGTTATAACGGCTTTATGGGAAGTTGGTTATAACGGCTTTATGGAAGGTTAAGAGAATGGTTTTCTCTAATAAAGTAATCAAAGAATAACTTGTATTAAGGAAGGGCAATGTGATTTAAAGGTATCACTTGCTTAAAAGCTTTAATGTAAGGGTCACTTGATTTAGAAGCCGAGACATGTATTTCTAAAAGTATCGTGACTTATGTGAAATGTACACAAGCCTGGATACTACGGGTGTTAGTATCTTGGGGTTAAATTCCCGGATTTTAATGTGTAAAACGAAAGGGCCATGAGTTTATAAAAATGGAAGTCTAAAGGTTTAATGAACTTGCCTAGGTTTGCTTGTGATAGCTTTGAGTGCAAGTATTATATGTTACGTTGTCGCGACTCTCAGTTGGAGGGCCGGCTGTCTTGTTATAAGTTTACTTGGACGTACCGACAGTGATGTGGGATTCCACGGGTATGTTTCATCATGATTGATCCTTGGACACGCTTATACGATGTGGGATTCCGGCGTGTGACCGAGGATGCGGGTTAGATGCCGGACATTTTATTGACGTCTGGCGGCGTGTGGATTCCGCAGGTATGCTTCCATTGTGATTGATCTTGGCCATGCTTATACGATGAGGATGCGGGGCATGCGGCAGATGCGGGTTAGATGCCCGCGTGTTTTAGTACTCCATGGCGTGCTTATCGATGTGGGATTAGGGCATGCGACCATGTTATATTTTACTCCATGGGCTAGCTCCCGTGAAGACATGTACCGCGATGAGGATTAGGGGCATGTTATATTATTACTCCATGGGTTAGCTCCCCATGAAGACCTGCACCTACGATGAGGGATGTCGAGGGCACGTTATGGCCATGCTTATACGATGTGGGATTCCGGGGCATGCGGCCGCGTTATATATATATATGTTTTGTATGTGTACGCCGACAGTGAGGTGGGATGCCACGGGCGCGTCAAATGGTTATATTTTACACTTATAGCTGTCGGCAGTGATGTGGGATTCCACGGGCAGGAGATATATATGTATGTGTATGTGTATGCCGGCAGTGAGGTGGGATGCCACGGGCGCGTCACATGGTTATATTTTACACTTATAGCTGTCGGCAGTGATGTGGGATTCCACGGGCAGGAGATATATATATGTGTGTGTATGTGTACGCCGAAAGTGAGGTGGGATTCCACGGGCGCGTCACATGGTTATTTTTACACATATAGTCAGCGATGATGTAGGATTCCAGGCGGGAGATATATATATGTGTTTGTATGTGTACGCCGACAGTGAGGTGGGATGCCACGGGCGCGTCACATGGTTATTTTTACACTTATAGCTGTCGGCAGTGATGGGGGATTCCATGGGCACGCTTTGATATTTGTGTGACTTGATCGCGTCCCAGATTGGGTCGGGTAGTATAGGCGCCCCTCGTAAGGGCGGATTATACTTATGAAAGATAAGTAAGTTATATAGTAATGAACTTAATGATTTTTCCTAATCATGTGCGTAAGAATGTGGCTATAACCTTTATTGAAAATGGGAAAAGATAATGATGTGAAATTAAGTTCATAAGTGGTAATGACACGGCAGGATCCAGTATGTACTTTTATACTTGTCCTTGTCATTCTTTTGTCTTGTTATGATCACATTTCTTGTCGTTATTTACATTCCATATTAAATTTTTGTTATCGACCCGGCCGAGTGCGTTAAATGCCGCGAGTTTTAGGTACCAGGTTGGTGATCCTTGCTCTTAGGATCTCGGTTCAGTTTTGGGAAAAAGCTCAATTTGCTCCGGAGGCTTATCTCTTGGTACGGTTTCCCCTGAGGTTGTAGATTCATGTGTATTCAGGGGTATGGCGGGGCCCTATCCCACCACAATTGTTATGTTAAAACTCTTAGAGTGCAGTAGTCACATATTGTGGAGTCGCTTTGTAAAGGAAATTAGGCAACCTGCTTGGTTGTATATATATATTTCGGGAAGGTAGCCTGTCGGCTAACCTTTGTTGATTTTATCTTTGATGATTTATTTATAAGTTTCATGTATGTTCCGCTGATTTTCTCCGATGTATACATGCGGTGCCCGGGTAGGGTACGATCGCGGGCAGGGAGTCGTGACAAAAGTGGTATCAGGCGATTAGTCCTCGGAAAGTGTCTGAGCCGTGTCTAGTAGAGTCTTGATTATCGGTGTGTTGTGCACCACATCTATAATCAGGAGGCTGCAGGACATTTATGAATGGTTTCCATTCTTCTCTCTTTGAGATCGTGCAGTAGAGTTGTCCTAGTAGGTTGAATCTCTCGACCCGCTTCTTATGTATGATTATGCCTCGCGGAGGCGGCCGGGGCGAGAAGGGCAAAGCGGCGGCGAGGCGCTAGTGGTGCAGAGGTTACGGGACTCGGGCACGAGCTTTGCACGAGTAGTAAGCGGATTAGCGAGCTCGGCCACCGGCGATATTAGAGGCGAGGCGGCGGTAGCTCGAGGTTCCGTGCGAGCCTCGATTCGCGGCCGAGCGAGTTTAGAGATTATGGAGAAAGATCGGGCTTTTGACTAGCATAGTGGTAGAGCGGCGGCGAGCGGTAGCTAACCACTGGCGACAGTTTGAGGATTCGGGATTTTAGGTTGTAGTCCACGAGTTTTATGGTTTGAGATCGAGGATGATCTCGAGAGTTCGTTCGGCCTGGCGGACTATGCAGTGCTTAGGGCCTCGGAGATAAGTCGGTTGTGTTAGCTTCTTACCGGTTCACGCGATATTGCGTTGGCTGGTTTGAGTCTTGGGACTATCGAGAGGTGTGGGTGCTCGTCCAGGTTTGGGATGAGTTCACGGAGGCCTTTCTTGATCACTTTTGCCTCACGAAATGAGGAGAGCCCGTGTTGATAGGTTCTTGTCATTGAGGCGAGAATGGGAGGACCATCGAGGAATACAACACGGAGTTTGACTCGTTGGCTAGGTATGCACACTATTGTGGCGATATGGTGGGCGGTGTTCAGTTATGTGATGAGGCTAGACCATTATATGATTCTGCATGCAGGAGTGGCTCTTGGCCGGTATGGACATTGCCGAGGATGCAAGCTTATGCGCGAGGATAGAGGACACGAGAGAGAGGGTCGGCTAGACTCAGGCCACCAGAGGGCAGGGGCGGGGTTCGAGGGTAACTTTCGGCGGACGGCCTCAACGAACTAGGTCTACATCTCGGTAGCCTGAGTGCTCCTTCCCGATCTTACGGCGGAGGTTTGGTCGCGGGGATTTTCGGGAAGCGGTCGGGGCTCAGGGCTCTGAGTTCACAGCGTCCGAGAATAGTAGCGAGGAAGCCACGCTGCCGGTGTAGTCGCGTAGTAGATTCCATTTTGGGAGTGTCGTACTCTTCGGCGACTTGTTATGCTTGCGGCCAGCAGGGCCATTTCGTGAGAGGCGTCCAGGCCGGAGGTGGCAGGTGGGATAGCGCGATCTCTTGGATTAGTTGTGGGTTCTTCGCCTTCCGTAGATGGCGGGATGTATATGCTGCCGGCGTGTGTGAGTCGTGGTGAAAGTTCGATATTAGCGGTCCTTTGAACCACCTATATGATTTCAGGTATGTCTTTGGCCCTTTAGAAACTTGTATGCATGATAAAGTTGTGGTATGTTTGAGTGTCATGAACAGATTATATTGAGACTGAGTATAAGTTAGGAGGAGTAGGAAGTACGACAAGATAATCCCTTTTTGGGCTTATGATGAACAGATATGCGTGTGTGAGGTATTAGGGCCATGTGTGGCATTGTTGGTATGTCGGGGTTGTGAAAGGAAACTATGTCGCTAATTATAAGTTTGACTCCGAAGGAACATTCGGGGACGAATGTTTCTAAGGGGGGAAGAATGTTACACCCCGTATTTATAGGACATGTTTTAATAACGTACGAAAGAACTCACAAGTGTTAAGATTTGAGACTTGTAAAAATTTATCGGAATTATGAAATTTTCGAAACGTATTATTATGACGAATGGGAGGGCGACACGTGTCACCCCCCTTTAGTAAGCTTGGACGAAAATGCTATGGACAAAAGGGTCATTTGACCTTTGGTAGGATGATTAAGTCTTGCAACTTGAAAGCTTGAGAAAGTTGACTTGGTCAAGGACCCACAAGACTTGATATTTAATAAGAGCTCATCCAAACCACCCATTTGGTTGCATCTTGACCCTCCATGTCCCTTTATTATACTACTAGTAGCAAGGCAAGTGCCAACACATAATTTTTTTTCAAGAATCTCAAGAACCTCAAGAGACTTGCTCTCGGGTTTGCCCTCTTCGACAACAAAATTTTTTTGTTTCTTGTTCTTTAAGCTCCACACTTTAAACCAAGGTTCATGAGTGTATTGTAAGCATATCTCAATAGAAAAATCTCGGAAAAAGATAGTTTTCGGGTTAGTCGCAAAGCGAAAACCTAGTTGCTTTCTAGGTTTTGTATGGAAGATTGAAGGAAATTGGTTGGTGTTGTTCTAAGGGTCTCAAGTAGCGGATTGAAGTGTCTTGAAGAGTCTCTAAGTTGCTAAGGAGCGACTTGGTTGGAAGTTAGATTGAGATTCGTTGAGGTATAATCTTGTCTCTTATTAGTGTTCTGAGATTATAGTTATGTTGTTGTTAGCTTTACATGTTGCTAGCATGAAGTTGATATGTTGAAGTTTATAAGTATTATGGATTGCTTGTAGCCTTAATCCGAAATGTAATGTAAGCCATGTGAAGTTGGATTACAAATTGGTCGTTTATTTGAATCGTCGCATGTTAATTACTTGGAGATTATTGTAGTTATAATCGTTTGCGACTTGACATCATGTTAGGCTAATAACTTGGATGGAAATGGAAATTGGATAAGAATTGATGTTGTAGTACTTGAGTTAGCCGAATTGGCCTTGTAAGTTGTATTAAAGTGATATCGTTTGTGGGGCGGAATTTTACACGCCTAGTAGGCATGTAATCCCCTATTGTTGATTTCATTGATTGGTCCTTAAATGTGGTGTGTTTGGTTATTGTATTCGGCCTTGAAAAAGGTGGCAAAGTGAGTAGAAACAAAGGAGGTCTTTGTCAGATTTTCCGTAGAATTTAGCGACTTAGCACTTAGAATATTCCGTTTGAAGTAAGAGGTTAATGGGCGTATTGTGACCATTATAGGTTGAAGTACTAAGTATAGCGTATCCTACTTGAAGGATGGATTAGCTATCAAGATTGAAGTACTTTGGAGCATTTTGCTCTTGTCGATAATCGTCGCGAGGTATGTGAACCTCTTCCTTCCTTTGGCATGATTCTATGTATGGAATATACCTGTGGTATCATTTCATGTTTCCTTCTACTCTTAGAAGTTAAGAGGTAATTGTGTGATTTACTCTATGTAGAACTTTTCCTATCTTCTGAACATGACTAGTTGCACGTATATAGTACGGTAGACGTACAACACCTTGATATCCTTTACTAGTTTTATGAATAGCCAAGTCGGGTGAGTTAGGAGATTAACTCACTTCTTTGAAAGTATTAAGGATGTCTAATGTTTTATTAAAGTTAAGGGACTTGAAGAGTTTTGGAAGTATGTGATATTTGTTCAGTTTTAAACGTATAAGTCCTTTGGATAGGAAATTGTATTTTGGCTAAAGTATAAAGTGAATGTAACGACTTTATGGGGAGTTGGTTATATTTTCTTTATGGAAGGATAATGACTTGATTTTAAGGCATCAATTGCCTAAGGTTTTATAATAAAAGGAGTCACTTGATTTCTAAAGGTTAAGAGACTAATTGTATTTTTTTTTGAAGTTAAGAGAATCGATTTGAAATATATAATACTTGGTTTTAATAATGGTATAAGTCTCTTGGTTATAAAAGGGATGAGTTTTGTCTAAAACCATAAAGGGTTATAACGGCTTTATGGGAAGTTGGTTATAACGGCTTTATGGAAGGTTAAGAGAATGGTTTTCTCTAATAAAGTAATCAAAGAATAACTTGTATTAAGGAAGGGCAATGTGATTTAAAGGTATCACTTGCTTAAAAGCTTTAATGTAAGTCACTTGATTTAGAAAGAGACATGTATTTCTAAAAGTATCGTGACTTATGTGAAATGTACCTGGCTTTGGATATTACGGTGTTAGTATCTTGGGGTTAAATTCCCGGATTTTAATGTGTAAAACGAAAGGGCCATGAGTTTATAAAAATGGAAGTCTAAAGGTTTAATGAACTTGCATAGGTTTGCTTGTGATAGCTTTGAGTGCAAGTATTATATGTTACATTGTCGCGAGTCTCAGTTGGAGGGCATTTGTCTTGTTATAAGTTTACTTGGGCGTCTGGCGATGATGTGGGATTCCACGGGTATGTTTCCATCATGATTGATCCTTGGACATGCTTATACGATGTGGGATTAGGCGTGTGACCGAGGATGCGGGTTAGATGCTCGGACATTTTATTGGGCGTCTGGCGGTGATGGGGATTCCACGGGTATGCTTCCATTGTGATTGATCTTGGCCATGCTTATCGATGAGGATGCCGGGCATGCGGCCGAGACGCGGGTTAGATGCGCGTGTTTTAGTACTCCATGGCGTACTTATAGGATGTGGGATTAGGGCATGCGACCATGTTATATTTTACTCCGTGGGCTAGCTCCCCATGAAGACATGTACCGCGATGAGGATTAGGGGCATGTTATATTATTACTCCATGGGTTAGCTCACGTGAAGACTGCGCTACGATGAGGACGCCGAGGGCACGTTATGTCCATGATTATACGATGTGGGATTAGGGCATGCGGCGTTATATATATATATATATATATATATATATATATATATATATATATATATATATATATATGTTGTGTATGTCTGCAAGCGGTGAGGTGGGATGCCAGGAAGCGTCACGTGGTTATATTTTACACTTATAGTCATGGCGATGATGTGGGATTCCACGGGCGGGAGATATATATATGTGTGTGTATGTATGCGGCAAAGCGGTGAGGTGGGATGCCACGGCGCGTCACGTGGTTATTTTTACACTTATAGCGCCGGCGGTGAGGGGATTCCGCGGCACGCTTTGATATTTGTGTGACTTGATTGCGTCCCAGATTGGGGCGGGTAGTATAGGCGCCCCTCCTTAAAGGGCCGGATTATACTTATGAAAGATAAGTAAGTTATATAGTAATGAACTTAATGATTTTTCCTAATCATGTGCATAATAATGTGGCTATAACCTTTATTGAAAATGGGAAAAGATAATGATGTGAAATTAAGTTCATAAGTGGTAATGACACGGCAGGATCTGGTATGTACTTTTTATACTTGTCCCTGTCATTCTTTTTATCTGGTTATGATGCATTTCTTGACGTTATTTCTTCCATATTAAATTTTGTTATCGACTTCGCCGAAGCTGCGTTAAATGCCGCGAGTTTAGGTACCCAGGTTGGTGATCCTTGCTCTTAGGATCTCGGTTCAGTTTTGGGAAAAAAACTCCATTTGCTCCGGAGGCTTATCTCTTGGTACAGTTTCCCCTGAGGTTGTAGATTCATGTATATTCAGGGGTATGGCGGCCCCGCCACGCCACGGTTGTTATGTTAAAACTCTTGAGGTGCAGTAGTCACATGTGTGGGTCGGTTTGTAAAGAAATGGCAATCGCTTGTATATATATATATGTCGGGAAGGTAGCCCTATCGGCTAACTGCTGATTTTATCTTTGATGATTTATTTATAAGTTTCATGTATGTTCGCTGATTTTCTCGATGTATACATGCGGTGCCTGGGTAGGGCACGATCGCGCTTGGTCGGTCGTGACAGCGAGATAGAGGTTCGGGAAGTCGCGAGCGGACGACCTCAGAGCAGTAGGTCCACATTTCACCGACACAGTGCTCCTTCCGGCCATCCGCCAGGAGGTTTGTCGCCGAATATTCGGGAGCAGTCGGGCTCCGTGGCTCTGAGTTGCGGATGTTTGAGAATAGTAGCGGGGAAGCCACCTTTGCCCCGGTGTGGTCACTGTAGTAGATTCCATTTTGGGGAGTGTCGCATACTCGGCGGCTTGTTATGCTTGCGGCCGTGAGGCCATTTCGTGAGGCCCGCCCGAGGTGGCATTTGGTGGGATAGCGCGATCACTGGATCGATTGCGGGTTCTTCGCTTCCATATCTAGGCGGGATGTTTATGCCGTGACAGAGGTCGTGGTGGAAGTTCCCAGTTTTAGCGGTCCTTTGAACCGCCTATATGATTTCAGGTATGTCTTTGGCCCTTTAGAACTTGTATGCATGATAAAGTTGTGGTATGTTTAAGTGTCATGAACAGATTATATTGAGACTATGTATATGTTAGAAGGAGTTGGAAGTACGAAAAGATAATCTCTTTTGGGCTTATGATGGACAGTTATGCGTGTGCGAGGTATTAGGGCCATGTGTGGCATTGTTGGTATGTCGGGGTTGTGAAAGGAAACTATGTCGCTAATTATAAGTTTGACTCCGAAAGAACATTCGGGGACGAATGTTTCTAAGGGGGGAAGAATGTTACACCCCGTATTTACAGGACATGTTTTAAGAACGTACGTAAGAATCCCAAATGTTAAGATTAGAGACTTGTAAAAATTTATCGGAATTATGGAATTTGTCGGAAAACGTAATATTGTGACGAATGGGAGGGCGACACGTGTCACCCCCCCTTATTGGATGTCTTGGACGAAATTACATGGGCCTGAGGTCATTTGACCTTGTTAGGAAGACAAGTCTTGCAAGTAGTAAAGCTTGACATATTTGACTTAGTCAATGGGTCCACAAGCTTGATATTTAAGAGAACCTCATCCTAGTCACCCATTTGTGCACATCTTAACCCTCCATGTTACTATATAATACTACTAGTAGTGAGACAAGTCCACACTTAGCCAAATTTTCAAGAGAATTTGAAGAACAAGAGCAATGTGCTCTCGGGTTCTAGCAATTAGAAAAGGAAAAAAAAAGTTTTTGTCCAATAATCTTCCCACTTTAAACCAAGGTTCCTAAGTGTATTGTAAGGGTATCTCAATTGAAAAATCCCGGATAAAGATAGTTTCCGTATTAGTCGCAAGATGAAAACCTAGTTGCTTTTCTAGGTTTTGATTGGAAGTTTTAAGGGAAGTGGTTTGTGATATTCTAAGGGTCTCAAGTGGTGGATTTAAGTGTCTAGAAGAAGCTCTAAGTGCTAAGGAGCGACTTCGGAATTGGAGTTGGACTAAGAATCGTTGAGGTAATAATCTTGGCTCTTAAGTGTTACAAGATTATGTATTGTTGTTAGCTTTACATTTTTGCTAGCATGAAGTATATGTGTTGAAGTCTTATAAGTGTTATGGATTGTTGTAGCCTAAAATCCGAAATGACATATTAGCCATTTGAAGTTGGATTACAATTTGGTCGTATTTAGAATCGTCGCATGTTACTTACTTGAAGATTATAGTAGTTATAATCGATTGCGACTTAATATCATGTTATGCTAACAACTTGGATTGAAAAGGAAATTGGATAAGAATTGGTAGTGTTGTATCTCATTGTTGCCGAATTTGGCCTAGTAGTTTGTATTAGTTGATATCAATTGTGGGGCGGAATTTTACACGTCTAGTAGGCGTGTAATCCTGATGATTAATTGTGATGATTGGGCCTTAAATGTGGCGTGTTTGGTTATTGAATTCGCCTTGAAAAGGTGGCAAAGTAAGTAGAAACAAAGGAGGTGTTGTCCGATTTTCCGTAGAATTTAGTGACTTAGCACTTAGAATATTCTACGTTTGAAGTAAGAGGTTAATGTACGTATTGTGACCATTTTAGGTTGAAGTACTAAGTATAGCGTACCCTACTTGAAGGACGGAATAGCTATCAAGGTTGAAGTACTTTGGAGCATTTTGCTACTTGTCGATAATCGTCGCGAGGTATGTGAACCTCTTCCTTCCTTTGGCATGATTCTATGTATGGAATATACATGTGGTATTATTTCATGTTTCCTTCTACTCTTAGAAGTTTAGAGGTATGTGTGTGATTTACTCTATGTAAAGTTTATGTCAAGGTTATCCTAAGTCTTTCTTAAGTCTTATGGGGATGTTGGTAAGAGTCGTTAGGAGGTACTGGAGCCAAGTTGACTTGGCTAATTTATGGCACGAATGAGAATAAGTATCGAGCAAGCCATTGCAGCGTTAATAAAGGAAAATGTAATGACAATCAATTATGTTAAAATGAGTAGAATTCTCCATCTGCATAGAAGCTAAGATAAGAAAAAATCGTATTACATTTTCTAGATCATGGCTACTTGAATAAGATCGTTATAAATAAGTATAACTTATTCACAACGCACCAAAGTATATGTTACTTAACTTATAAGAATTTACGTATGAAGTTTTAAGGCTATGGAGCTCAAATTCTTTAAAGTTAAGAGACTTTATTTTTTCAAGTTAGGAGACTTGATTCTTAAAGGAAGAAATGAATTGATTTACAAGTATAGAATACTCGATTTGGAAAGACTTGATTTCTAAAGTTAAGAAACTTGTTTTCTTGAAAGTTAAAAGACTAATTGTATTTTAAAGGTTAAGAGAATTGATTTGAAAGTATTTAATACTTGGTTTTAAAAAGTATAAGTCTCTTGGTTATAAAAGGAATGAGTTTGTCTAAAACCATAAAGGGTTATAACGGCTTTATGGGAAGTTGGTTATAACGGCTTTATGGAAGGTTAAGAGAATGGTTTTCTCTAATAAGGTAAGCAAAGAAATAACTTGATTTAAGGAAGGGCAATTTGATTTAAGGGTATCACTTGTTTAAAGCTTTAAAGTAAGGGTCACTTGACTTAGAAGCCGAGAAATGTATTTCTAAAGTATAGTGACTTATGTGAAATGTACACAAGCCTTGATACTACGGGTGTTAGTATATTGGGGTTTTATATAAAAAGGAATCTTTTGAAAAGAATGGAAGTACGTAGTACTTGGGGTTAATGTTACACCCCGTAAGTCAAGTACATATATAAGAGAGATATCGTAAGGAATCAAGACTTGGAAATTGGTACGAAAGGAAGAATTGTTTTTCCGACAGAAAATCTTCCGGACGTCGGAAAGGAAAAATGTTCATTGTTGAGAATTAGACTCTCAAAATGCATTATTTGAAGAGTATGGAACTTATTAACATTATGACAATTTATTTTTACGGATTTGGTCACGTGGGGCCCACCCGAGGAATTTTACGTTTTGTGGGGCCCACGAGGGTTACGGAATTTTTATGGACGAATGAGAGGGCGACATGTGGCAACCCCCACACTTGGTCTTGGTCGAAATTAGTGAGGGTAAAATGGTCATTGACCATCTTGGAAGATAAGTCTTGCAAGCTTGATATAATTGACCAAGTCAACTTGCCACTTGGGCTTGATCCATGTGATCTTCATCTTAGCCACCCATTTGTTTAAGTCTAAGCCATCCAATGTGTTATATAAGCATGCTACTAGTGCAAGACTTGCTCATCAACACTTAGAAAAATTAGACAACTCTTGTTCCTCACTAAGTGCTCTCGGGTTCACCATGGTATCCACACAAAAAATTTTAGTTTGTGATCCATTAGCCACAAGACTTTAAACCAAGGTTCCTAAGAGTGTTGTAAGGTTATCTCAATAGAAAGATTTCGGAAAAACAGCGTTTTCGTATTAGTCGCAAGGCGGAAACTTAAGGAGTTCTTCAACTTTGAAGTTGGAACTTGGAGATGGGTTCTTCATAGGCTTCTAAGGAGTTCTTGGAGCGGATTGGAACCTAAGGAAAGGAGCTAAGAATTTGCTAAGGCGCGACTTTGAATCTTGGAATTTTTAAGGGCTTATAAAGGTATAAATTTTG
Source organism: Przewalskia tangutica (assembly GCA_029844215.1). Taxonomy (NCBI): domain Eukaryota; kingdom Viridiplantae; phylum Streptophyta; class Magnoliopsida; order Solanales; family Solanaceae; genus Przewalskia; species Przewalskia tangutica. The sequence continues at coordinate 465,619 of JAQGDG010000051.1, read as the reverse complement.
TCGTTTTAGTAGTTAAGACTTACTTATTGTTGTAGCTATGGATTTTAGCAAGCATGAGTTATATAGTATGAAGTTTCATAAGTATATTGACTATTGGAACCCTAATCCGAAAACTAGCATGTTTAGCTTTAAGATTACAATTCAAGTCGATTATTAGTTTAAGTTGTCGCATGTTGTATAAAGAAGGAAATTGTAGTTGTTGAAGTTGTTCATGACTATATAACATGTTAGACCGTAGAACTTGGAATTGGAAAAGGATTGCAAAAGACTTTGAATTGGTGGTTAAGTAAGTTGGCCGAGAATGGCTTGATTATGGAACTCGCCATTATTAATTGTGGGGCGGAATTTTACACGTATTGTAAGGCGTGTAATCCCCTTTGTTTGGTTGTTGTTTTGAGCCTTAAATGTGGCGTGTTGGATATTGTATTCGGCTTTGAAAAAGGTGGCAAAGTAAGTAGAAACAAAGGAAGTGCTGTCCGATTTTCCGTAGAATTAGAGACCGTATACTTAGTATTATTCTACGTTAGAGACTAGAAGTTGATAGTCTTGTTATGACCATTATAGGTTGACACTTCTACGCACAGCGTATTCGGCAGCTTGTGGATTTAAATGAAAGGTATGTGAACTATCTCCTCTTCTAGCATGATTCCCTAAGATAAAGAAAGTATTTCCTACTCCTTAAATGATTTATTCCTTGGTTGTATTTGGATTGCCTAAAATAGAATTTGTTTTATAAACTTCCTTGAGTGTACTTTGATGTTTAAATTGTAAGTTGTATAATCCATTTCCTTAGTGAAGTTTGGATTCTTAAAAGTGAATGTATTTTACTTAAAGTACATAGAGTCTTGAAAAGGAAGTGGTTTCCAAACCTTTTGGCTAGTGCCTTAGTTCCAAAACCTAAAGGTCATTATAATGACTTTAGAAGTCAAAGAGTGATTTACTTAATTGTTTTAAAAGAGGAGAAATGACATGATTTAAGAGAAGTAGCTTGTTTTAAAGGTGTGAGTTACTTGAGGTTTAAAAGTAGAAGAAACTTGTTTTCTATATATTAAGAGACTCGAAGTATTTTTGAAAGTTAAGATACTTGATTTGAAAGTTTGTGATACTTGGTTTTAAGTATAAGTCTCTTAGTTATAAAAAGAATGAAATTGTCTAGAAACCATAAAGGGTTATAACGACTTTATGGGAAGTTGGTTATAACGGCTTTATGGAAGGTTTAGAAAGTTGTCTATTTTGATTAATGGGCATAAGTTGCCTTGATTGTGAAAAATTTAAGTTACTTGATTTCAAGCTTTGAAATGAGTTTTCAAGAGTGTAGTAACTTACTTTGAAAATAGACACACCTTGATACTACGGTGTTAGTATCTTGGGGTATTACATAAAAGGAGTCTTTTGAAAAGAATGTCGTCACGTAGTACTTTGGCTTGATTAGTTGAGAATTAGTCTAAGTGTGCCTTGATAAGTACTTTGACTTGATTAATTGAGAATTATTCCATGTGTGCCTTGATAAGTACTTTGGCTTGATTAATTGAGAATTATTCCATGTGTGCCTTGATATGTACTTTGGCTTGATTAATTGAGAATTATTCCATGTGTGCCTTGATAAGTACTTTGGCTTGATTAATTGAGAATTAGTCTAAGTGTGGCTTGATAAGTACTTTGGCTTGATTAATTGAGAATTATTCCATGTGTGCCTTGATAAGTACTTTGGCTTGATTAATTGAGAATTATTCCATGTGTGCCTTGATAAGTACTTTGGCTTGATTAATTGAGAATTATTCTATGTGTGCCTTGATAAGTACTTCGGCTTGTTTAATTGAGAATTGCCTAGGTGTGCTGGTAATAGCCGGTTGTGTGCTATTGGTATATCAGTCATTTCGGGGTCATTCCCCGGGTTTGTGGCATTTGCATATTCCGTGGATTTGCTACCCACGATGCGAGGAATACCACGCGAGTCCGCGAGCTTACGCGGGTGAAATAGTCCACGTGCGGCGGGTCCGGCCTATCACGAGGAATACCTGCGCAGTCCGTAAGGGCTTATGCAGTGAAATAGTCCCATGCGAGGAATACCTCATGCGGGTCCACGCGACCTATGCGGGTGAAATAGACCCAGGAGTAGGATTGCTTAATGATACTGCGGGCGGGTGGTCCTGCTGTGATCGTGAGCTTCCTAGTGTATATTGTAAGTATACTACTATTTACTCATGATTGCAAGGTTCGGTGTAACTTCTTGATGTTGTATTATATCATGGATCGCCGACGGTGAGGAAGGATTCACGGGCATGATTGATATTATGGGCGTGAGACTATGGTTATATTTTAGTAATGACTTTGAGGCGTCGTCCACGACTGATATGGCTGTTTATGTATTATCGTAGGTTGGCTATCATCATGTCTCTGTTTTGTTAGATCGTTATGATTTCATTACAAGATTTTGCTTCATTACTTGATACATTGGTCTTGACCTCGCCGGAGTGCGTTAAATCTGCTGAGTTTAGGTCTGTTGTTTGGTGATCGGCGGTGTAGGACCTGCTGAGTTTTGGATAGCTCCTTCGGGAGTTTATCTTTTTGGTATAAGTTCTTTCGAAGAGCTTTTGTCTACGATTATGCGTGCGAGTCCTTGTCCGTCATAGTTCAATATAACTCTTAGAAGTGCGTATTCATATGTAGGATTGGACTGCGTATGTGTTGTGTCTTTTGTTTATGTATATTATGGCGACGCATTCGGCTTTGCCGCACGACGCGTTGGTTTAAAAAAATGAGGTGTTATTTAATTTCCAGATTTACTTAGTTGTTAAGGTAGAAGGGTGCCCAGTAGGGCACCGTCACGGCCCGGTTGGCGTGATCATTAATGTCACACCCGATCCTCGGGCGTGGTGCCCTACACCGCACCCTTCTACCTTAACCACTAAGTAGCCGCGAAATGAAATAACACCTTTTTTTTTTTTAAAACCAATCGTGCGTAAGGCAAAGCCGACAAGGCCGCCATGTAATATACATAAAAAAGACACAACACTGTACATGAGTCCAATCCTACATATGAATCTGCACTTGTGAGTTAAATCAAATATGACGACAAGGCCCCGTGCATCCATAATCGCATAAAAGCCTGCATCAAAGAACTTATACCAAAAAGATAAACTCCCAATGTAAGGAGCTATCCAAAACTCGAAAGGTGGTCCTACACTGCCGATCACCAAACAACAGACCTAAACCCACGGCATTTAACGCACTCAAGGAGGTCAAGACGTAAGAATGTACCAAGTATGTGAACTGAAAATATCAGAAACAAATCATAGTCTAACAAAACAGAGACATATATGATAATCAAATTACACCACAATACATAATACTATATCAAGTCGTGGACGATTCTCAAAGTCGCATTAAAACATAACCATGGGTCTCACGCCCATAATCTCAATCATGCACGTGGAATCCTTCCTCACTGCCGGCAGTCCCTGATATCATATACCATCCAGTCCCACCGGGGGTATAGCATCTTGGGGGTTTACCCCTCACTTAGACTCTTACCCTGGAGCAGGTGGTAAAGCAGGTGGTATAGCATCTGGGGGGTTTACCCCTCACTTATACTCTTACCTGGAGAAAGTGGTATAACGTCTTGGGCTTGCCCTCATTTATACTCTTACCCTATCTCAACCGGCCAGTCAAACAACACATGGAGGAGGTGGTATAACGTCTTGGGGCTTGCCCCTCATTTATACTCTTACCCTGGAGGAGGTGGTATAACGTCTTGGGGCTTGCCCCTCATTTATACTCTTACCCTATCTCGACCGACCATCAAACAAGACATAAGCACTACCATGTCTTTTATAAAAACCCGGGAATTTAACCCAAGACTACAAATAACTAAGCATACCCGGAATCCCACATCATCACAAGACGCTCCAAGTAACTTACAACAAGACACCGAATTCTCCAACCGAGTCGCGACAACGTAATAAAACATAATACTTGCCCTCAAAGGCTATCACCAGCACACATAGGCTAATTCTCCATTAACCAAGCCAAAGTACTTATCAAGGCACACATAGAATAATTCTCATTTGACAAGCCAAAGTACTTATCAGGGCACAAATAGAATAATTCTCATTTAACAAGCCAAAGTACTTATCAAGGCGCACTTAGACAAATTCTCAATTTATCAAGCCAAAGTACTAATCAAGGCACACTTAGACAAATTCTCAATTTATCAAGCCAAAGTACTAATCAAGGCACACTTAGACAAATTCTCAATTTATCAAGCCAAAGTACTAATCAAGGCACACTTAGACAAATTCTCAATTTATCAAGCCAAAGTACTAATCAAGGCACACTTAGACAAATTCTCAATTTATCAAGCCAAAGTACTAATCAAGGCATCACATAAAATTATTCTCAATTAAACAGGCCAAAGTACTACGTACGTACATCCTTTTCAAAAGACTCATTTTTATGTAAACCCCAAGATACTAACACCCGTAGTATCAAGACATGTCTATTTTTCAAAGTAAGTTACTACCCTTTTAGAAAACTCATTTCAAAGCTTGAAATCAAGTAACTTCAAATTTTCACAATCTAGGCAACTTATGCCCATTAATAAAAAATAGACAACTTTCTTAACCTTCCATAAAGCCGTTATAACCAACTTCCCATAAAGCCGTTATAACCCTTTATGGTTTTAGACATATCCATTCCTTTTATAACCAAGAGACTTATACTTTAAAAACCAAGTATCACATACTTGCAAAACAAGTTCTTAACTTTCAAATTACTTCAAGTCTCTTAATATAAAGAAAACGAGTTTCTTCTACTTTTAAACTTCAAGTAACTCACACCTTTAAGACAAATTACTTCTCTTAAACCATGTACTTTCTCCTCTTTTAAATCAAATAAGTAAATCACTCATTTGACTCCCCTAAAGTCATTATAATGACCTTTAGGTTTTGGAACTAAGGCACTAGCCAAAAGATTTGGAAACCACTTCCTTTTCAAGACTCTATGTACTTTAAGTAAAATACTTTCACTTTTAAGAATCCAAACTTCACTAAGAAAATGGATTTTACAACTTACAATTCAAACATCAAAGTACAATCAAGGAAGTACATAGAACAAATTCTATTCTAGGCAATCAAAATACAACCAAGGAATGGATCATTTAAGGAGTAGAACATACTTTCTTAATCTTAAGGAATCATGCTAGAAGAGGAGATAGTTCACATACCTTTTCGGCTAATATCCACAAGCTAAGCCGAATACGCCGTACGTAGAAGTGTCAACCTATAATGGTCACAACAAGACTATTAACTTCTAGTCTCTAACGTAGACTAATACTAAGTGTACAGTCTCTAATTCTACGGAAAATCGGCAAAGACTTCCTTTGTTTCTACTCACTTTGCCACCTTTTTCAAGGCCGAATACAATAACCAAACATGCCACATTTAAGGCTCCAAACAACAACCAACCAAAGGGGATTACACGTCTTTCAATACGTGTAAAATTCCGCCCCACAATTCATACAAATTAGTTCCATAATTAAAGCCATTCTCGGCCAACTACATATTAACAATTCAAAGTCTTTTCCAATCCTTTTTCAAATTCCAAGTTCTAAGGTCTAACATGTTATATAGTCTAAACAACATCAACAACTACACTTTCCTTCTTTATACAACATGCGACGCTTAAACTAATAATCGACTTGAATTGTAATCTTAAGGCTAAACATGCTAGTTTTCGGATTAGGGTTCCAATAGCCAATATAATAATCAAACTTCGTAAAATATAACTTATGCTTGCTAATAACCATAGCTACAATCAATAAGTAAACTTAATTGCTAAAACGACAAAATTATACCTTTATAAGACCTTAAAATTTCCAAGAATCAAAGTCGCGCCTTAGCAATTCTTAGCTCCTTTCCTTAGGTTCCAATCCGCTCCAAGCACTCCTTAGAGGCCTATGAAGAACCCATCTTCAAGTTCCAACTTCAAAGTTGAAGAACTTTTAAGTTTCCGCCTTGCGACTAACGTGAAAACTCCGTTTTTCCGAAATATTTCTATTGAGATATCCTTATAATACCCTTAGGGACATTGGGTTAAAGTCTTGTGGCTAATGGATCAAAATCACAAAATTTTCTTGTTGGGAGAGGGACAAAGCCGAGAGCTAACTCTCAAGCACAAGGTGTTCTATTTTTTTCTAAGTGTAAATGAGCTAGTCTTGCACTAGTAGTAAGCTTATAACATACAATGGAGGGTTTAGATGTCCACAAATGTGAGGTTAGGATGGGTTTAACTTGGATCAAGCCTAGGTGGACAAGTTGACTTGTCAACAATATCAAGCTTAGAAGACTTATCATCTACATAGGTCAAATGACCATAACACCCTTGCAATATTTCGTCCAACACCACATGTGGGAGTGCCACGTGTCGCCTTCTCATTCGTCCATAAAATTCCGTAACCCTCGTGGGCCCCACAAAAATGTAAAATTCCTCGGGTGGGCCCCACGTGACCAAATCCGTAAAAATAAATTTCCATAAATAATATAAGTTCCATACTCTTCAAATAATGCATTTTGAGAATCCAATTCTCAACAACGAACATTTTTCCTTTCCGACGTTCGGAACATTTTTCCGTCGGAAAAACAATTCTTCCGCTCGTACCCATTCCAAGTCTTGATTCCTTACGTGCATTCTCTTTTACTTGTCCTGAACTTACGGGGTGTAACATTCTTCCCCCCTTAGAAACATTCGTCTCCGAATGTTCTTAGTCGGTTGCCAAGCTATACAAACTCCGGCATAAACTCTATACTATGCCTATCAATCAAAACATGCACACGACTAACGATGCCACACATGGCCACCACAACATACGTGAACATAATAATGGACCTTCCGTCTGTGGTCCCTTCTCACAAAACTCGAAGGTTACAGTCTTCCCAAACACGGGATCCTTAGAGGTTCCTTTCTTTCCTTACTTGTCATACTTTCTCGTACTTTCAAACTCATCTAGTACACGTACAAAATCTCAAATTTTGTTTCTCTTCCCCAATCCTTGGAGTTACTATCCAAACTTAGCCATATTGTTACTTACTTTCCCGTTAAGGCTCTTCTCGGTCATTACGACCTGATTCCGGTGGAACGCGTCCACAAACTCGTACAACGATCAACTAGACTTGGGCCTAGCACCCTCGTGGCCCTATCACATAGCGGGCCATTTCTACCTGACATCACCACATTCCACACTACCGACTGACCCGAAATGAGTCCATAACCCGACTCATCGTCACACCTAACTTCTCATTCTTAGTCTGAAATAAATCTTTTTCTTATCTCAAGGTACTTCTCACCCTAACCCCTATTCACTGTAGAGGTTCGTCACATAGGTTCAAGTATTTCTACAGCATAATCTTCCCTATCTGGCCTTACACTGCATTGCGGGTAATTACAACTGTGAACTCTACACAACTATAGTCTCAGTTCACTTACCATCCTTGTCAATAATCTTAACTTTTCACTTTACTAATCAAAGTATCCCTACCTCTGGGGTACTATCACCTTACAACTCTAGCAATAAAGGGAAAACATATACGCTAGGGTAAAATCTGAATCTATCAACGCATGTATGATTCAAAAGAATCGAAATATACCTGTAACCCTAGGCGATGTTGCTTCCTGATCCTGTCCAGTAGTCGCGTCCTCTATGCGGTTCGAAAGACCGCCAGAACTATAAACTTCACCCTGACCTCTACCATGGCTGGCTAACATCTGAACACCCTGCCCTGGGGGACGCACAGCTGTAGAGGAAAGGGAACCAACCATCGGCCTCATAGGCTGAGCCACCTCACCGGTGCTCCTTCTAAAAGGACATACCCTCAGAATATGGCCCGGACGACCACAATAAAAACAAAGACCCGTGCCATAACGGCATTTCTCCGAATGACGCTTACCACATCTGATACACTAAGGAATAGGTGGCCTCGACCGAGAAAATCCTCTGCTCCTCTGAGAACCTCGACCTCTGGAGCTCGGACCGGCTCCTAAATACCTTGTGGGGTCCAAAATCCCACCTGTGAGCTGCGGGGGTATGTACTGGGTAGGTTGGGTTGAATATCTCACTCGCTGCTGAGGTAGCTCGTCCAAGAACTCACCGGAATAACCAACCGGTCTAGCCCTCTTACGCAGATCTCCGCTACCGCCCTCTACCCTCGCACTGTCTGCATCGCCGAATAAACTCCTGATGAAATCAGAGTAATCGCTATCTTGGTCAATAACATAAAGGCTTCCTTCATGACCCTAAAGTCTTCCCTTAATCGAGAAATCGAGGCTCGTGCCGGGCCTCAAAACACAGCGAAGAAGAACTCGCCGATCGTGGAACCACATCCGTATGCCCGGGCATAAGCCCTATCAACTCTCCGAGTCCGACTAGTAGCTCGCTACTCCTTTGCCCTTCAAGGCGGTTCTCCTCGAGGCATAATCAGAACACAACAATACGTCGAGAGGAATTATCTTACTAACACATTTCTATGGCACGATCTCGAGTGAGAATAATAGAAACTAACTCCTAAATGTCCTGTAGCCTCACGTTTATGGGCGTGGCGCGCAACACACCGATAATCAAGACTCTACTAGACACGGTCTGTAAACATTCCGAGGACTGACTGCTCTGATACCACTCTGTCACACCCCGATCCCCGGGCCCGTGACTGGTGTCCTACCTGGGCACCCTTCTACCTTAACCACTAAGTAAACTGCGGAAATGAAATAACACCTCTTTTTTTCATTTTTTTTAAACCAATCGTACGTGCAAGGCAAAGCCGACAAGACTGCCATGTAATATACATAAAAAAAAGACACTACACTTGTACATGAGTCCAATCCCACATATGAATACTGCACTCTAGGAGTTAAATCAAATATGACGACAAGGCCCCGCATCTATAATCGCATAAAAGCTCATCGAAAGAACTTATACCAAAAAGATAAACTCCAATGTAAGGAGATATCCAAAACTCGGCAGGTCCTACACTGCCGATCACCAAACAACAGACCTAAACTGCAGATGAACGCAGCTCAAGGAGGTCAAGACGTAAGATTGTACCAAGTATGTGAATCAAAATATCAGAAACAAATCATAACAAATAACAAAACAGAGACATATATGATAATCAAATTACATCACAATACATAAATATATCAAGACAGTGGACGCATGCCTCAAAGTCGCATTAAAACATAACCACGGGTCTCACGCCCATAATATCAATCATGCCGTGGAATCCTTCTCACCGCGGCATCCATGATATAATATAACATCAAGTCCCACCTGGTATAGCATCTGGGGTTTACCCTCACTTATACTCTTACCCCGAGTAAGGTGGTAAAGGTGGTATAGCATCGGGGTTTACCTCACTTATACTCTTACCACGGAGAAAGTGGTATAACGCCTGGGGCTTGCCTCATTTATACTCTTACCCTATCTCAACCGGGCCACAAACAACACATAAAGCAGTGGTACACGTCTGGGGTTTACCCTCACTAATACTCTTACACTCGGAGGAGGTGGTATAACGTCTTGGGATTGCCCTCACTTATACTCTTACCCTGGAGAAAGTGGTATAACGTCTTGGGGCTTGCCCCTCATTTATACTCTTACCCTATCTCGACCGACCATCAAACAAGACATAAGCACTACCATGTCTTTTATAAAAATCCGGGAATTTAACCCAAGATTACAAATAATCTAAGATACCCGTGGAATCCCACATCACTGTCGGTACGTCCAAGTAACTTACAACAAGACAGCCGGCCCTCCAACCGAGAGTCGCGGCAACGTAATAAAACATAATACTTGCCCTCAAAGGCTATCACCAGCACACATAGGCTAATTCTCCATTAACCAAGCCAAAGTACTTATCAAGGCACACATAGAATAATTCTTATTTGACAAGCCAAAGTACTTATCAGGGCACAAATAGAATAATTCTCATTTAACAAGCCAAAGTACTTATCAAGGCGCACTTAGACAAATTCTCAATTAATCAAGCCAAAGTACTAATCAAGGCACACTTAGACAAATTCTCAATTTATCAAGCCAAAGTACTAATCAAGGCACACTTAGACAAATTCTCAATTTATCAAGCCAAAGTACTAATCAAGGCACACTTAGACAAATTCTCAATTTATCAAGCCAAAGTACTAATCAAGGCACACTTAAACAAATTCTCAATTTATCAAGCCAAAGTACTAATCAAGGCATCACATAGAATTATTCTCAATTAAACAGGCCAAAGAACTACGTACGTACATCCTTTTCAAAAGACTCTTTTTTATGTAAACCCCAAGATACTAACACCCGTAGTATCAAGGCATGTCTATTTTTCAAAGTAAGTTACTACACTTTTAGAAAACTCATTTCAAAGCTTGAAATCAAGTAACTTCAAATTTTCACAATCTAGGCAACTTATGCCCATTAATAAAAAATAGACAACTTTCTTAACCTTCCATAAAGTCGTTATAACCAACTTCCCATAAAGCCGTTATAACCCTTTATGGTTTTAGACATATCCATTCCTTTTATAACCAAGAGACTTATACTTTAAAAACCAAGTATCACATACTTGCAAAACAAGTTCTTAACTTTCAAATTACTTCAAGTCTCTTAATATAAAGAAAACGAGTTTCTTCTACTTTTAAACTTCAAGTAACTCACACCTTTAAGACAAATTACTTCTCTTAAACCATGTACTTTATCCTCTTTTAAATCAAATAAGTAAATCACTCCTTTGACTCCCCTAAAGTCATTATAATGACCTTTAGGTTTTGGAACTAAGGCACTAGCCAAAAGATTTGGAAACCACTTCCTTTTCAAGACTCTATGTACTTTAAGTAAAATACTTTCACTTTTAAGAATACAAACTTCACTAAGAAAATGGATTTTACAACTTACAATTCAAACATCAAAGTACAATCAAGGAAGTACATAGAACAAATTCTATTCTAGGCAATCCAAATACAACCAAGGAATGGATCATTTAAGGAGTAGAACATACTTTCTTAATCTTAAGAAATCATGCTAGAAGAGGAGATAGTTCACATACCTTTTCGGCTAATATCCACAAGCTAATCCGAATACGTCGTACGTAGAAGTGTCAACCTATAATGGTCACAACAAGACTATTAACTTCTAGTCTCTAACGTAGACTAATACTAAGTGTACGGTCTCTAATTCTACGGAAAATCGGGCAGCACTTCCTTTGTTTCTACTCACTTTGCCACCTTTTTCAAGGACGAATACAATAACCAAACATGCCACATTTAAGGCTCCAAACAACAACCAACCAAAGGGGATTACACGCCTTTCAATACGTGTAAAATTCCGCCCCACAATTCATACAAAGTAGTTCCATAATTAAAGCCATTCTCGGCCAACTACATACTAACAATTCAAAGTCTTTTCCAATCCTTTTTCAAATTCCAAGTTCTAAGGTCTAACATGTTATATAGTCTAAACAACTTCAACAACTACACTTTCCTTCTTTATACAACATGCGACGCTTAAACTAATAATCGACTTGAATTGTAATCTTAAGGCTAAACATGCTAGTTTTCGGATTAGGGTTCCAATAGCCAATATAATAATCAAACTTCGTAAAATATAACTTATGCTTGCTAATAACCATAGCTACAATCAATAAGTAAACTTAATTGCTAAAACGACAAAATTATACCTTTATAAGCCCTTAAAATTTCCAAGAATCAAAGTCGCGCCTTAGCAATTCTTAGCTCATTTCCTTAGGTTCCAATCCGCTCCAAGCACTCCTTAGAGTCCTATGAAGAACCCATCTTCAAGTTCCAACTTCAAAGTTGAAGAACTTCTTAAGTTTCCGCCTTGCGACTAACGTGAAAACTCCGTTTTTCCGAAATCTTTCTATTGAGATATCCTTATAATACCCTTAGGGACATTGGGTTAAAGTCTTGTGGCTAATGGATCAAAATCACAAAATGTTCTTGTTGGAATAGGGACAAAGCCGAGAGCTAACTCTCAAGCACAAGGTGTTCTATTTTTTTCTAAGTGTAAATGAGCTAGTCTTGCACTAGTAGTAAGCTTATAACACACAATGGAGGGTTTATATGTCCACAAATGTGAGGTTAGGATGGGTTTCACTTGGATCAAGCCTAGGTGGACAAGTTGACTTGTCAACAATATCAAGCTTAGAAGACTTATCATCTACATAGGTCAAATGACCATAACACCCTTGCAATATTTCGTCCAACACCACATGTGGGAGTGCCACGTGTCGCCTTCTCATTCGTCCATAAAATTCCGTAACCCTCATGGGCCCCACAAAAATGTAAAATTCCTCGGGTGGGCCCCGCGTGACCAAATCCGTAAAAATAAATTTCCATACTCTTCAAATAATGCATTTTGAGAATCCAATTCTCAACAACGAACATTTTTCCTTTCCGACGTTCGGAACATTTTTCCGTCGGAAAAACAATTCTTCCGCTCGTACCCATTCCAAGTCTTGATTCCTTACGCATTCTCTTTACTTGTCCCGAACTTACTGGTGTAACATTCTTCCTTAGAAACATTCGCCTCCGAATGTTCTTAGTCGATTGCTGCTTATACAAACTCCGGCATAAACTCTATACTATGCCTATCAATCAAAACATGCACACGACTAACGATGCCACACATGGCCACCACAACATACGTGAACATAATAATGGACCTTCCGTCTGTGGTCCCTTCTCACAAAACTCGAAGGTTACAGTCTTCCCAAACACGGGATCCTTAGAGGTTCCTTTCTTTCCTTACTTGTCATACTTTCTCGTACTTTCAAACTCATCTAGTACACGTACAAAATCTCAAATTTTGTTTCTCTTCCCCAATCCTTGGAGTTACTATCCAAACTTAGCCATATTGTTACTTACTTTCCCGTTAAGGCTCTTCTCGGTCCTTACGACCTGATTCCGGTGGAACACGTCCACAAACTCGTACAACGATCAACTAGACTTGGGCCTAGCACCCTCGTGGCCCTATCACATAGCGGGCCATTTCTAACTGACATCACCCCATTCCACACTACCGACTGACCCGAAATGAGTCCATAACCCGACTCATCGTCACACCTAACTTCTCATTCTTAGTCTGAAATAAATCTTTTTCTTATCTCAAGGTACTTCTCACCCTAACCCCCTATTCACTAGAGGTTCGTCACATAGGTTCAAGTATTTCTACTGTACAATCTTCCCTATCGGTCTTACACTGTTACGGGGTAATTACAACTTGTGAACTCTACACAACTATAGTCTCAGTTCACTTACCATCCTTGTCAATAATCTTAACTTTTCACTTTACTAATCAAAGTATCCCTACCTCTGGGGTACTATCACCTTACAACTCTAGCAATAAAGGGAAAACATATACGCTAGGGTAAAATCTGAATCTATCAACGCACGTATGATTCAAAAGAATCGAAATATACCTGTAACCCTAGGCGATGTTGCTTCCTGATCCTGTCCAGTAGTCGCGTCCTCTATGCGGTTCGAAAGACCGCCAGAACTATAAACTCCACCCTGACCTCTACCACGACTGGCTAACATCTGAACACCCTGCCCTGGGGGACGCACAGCTGTGGAGGAAAGGGAACCAACCATCGGCCTCATAGGCTGAGCCACCTCACCGGTGCTCCTTCTAAAAGGACATACCCTCAGAATATGGCCCGGACGGCCAAAATAAAAACAAAGACCCGTGCCATAACGGCATTTCTCCGAATGACGCTTACCACATCTGATACACTGAGGAATAGGTGGCCTCGACCGAGAAAATCCTCTGCTCCTCTGAGAACCTCGACCTCTGGAGCTCGGACCGGCTCCTAAATACCTTGTGGGGTCCAAACTCCCACCTGTGAGCTGCGGGGGTATATACTGGGTAGGCTGGGTTGAATATCTCACTCGCTGCTGAGGCAGCTCGTCCAAGAACTCACCGGAATAACCAACCGGTCTAGCCCTCTTACGCAGATCTCGCTACCGCCCTCTACCCCACTGCACCTGCATCGGGCCGAATAACCTCCTGATGAAATCAGAGATCGCTATCTTGGTCAATAACATAATGGCTTCCTTCATGACCCTAAAGTCTTCCCTTAACTGAGAAACTGGAGGCTCTGGTGCTGGGGCCTCAAAACCTGGCGAAGAAGAACTCGCCGACTGTGGAACCACATCCGGTATGCCCTGGGCATAAGCCCTATCAACTCTCTGAGTCTGACTAGTAGCTCCTGCTACTCATTTGCCCTTCGGGCGGCCGTGTCTCTCATTGAGGCATAATCAGAACACAACAATACGTCAGAGAGGAATTATCTTAATAACACAGCTCTATGGCACGATCTCAGAGTGAGAAGAATAGAAACCAACTCTTAAATGTCACGTAGCCTCGCTTACGGGTGTGGCGCGCAACACACCGATAATCAAGACTCTACTAGACACCTGCCTCAGTAAACATTCCGAGGATCGATCGCTTTGATACCACTGTCACACCCCGATCCTCGGCTCGTGGATCGTGCCCTACCTGGGCACCCTTCTACCTTAACCACTAAGTAAACTGCGGAAATGAAATAACACCTTTTTTTTTTTTTTTTTAAACCAATCGTACGTGCAAGGCAAAGCCGACAAGGCTGCCATGTAATATACATAAAAAAAAGACACTACACTTGTACATGAGTCCAATCCCACATATGAATACAGACCTCTAGGAGTTAAACTGAAATATGACGGGACAAGGCCCCGCCAGAACCATAATCAGACAAAAGTCTCATCGAAAGAACTTATACCAAAAAGATAAACTCCCGAATGTAAGGAGCTATCCAAAACTCGAAAGGTGGTCCTACATCCGCCGATCACCAAATCAAGGTACCTAAACTCGCGCAGATGAACGCAGCCCCCCGAAGGAGGTCAGTACGAAGAATGTACCAAGTATGTGAACTGAAAATACTGTAAACAAATCATAACAGTCTAACAAAACAGGAGACATATATGATAATCAAATTACAGTTCACAATACATAACAATCATATCAAGACAGGGACGCATGCCCTCAAAGTCGTTACTAAAACATAACCATGGGTCTCACGCCCATAATATCAATCATGCCCGTAGAATCCTTCCTCACTGTCGGCAGTCCATGATATAATATAACATCAAGTCCCACCGGTGGTATAGCATCTTGGGGGTTTACCCCTCACTTATACTCTTACCCTGGAGAAGGTGGTAAAGCAGGTGGTATAGCATCTTGGGGGTTTACCCCTCACTTATACTCTTACCCTGGAGAAAGTGGTATAACGTCTTGGGGCTTGCCCCTCATTTATACTCTTACCCTATCTCAATCGGCCGTCAAACAACACATAAAGCAGGTGGTACAGCGTCTTGGGGGTTTACCCCTAACTAATACTCTTACCCTGGAGGAGGTGGTATAACGTCTTGGGGCTTGCCCCTCATTTATACTCTTACCTTGGAGGAGGTGGTATAACGTCTTGGGGCTTGCCCCTCATTTATACTCTTACCCTATCTCGACCGACCATCAAACAAGACATAAGCACTACCATGTCTTTTATAAAAATCCGGGAATTTAACCCAGTACTACAAATAACTAAGATACCCGTGGAATCCCACATCACCGCTTGCACGCCCAAGTAACTTACAACAAGACAGCCGGCCCTCCAACCGAGAGTCGCGGCAACGTAATAAAACATAATACTTGCCCTCAAAGGCTATCACCAGCACACATAGGCTAATTCTCCATTAACCAAGTCAAAGTACTTATCAAGGCACACATAGAATAATTCTCATTTGACAAGCCAAAGTACTTATCAGGGCACAAATAGAATAATTCTCATTTAACAAGCCAAAGTACTTATCAAGGCGCACTTAGACAAATTCTCAATTTATCAAGCCAAAGTACTAATCAAGGCACACTTAGACAAATTCTCAATTTATCAAGCCAAAGTACAAATCAAGGCACACTTAGACAAATTCTCAATTTATCAAGCCAAAGTACTAATCAAGGCACACTTAGACAAATTCTCAATTTATCAAGCCAAAGTACTAATCAAGGCACACTTAGACAAATTCTCAATTTATCAAGCCAAAGTACTAATCAAGGCATCACATAGAATTATTCTCAATTAAACAGGCAAAAGTACTACGTACGTACATCCTTTTCAAAAGACTCTTTTTTATGTAAACCCCAAGATACTAACACCCGTAGTATCAAGGCATGTCTATTTTTCAAAGTAAGTTACTACACTTTTAGAAAACTCATTTCAAAGCTTGAAATCAAGTAACTTCAAATTTTCACAATCTAGGCAACTTATGCCCATTAATCAAAAATAGACAACTTTCTTAACCTTCCATAAAGCCGTTATAACCAACTTCCCATAAAGCCGTTATAACCCTTTATGGTTTTAGACATATCCATTCCTTTTATAACCAAGAGACTTATACTTTAAAAACCAAGTATCACATACTTGCAAAACAAGTTCTTAACTTTCAAATTACTTCAAGTCTCTTAATATAAAGAAAACGAGTTTCTTCTACTTTTAAACTTCAAGTAACTCACACCTTTAAGACAAATTACTTCTCTTAAACCATGTACTTTATCCTCTTTTAAATCAAATAAGTAAATCACTCCTTTGACTCCCCTAAAGTCATTATAATGACCTTTAGGTTTTGGAACTAAGGCACTAGCCAAAAGATTTGGAAACCACTTCCTTTTCAAGACTCTATGTACTTTAAGTAAAATACTTTCACTTTTAAGAATCCAAACTTCACTAAGAAAATGGATTTTACAACTTACAATTCAAACATCAAAGTACAATCAAGGAAGTACATAGAACAAATTCTATTCTAGGCAATCCAAATACAACCAAGGAATGGATCATTTAAGGAGTAGAACATACTTTCTTAATCTTAAGGAATCATGCTAGAAGAGGAGATAGTTCACATACCTTTTCGGCTAATATCCACAAGCTAATCCGAATACGTCGTACGTAGAAGTGTCAACCTATAATGGTCATAACAAGACTATTAACTTCTAGTCTCTAACGTAGACTAATACTAAGTGTACGGTCTCTAATTCTACGTAAAATCTAAAGACTTCCTTTGTTTCTACTCACTTTGCCACCTTTTTCAAGGCCGAATACAATAACCAAACATGCCACATTTAAGGCTCCAAACAACAACCAACCAAAGGGGATTACACGGCTTTCAATACGTGTAAAATTCCGCCCCACAATTCATACAAAGTTGTTCCATAATTAAAGCCATTCTCGGCCAACTACATACTAACAATTCAAAGTCTTTTCCAATCCTTTTTCAAATTCCAAGTTCTAAGGTCTAACATGTTATATAGTCTAAACAACTTCAACAACTACACTTTCCTTCTTTATACAACATGTGACGCTTAAACTAATAATCGACTTGAATTGTAATCTTAAGGCTAAACATGTTAGTTTTCGGATTAGGGTTCCAATAGCCAATATAATAATCAAACTTCGTAAAATATAACTTATGCTTGCTAATAACCATAGCTACAATCAATAAGTAAACTTAATTGCTAAAACGACAAAATTATACCTTTATAAGCCCTTAAAATTTCCAAGAATCAAAGTCGCGCCTTAGCAATTCTTAGCTCCTTTCCTTAGGTTCCAATCCGCTCCAAGAACTCCTTAGAGGCCTATGAAGAACCCATCTTCAAGTTCCAACTTCAAAGTTGAAGAACTTCTTAAGTTTCCGCCTTGCGACTAACGTGAAAACTCCGTTTTTCCGAAATCTTTCTATTGAGATATCCTTATAATACCCTTAGGGACATTGGGTTAAAGTCTTGTGGCTAATGGATCAAAATCACAAAATGTTCTTGTTGGAAGAGGGACAAAGCCGAGAGCTAACTCTCAAGCACAAGGTGTTATATTTTTTTCTAAGTGTAAATGAGCTAGTCATGCACTAGTAGTAAGCTTATAACACACAATGGAGGGTTTAGATGTCCACAAATGTGAGGTTAGGATGGGTTTCACTTGGATCAAGCCTAGGTGGACAAGTTGACTTGTCAACAATATCAAGCTTAGAAGAGTTATCATCTAAATAGGTCAAATGAACATAACACCCTTTGCAATATTTCGTCCAACACCACACGTGGGAGTGCCACGTGTCGCCTTCTCATTCGTCCATAAAATTCAGAACCCTCATGGGCCCCACAAAATGTAAAATTTCTGTGGGCCAGCGTGACCAAATCCGTAAAAATAAATTTCCATAAATAATATAAGTTCCATACTCTTCAAATGATGCATTTTGAGAATCCAATTCTCAACAACAAACATTTTTCCTTTCCGACATTCGGAACATTTTTTCGTCGGAAAAACAATTATTCCGCTCGTACCCATTCCAAGTCTTGATTCCTTACGTGCATTCTCTTTTACATGTCCTGAACTTACGGGGTGTAACAGTTAAATTCCCGGATTTTTATGTGTGAAACGAAAGTGTCATGAGTTTATAAAAATGGAAGTCTAAAGGTTTAATGAACTTGCCTATGTTTGATTGTGATAGCTTTGAGTGCAAGTATTATATGTTTACGTTGTCGTGACTCTCAGTTGGAGGGTCGGTTGTCTTGATGTAAGTTTACTTGGACGTACCGACAGTGATGTGGGATTCAACGGGTATGCTTCCATTATGATTGATCCTTGGACATGCTTATACGATGTGGGATTCCGGGGCATGTGACCAGGAGGCGGGTTAGATTCCCGGATTTGTTTTATTAGCCATGGCCATGCTTATACGATGAGGGATTCCGGGGCATGCGACCATGCTATGTACGATTATTACTCCATGGGCTAGCTCCACATGAAGACACGCACTACGCGATGAGGATTCCGGCATGTTATATTATTACTCCATGGGCTAGCTCCCCATGAAGACCTGCACCTACGATGAGGGATGTCGAGGGCACGTTATGGCCATGCTTATACGATGAGGGATTCTGGGGCATGCGGCCACGTTATATACATATATATATGTGTGTTGTGTATGTGTACACCGACAGTGAGGTGGGATGCCACGGGCGCGTCACATGGTTATATGTTACACCTACGGCTGTCGGCAGTGATGTGGGATTCCACGGGCAGGAGATATATATATGTATTGTGTATGTGTACGCCGACAGTGAGGTGGGATGCCACGGGCGCGTCACATGGATATATTTTACACTTATAGCTGTCGGCAGTGATGGGGGATTCCACGGGCACGCTTTGATATTTGTGTGATTTGATCGCGTCCCAGATTGGGCCGGGTAGTATATGCGTCCCTGCATAAAGGGTCGGATTATGTTATGAAAGATAAGTAAGTTATATGGTAATGAACTTGACGATTTTTCCCAAACATGTACGTAAGAAAGTGACTATAACTTTTATTGAAAATGGGAAAAGATAATAAGGTACGATTAAGTTCATAAGTGGTAACGACACGGCAGATCCGTATGTACTTCTTTATACTTGCCTGTCATTCTTTTGTATAGTTATGATCATTTATCAGATTTTTATTTCTGTTCCATATTCTGCACTGTTATCTTCCCTTCGGGGCCGTTCATGCCCGCAGGTATTAGGTGCACAGGTTGGTGATCCTTGCTCTTAGGATCTCGGTTCAGTTTTTGGGAAAAAGCTCCATTTGCTCCGGAGGCTTATCTCTTGGTACGGTTTTCCCTGAGGTTGTAGATTCATGTATATTCAGGGGTATGGCTGTTATACCCCGTATTTCCAGAGTATGTACGTGAGGGCGTACGTGTACAATTTGAGCCTTGAGTAGGCATAGTTTCGAAATTTGTACACAAGTGCCGAAAGGAGTCGTTTGACGAAACGCTTCCAGACTTACGTTGGGAAAATTCCGCTATGTCATTTAGTATTTTTATGGATTTTTCCGAGCGACGAACATTTTGGACCAACGGGTGGGTGTCACTTGTCACCCTCATCGACGGCAAAGAGAAGGCTTGGCCTTGGCCGATAGGCTCCCTCTTTTGTGCCGTGCTTTGTGGCTTGTGTTGTGGAGTGTTTTGTGGAGTGTTTTGTGGGTGCACTTGGCTTGATCTTGGCCTTACACTTGCCTAACACATGGATGGATCTTGGCCATTGGTTGGCCTTTGGTTTTGCTATAAATACCCCCTCTCTTTGAAGACTTCTTCATCCACTCTTCACTTGCCTAAGTCTTGAGAACCCCTCCCCTCCCTCTTGTTGACTCTCGTCCAAGAGCCCCGCTCCCCCTTGTGAAGGCCTTTTGGCCGAAACCTTCCCCCTTTGTGAGCCTAAAGCCGAGAACACCCCCCCTCCCTTAGGGTGTTGTTCTCGTGTGGTACCCCCCCCTTTGTGGTATTAAAATACTCCTCCAAGTATTGTTATAATGCCCAAAATACCTTAGCCTTATACCTTGTAGTATTCCAAAGTTACCTCTATACGTAGAGTCCGGAAATACTACCTTTTGTCCTTTTAGTCTCAAACCGAAACCCTAAGGAAACCTTCACTGTTGGTTGAAGTTTTGGAGTAGAAGTTGGATAGAACTTCTAAGGGTTGTTTGGAGCGGATTGGAGCACTCGGAGTAGGAGCTAAACCTTGCTCAGGCGCGACATTATACTCGGATAATTTTGGGCTTATCGAGGTAAACACTATCATTCTTCTATTGTAATTGGAAATTACATGTTGTAAGAATATATAGTTGAAGTATACTATATATAGAACTATACTTAATCTTCGTGGCAATGTCTTTTGACTTAAGCTGAAGAATTAAGAACTCGTATTCAGATGCAGGTACTGTAGAATTGTACACGTCCGGTTAGGCGTGCAAAACCCCCCCCTCTGGTTGGCTTGGTAGCCGGCCTCGATAGAGAAGGAGATTTACGCTGTGGCGGGGGGGGGAGATGCTGCCGAATTTTCTGTAGAATATTCTACGTTGTGGTCTAGATGATAATAGGCGCCTTGTGGCCTTATAGGTTGAAGTACCTACGTGTGGCGCGATTTACTTGGCTTAAGGAGTAGCCGACTGTTTGGAGCATTTTGCTATTAGTCGATACTCGTCGCGAGGTATGTGAACCTCTTCCTATCTCTTCTAGCATGATATGTGTGAACTATGTGGTACGGTGAGCGTACGTGTGTTAATCGTGTTTGATTGTTCTTAAAACATAAAGTGTTATAACGGCTTTATGGGAAGTTGGTTATAACAGCTTTATGTAGGTAAGAAAATACTTTGTGGTTTTAAAAGGTAACTGATGTGAATTATAACTGGCTTGTTATAATAAAGAACTTGATGTATTTCAAAAGATTTATAAATCGTTTTGGAAGGGAGAGTAACACTTTGTTTTAAAAGGTTTTAAAAAGAGTTATACTAGCTTTATGGGGAGTTAGGTATAACGTCTTAAGAGAGGTAAAGAAAATGGTTTACTGATGTTAGAAGTTAAGAGACTTGATCTTATAAGATAAGAGACTTAACTTATTTGTTTTAATGTGGATGTTTGTGTGAAACCTCATTCGTGAGTAATGAGTACTTGGTTTTATTTAAAGGGATAATGTTTTACTGATTTTGGAAATCCGAATGTGTATCGACAGACCACTGCAGCGTTAATAAAGGAAAATGTATTGAATAATGATGAATTGTATTAAAACCAGTAGAAACCTCCATCTGCATAGAAACTAAGATGAGACAAAATGATATTACATTTTCTAGATCATGGTCTTTGTAATAAGAATGTTGTAAACAAGAATAACCTACTCTTACGTGAGACATATATTACTCAATTGTTCTAAAAAGGAATCAAGTGATTAAGTTTATGAACTATGAAACCATTTGAAAATGAGAAGCTTGAGTAATTGAAACTAGGCAAACTGGAACTTAGGAAAAGAATGTTGTTACTTGATTTTGAAAAGGCATGTGGGTTGGTCATTCTAATACTACGGGTATCGGGTGACTTTTATAAAAGTAATGGATCTCTTTTAAAAGAACTTAACGTATGTAGTACTTTGGGGTTAAAAACCCGGACTTTGGCATAAAATGAAAGTACTATGAGTTGTGTGAAACTTGCCTATGCTTGTTGTTGTGAAACTTGCCTATGCTTGTGATGATAGCCTTTGTTGTGCAAGTGTGGTATTTCTGTATTACCGCGTCTCTTGATAGAGGGCCGGTCGACTTGTTGAGAACTTACTTGGACGTGCTGGCAGTGATGGAGAATTCCACGGGTATGCTCGCTTGATAGTGTTATTCCATGGACTAGCTCTCCATGAGGTTTATTCTTCGTTCGGCCTTGGTCCCGGTGGTCGGCTCTCGCCGCTGCCTCTCGTGACCGATTCGGCCTTGGTATCGGTAGTCGACCCTCGCGCTTGCCGTTCGATTGTAGTGAAGTTTCGTGATACGGCCTGGTTCTGGTGGTCACCTCGTACTTGCCCCGGCCACCGCGTGACCGCCTTGTATCCGGTGGTCGGCTCGCACTTGCCGTGACGCCGTGGTTGTGGTTGCATTGTATTATTGGCACGATCGGATCCGGTAGTTGTACTTGTCCTGTACGGTTTTTATAACACAGGTGGGACCTGGTGTTCATGTATAATCCTTGGTATTGTTATATCATAAACTGCCGGCAGTGAGGAAGAAATTCCACGGGCACGAGTGATAATTTGGAGGGCGGGAGTCCCTGTCTTGATGTAACTGGTTATATGTTATATACTGTAGTTTGGTCATCATACATGTCTCCTGCTTTATATAGACTATTATGATTTCATTTATGATATTCTGATTTCACATACTTGGTACTGTTATCGACCTCCTTGGGGCTGCGTTCATCTGCAGTAGTAAGTACATCATTGCCGATCCCCGCGTTTAGGATCTCATTTCAGCGTTTTGGGAAGCTCCGTTCCGTCGGAGGCTTATCTTTGGTATGTTACCCTGAGTCTGTAAGTTCTTGTACGTTCAGGGGTATGGCGGGGCCCTGTCCCGTCATAGTTGTTGTATAAATCTTAGAGGTCTGTAGTACTGTTGTGGGCAGGGTTGTAAAAGGATTAAACTGTTCAGGTTTTATGTATATACTGAAGGCAACTGTTTTGGTTGGCCTGTTTATTTATTATATCTCTTATTTCATGTGTAAAGTTTTTATTTCCGCTGGTTTTCTCTGATGTTGTATCACTAGGGTGCCCGGGGTAAGGCACTGCCGATCGCCCGGTTCGGGCGCCAAGTGGTATCGAGCGATTAATCTCGGAAAGTGTCTGACCGTGTCTAGTAGAGTCTTGATTATCGGTGTGTTGTGCACCACATCTATAATCGTGGAGGCTATAGGACATTTAGGATTGGTTTCCATTCTTCTCATTCCGAGATCGTGCCTTAGAGCCGGTGTGATAAGATTGGACCCTCCGACATACCGTTTTACGATTATGCCTCGCGTAGGCAACCCGCCCGAGAAGGGCAAAGCGTGAGAGGATCTGCGAGTAGAGCGGCGCGAGACCACGAGACTGAGCCTCGATCCGCGATGCAGGCGAGAGGAGATGAGTTACAAAGCTGGGCGATTAATGGCGGGGTTGTGGCGGACTTGAGGATAAGTGGGCCAGCGGTTCCGAGCACCGATGGTTCACCTAGATCGAGATAGTTCGAGGCTACGGATTTTACGAGTTGTAGGCGCGAGTTTTATGGGTCGAGGCACGAGGATGATCCGAGGAGTTCATCCGAAAGCGATTCTGACGGATCATGAGTGATCAAGGCATCGGAGGTCAGTCGGTGGCCTTAGGTTCACATCAATCGCGTGATACCGCGATCGGTGGTTTGATTCTCGGGAGCTGTCCGGGAGAGCATGCACTTCAGCGGTATGGAACGAGTTCTCGAGGCTTTTCTTGCACATTTCTTGCCTCCCGGATGAGGAGGGCTCGGTACAGATTTTTGGTGTTCTGGCGAGCGAGCGTGCGGTTCGGGAGTACAATGTGGAGTTCGACTCATTGGCCGGTGACGTCCCGCGTTAGTAGCTAGTATGGAGGATCGAGTGCACCGATATGTTCTGAGGCTCGATGATTGCCTTGCGAGAGTTGTTGGTGTAGCTCTTGTAGGGCATGGACATCGCCGCACGCAGCGTATACACTTGGATGTGAGGCGGATAAATCGACGGAATGACAAAAGTCGGCGAAGAGGCGAGCAGCAGGGTCGCTGGTGACTTTCGAGGCGGACCGCCTCGGCGAACTAGTTATGTACCTCGTCGGTCTGAGTGGTCCTCGCGATTTGGGACCTTCAGATATTGAGAGCGGTCGGGGCTCCTGTGTTTCAGATTTTGGGGAAGCGAGTGCTCGCGGATGAGTTGCCCTTGTCTCGGTGTGGCGTTGTGGAAAGCTTCATAAGGGAGAGTGTCGTACTAACTCGGGAGATTGTTATTTTTGCGCCAACAGGGCCATCGGCAGAAGCTGTCCGACCAGGGTAGCTTGGTAGGATAGCATGGACTACTTAAAGCGATTGCGGGTTCTTCACCTTCCGTAGCAGCAGGATGTTTGTACACCTAAGGCCCGGTAGAAGTCGCGATGGGAGTTCAGCTTTAGCGGTCCTTGAACCGCCTAGTTTGAGTATATCCTTAACCTACAGAGTTTTGTTTGTATTGATGTTCTTGATGTGTTTAATGTTATGTTTGGATAGCTTTGTGCTAAAATGTGATTTAGAAACACAGTTAGTGAAAAGGGTAAGTCACAGGTAGTGTGAGATGGAAGTGGTAGCTTTCATGATGTGAAATAGTAAGATTGTTCGGATCGGGAACAAGAGTTGGCGTGATTGGGGTCGGGTTGAGGACCATTTGCGGGTCAACGTAACCCGATTTGGGGTGGGTCGATTCTGGGTGGTCCCGCCAGGTGGTAGGGTCACGAGGGTGCTAGGCCCAAGTTTAGTTGACCATCGTATGAGTTCGTGGGTGTGTTCGACCAGAATCAGTTCGGGAAGGCCGGGAATGGCCTTAGGGGAAATCGAGGTTAGTGAGATGACCAAGTTTGGAGGTAGTGACTCCAAGGGGTGGAAACAGAAGCGTTGAAAGAAGTGTGGTACGGATACTAGAACGAGTTCGAGTGTTCGTGACGAGTACTACGAGAAAGGGGAGAGGTGAACGTGTGTTTTTGTGGCCAGGTGTGGCATGATTGTTTTAAATGACGATAGCGGTGAAGACTATCTCGACGCCGTTTGTTTGAGACCTAGAAGGAACATTCGACGAATGTTTCTAAGGAAGAATGTTATACCCCGTATTTCCAGAGTATGTACGTGAGGGCGTACGTGTACAATTTGAGCCTTGAGTAGGCATAGTTTCGAAATTTGTACACAAGTGCCGAAAGGAGTCGTTTTTCGACGAAACGTTTCCACAGCTTACGTTGGGAAAATTCCGGCTATGTCATTTAGTATTTTTGCGGATTTTTCCGAGCGACGGAACATTTTTGGACCAACGGGAGGTGACACTTGTCACCTCATTCGACGCAAAGAAGGCTTGGCCTTGGCCGATTGGCTCCCTCTTTTGTGCCTTGCTTTGTGGCTTGTTTTGTGGAGTGTTTTGTGGAGTGTTTTGTGGGTGCACTTGGCTTGATCTTGGCCTTACACTTGCCTAACACATGGATGGATCTTGGCCATTGGTTGGCCTTTGGTTTTGCTATAAATACCCCCCTCTCTTTGAAGACTTCTTCATCCACTCTTCACTTGCCTAAGTCTTGAGAACCCCTCCTCCCTCTTGTTGACTCTCGCCCAAGAGCCCTCTCCACTTGTGAAGGCCTTTTGGCGAAACCTTCCCCTTTGTGAGCCTAAAGCGAGAACACCCCTCCCAGGGTGTTGTTCTCGTGTGGTACCCCCCTTTGTGGTATTAAAATACTCCTCCAAGTATTGTTATAATGCCCAAAATACCTTAGCCTTATACCTTGTAGTATTCCAAAGTTACCTCTATACGTAGAGTCCGGAAATACTACCTTTTGTCCTTTTAGTCTCAAACCGAAACCCTAAGGAAACCTTCACTGTTGGTTGAAGTTTTGGAGTAGAAGTTGGATAGAACTTCTAAGGGTTGTTTGGAGCGGATTGGAGCACTCGGAGTAGGAGCTAAACCTTGCTCAGGCGCGACATTATACTCGGATAATTTTGGGCTTATCGAGGTAAACACTACTGTCCTTCTATTGTAATTGGAAATTACATGTTGTAAGAATATATAGTTGAAGTATACTATATATAGAACTATACTTAGTACTGTGGCAATGTCTTTTGACTTAAGCCTGAAGAATTAAGAACTGAACTGTATTACAGTAGACCTGTGTAGTAGAATTGTACACGTCCGGTTAGGCGTGCAAAACCCCCCCCTCTGGTTGGCTTGGTAGCCGGCCTCGATAGAGAAGGAGATTTACGCTGTGGCGGGGGGGGGGGAGATGCTGCCGAATTTTCTGTAGAATATTCTACGTTGTGGTCTAGATGATAATAGGCGCCTTGTGGCCTTATAGGTTGAAGTACCTACGTGTGGCGCGATTTACTTGGCTTAAGGAGTAGCCGACTGTTTGGAGCATTTTGCTATTAGTCGATACTCGTCGCGAGGTATGTGAACCTCTTCCTATCTCTTCTAGCATGATATGTGTGAACTATGTGGTACGGTAGACGTACATGTGTTAACTGTGTTTGATTGTTCTTAAAACATAAAGTGTTATAACGGCTTTATGGGAAGTTGGTTATAACAGCTTTATGTAGGTAAGAAAATACTTTGTGGTTTTAAAAGGTAACTGATGTGAATTATAACTGGCTTGTTATAATAAAGAACTTGATGTATTTCAAAAGATTTATAAATCGTTTTGGAAGGGAGAGTAACACTTTGTTTTAAAAGGTTTTAAAAAGAGTTATACTAGCTTTATGGGGAGTTAGGTATAACGTCTTAAGAGAGGTAAAGAAAATGGTTTACTGATGTTAGAAGTTAAGAGACTTGATCTTATAAGATAAGAGACTTAACTTATTTGTTTTAATGTGGATGTTTGTGTGAAACCTCATTCGTGAGTAATGAGTACTTGGTTTTATTTAAAGGGATAATGTTTTACTGATTTTGGAAATCCGAATGTGTATCGACAGACCACTGCAGCGTTAATAAAGGAAAATGTATTGAATAATGATGAATTGTATTAAAACCAGTAGAAACCTCCATCTGCATAGAAACTAAGATGAGACAAAATGATATTACATTTTCTAGATCATGGCTGCTGTAATAAGAATGTTGTAAACAAGAATAACCTACTCTTACGTGAGACATATATTACTCAATTGTTCTAAAAAGGAATCAAGTGATTAAGTTTATGAACTATGAAACCATTTGAAAATGAGAAGCTTGAGTAATTGAAACTAGGCAACGGAACTTAGGAAAAGAATGTTGTTACTTGATTTTGAAAAGGCATGTGGGTTGGTCATTCTAATACTACGGGTATCGGGTGACTTTTATAAAAGTAATGGATCTCTTTTAAAAGAACTTAACGTATGTAGTACTTTGGGGTTAAAAACCCGGACTTTGGCATAAAATGAAAGTACTATGAGTTGTGTGAAACTTGCCTATGCTTGTTGTTGTGAAACTTGCCTATGCTTGTGATGATAGCCTTTGTTGTGCAAGTGTGGTATTTCTGTATTACCGCGTCTCTTGATAGAGGGCCGGTCGACTTGTTGAGAACTTACTTGGACGTGCTGGCAGTGATGGAGAATTCCACGGGTATGCTCCTGTTGATAGTGTTATTCCATGGACTAGCTCTCCATGAGGTTTATTTGTCACGACCCGAACCCGGGCCCGTGACTGGTGCCTTACCCCGGGCACCCTAGTGATACAACATCAGAGAAAATCAGCGGAAATAAAAACATGAACATGAATTAAGAGACAAGATAAATAAACAGGCCAACCAAAACAGTTGCCTTCATCATATATATACATAAATACCCGAACAATTATCCTTTTTACAAACCCTGCCCACAACAGTTCTACAGACCTCTAAGATTTACAACAACTATGACGGAACAGGGCCCCGCCATACCCCTGAATGTACAAGAACCTACAACTCAGGGAACACATACCAAAAGATAAGCCTCCGGAGAAACGGAGCTTCCCAACTTGAATGTGATCCTATAAGCGGGGATCGGCGATCGATGTACCTTTACTGCGGCATGAACGCGGCCCGAAGAGGTCGACAACAGTACCAAGTATGTGGCGTAGAATCATGGCGAAATCATAATAGTCTATATAAAGCAGAGACATGTATGATAACCAAACTAGATTCACAACATAAAAGCGATCATGCAAGTCGAGTGGAATACATTCCGGAATGAACCGGTAGTCAAGTGAAATACATTCCCGGATGAACCGGTAGTCAAGTGAAATACATTCCCGGGTGAACCGGTAATCAAGTGAGATACATTCCCGGATGAACCGGTAATCAAGTGAAATACATTCCCGGGTGAACCGGTAATCAAGTGAGATACATTCCCGGATGAACCGGTAATCAAGTGAAATACATTCCCGGGTGAACCGTGTCAAGTGAGATACATTCGGATGAACCGGTAATCAAGTGAAATACATTCGGGTGAACCGGTCAAGTGAGATACATTCGGATGAACCGGTCAAGTGAGATACATTACTTGCACAACAAGGCTATCACACGTAACATGGTCAAGTTTCACAACAACAAGCATAGGCAAGTTTCACAACAACAAGCATAGGCAAGTTTCACACAACTCAAAGTACTTTCATTTTATGCAAAAGTCCGGGTTTTTAACCCCAAAGTACTACATACGTTAAGTCCTTTTAAAAGAGATACATTCCTTTTATAAAAGTCACCCGATACCCGTAGTATAAAACCAGAGTGATTTCACATTATTAAGTAAACCAGAACACTTTCTTTTTAAACTCAAGTACCAACTTTCTTTTCCTAAAGTTCCGGTTTGCCTAATTACAAATGCTCAAGTTTCTCATTTTAGAAAAGGTTTCGTAGTTCATAGTTTTAATCCTTTAAAACCTAATTCTCCTTTAAACGTTTTGAGAAACATATGCCTTATATGTGAGTAGGATATCTTGTTTATAACAATCTTATTACAGCAGCCATGATCTAGGAAATATCATTTTGTCTCATCTTAGTTTCTATGCAGATGGAGGTTTCTACTGGTTTTAATACGATACATCATTATTCAATACATTTTCCTTTATTAACGCTGCAGTGGTCTGTCGATACACATTCTGATTTCCGAAATCAGTAAAACATTATCCCCTTAATTAAAACCAAGTACTCATTACTCACGAATGAGGTTTCACACAAACATCCACATTAAAACAAATAAGTTAAGTCTCTTATCTTATAAGATCAAGTCTCTTAACTTCTAACATCGGTAAAACATCCTTAAGCCGTTATACCTAACTTCCCAAAAAGCTAGTATAACTCTTAAGCTTTCAAAACAGTAATACTCATTCTTTCAAAACGATTCATAAATCTTTTGAAATACTTCAAGTTCTTTATTAACACATATCAAGTCAGTTATTATTCAAATCAGTTACCTTTTAAAAACCACAAGGTATTTGCTTATCCGCATAAAGCTATTATAACCGACTTCCCATAAAGCCGTTATAACACTTTATGTTTTAAACCAATCAAATACAATTAGCACGTACACGTCTCTGGTACTACATAGTTCACACATATCATGCTAGAAGAGATAGGAAGAGGTTCACATACCGCGACGATTATCGACAAAAGCAAAACGCTCAGTACCTCAAACCGTCTGCTACACTCTCAGTCAAGCAGATCACTCCACACGTAGTACTACAACCTATAGAGGCCACAAAGCGCCTATTAATATCTTTAGACACAAGTTCCATATTTACGAGAAAATTGAAGAGACCTCCCCGCATGCGTTAATCTCTCTCTATCGAGTAGGCTATCAAGCCAACCAGGGGGGGGTTAAACATCTCACCCTAACGGGTACAATTCTACTCCACGGAACTACTACACAAGTCTACTGTAATACAGTCCTATGTAATTACAGTTCAGTTCTCTTATTTAAATTCAGGCTTAAGTCGCAAGACATTGCCGTAAGTATTATTCAGGCTTAAGTCAAAAGACATTGCCGACTACTACGTTCAGTTCTTTATATAGTATACTTCAACTATATATATTCAACAATATGTAATTTCCAATTACAATAGAGGGACAAGATATTTACCTCGATAAGCCCAAAATTATCCTAGTTTAAAGTCGCTCCTGAGCAAGGTTTAGCTCCAACTCCGTGCGCTCCAACCCGCTCCAAACTACCCTTAGAAGTTCTAACCAACTTCTACTTACAACTTCAACAACGGGTGAAGATTTCCTTAGGGTTTCGTTTTAGTGACTGAGGGGAAAGTATAACGGTATTTTCTGGGCTTGTATACGTGTAACCTTGGGAATACTACAAGGTATTTGGGCCAAGGTATTTGGACATTATAACAATACTAGGAGAGTATTTCTACACCACAAAGGGGGGTATTATACGAAAGCAACTAGGCTGGGGTACCTCACGGCAAAACACCACAAAGGGAGGGGTGGCTCTCGGCCAGGGCTCTCAAAGGGGAGGGGTGTGGTGGACGAACTACACAAGGGAGGGAGGAAGAGAACTTCAAGACTTAGGAAGATTTTTGGATGAAGAAGTCTTCCAAAGGGTGGGGTATTTATAGGTCAAGCAAAGGCCAACCAATGGCCAAGATGCATCCAAGTGTATAGCAAGTGTAGGGCTAGATTTCCACCATGTGTACCTTATCCATCTACCACACAACTTGCACAAAATATCCTACCAACTAAAGCTCACCTTTTAGTCCACCATTCTGCCACTCGAGGCGATGTGAGGTGACACATGTCACCCTCCCGTTGGTCCAAAATGTTCGTCTCTCGGAAAATTCAAAAATTATAAATGACATAGCGGAAATTCCCTACGAAAGTGTGAAAACGTTTCGTCAAAACGACTCTAGCAGGGTGTTGTGAACAAATAAATTCGGCCAAGCCTAATCCTCAATTCGAATTTTCTACGTGCGCCATACGTACATACTGAAATACGGGTATAACATTCTCCTCCTAGAAACATTCGTCCGAATGTTCCTTCACAAGGCGGATAAGGGCGAAGTTCTTCTAACAAGTTTCCACGCACACATGGCCACAAACATAACACACGCACTCTTCCTTAAGGCCATTCGGCCTTCACGATCGCTCGGTCGAACATATCCACGAACTCATACGATGGTTACCAAAACTTAGGCCTCGCACCGCGTGACCTACCACCGGCGGGACCACCCGGTGACCCACCTCGAAGCAGTGCGGGTTGGCCCGACATAGCTGACCGTCCATTGTCGCGCGACTCTTGCTCGCCGACGGAACAATCTTGCTAAATCACATCATGAAAGATACCACTTTCATTTATCCAACCAGGGACTTATCACACAATACTTTCTAGGCATAAATGCACTCGACAAGGATCACTCGCAAAAACTTGTACCCAAGCGGCCTTACATCTAAGGTCTCAGCGTAATATTCTAAGGTTCATCATTCCTCACTTTGTGCTTACCCTTTTTCCCCAACCAGGTTCCTAAATCACATTTTAGCACAAAGCTATCCGAACATAACACCTAACACATTAACATAACATTAAAACATACAAGCCTCTAGAGGGTTAAGGATATACACAAGCTACGCTCCTCTGTCGTAAGTACGCCTGCGGTATGCTTGTAGAAAGCGATGAACACGCCGATCCGGTAAGGCGCGCTGCGCAGTACCTCTCTATAAGCACGATCTCTTGTCACATGGCCACGGCGCGGTGAAGCAAGCACCGATAAAAAGCGACATTCCGGGATGATGTTTGCCACATCGTGCTTGCCGAGGGCGTGAATCTGTTGGCTAGAACCCGTATATCGTGAACGAAGCCACGGAGCTCGACCAGCTCCGAATACTGAACGTCACGGCGGCGTGGGGACCACTGCATGCTTGGTGGAGGTACATAACTAGCTCTTCTTTGGCGGTCCGCCTTGAAAGTTACCAAAGGACCTGCCGTCCCGGCCTCTTCTGCGACCTCGGTCATTCCGTCGATCTCTCGGTGCCTCACATCTGGTCGTGAGCTGCGTGCGGGCAATGTCCATGCCGGTGAAGGGCTACACCGAACAAGCCTCGCCAAGTACTCATCGGCCGGTGATGTAGCGGTGTACTCTGTCCTCCATATCGGCTACTACTGGCGAGGACATACCGAGCTAATGAGTCGAACTCCACATTGTACTCTCTAACCGTCCGCGTCCCGCCTCAGCGTCAAAAATTTGTCGGCCGAGCCCTCATCCGTGGGGGCAAGAAATGTGCAAGAAAAGCCCTTGAGAACTCGTCCCATACGGTGGAGGTGCATGCTCTTCCGGGACAACTCCGCGAATCAAACGATCAAGCTGCGGTATCCGCGCGGTGATGCGAACCTAATACCACCGACTACGCCCCGAGGCTCGATCACTCTCATGATCCATTGTAGGCTGTCGGATAAACTCACGGTCGTCCTCGGCTCGATCCATAGAACAACGGCGGGCTACAACTCGAGAAAGTCACGTAGCCTCAGCGTACGCTCGGGGTGGACTACGGGTGCTCTGAAGGAGGCTGCATCCACCGATCCTCATATCGGCCCGCGACCACGGCGATGGCGCCATCTCCTTGTACCCCGTCTCATCCGCTCCGGTGTGGGGTGGAGGCTCAGTCTTGTAGTCTCGGCCCGCTGCTGCGGCTCTAAACTCGCTGGTCTTTGGCGGCGTCCACGAAACCGCCGTCGGGCTTGTCTCGTCTTGGCCAGGGCTGCGCCCTCGTACTCCTCAGTATCCACTAGCGACTCCCTCGGCTGCCTTGCCGTCTGGTGCAGGTTGCCTACGCGGAGGCATAAGCGGTAAAATGAAATACGTCGGAGGGTCCACTTATCACATAGCTCTAAGGCACGATCTCGGAATGAGAAGAATGGAAACCAATCCTAAATGTCCTATAGCCTCACGATTATAGATGTGGTGCACAACACACCGATAATCAAGACTCTACTAGACACGGTGCGTAGACACTTTCCGAGGACTAATCGCTCACGATACCACTTTTGTCACGACCGAACCGGGCGTGATGGTGCCTTACCCGGGCACCCTAGTGATACAACATCGAGAGAAAATCGTGAAATAAAAACATGAACATGAATTAAGAGACAAGATAAATAAACGAGCCAACCAAAGCAGTTGCCTTCATCATATATATACATAAATACGACGGTTATCCTTTTACAAACCACACAAATTCTCTGCACCTCTAAGATTTACAACAACTATGACGGGACAGGGCCGCCATACCACGAATGTACAAGAACCTACAACTCGAGAACACATACCAAAAGATAAGCCTCGGAGAAGCGGAGCTTCCCACTCACGAATGTGATCCTATGGCGGGGATCGGCGGTCGATGTACCTTTACTGCGGCATGAACGCGGCCCAAGGAGGTCGATGCAACGGTACCAAGTATGTGAAGCGCAGAATCATGGCGAAATCATAATAGTCTATATAAAGCAGGAGACATGTATGATAACCAAACTACAGTTCACAACATAAAAGCAGTCATGCCAAGTCGAGTGGAATACATTCGGAATGAACCGTAGTCAGTGAAATACATTCGGATGAACCTGCGTCAAGTGAAATACATTCGGGTGAACCGGTAATCAAGTGAGATACATTCCCGGATGAACCGGTAATCAAGTGAAATACATTCCCGGGTGAACCGGTAATCAAGTGAGATACATTCCCGGATGAACCGGTAATCAAGTGAAATACATTCCCGGGTGAACCGGTAATCAAGTGAGATACATTCCCGGATGAACCGGTAATCAAGTGAGATACATTACTTGCACAACAAGGCTATCACACGTAACATGGTCAAGTTTCACAACAACAAGCATAGGCAAGTTTCACAACAACAAGCATAGGCAAGTTTCACACAACTCAAAGTACTTTCATTTTATGCAAAAGTCCGGGTTTTTAACCCCAAAGTACTACATACGTTAAGTCCTTTTAAAAGAGATACATTCCTTTTATAAAAGTCACCCGATACCCGTAGTATAAAACCAGAGTGATTTCACATTATTAAGTAAACCAGAACACTTTCTTTTTAAACTCAAGTACCAACTTTCTTTTCCTAAAGTTCCGGTTTGCCTAATTACAAATGCTCAAGTTTCTCATTTTAGAAAAGGTTTCGTAGTTCATAGTTTTAATCCTTTAAAACCTAATTCTCCTTTAAACGTTTTGAGAAACATATGCCTTATATGTGAGTAGGATATCTTGTTTATAACAATCTTATTACAGCAGCCATGATCTAGGAAATATCATTTTGTCTCATCTTAGTTTCTATGCAGATGGAGGTTTCTCCGGTTTTTAATACGATACATCATTATTCAATACATTTTCCTTTATTAACGCTGCAGTGGTCTTTCGATACACATTCTGATTTCCGAAATCAGTAAAACATTATCCCCTTAATTAAAACCAAGTACTCATTACTCACGAATGAGGTTTCACACAAACATCCACATTAAAACAAACAAGTTAAGTCTCTTATCTTATAAGATCAAGTCTCTTAACTTCTAACATCGGTAAAACATCCTTAAGCCGTTATACCTAACTTCCCAAAAAGCTAGTATAACTCTTAAGCTTTCAAAACCCAAGTAATACTCATTCTTTCAAAACGATTCATAAATCTTTTGAAATACTTCAAGTTCTTTATTAACACATATCAAGTCAGTTATTATTCAAATCAGTTACCTTTTAAAAACCACAAGGTATTTGCTTATCCGCATAAAGCTATTATAACCGACTTCCCATAAAGCCGTTATAACACTTTATGTTTTAAACCAATCAAATACAATTAGCACGTATGCGTCACCGTACTACATAGTTCACACATATCATGCTAGAAGAGATAGGAAGAGGTTCACATACCTCGCGACGATTATCGACAAAAAGCAAAGCGCTCAGTACCTCAAACCGTCGGCTACACTCTCGATCAAGCAGATCACTCCACACGTAGTACTACAACCTATAGAGGCCACTGGCGCTATTAATATCTTTAGACACAAGTTCCATATTTCTACAGAAAATTCGGCAGCACCTCCCCCCCCCGCAACAGCGTTAATCTCCTCCTCTATCGAGGCCGGCTATCAAGCCAACCAGGGGGGGGTTAAACATCTCACCCTAACGGGTACAATTCTACTCCACGGAACTACTACACAAGTCTACTGTCTGATACCCTATGTAATTACTGATTCGGTTCTCTAATTTAAATTGGGCTTAAGTCTCAAGAAATTGCAGTAAGTATTATTCAGGCTTAAGTCAAAAGACATTGCCGACTACTACGTTCAGTTCTTTATATAGTATACTTCAACTATATATATTCAACAATATGTAATTTCCAATTACAATAGAGGGACAAGATATTTACCTCGATAAGCCCAAAATTATCCTAGTTTAAAGTCGCTCCCGAGCAAGGTTTAGCTCCGACTCCGTGCGCTCCAACCCGCTCCAAACTACCCTTAGAAGTTCTAACCAACTTCTACTTACAACTTCAACAACGGGTGAAGATTTCCTTAGGGTTTTGTTTTAGTAGTGAGGAAAGTATAACGGTATTTTCTGGGCTTGTATACGTGTAACCTTGGGAATACTACAAGGTATTTGGGCCAAGGTATTTGGACATTATAACAATACTAGGAGAGTATTTCTACACCACAAAGGGGGGTATTATACGAAAGCAACTAGGCTAGGGGGTACCTCGTGGCAAAACACCACAAAGGGAGGGGTGGCTCTCGGCCAAGGGCTCTCAAAGGGGAGGGGTGTGGTGGGCGAACTACACAAGGGAGGAGGAAGAGAACTTCAAGACTTAGGAAGATTTTTGGATGAAGAAGTCTTCCAAAGGGTGGGGTATTTATAGGTCAAGCAAAGGCCAACCAATGGCCAAGATGCATCCAAGTGTATAGCAAGTGTAGGGCTAGATTTCCACCATGTGTACCTTATCCATCTACCACACAACTTGCACAAAATATCCTACCAACTAAAGCTCACCTTTTCGTCCACCATTACCGCCCACTCAAGGCCAATGTGAGGGTGACACATGTCACCCTCCCGTTGGTCCAAAATGTTTCGTCTCTCGGAAAATTCATAAAATTATAAATGACATAGCGGAAATTCCCTACGAAGTTGTGAAAACGTTTCGTCGAAAAACGACTCTAACCGGGTGTTGTGAACAAATAAATTCGGCCAAGCCTAATCCTCAAATTCGAATTTTCTACGTACGTCCTTACGTACATACTCGGGAAATACGGGGTATAACATTATTACTGTTCGGCCTTGGTCCCTGGTGGTCGGCTCTCGTACCTGCCCCGTCTCGTGACTGATTCGGCCTTGGTATCTGGTAGTCACCCTGACTTGCCGTTCGATGTAGTGACGAAGTTTCGTGATACGCCTTGGTTCCCGTGGTCACCCTCGTACTTGCCCGGTCGGTGCGTGACCGCCTTGTATCCGATGTCGGCTCTGCACTTGCCGTGCTCGGCCGTGGTTGTGGTTGCATTGTATTATTGGCACGATCGGATCCGGTAGTTGTACTTGTCCTGTACGGTTTTTATAACACAGGTGGGACCTGGTGTTCATGTATAATCCTTGGTATTGTTATATCATAAACTGCCGGCAGTGAGGAAGAAATTCCACGGGCACGAGTGATAATTTGGAGGGCGGGAGTCCCTGTCTTGATGTAACTGGTTATATGTTATATACTGTAGTTTGGTCATCATACATGTCTCCTTTATATAGACTATTATGATTTCATTTACAGTATTCTGATTTCACATACTTGGTACTGTTGTCTTGACCTCGCCGAGGCTGCGTTCATCTGCGCGGTAGAGTACATCATTTGTCGATCCGCGTTTAGGATCTCATTTCAGCGTTTTGGGAAGCTCGTTCCGTCGGAGGCTTATCTTTGGTATGTTACCACAGTCCGTAAGTTCTTATGCGTTCGGGGTATGGCGGGCCTGTCGTCATAGTTGTTGTATAAATCTTAGAGGTGCATGTAATCTTGTTGTGGGCGGGGTTGTAAAAGATTAAACTGTTCGTGTTTTATGTATATCCAAGGCAACTGTTTTGGTTGCTTTGTTTATTTATTATATCTCTTATTTCATGTGTAAAGTTTTTATTTCCGCTGGTTTTCTCTGATGTTGTATCACTAGGGTGCCCGGGGTAAGGCACCAGTGACGGGCCCGGGTTCGGGGCGTCACAATGGCGGGGCCCTGTCCCGCCACAGTTGTTATGTTAAAACTCTTAGAGGTCTGTAGTCACATATTGTGGGTCGATCAGTAAGGAAAGGAAGGCAACGCCGGTTGTATATATATGTTCAGGAAGGTAGCCCTATCGGCTAACCTGTTGTTTTACTTCTGTTGTTTTATTTTATAAGTTCATGTATGTTCCGCTGATTTTTCTCTGATGTATACCTGTAAGGGTGCCCAGGTAGGGCACCAGTCGCTGGCCCGGGGTCGGGTCGTGACATAAAGTATTTGGGATAGTAACAATACTTGAAGAAATTTTCTACCAAGGGGGGGGGGGGTGGAGTTTCGGACGAGAGCTACTACAAAGGGGGAAGGATTTTTGTGACTTGGAAATTGTTTAAGTGGATGAAGAAGTCTTGCAACTTAAGGGGGTATTTATAGGACATTCAATGGCCAAGATTCAAGCATGTGTATGGTGGAGATTGGATCCATGTGTGAGTGAAGTCTTCCAACGAAGTGTCCACCACAACTTTGAGACATATGTCCACCACAACTTTGGGATATATGTCCACCACAAAAATGAGACATGTGGCTAGCCACATGTCTCCATAAACCGTCCAAGGCCCTTCCCACTTGCCCCACAAAATATCTTGCAAGACTTTGACTACTTGACTTGGCCACTTGCCCACTAATTTTCGTCCAACATGTGCCACCTAGGGGTGACACGTGTCTCCCTCCTATTGGTCCAAAATATTTCAGCTCTCGGAAAAATCCGTAATTGGTTAAAATATTAAAAACGTAAAATTTTTCCCACAAGGTTCGGAATCTTTTCCGTTGGAAGTTCACAATTTCATCCTTAACCTAATTAGGGCTTATACATTTGTACGAACGTCCTCACATACATACTCCGAATGTTCCTTCTAGATTCAATTAAATCAGAAACGACATAGTTCCTCATAACTTAAACAGTTTGCAAATGCCACACATGGCCACAATACAACACTTAAGTACATATGATAATTAAAATCAAGTAGGAAAGTGAGTTACCTGGGGGTGTGGGGAATAAGTGAGGATACTTCTACCTCATGTCCTCCTCTGCTTCCCACGTCATCTCTTCTCTGTTCTCGTTCCTCCATAAGACTTTGACGGAAGCCACATCCTTTGTCCGCAGTCGCCTAACCTGACGATCGAGTATCGCTATGGGACTCTCCTCATACGATAACCCCTCCGTCACCTGGAAATCATCAATTGGGTGCACTCTAGATGGATCCCCGATATATCTCCTCAGCATAGAAACATGAAAAACCGGATGCACTGCCTCCAGATCGGACGGCAGATCCAACTCATAGGCAACCTTGCCTACCCTACGGACAATCTGATAAGGCCCAATGTACCTTGGGCTGAGTTTCCCCTTCTTCCCAAATCTCATCACACCCTTCATGGGTGACACCTTCAGGAAAACCCAATCATCAACCTCAAACTCCAAATGTCGACGCCGATGATCTGCATACGACTTCTGTCGACTCTGAGCTGTCAATAACCGCTCCTGGATAAGCTTCACCTTATCCACTGCCTGCTGTATCAAGTCTGGCCCGACTAACTGCACCTCGCCCACATCGAACCAGCCTATCGGTGACCTGCACTTCCTCCCATATAAGGCCTCATAAGGCGCCATCTGGATACTGGAATGGTAGCTGTTATTATACGCAAACTCCACTAGCGGCAAATGATCCTCCCAGCTACCCCTGAAATCAATAACACAGGCTCGCAGCATATCCTCAAGTGTCTGGATAGTACGCTCTGCCTGACCGTCGGTCTGAGGATGGAATGCAGTACTGAGGCTCACCTGCGTCCCTAAACCCTTCTGGAAAGACCTCCAGAAATTAGCCGTAAACTGGGCTCCTCTGTCTGATATGATAGATATAGGGACCCCATGCAGTCTCACGATCTCTCGGATGTAAAGTATAGCATAATCCTCGGCCGAAAAAGTCGTCCTGACGGGAAGAAAGTGGGCGGATTTCGTCAGCCTGTCGACGATAACCCAGATAGAATCATGCTTCCTCGGAGTGCGAGGTAACCCTGTAATAAAGTCCATATTGATCACCTCCCACTTCCACGCCGGAATCTCTATAGCCTGCAACAACCCACCAGGCCTCTGGTGCTCCACCTTGACCTGCTGACAACTCGGGCACTGAGCAACAAACTCTGCAACGTCCCTCTTCAGGCCATCCCACCAATACACAGATCTGAGGTCGTGGTACATCTTTGTTGACCCCGGATGGATAGAGTAACGTGCGCTGTGTGCCTCCCCTAGAACCTGCTGTCGAAGTCCTGCAACCTCTGGAACACACAACCTGCCCTCAAACCTTAGCACCCCATCAGGTGCTACCTCAAATGGACCCTTCCCCTCACGAAGAGCCGTATCACGATACCGTGTCAAAATGGATCCTCATACTGTCGCCTCTTCACCTCTTCAACGATGGAAGACTCGGCAACCTCTCGAACCCGAACCCCACTACTATCAGAACCAATCAATCGGACTCCAAGGCTCGCTAGCTGATGTAAATCGCGGACCATGCCCCTCCTCTCTGGCTGCACCTCTGATAGACTACCCATCGACCTACGACTAAGGGCATCTGCCACTACATTGGCCTTCCCTGGGTGGTATAGGATATCGACATCATAATCCTTGAGTAGCTCTAACCACCATCTTTGTCGTAAGTTCAGCTCCCTCTGGCTGAAGATATACTGGAGGCTCTTGTGGTCTGTGTAAATATCCACATGAACTCCATACAAATAATGTCTCCAGATCTTCAAGGCGTGAATCACCGCTGCCAACTCTAAGTCATGTGTGGGGTAGTTCTTCTCATGCTTCTTGGTGTCGAGATCGTAAGCTATGACCTTGCCTGCTGCATCAACACACATCCAAGCCCGATGCGACGCATCACAATAAACCACATAGCCATCTGGACCTGCGGAAGAGTAAGGCGGGGCGGTCGTCAACCTCTCATCGCGAATCGGAAGCCCTCCTCACAAGCATCCGTCGCGAAACTTAGCTGCCTTCTGAGTCAGCTTAGTCAAAGGTGCTGAAATAGAAGCAAACTTCTCTACGAACCTCCGATAATACCCTGCAAGGCCCAGAAAGTTGCGCACCTCTGTCGGTGTAGTAGGTCTAGGCCAAGTCTTGACTGCCTCGATCTTTGCCGTATCCACCCGAATACCATCGGCCCCGATAATGTGCCCTAAGAACGCCACCGAAGTCAACCAAAACTCACACTTCGAAAACTTGGCATACAACCGCTGGTCCTGGAGAACTCTCAGCACCGTCCTCAAATGCTCCGCATGCTCCTGCTCTGAGCGAGAATAAACCAAGATGTCATCAATGAATACTATCACAAACGTATCCAAAAATGGCTTGAACACTCGGTTCATCAAATCCATAAATACTGCCGGAGCATTGGTCAAGCCGAAAGACATGACCCTGAACTCATAGTGCCCGTACCGGGTCCGGAATGCAGTCCTAGGGACATCCGTCTCCCTAACTCGCACCTGATGGTAACCAGATCGCAGGTCTATCTTGGAGAAGCATCTCGCACCCTGCAACTGTTCGAACAAATCGTCAATCCTGGGGATGGGGTATCTGTTCTTAATAGTCACCTTGTTCAGCTGCCTGTAATCAACACACATGCGCAGCGTCCCATCCTTCTTCTTCACAAACAACACCGGCGCTCCCCAGGGAGAAACACTAGGTCTGATGAAGCCCTTCTCCAGCAAATCTCTCAGCTGGTCCTTCAACTCTCTCAACTCTGCAGGTGCCATTCGGTATGGCGGAATGGATATAGGTCGAGTATCAGGCAGAATATCAATGCAAAACTCTATCTCCCTCTCAGGAGGGATACCCGGGAGGTCGTCTGGAAACACATCTGGGAACTCTCTGACTACTAGAACTGAATGAAGGTCTGGTATCTCGGTCTCAGTATCAAATAGCCAAATGAGATGGTAGATATACCCCTTCAGCACCATCTTCCTGGCCTTGAGGTAAGAAATAAACCTACCCCTCGGCGACACAATGTTCCCCTCCCACTCAATAACCGACTCCCCAGGAAACTGGAACCGTACCACTCTCTCCCTACAGTCTACATTGGCGTAGTAAGAAGCTAACCAATTCATACCCATAATCACATCGAAATCGGTCATATCCAACTCTACCAAGTCGGCTAGGGTCTGACGACTGCATATAGTCACTGGGCAAGCCCTATACACCCGCTCAGCTACCACCGATCACCATTTGGCGTCGCTACCTCAACAGGGTCTATGGACTCAGGCTTTATCCCTATCCGACTAGCAATAAGCGGAGATATATATGACAAGGTCGCACCCGAAACGAGCAAGGCATACACGTCACAACAAACCGATAAGGTACTGCGGATAACATCCGTGATGCCTCCCGGTCTGGCGGTGGCGGGGCATAAATGCGATTCGAGGACCGGCTGAATCGGGACCCGTGCCACGACCTGCGCCGCGACCTGCTGGTCCACGAGTACCACGCCTCGGGCGAGTAAGCGTAGGAGATGAAGACTGGCAAAAGACCTGCCAGGTGACCCCTACCATCTGCGCGCCACGGTCGGACAATCTCGCAAAGTGACCCTGCTGGCCGCAAGTGTAACAAGCTCCTGGAGTAGTACCACAACTCCTGTAATGGGATCTACCGCATCGGCCACACTGAGGGGGGGGTGGTCTCGATCGGTTAACACCTCTGCTACCCTGGAAGTCCGAAGCCCCAGGGCCCGACACGCCCGAATACCACAGGCGCCACGAAGGCGGTGTAGGAGTGCTCTGGTGGCGGTGGTGCAAATATAGTCTGGCTCCGAGGCCGTCCACCACGAGCTACCAAAAGACCTTCGTCTGGCGCCTTTCTGCTGGCGATATCATCAACTGTCGGCCTTACGCTCACACCGCAAGTCATGAGCCTGTATGCGGGCAATGTCCATGCCCGGCTGAAGAGCTATGTTATACCCCGTAGTTGCAGGGTATGTATGTGAGGACGTACGTACGAGAGTACGGCAGAAAATTTTGAAAAGAAAGAAAGATGTGAGTTTTCGACGGAAAAGTTTAGGTTATTTGTGAAGAAAAAGGTTCGTTAATGGGAATTGGATTCCCATATTTGGTATTTGGACTTCATAGATTATATTAGAATTTTGA
Organism: Przewalskia tangutica; assembly: GCA_029844215.1. NCBI lineage: Eukaryota > Viridiplantae > Streptophyta > Magnoliopsida > Solanales > Solanaceae > Przewalskia > Przewalskia tangutica. The sequence continues at coordinate 423,100 of JAQGDG010000051.1, read as the reverse complement.
GATTTTATTTTCGGAAATGGTCACGTGGGGCCCACGGGAGAAATTTACGGTTTTGTGAAGCTTTGTTTTTAAGTTTTCCGATATTTTGGATATTTTCGGAAGGAAATATTCAGGCGAATCGGGCGACACGTGTCACCCCACGTGGCACCCAGGCGAAATAACATTTGTGCACAACACGGTTGGAGTCGTTTTTGACGAAGCGTTTTCGTAACTTGCGAAGGAAAATTCCGACTATGTCGTTTTGTATTTTGCGGATTTTTAGAGAGCGGAACATTTTGGACCAACGGGAGGGTGACGTGTGTCACCTCTGTAACGCCGAACGGGCGTTCGCATCGTGCCTTACCCGGGCACCCTAGTGATACAACATCGAGAAAACCGGAAAAATAAAACATGAATCATGAAACAAGAGATATAATAAATAAACAGGCCAACCAAAGCGGTTTGCCTTGGTATATACATAAAACACGAGCAGTTTAATCCTTTTACAACCACACTTACAGATTACTACGGACTCTAAGATTTATACAACAACTATGACGGGACAGGGCCGCCATACACTGAGCGCATAAGAACTTACGGACTCGGGGTAACATACCAAAGATAAGCCTCGGCGAGCGGAGCTTCCCAAAATGAAATGAGATCCTAGCGCGAGGATCGGCGGTAGATGTACCTCTACTGCGGCATGACGCAGCCCGAAGGAGTCGATCTAACAGTACAGTATGTGGCTGTAAATCAGATGTAATGAAATCATAATAGTCTATAAAGCGAGACATGTATGATGACCAAACTACGATATATAACATATAACGATTCATCAAGACGAGGACTCACGCCTCCAAATTATCACTCGTGCGGTGGAATTTCTTCCTCATGCCGGCGGTTTATGATATAACAATACCAAGGATTATACATGAACACCATGTCCCACTGTGTTATAAAAACCGTGCAGGACAAGTATAACTACCAGATCCGGCCGTGTACCAATAATACAATGCAACCAAAACACGGCCGACACGGCAAGTGCGAGCCGACTCCGGATACCAAGGCGGCCACGCGCGGTGGCCGGGGCAAATCTGGTGACCACCGAGGACGAGCGTATCACGAAACCGTCACTATCTTGAACGGGGCAAGTCGCGGTGACTACTGATACCAGCGAATCGATCACGAGGCGGGGCAAGTACGAGAGCCGACCACGGATACCAGGCGAACGGTAAGAAACCTCAACGGTCCAACCGGCCCTCTATCGAGACGCGGTAACACGAAACACCACACTTTCACAACAAAGGCTATCATCACAAGCATAGGCAAGTTTCACAACAAGCATAGGCAAGTTTCACAACAACAAGCATAGGCAAGTTTCATGACTCAAAGTACGCTTCATTTTATGCCAAAGTCCGGTTTGACCTAAAGTACTACGTCGTTAAGTTCTTTTAAAGAGATCCATTACTTATTAAAGTCACGATACGTAGTATTAGAATGACCAACCCACATTCCTTTTCAAAATCAAGCAACAACATTCTTTTCCTAAGTTCGGTTGCCTAGTTTCAATTACTCAAGCTTCTCATTTTCAAATGGTTTCATAGTTCATAAACTTAATCACTTGATTCCGTTTTAGAACAATTGAGTAATATAAGTCTCACGTGAGAGTAGGTTATTCTTGTTTACAACATTCTTATTACAGCCGCCATGATCTAGAAAATGTAATATCATTTTGTCTCATCTTAGTTTCTATGCAGATGGAGGTTTCTCTTGGTTTTAATACAATTCATCATTATTCAATACATTTTCCTTTATTAACGCCGCAGTTGGTCCTGTCGATACACATTCTGATTTCCGAAATCAGGAAACATTATCCTTTAAATAAAACCAAGTACTCATTACTCACGAATGAGGTTTCACATAAACATCCACATTAAAACAAATAAGTTAAGTCTCTTATCTTATAAGATCAAGTCTCTTAACTTCTAACATGATAAACCATTTTCTTTACCTCTCTTAAGACATTATACCTAACTCCCGTCAAGCTAGTATAACTCTTTTTAAAACCTTTAAAACCAAGTGTTACTCTCCTTCAAAACGATTTAGAAATCTTTTGAAATACATCAAGTTCTTTATTATAACTAGCGATTATAATTCACATCGATTACCTTTTAAAACCACAAAGTATTTTCTTACCTACATAAGTCAAGTTATAACCAACTTCCATAAAGCGTTATAACACTTTATGTTTTAAACAATCAAACCTGATTAACACGTATGCGTCTACCGTACTACATAGTTCACACATATCATGCTAGAAGAGATAGGAAGAGGTTCACATACCTCGCGACGATTTATCGACAATAAGCAAAATGCTCCAAGTACTACAACCTTGCTAGCCCTTTCCACTCCTCGAGTAGAATACGCTACTCTTAGTACTTTTACCTCGATAAGCCCAAAATTATCCAAGTTATAATGTCGATCCTGAGCAAGGTTTAGCTCCACTCCGAGCGCTCCAAACCACTCCAAACAACCCTTAGAAGTTCTAACCAACTTCTACTCACATACTTCAACCAACTATGAAGATTTCCTTAGGGTTTCGGTTTGAGACTAAAAGGACAAAAGGTAGTATTTCCGGACTCTATGCAAAGAGGTATCTTTGGAATACTACAAGGTACAAGGCTAAGGTATTTTGGGCATTATAACAATACTAGGGGAGTATTTCTATACCATAACAAGGGGTATTATACGAAAACAACTAGGCTAGGGGTACCCGGCTAGACCTCATGAGGGAGGAAGACCTGCGGCCAAAGGCCACTTTCGAGGGAGAGGAGCTCTTGGGCGAGTCAACAAGAGAGGAGGAGGATTCAAGACTTGGAAACATTTGTGGATGAATGAAGTCTTCACAAGGGGGTATTTATAGCAAACCAATGCCAACCATGGCCAAGATCAAGCCATGTGCAAGGCAAGTGTAAGGCCTTGATCAAGCCAAGTGCACCTAACCCCTACTCCACAAAACATTGCACCTAACAAGCCACAAAACAAGGCCAAAACAAGGCACAAAACAAGGAACCAATAGGCACAAGCGTGAGCCAAAAGATCAAGCCAAAACGTGAACCATTCGCTCACTTGGGCGCCACTGCTTCGATGTGAGGTGACACATGTCACCCTCCCGTTGATCCAACATGTTCGTCTCTCGGAAAAATCCGCCAAAAAACAAAACGACATAGCGGAATTTTCCTACGAAAGGTGGAAACGTTTCGTCGGAAGCGACTCAGTCGTGACGTGCTCAAATGTAACTGGCGAAGCCACTGGCGGGGTGACACGTGTCACCTCCTATTGCCCTCAAAAACGTCTTCGAAAAAATATCCACAATGGCCAAATTCTCGACAAAAAAGTGGGCCCAACAAACCAGTAAATTTCTCAGTGGGCCCACGTGACCATTTCGAAAATAAAATCTCAAAATTCTAATATAATCTATGAAGTCCAAATACCAAATCTGGGAATCCAATTCCCATTAACGAACCTTTTCTTCACAAATAACCGGAAACTTTTCCGTGAAAACTCACATCTTTCTTTCCTTTCAAAATTTACTGCGTACACCAAATGCGTCGTCCTCACATACATACCACGCAACTACGGGGTATAACATTCTCCCTCGCTTAGAAACATTCGTCGAATGTTCCTTCTCAAGACGGATATCGATGAAGTTCCTCTAACAAGTTGTCAACGCCACGGCAGCCACGAAATAACACGCGTTATCTTCCTTCCTTACTCGTCGTGCCGCTTCTCGAACACTTGAACTCTCGGTATGTACCATACTTGGTCATTACGCCGTTCGAAAATCTGCGGAGTCACTACCTCCAAACTTGGTCATCTTACTAACCTCAAACTTCCTTAAGGCCATTCGGCCTTTACGAACGGCCGTCGAGCAGCGTCCACGAACTCATACGATGATCATACAAACTTGGGCCTAGCGTCCTCGTGACCCTACCACTGGCGGGACCACCTAACTGGCCCCACCCCAAACCGGGTTACGGTTTGACCGCAAATGGTCCTAAACCCGACCCCCAACGCTTGACTCTTGTTCCCGATCCGGAACAATCTTACTATTTCACATCATGAAAGCTACCACTTCCATCTCACACTACCGAGGACTTACCCTTTTCACTAACCGGTTTCTAAATCACATTTTAGCACAAAGCTAACCAACCATAACATTAAACACATCAACAACATAAACAAAACTCTAGAGGTTAAGGATATACACGAAGCTAGGCGGTTGAGACCATTAAGCGGAACTCCGCGCGACCTCTCGGGGCCTTAGGTGTGCGAACATCTGCACAGCTACGGAAGGTGAAGAACCATCGCGCTCTAGTAGTCCATGCTATCCTACCGGTGCTACCCACAGTGGACGATCTCTTGCCGATGGCCTGTTGGCGCAAAATAACAATCTCAGAGTTAGTACGACACCTCCCTTATGAAGCTTTCCTGGCGGCGGCTGAGACAAGGGCAACCTCATCCGGCGAGCACTCTGCTCTCACGAAAATCTGAAACACAGGAGCCAGGCACGCTCCCGAATATCACGAAGGTCCGAAGGCATGGAGGACCACTCTGTCTTGTGGAGGTACAAAACTAGTCTGATGCTGAGGCGGTACGCCTCGAAAGTCACCAAAGGACCTGCATTGCTCGGCCCCTTCTGCGACTTTGGTCATTCCGTCGATTTATCCGCTCCTCGCATCCAAGTGTATACGCTGCATGCGGGCGATGTCCATGCGGTGAAGAGCTACGAACAACTCTCGAAGGCAATCATCGAGCCTGTAACATATCGGTGCACTCGATCCTCCATACTAGCTACTAGCGAGGACGTCACGGGCGATGAGTCGAACTCCATTGTACTCCCGAACCGTGCGCGTTCTGCGTAACACCAAAAATCGTCGGCCCGAGCCCTCATCAATGCGGGAGGCAAGAAATGTGCTGAAAGGCCTCGAGAACTCGTTCCATACGCTGGAAGTGCATGCTCTCCTGGACAGCTCGAGAATCAAACGATCATTGCGGTATCACGCAGTTGATGTGAACCTAGGGCCACCGACTCGATCTCCGATGCCTTGATCACTCTCATGATCCGCTGTAACTGTCGGATGAACTCCTGCGGATCATCCTCAGGCCTCGACCCATAAAACTCTGGCGGCCTAACTCGAGAAAATCCGTAGCCTCGAACTATCGATCTAGGGTGAACCCGGTGCTCTTTGGGCTGCTGCGTCCGGCTATCCTCAAGTCAGCCTGACACGGCCGTGCCAGGCCACGCTCCTTGTAACTCATCTCTCTGCTCGGTGCGGATCGAGGCTCAGTCTTGTGGTCTCGGCATTGCTCTGCTCGCAGATCCTCTGTTGCCTTGCCCGGGCGGGTTGCCTTACGCGAGGCATAGCGGTAAAGCGAAGTATGTCGGAGGGTCGATCTTATCACACGACTAAGGCACGATCTCAGAATGAGAAGAATGGAAACCAATCCTAAATGTCCTATAGCCTCCGGATTATAGATGTGGTGCACAACACATCGATAATCAAGACTCTACTCGACACGTGCGTAGACACTTTCAGAGATTAAGCGCTCACGATACCACTTTGTAACGCCCGAACCGGGCGTTCGGTGCCTTACCGGGCACCCTAGTGATACAACATCGGAGAAAACGTGGAAAATAAAACATGAATCATGAAACAAGAGATATAATAAATAAGCAGGCCAACCAAAGCAGTTGCCTTGGTATATACATAAAACACGAGCAGTTTAATCCTTTTACAACCACACTTGCGATTACTACGCACCTCTAAGATTTATACAACAACTATGGCGGACGGGGCCCATACATACCACGAGCGTACAAGAACTTACGGACTCGGGTAACATGCAAAGATAAGCCTCCGACGGGCGGAGCTTCCCAGCTGAAATGAGATCCTAGCGGGGATCGGCGGTAGATGTACCTCTACTGCGGCATGAACGCAGCCCGAAGGAGAGTCGATAACAGTACCAAGTATGTGAAGCAGTAAATCTGTAATGAAATCATAATAGTCTATAAAGCGGGAGACATGTATGATGACCAAACTACGATATATAACATATAACGATTCACATCAGAGCGAGGACTCACGCCTCCAAATTATCACTGCGTGCGTGGAATTTCTTCCTCACCGCCGGCGATTTATGATATAACAATACCAAGGATTATACATGAACACCATGTCCCACGTGTTATAAAAACCGTGCAGGACAAGTATAACTACGAGATCCGGCCGTACCAATAATACAATGCAACCAAAACACGGCCGTCACGGGGCAAGTGCGGCCGACTACCGGATACCAAGGCGGTCCACGCGGTGGCCGGGGGCAATGCGGTGACCACGGGGACCAGCGTATCACGAAACTTCGTCACTATCTTGAGCGGGGCAAGTGCGGTGACTACGGATACCAAGGCGAATCGATCACGAGGCGGGGCAAATGAGCCGACCACGGATACCGGGCGAGCGGTAAGAAACCTCAACGATCAACCGACCTCTATCGAGACGCGGTAACACAGAAACACCACACTTGCACAACAAAGGCTATCATCACAAGCATAGGCAAGTTTCACAACAACAAGCATAGGCAAGTTTCACAACAACAAGCATAGGCAAGTTTCACACAACTCAAAGTACCTTCGTTTTATGCCAAAGTCGGGTTTCAACCTAAAGTACTACGTCGTTAAGTTCTTTTAAAGAGATCCATTACTTATTAAAGTCACCCGATACCCGTAGTATTAGAATGACCAACCCACATTCCTTTTCAAAATCAAGCAACAACATTCTTTTCCTAAGTTCGGTTTGCCTAGTTTGATTACTCAAGCTTCTCATTTTCAAATGGTTTCATAGTTCATAAACTTAATCACTTGATTCCGTTTTAGAACAATTGAGTAATATAAGTCTCACGTGAGAGTAGGTTATTCTTGTTTACAACATTCTTATTCTGACCGCCATGATCTAGAAAATGTAATATCATTTTGTCGTCTTAGTTTCTATGCGGATGGAGGTTTCTCTGGTTTTAATACAATTCATCATTATTCAATACATTTTCCTTTATTAGCGCGGTGGTGCAGCCGATACACATTCGATTTCGAAATCGGTAAAACATTATCCTTTAAATAAAACCAAGTACTCATTACTCACGAATGAGGTTTCACATAAACATCCACATTAAAACAAATAAGTTAAGTCTCTTATCTTATAAGATCAAGTCTCTTAACTTCTAACATCGATAAACCATTTTCTTTACCTCTCTTAAGACATTATACCTAACTCCCATCAAGCTAGTATAACTCTTTTTAAAACCTTTAAAACCAAGTGTTACTCTCCTTCAAAACGATTTAGAAATCTTTTGAAATACATCAAGTTCTTTATTATAACTAGCGATTATAATTCACATCGATTACCTTTAAAACCACAAAGTATTTTCTTACCTACATAAAGTCATTATAACCAACTTCCCATAAAGCCGTTATAACACTTTATGTTTTAAGAACAATCAAACACATTAACACGTACGCTCAGTACTACATAGTTCACACATATCATGCTAGAAGAGATAGGAAGAGGTTCACATACCTCGCGGCGATTTATCGACAATAAGCAAAATGCTCCAAGTACTACAACGCGCTAGCTTCCACATCGAGTAGAATACGCTACTCTTAGTACTTTTACCTCGATAAGCCCAAAATTATCCAAGTTATAATGTCGATCCTGAGCAAGGTTTAGCTCCACTCCGAGCGCTCCAAACCACTCCAAACAACCCTTAGAAGTTCTAACCAACTTCTACTCACATACTTGACACTATGAAGATTTCCTTAGGGTTCGGTTTGAGACTAAAAGGACAAAAGGTAGTATTTCCGGACTCTATGCAAAGAGGTATCTTTGGAATACTACAAGGTACAAGGCTAAGGTATTTTGGGCATTATAACAATACTAGGGAGTATTTCTATACCATAACAAGGGTATTATCTGAAAACAACTAGGCTGGGGTACCACGGCTAGACCTCATGAGGGAGGAAGACCTCACGGCCAAAGGCCACTTTCAAGGGGAGGAGCTCTTGGACGAGAGTCAACAAGAGGAGGGAGGATTCAAGACTTGGAAACATTTGTGGATGAATGAAGTCTTCCTGAAAGCGGGGGTATTTATAGCAAACCCAAATGCCAACGATGGCCAAGATCAAGCCATGTGCAAGGCAAGTGTAAGGCCTTGATCAAGCCAAGTGCACCCTAACCCTACTCCACAAAACATTGCACCTAACAAGCCACAAACAAAGGCCAAAACAAGGCACAAACAAGGAACCAATAGGCACAAAGCGTGAGCCAAAAAGATCAAGCCAAAACGTGAACTATTCGTTCACGGGCGCCCACACTTCCAATGTGAGGTGACACATGTCACCCTCCCGTTGATCCAACATGTTCGTCTCTGGAAAAATCCGCAAAAACAAAACGACATAGCCGGAATTTTCCCTACGAAAAGTGGAAGCGTTCGTCGGAAACGACTCCAGTCGTGACTGCGCTGCCCAAATGTAACTGGCCAAGCCACCTGGCGGGGTGACACGTGTCACCCTCCTATTGGCCCTCAAAAACGTCTTTCAAAAAAATAACACAATGGCCAAAATCAAAACAAAGTGGGCCTGGCAGTAAATTTCTCCGTGGGCCCGTGACCATTTCCAAAAATAAAATCTCAAAATTCTAATATAATCTATGAAGTCCAATACCAAAGAATCCAATTCCCATTAACGAACCCTTTTCTTCACAAATAGGAAACTTTTAGGCGAAAACTCACATCTTTCTTTCCTTTCAAAATTTGCCCCAAAATGCGTCGTCCTCACATACATACCCTGCAACTACGGGGTATAACACCCTCACATTGGAAGCTAGGTGGGGCGGCACTTGGACGATTGGGGTGTCAAGTGGGTAGATATTTTTGGTAGATATTTGTGAGGGTTTTAAGGAGTAGGGGCTAGGGTGCACTTGGGCATATCTTGGCCTTACACTTGTGTAGCACTTGGCTAGATCTTGGCCATTGGTTGGCATTTGGGTTTGCTATAAATACCCCCTTAGTTGATGAACTTTCTTCATCAAAATCATTTTCCAAGTCTTGAAATCTCTCACTTTGTGAGTTGAAATCGTCCAAAGCCCTCACATGTGGAGCTTTGGTGAGAGCCCCTAGCCTAGTTGTTTTCGTATAATACCCCTTGTTGTGGTATAGAAATACTCCCCTAGTATTGTTATAATGCCCAAAATACCTTAGCCTTGTACCTTGTAGTATTCCAAAGATACCTCTTTACGTAGAGTCCGGAAATACTACCTTTTGTCCTTTTAGTCTCAAACCGAAACCCTAAGGAAATCTTCATAGTTGGTTGAAGTATTTGAGTAGAAGTTGGTTAGAACTTCTAAGGGTTGTTTGGAGTGGAGCTAAACCTTGCTCAGGATCGACATTATAACTTGGATAATTTTGGGCTTATCGAGGTAATTATCTTGTCCCTCTATTGTAATTGGAAATTACATGTTTGTTAGAATATATAGTTGAGGTATACTATATATGGAACTATACTTAGTATTCGGCAATGTCTTTTGACTTAAGCCTGAAGAATAAAGAACTGAACTGAACTGTATTTACATAGGACTGTATTGCAGTAGACTTGTGTAGTATTACTGAGTAGAATTGTACACGTCCGGGTAGACGTGTAAACCCCCCCCCTGGTTGGCTTGGTAGCCGGCCTCGATAGAGGAGGAGATTCTGTTGTTGCGGGGAGAGTCTTTGAATTTTCTATAGAAAGATAGAAACTTGTGTTTTGGGGTTAATAGACGTTTTGACCTTTATAGGTGAAAGTACTAAGAGTAGCGTATTCTACTCGAGGAGTGGAAAGGGCTAGCAAGGTTGTAGTACTTGGAGCATTTTGCTTATTGTCGATAAATCGTCGCGGTATGTGAACCTCTTCCTATCTTTTCTAGCATGATTGTTGTGAACTATGTAGTGCGGTAGGCGATACATGTGCTAAGTGATTTGGTTGGTTTAAAACATAGGGTGTTATAATAGCTTTATGGGAAGTTAGTTATAACGACCTTATGTAAGTGAAAATGGTTTCTTGATGTTAGAAGTTAAGAGACTTGATCTTATAAGATAAGAGACTTAACTTATTTGTTTTAATGTGGATGTTTGTGTGAAACCTCATTCGTGAGTAATGAGTACTTGGTTTTAAAGGGATAATGTTTCTTGATTTGAGAATCGAATGTGTATCGACAGGACCCTGCGGCGTTAATAAAAGGAATATGTATTGAATAATGATGTGTTGTATTAAAACCAGTAGAAACCTCCATCTGCATAGAAGCTAAGATGAGACAAAATGATATTACATTTTCTAGATCATGGTACTTGTAATAAGATCGTTATAAACAAGAATAAACTACTCACATATATGACATATGTTACTCAATTGTTCAAAAAAGGAATCAAGTGATTAAGTTTGGGAACTATGAAACCTTTTGAAAATGAGAAGTTGGAATAATTGAAACTAGGCAAACTGGAACTTAGGAAAAGAATGTTGGTACTTGATTTTTAAAGGAAAGTGTTAGTTTACTTAAAAATGTGGGTTGGTCATTCTAATACTACGGGTATCGGGTGACTTTGATAAAAGTAATGGATCTCTTTTACAAAACTTAACGTATGTAGTACTTTGGGGTTAAAAACCCGGACTTTGGCATAAAATGAAAGTACTTTGAGTTGTGTGAAACTTGCCTATGCTTGTTGTTGTGAAACTTGCCTATGCTTGTGATGATAGCCTTTATTGTACAAGCGTTGTGTTTACGTATTCTGCGTCTCGATAGAGTCGGTTGGTAGTTGAGAACTTACTTGGGCGTCTTGGCGGTGACGGAGAAATTCCGCAGTGCGTTCTGTTGATAGTATTATTGTTGTTAATCGCTTTGGACATGCGACACGATCGTAGCGCGCGGGTATGCTTCCATTTTGGTTAAGGTCTTGTGGTTAATCGCTTTGGATATCTTGACCGCGATCGTAGCGCGCGGGTATGTTTCCATTCGATTATCGCCTTGTGATTTCCTTTTGGACATCCGACACGATCGTGGCGCGCGGGTATCGTCCATTTGGAAAGTTGTCTTATTGTTTCCTTTGGACATCGACACGATCGTGGCGCGCGGGTATCGTCCATTTGGAAAGTTGTCTTATTGTTTCCCTTTGGACATACCGACATGATCGTAGCGCGCGGGTATGCTTCCATTTGGATTCTTTGTCTTATTGTTGCATCATGGACATGTCTGCCGATGTAGTATTAGGGCATGCGGCCATAATGCGAACTCGATTGATGTGGTGGGCGTGAGACCCATAGTTATATTGGAGTGATGGCCGTTTTATGTTGTGAGCGTAGATTGGTTATCATACATGTCTCGCTTTATATAGACTAGTATGATTTCATTCTGATATTACGATTTCACATACTTGGTACTGTTATCGACCTCCTTGAGTGGCGTATAAAGAGGCGAGCCTCTCACTCGAAACGAGCGAACCGTGGCTCCGTATGGCACATCACGAGAAGGGCGTTGGGCATGCCTCGAGGATCGCAAGCCGGTACACTTTGTAGGTCGCTGAGAAGGTTAATGCCTCGGCGCCGGCACGATTACAAAAGTGGTATCGAGCGATTAATCCTCGGAAAGTGTCTGCACCGTGTCTAGTAGAGTCTTGATTATCGATGTGTTGTGCACCACATCTATAATCGAGGAGTGCGAGACATTTAGGATTGGTTTCCATTCTTCTCATTACGAGATCGTGCCTTAGAAAGTGTTGTAAGTTGGACCCTCGGCGTATCTCGTTTTTACGATTATGCCTCGCGCAGGCAGCGAGCCCGAGAAGGGCAAAGCGTAGAGTCTTGCTAGTGAGATCTGAGAGGATGCGAGGCGCGCGAGCGGTACGAGTTGTGCTTGAGCCCGGGTTTCGCGCGCCCGGCCAGCGAGAGTTTAGAGCGCGGCATGGTGATGAGACTCTGATACTGAGCCTCGGTCCACGATGCAGGCGGGGAGATGGGTCTGAGAGATGGCGATTATTAGCGAGGTTGTGGCGGATATGAGGGCAGTGGATCGGCGATTCGGTTCGATGCACCGATGGTTCACCCGGCGAGATAGTTTGAGGCTACGGGACTTTACGAGTTGTAGCGCCAGAGTTTTACTGGGTGAGGCACGAGGATGATCGCGAGAGTTCATCCGGCGATTCTGACGGATCATGCGGGTGATCAAGGCTTGAGACCGTCTGTGACCTTTGGTTCGCATCGGTGCGTGATACGCGATCGATTGGTTTGATTCATGGGAGCTTTCGGGAGAGCATGCACCTCCAGTATGGGATGAGTTTTGGGGCTTTCCTCACGCACTTGCCTCGCGGATGAGGAGGGCACGGTAAGATTTTATTCTTGAGGCAGGCGCTCTGTCGGGAGTACAATGTCGAGTTCGATTCTTTGGCTCGATATGTCCACTGCGCTAGTTGCAGATATGGAGGATAGGGTGCATCGCCACGTCACGGGCTAGATGATTATATGGTGAGTCTTGTGCGGGTGTTTCTCTTGGTAGGGCATGGACATTGCCGCATGCGAGCTCATGCACTAGGATGTGAGGCACGGAGGGTCGACGGAATGACACAGATCGGCGAGAAGAGGGCCGGGGCGGCAGGTCCTTTGGTGGCTTTCGGCGGACCGCCTCGGTGAGCTAGTTATATACCCCGGTCTGCAGTGGTCCTCCGTCTTGAGGCAGTCGGGGCTCGAGGTTGATTTTGGTGAGCGGGGTGTTAACGGTGAAGCCACCTACCTCGTTGTGACCATTGTGGTAGACTCCATTTTGGAGAGTGTCGTGCTAGATTGGGAGTTTGTTTTGCATGCGGCCAGCGGGCCATTTGCGGCTGTCCTACCAAGGGAAGCGCGGATGTTACGACTCGACGCCGAGGATCTGTGGGTGGTTCATCACGCCTACTGACTATGCGCCTGCAGTGAGGCCTATGATTAGAGTGGAGGCGGTAGCTTGGTATATCCTTAACCTCTAGAGTTTTGGTATGCTTGTTATGATGATCTCATTATTGTGTGCTATGTACGGATAGCATTGTGATATGTGTGAGTTAGAATGCATGGTTAGTTGGAAGGATACGTATGGAGGCATGGTAAGTGTGAACCTTAGACTATTTCACAGTGAGACCTTAGAGGTAAGGTCGTCTTGAGTAAAAGATTCGTTTTATGTTTGACCTTTATAAGGGTGAGTAGTATCGTGGGATTTATTTGTGTGATAAGTCCATGGGTAGTGTGAGATGGAAGTGGTAGCTTTCATGATGTGAATTAGTAAGATTGTTCGGATCGGGAACAAGAGTTTAGCGCAGTTGGGGGTCGGGTTGAGGACCATTTGCGGGTCAACCCGTAACCGGTTTGGGGTGGGGTCAGTTAGGTGGTCCCGCGGTGGTAGGGTCACGAGGATGCTAGGCCCAAGTTTGTATGATCATCGTATGAGTTCGTGGGCGCGTTCGACGAAGCGGTTCGTAAGGTAGGGAATGGCCTTAATGAAGTTTGAGGTTAGTAAGATGACCAAGTTTGGAGGTAGTGACTCGGAGATTTTCGGGAGCGGAGTAATGGTGAAGTATGGTACGTACTGGGAGAGTTCGAGTGTTCGAGAAGGGTACAACGAGTAAGGGAGGAAGATAACGTATGTTATCTCGTGGCCAAGCTGTGGCGTTGGCAACTTGTTAGAGGAACTTCATCGATATCCGTCTTGAGAAGGAACATTCGGGACGAATGTTTCTAAGGAGGGGAGAATGTTATACCCCGTAGTTGCAGGGTATGTATGTGAGGACGTACGTACGAGAGTACTGCAGAAAATTTTGAAAAGAAAGAAAGATGTGAGTTTTCGACGGACAAGTTTCCGGTTATTTGTGAAGAAAAAGGTTCGTTACTGGGAATTGGATTCCCAGATTTGGTATTTGGACTTCATAGATTATATTAGAATTTTGAGATTTTATTTTCGGAAATGGTCACGTGGGGCCCACGGGAGAAATTTACGGTTTTGTGGGGCCCGCTTTGTTTTTAAGTTTTCCGGTATTTTGGATATTTTCGGAAGACGAAATATTCTGGGCGAATCGGGGCGACACGTGTCACCCCATGTGGCACCACAGGCGAAATAACATTTGTGCACAACACTTAGGTTGGAGTCGTTTTGACGAAGCGTTTTGCGTAACTGCGAAGGAAAATTCCGACTATGTCGTTTTGTATTTTGCGGATTTTTAGAGAGGCGGAACATTTTGGACCAACGGGAGGGTGACACATGTCACCCTCACATTGGAAGCTAGGTGGGGCGGCACTTGGACGATTGGGGTGTCAAGTGGGTAGATATTTTTGGTAGATATTTGTGAGGGTTTTAAGGAGTAGGGGCTAGGGTGCACTTGGGCATATCTTGGCCTTACACTTGTGTAGCACTTGGCTAGATCTTGGCCATTGGTTGGCCTTTGGGTTTCTATAAATACCCCTTAGTTGATGAACTTTCTTCATCAAAATCATTTTCCAAGTCTTGAAATCTCTCCTTTGTGAGTTGAAATCGCCCAAAGCCCTCCCCACTTGTGGAGCTTTGGCGAGAGCCCCTAGCCTAGTTGTTTTCGTATAATACCCCTTGTTGTGGTATAGAAATACTCCCCTAGTATTGTTATAATGCCCTAAATACCTTAGCCTTGTACTTGTAGTATTCCAAAGATACCTCTTTCGTAGAGTCGGAAATACTACCTTTTGTCCTTTAGTCTCAAGCCAAAACCCTAAGGAAATCTTCATAGTTGGTTGAAGTATTTGAGTAGAAGTTGGTTAGAACTTCTAAGGGTTGTTTGGAGTGGTTTGGGCGCACTTGAGTGGAGCTAAACCTTGCTCAGGATCGACATTATAACTTGGATAATTTTGGGCTTATCGAGGTAATTATCTTGTCCCTCTATTGTAATTGGAAATTACATGTTTGTTAGAATATATAGTTGAGGTATACTATATATGGAACTATACTTAGTATTCGGCAATGTCTTTTGACTTAAGCCTGAAGAATAAAGAAGCGAGTATTTACATGGGGTATTGCGATGAACTTGTGTAGTATTGCGAGTAGAATTGTACGCGTCCGGGTAGCCGTGTAAACCCCCCCCCCTGGGTGGGGTGGTAGCCGGCCGCGATAGTGGGGGAGATTTAAGCTGTTGCGGGGAGAGTCTTCGAATTTTCTATAGAAAGATAGAAACTTGTGTTTTGGGGTTAATAGACGTTTTGACCTTTATAGGTGAAAGTACTAAGAGTAGCGTATTCTACTCGAGGAGTGGAAAGGGCTAGCAAGGTTGTAGTACTTGGAGCATTTTGCTTATTGTCGATAAATCGTCGCGAGGTATGTGAACCTCTTCCTATCTTTTCTAGCATGATTGTTGTGAACTATGTAGTGCGGTAGACGTACATGTGCTAAGTGATTTGGTTGGTTTAAAACATAGGGTGTTATAATAGCTTTATGGGAAGTTAGTTATAACGACCTTATGTAAGTGAAAATGGTTTACTGATGTTAGAAGTTAAGAGACTTGATCTTATAAGATAAGAGACTTAACTTATTTGTTTTAATGTGGATGTTTGTGTGAAACCTCATTCGTGAGTAATGAGTACTTGGTTTTAAAGGGATAATGTTTCATGATTTGGGAATCGAGAATGTGTATCGACAGGACCAACTGCGGCGTTAATAAAAGGAATATGTATTGAATAATGATGTGTTGTATTAAAACCGGTAGAAACCTCCATGCATAGAAGCTAAGATGAGACAAAATGATATTACATTTTCTAGATCATGGTCTTGTAATAAGATCGTTATAAACAAGAATAAACTACTCACATATATGACATATGTTACTCAATTGTTCAAAAAAGGAATCAAGTGATTAAGTTTGGGAACTATGAAACCTTTTGAAAATGAGAAGTTGGAATAATTGAAACTAGGCAAACTGGAACTTAGGAAAAGAATGTTGGTACTTGATTTTTAAAAGGAAAGTGTTCTGGTTTACTTAAAAATGTGGGTTGGTCATTCTAATACTACGGGTATCGGGTGACTTTGATAAAAGTAATGGATCTCTTTTACAAAACTTAACGTATGTAGTACTTTGGGGTTAAAAACCCGGACTTTGGCATAAAATGAAAGTACTTTGAGTTGTGTGAAACTTGCCTATGCTTGTTGTTGTGAAACTTGCCTATGCTTGTGATGATAGCCTTTATTGTACAAGCGTTGTGTTTACGTGTTCTGCGTCTCTCGATAGAAGTCGGTTGGTAGTTGAGAACTTACTTGGGCGTCAGGCGGTGGCGGAGAAATTCCGCAGATGCGTTCTGTGATAGTATTATTGTTGTTAATCGCTTTGGACATCGACCACGATCGTAGCGCTGCGGGTATGCTTCCATTTTGGTTAAGGTCTTGTGGTTAATCGCTTTGGATATCTCGACACGATCGTGGCGCGCGGGTATGTTTCCATTTCGATTATCGCCTTGTGATTTCCTTTTTGGACATCACGACACGATGCGTAGCGCGCGGGTATCGTCCGTTTGGAAAGTTGTCTTATTGTTTCCCTTTGGACATCGCGACACGATCGTAGCGCGCGGGTATCGTCCATTTGGAAAGTTGTCTTATTGTTTCCCTTTGGACATGCGACACGATCGTAAGCGCTGCGGGTATGCTTCCATTTGGATTCTTTGTCTTATTGTTGCATCATGGACATGTCTACACCGATGTAGTATTAGGCATGCGGCCATATCACGAACGATTGATGTGGTGGGCGTGAGACCCATAGTTATATTGGAGTGATGACCGTTTTATGTTGTGAACTGTAGATTGGTTATCATACATGTCTCCTGCTTTATATAGACTAGTATGATTTCATTTACTGATATTATCGATTTCACATACTTGGTACTGTTATCTTGACCTCCTTGGCTGCGTTCATCTGCGCAGTAGAGTACATCGTCGTGGATCCTCGCCATAGGATCACGGTTCAGCGCATTTGAAGCTCCGTTTCTCGGAGGCTTATCTTTTAGTAGGTGTTCCACGAGTTGTAGGTTCTTGTACATTCGGGTATGGCGGCCACTGTCCGTCATAGTCATTGTATATCTTAAGTGCATGTAATCTTTGTTGTGGGCGGGGTTGTAAAAGGATTAAGCATTCGAGTTTTATGTATATCTGAAGGCAAGCAAGTTTTGGTTGGCTTTGTTTATTTATTATATCTTACATTAAATGACTCATGTTTTATGTTCGTGATTTTCTCGATGTATGTATCACTAGGGTGCGGGGTAAGGCACGACGGGCCGGGCAGGTCGTTACAAGCTACACCAGCAAGACTACGCCAAATAATCATCGAGCGGTGGCGTGGCGGTGCACTGCCCTCCATATCTGCTACTAACGAGGACATATCGAGCCAACGAGTCGAACTCAATATTGTACTCCCGAACTGTGCGCCCTCTCTGTCTCAACATCAAAAATCTATCGGCCCGTGATCTCCTCATCTGTGGCGGCAAGAAATGGCCAACGAATGCCTCAGAGAACTCGTCCCATACAGCTGGAGGCGCATGCTCTCCCCGGGACAGCTCCCACGAATCAAAGCGATCATTGCGGTATCACGCGGCCGACGCGAACCTAAGACCACTCGGTCTCCGAAGCCTTGATCACTCTCATGATCCGCTGTAACTGTCGGATGAACTCCTACGGATCATCCTCAGGCCTCGACCCGTAGAACTCTGGCGGGCTGCAACTCAGGAAATCCCGTAGTCTCAAACTATCCGACCTCGGTTGAACCACGGGTACTCTGGGCTGGGCTGCTGCATCCAGCCTATCCTCATGTCTGGCCACGATCCTGGCTAGTAACTGGGCCATCTCCCTGTAACCCATCTCCTCTGCCCCAGGTTGTGGGACTGGAGGCGCAGGTATTGTGGTCTCAGTAGCCTCTGCTGCGGCTCTAAACTCTGTTGGGGCTGGTGGCGTCGTGGAACTCGCCGTCTGTAGCACCACCTCTGGTAAGGACTGGGCCTGTGCCTTCGTGGCCCTCTGTGTCCTACTAGCAGCTCCCTCAGCTGCCTTGCCCTTCTGGGCTTGGGTTGCCTTGCGTGGAGGCATAGCTGGTACATAAGAATGTGTTAGAAGGAGTCCAACTTATAACATAACTCTAAGGCACGATCTCAAAGTGAGAAGAATGGAAATCAATCCTAAATATCATGTAGCCTCCTGATTATTGGTGTGGTGCACAACACGCCGATAATCAAGACTCTACTAGATACGGTCTGTAGACACTTTCCGAAGATTAACTGCTCTGATACCACTTTTGTCACGACCCGATCCCGGGCCCGTGACTGGTGCCTTACCCGGGCACCCAAGTAGATATACATCAGAGTAACCAGCGGAATATAAAAACAAAGACATGAGATAAAGAGTAAAATAAGAAACAATCTATCCAAGAAAAAGTTGCCTTTCGGCATGTATATATATACCAAGTCTGACAGTTACATCCCAAAATTTACAACAGGACTACAGACCTCTAAGAAAGTAAACAACTATGGCGGGACAGGGCCGCCATACCTGAATGTACATAAAGCTACAATGACGGGAGATCATACCCAAAAGATAAGCCTCGGAGAAACGGGGCTTTCCCAAAGCAAAACGGTGATCCTAGGAGCGGGGACCAACAATGTACCTCTACTGCGGCATGAACGCGGCCGAAGAAATTCGACAAGTACCAAGTATGTGAAGCGTAAAATCGAAATGAAATCATAGCATTTTAAAACCAATTACAAATACGTATGAACAACCAATTTAACCGCATAGTGCCACGGATAAACAAGAGCAAAATAGATATAACGAATCGGTCTTTTCTAGGCGCTAATGATCGAAGCAAGGCCAATCGCCCATAGTATCATTATGCGAGCCTAATCCTCGAACTTCGCGATCGCGCATAGACCACCTAGGCCCGTATGAGGTATTCTCGCATCGGTAGCTAACCTCGGCATCAACCTAGACTCGCGATCCGCGTTGTCACGTGGACGCGTAAGGTATTCCTCGCATCGGGGTGCTGGCCGCCAGCTCGTAACAAGTCGTGGTAAGTGATATAATATCGGATAACTGCTTATCATTAAACAACATAAGCACAACAAGGAAACCCCCTTTTACACAAACGTCACAAGACATTAACACACGTAGCATCATAACATGTCTACTTATCAAACCAACTTACCACACCTTCAGAAATCATTACAAGGCTTTTATAAACAAATAAGTAAACCGTCTCCTCTTATCTTTCTCAAGTCGTTATACCTAACTTCCCATAAAGCTAGTATAACACTTAAGCTTTTTGAAAAACCAAGTATTACTTTTCTTCCAAAACTGATTCATAACTCTTTTGAAATACTTCAAGATTCTTATTATTTAAAACTCAAGTCAAAAGACATCAAAGTAAAACCAAATTTAGTTAACACACGTACGTCTACCGTACTATATATATTTCACAAATATCATGCTCAAGAGGATAGGAAGAATCACATACCTCCTCGGCTAAATCCACCTGCCAAGTCGAATATGTCGCGCGCAGAGTATCAACCTATAATAGTCAAATACGTCTATCAACGTCTAGACTACTTCGTAGAATATTCTAAGCAGAAGGTTCTTTATTTTACGGAAAATTGGGCAGCACCTCCCTCCCCGCAATACTACACAAGTCTACTGTAAATACAGTCCAATGTAAATCTGATTCAATTCTCTTCTTTATCATCCTTCTATACATCTTATACTCAATTCTAAACTACTACAATATGTAATCTCTAATTACAATAGAAGGACAAAGATTATTACCTCGATAAGCCCAAAATTATCCAAGATTATAAGTCGATCCTGAGCAACTTTTAGCTCCTATTCTGTACGCTCCAATCCGCTCCAAGAAACCCTTAGAAGTTTCTAAACAACTTCTCCTAATACTTCATCCAACTATGAAGATTTTCTTAGGGTTTCGTTTTGCGACTAAAGGGAATAAAGTAGTATTTCTACCAAGGGGGGGGGGGGGGGTTTCGGACGAGAGCTACTACAAAGGGGGAAGGATTTTTGTGACTTGGAAATTGTTTAAGTAGATGAAGAAGTCTTGAAACTTAAGGGGGTATTTATAGGACATTCAATGGCCAAGATTCAAGCATGTTTATGGTGAAGATTGGATCCATGTGTGAGTGAAGTCTTCCAACCAAGTGTCCACCACAACTTTGAGACATATGTCCACCACATCTTTGGGACATATGTCCACCACAAAAATGAGACATGTGGCTAGCCACATGTCTCCAAAAACCGTCCAAGGCCCTTCCCACTTGCCCCACAAAATATCTTGCAAGACTTTGACTACTTGACTTGGCCACTTGCCCACTAATTTTCGTCCAACATGTGCCACCTAAGGGTGACACATGTCGCCCTCCTATTGGTCCAAAATATTTCAGCTCTCGGAAAAATCCGTAATTGGTTAAAATATTAAAAACGTAAAATTTCCCCCACAAGGTTCGAAATCTTTTCCGTTGGAAGTTCACAATTTCATCCTTAACCTAATTAGGGCTTATACATTTGTACGTACGTCCTCACATACATACTCTGGAACTACGGGGTATAACATTCTCCCCCCCTTAGAAACATTCGTCCCGAATGTTCCTTCTAGATTCAATTAAATCAGAAACGACATAGTTCCTCATAACTTAAACAGTTTGCAAATGCCACTCATGGCCACAATACAACACTTAAGTACATATGATAATTAAAATCAAGTAGGAAAGTGAGTTACCTGGGGGTGTGGGGAATAAGTGAGGATACTTCTGCCTCATGTCCTCCTCTGCTTCCCACGTCATCTCCTCTCTATTCTCGTTCCGCCATAAGACTTTGACGGAAGCCACATCCTTTGTCCGCAGTCGCCTAACCGGACGATCGAGTATCGCTATGGGACTCTCCTCATACGATAACCCCTCCGTTACCTGGAAATCATCAATCGAGTGCACTCTAGATGGATCCCCGATACATCTCCTCAGCATAGAAACATGAAAAACCGGATGCACTGCCTCCAGATCGGACGGCAGATCCAACTCATAGGCAACCTTGCCTACCCTACGGACAATCTGATAAGGCCCAATGTATCTTGGGCTGAGTTTCCCCTTCTTCCCAAATCTCATCACACCCTTCATGGGTGACACCTTCAGGAAAACACAATCATCAACCTCAAACTCCAAATGTCAACGCCGATGATCTGCATCGACTTACATGCGACTCAGTTGTCAATAACCGCTCCTGGATAAGCTTCACCTTATCCACTGCCTGCTGTATCAAGTCTGGCCCGACTAACTGCACCTCGCCCACATCGAACCAGCCTATCGGTGACCTGCACTTCCTCCCATATAAGGCCTCATAAGGCGTCATCTGGATACTGGAATGGTAGCTGTTATTATACGCAAACTCCACTAGCGACAAATGATCCTCCCAGCTACCCCTGAAATCAATAACACAGGCTCGTAGCATATCCTCATATGTCTGGATAGTACGCTCTGCCTGACCGTCGGTCTGAGGATGGAATGCGATCGAGGCTCACTCGTCCTAAACCCTCCGGAAAGACCTCCAGAAATTAGCGAGTGGCGGGATCCTCATGCGATATGATAGATATAGGGACCCCATGCAGTCTCACGATCTCTCGAATGTAAAGTATAGCATAATCCTCGGCCGAAAAAGTCGTCCTGACGGGAAGAAAGTGGGCGGATTTCGTCAGCCTATCGACGATAACCCAGATAGAATCATGCTTCCTCGGAGTGCGAGGTAACCCTGTAATAAAGTCCATATTGATCACCTCCCACTTCCACGCCGGAATCTCTATAGCCTGCAACAACCCACTGGGCCTGCGGTGCTCCACCTTGACCTGCTGACAACTCGGGCACTGAGCAACAAACTCTGCAACGTCCCTCTTCAGGCCATCCCACCAATACACAGATCTGAGGTCGTGGTACATCTTTGTTGACCCCGGATGGATAGAGTAACGTGCGTTGTGTGCCTCCCCTAGAACCTGCTGTCGAAGTCCTGCAACCTCTGGAACACACAACCTGCCCTCAAACCTTAGCACCCCATCAGGTGCTACCTCAAATGGACCCTTCCCCTCACGAAGAGTCGTATCACGATACCGTGTCAAAATCGGATCCTCATACTGTCGCCTCTTCACCTCCTCGACGATGGAAGACTCGGCAACCTCTCGAACCCGAACCCCACTACTATCAGAACCAATCAATCGGACTCCAAGGCTCGCTAGCTGATGTAAATCGCGGACCATGCCCCTCATCTCTGGCTGCACCTCTGATAGATTACCCATCGACCTACGACTAAGGGCATCTGCCACTACATTGGCCTTCCCTGGGTGGTATAGGATATCGACATCATAATCCTTGAGTAGCTCTAACCACCATCTCTGTCGTAAGTTCACTCCTCCGGTGAAGATATACCGGAGGCTCTTGTGGTGCGTGTAAATATCCACATGAACTCCATACAAATAATGTCTCCGCATCTTGGCGTGAATCACCGCGCCAACTCTAAGTCATGTGTGGGGTAGTTCTTCTCATTCTTCTTGGTAGCCGAGATCGTAAGCTATGACCTTGCCTCGCATCAACACACATCCAAGCCCGATGCGACGCATCACAATAAACCACATAGCCGCTCGGACCTCCGGAAGAGTAAGAACGGGCGGTCGCCAACCTCTCCTTTAGTAATGGAAGCCTCTCACAAGCATCCGTCCATCAAACTTAGCCGCTTACGAGTCAGCTTAGTCAAAATCTTTGAAATAGAAGCAAACTTCTCTGAACCTCCGATAATACCTGCAAGGCCCGGAAAAGCGCACTGCTTGCGTAGTAGGTCTAGGCCAAGTCTTATTTGCGTCGATCTTTGCCGTATCCACCGAATACCATCGGCCCACAATGTGCCTAAGAACGCCACGAAGTCAACCAAAACTCACACTTCGAAAACTTGGCATACAACCGCTGGTCTGGAGAACTCTCAAGACCGCCTCAAATGTTCCGTCGCTTACGCTCTGGCGAGAATAAACCAAGATGTCATCAATGAATACTATCACAAACGTATCCAAAAATGGCTTGAACACTCGGTTCATCAAATCCATAAATACTGCCGGAGCATTGGTGTCACGACGAACCGGGCGTGGTAGTGCCTTACCCCGGGCACCCTAGTGATACAACATCAGAGAAAAACAGCGGAAATAAAAACTCATGAAAGAAAACAGTGAAATAAGAAAACAGGCTAACCCAAACGGTTACCTTTTTTTATAAATGAAAAGCGATTACATCCCTTACAAACTCGCCTTGCGATTGCTACTGGACCTCTAAGAATTTTGAAACCATAATGACGGACGGGGTCCCGCCATGCCCGAATATACAAAAGTCTACTACTTGAGAACCGTACCACGTGACAAGCTTAGGAGATATGGAGCTTTCCGAGAACTGAACAGCGATCCTAATAGAGCGGATCAGCAAGCTATGTACCCCAACCTGGGGCATGAACGCGGCCGAAGGAGGTCGATCTACAAATGTACCAAGTATGTGAAACTGAAAAATACTGTAAATGAAATCATAATAGTCTATATAAAGCAGGAGACATGTATGATAACCAAACTACAGCACCACAACATATAAGCAGTCATATCAAGATAGGGACTCATGCCCGTGAAATCATCACTCAAATACAACCCGGGAATTTAACCCGCACAATGGCCGCATGCCCCGGCATCTCACCTCGGTATAAGCATGGCCTGGGCGAGTCTAGTGGGCTCATACGTGGACCATCCAACGTGTCGGTATGCCCAAAGGAGATGACAAGATAACAATCCTGTGGAAGATACCAGTGGGCGCTGGCGTGTCGGTATGTCCCAACAACTAACAAAACAATACTCACTGTGGAAGCATACCCGTGGGCTACCAAACGTGTCAGTATGTCCAATCAAATAACAAGATACTACTCACTGTGGAAGCATACCCGTGGGCTACCCATCGTGTAAGTATGTCCATCAATCAACCAGATAGCCGGCCCTCCAACGAGTGACGCGGTAGCACAAAAATACAACACTTGCACAACAAAAGCTATCTCAACAAGCATAGACCAGTTCAACGTACTTTCATTTCATGTCAACAATTCCGGGTTTCAACCCCAAAATACTACATACTTTCATTCCTTTAAAACAAAGACCTCTTTCTACGTAAAAGCCACACGATACTAACACCCGTAGTATCGAACACATTCAGGTTTAAATCAAGCACTTTAAACACTTTTTAGCACAACGTCAAGTATACCATTTAAAAATCCAATAATGAATCCATTCCTTTATTTCTATAAAGTCGTTATAACTAACTTCCCATAAAGATATTATAACACTTTATGTTTTAAAAACAAGTCAAGACAAAACCATGCCTTTCTTTTAAAGAAAACATTTCAAATTCTTAAGTCTCTTTTCTTTTAGAAATCGAATTCCTTACCTTGGGATCTTTAAGAAGATCAAAACTTGATTACAATAATTCTTATTAGAGCAGCCATGATCTAGGAAATGTAATACAATTTTGTCTTATCTTAGTTTCTATGCAGATGGAGGTTTCTACTGGTTTTAATATGATTAATTGTCATTACTTCTTTCCTTTATCAACGCTGCATTGGCTTGTTCGATCCTTATTCCCATTTCCGAAATTTATGAACATTATTCTTTTAAAAACCAAGTACTCATTTCTCACGAACGAGGTTTCACACTTTTCCACACCATTTAGGTCAATTACAAGTCAAGTCTCTTATCTTTTGAAATCAACAACCCATTCTTTTACCTACATAAAGTGGTTATAACAAACTTCCCATAAAACCGTTATAACACTTTATGTTTTAAACCAACCAATTACAACTATAAGCCCTTATGAGACCAAGAGGGCTTATTCTTTAACAACCAAGTACCCATTCTTGTGAATAAGATTTTCCTACTTTTTCAAACAATCAAGACCTTTACACTTCATATCAAGTCAAGGCAAAACAAGGGAAACCAAATTCCTTTAACACGCGTGCATCTACTGCACTATATATTTCACAAATAATCATGCTGAAGAGGATAGAAAGAATCACATACCTCGCGACGATTGCCGACAATTAGCAAAAGGCTCCACAGTACTATACCCTCCAAGTAGGATACGCTACTCGTAGTACTTCAATCCTAATAAGGTCATAAAACGTCTATCAAACTCTAGCTTCGAACGTAGAATAAACTAAGTGCAAGGTCCCTACATTCTACGGAAAGTCGGACAGCACTTCCTTTGTTTCGACTTACTATGCCACCTCTTTCAAGGCCGAATTTCCATAACCAACGCCACATTTAAGGCACACAATTCAGCTAACCACAAAGGGGATTACACGCCTTTACAGGACGCGTAAAATTCCGCCCCACAATGATACAACAATAAACCAATAATTTACATGCCATTCTTGGCCAACAATAAACCAATCCTAAACCCCTTTCCAACTCTTTTCCAACCCAAGTTCTTAGGTCTAACATGATATCTAGCCCTAGACATCTTCAACAACTACAATCCCCCTTTACAACATGCGACGACCAAAACAGTAACCAAATTGAAGTTAAAATCTTAAGGCTAACATGCCCATTTTCGGTTTCAACAAGACAATAAGATCCAAATCTATTCAAATATAACAGCCTCAGGCTCAATTCTAAACTACTAAAATATAACAGCCTCAGGCTCATTTCTAAACTACTAAAACAAGTATAACTCATAACCAAGAGAAGGGGAACTTTTACCTTTGGAGAAACCCACAAAAGTCCCTTTCTTCCACTTCTTTTCCGTCAAACTCGTCTACCAGCGCTTCCCACAAGTTTACCCACACTTTGCCTTCTAGCCGCCGCCCCAACAAATTCTCTTTAGGCTAGGTTTTTCTTCAAAAACTAGAGAGAAAGGAAGAGGGTTTTTCTTGGGAGGGTTTTGAAATGAAATGGCCAAGTCTTCCAAGACTTGGCCCTAAAATAGGACCACTTTCTGGTAAAAAGGATGGGAGGGACACTTGTCACCCTCCCATAGGTTTTAAACAAAATATCCCCCGTTTTTCGCCCCTTTCTGCGCAAAAATCCCGCCTCGGCCCCGCCGCCGGCCATGGCGCTACTCCGAAAAGTTCCAGATTCGGCGCGCGTGCATTCGGCACGCGGCTACGCAACCTGCGAACTCGGTACAACCGCGCGCGGCCGCATTCCGGCCGCGCCGCGTCAGCCGCGGCGCTGTACCCCTGAACCGAAACCAACTGCTTTGCGATCAAGACCAAACTTGAAACTTCCATAACTTTTGACTCGCAGTTCGTTGCGTTGGGAACTAGATTTAACGAACTACACACTAGGCTCTTTAAACACCTTGAAATTATTAACAACTGGGGTACAACACTCCAAGGTAAACTCCAAATCCGTCCAACACATGTTTGTCAACTTATCTATCAACTTTCAAATCTTATATTCCTTGGTATGTTCTTATCTTAACTCCTTGAATTTACGGGGTGTAACATTCTCCCCCCCTTAGAAACATTCGTCCCGAATGTTCCTTCTAAGTCTCCAAAACGCAGACGCCGGTATAGTCTTCACTACTCCACTCACAAAAGAATCAGTTATGCCACTCATGGACTTATCACCCGAAAAATACTCCCCACATACTATGTACTTCCGACAAGGATCACTGTAAAATCTTTTACTCTAGCCGGCCTTACCTCTAAGGTCTCGATTGTTATAAATTCTAAGGTTCAAAATTTCTCATCCCCAGACTTTCCCTTTTTCACTAGCCATCTTCTAAATCACATTTTTAACACAAAGCTATCCGAACATAACACTTAACACATCACCATAACACCAATGCATAATAGTCTCTAGAGGGTTAAGAATATACCTGTAACTATTACTTCACTTCCCTTTTTTGTCGTTCTACTCATGTTCCTTCCTGCACGGCGCACAAAGGAGGAGATGAATCGACCATCGATCCGAAGGTGAGTCTACATCCGCGCTACCTCTGGTTGGATAATTTCTCGCAAAATGGACCTGCTTTCCGCATGCAAAACAAACTCCCATTCCAGCACGACACTCCCCATCATGGAGCCTACCACAACGGCCACAACGAGGTAGGGGTGGTCCCATCTGACTAACGTCCCTGCTCCCCCAAAAACCTGAAACCTTGGAGCCCTGACCTGCTCCGGAATCTCCCGAACGTCCACGAAGGCGTGGTGGAGCACTCAGTCTTAGCGGAGGCGCATAACTAGTCTTCTTGAAATTTGCACGCCTCGAAGGTCACCAGAGGACCCTGCTGTCCTGGCCCTCTTCTGCTGATCTTGGTTAATCCGTCGACCTCTACGCTCCTCACACCCAAGTGCATAAGCCTGCATGCGGGCAATATCCATGCCCGGCTGAAGAGCTACTCCCGTGCAACTCTCTGATAAGTAGTCATCGAGTCCTGTGACATAACGGTGCACTCTATCCTCCATATCTGCCACCAGAGCGGGGACATACCGAGCCAATGAGTCAAACTCTACATTGTACTCCTGTACTGTGCGCCCTCTTTGTCTCAGCATCAAAAATCTGTCGGCCCGTGTCCTCCTCATCTGTGGAGGAAAAAAATGGTCAAGGAAAGCCTCTGAGAACTCACCCCAACCAGCTGGAGGTGCATGCTCCCCCCGGGACAGCTCCCACGAATCAAACCGGATCATTGCAGTATCCGCGCCCGATGCGAACCTAAGACCAACGGCTCGGCCTCGAAGCCTTGATCACTCTCACGATCGGCTGAATCGCTTCGGATGAACTCCTGCGGGTCATCCTTAGGCCTCGACCCGTAGAACTCAGGTGGGCTGCAACTCAGAAAATCCCGTAGTCTCAAACTATCTGACCTCGGGTGAACTATGGGTGCTACTGGAACTGGAACTGCTGCACACAGCTTATCCTCATGCCTAGCCACGATCCTGGCCAATAACTGGGCCATCTCCTTGTAACCCATCTCCTCTTCCCCAGGCTGTGGGACTGGAGGCTCAGGTGTCGTGGTCTTAGTAGAGACGCCGCTCTGCTCGCATGACTCCTCTCTTTGCCTTGCCCTTCTGGGCTCTGGTTGCTTTGCGTGGAGGCATCACTGGTATAGAAAGAGTACGTCAGAGGGAGTCCAACTTATAACACAGCTCTAAGGCACGATCTCAGAGTGAGAAGAATGGAAACCAATCCTAAATATCCTATAGCCTCCTGATTATTGATGTGGTGCACAACACCGATAATCAAGACTTCGGAATCTGATGCTGTAGACACTTTTCCGAGGATTAACTGCTCTGATACCACTTTTGTCACGACCCGAACCCGGGCCCGTGACTGGTGCCTTACCCCGGGAACCCTAGTGATACAACATCAGAGAAAAACCAGCGGAAATAAAAACTCATGAAAGAAAGCGATGAAATAAGAAAGCAGGCTAACAGCGGTTACCCATTTTTTTATAAATGAAATCGACGATTACATCCCTTACAAACTGCCCACAATTACTCTGCACCTCTAGAATTTTGAAACCATAATGGCGGGAGGCCCGCCATGCCCCGAATATACAAAGTCTACTACTTGAGGAACGTACCACAGGACAAGCTTCAGGAGATATGGAGCTTTCCGAGAACCGAACGACTATCCTAAGAGTGCGGATCAACAAGCTATGTACCTCAACCTGCGGCATGAACGGCCCGAAGGAGGTCGATCCAAGTACCAAGTATGTGAAACTGAAAAATACTGTAAATGAAATCATAATAGTCTATATAAATCAGGAGACATGTATGATAACCAAACTACAACACCACAACATATAAGCAGTCATATCAAGATAGGGACTCATGCCCGTGAAATCATCACTCAAATACAACCCGGGAGTTTAACCCGCACAATGGCCGCATGCCCCGGCATCTCACCTCGGTATAAGCATGGCCCTGGAACCGTCCTAGTGGGCTCATACCCGTGGACCATCCAACGTGTCGGTATGCCCAAAGGAGATGACAAGATAACAATCCCTGTGGAAGCATACCCGTGGGCCACCCAACGTGTCGGTATGTCCCAACAACTAACAAAACAATACTCACTGTGGAAGCATACCCGTGGGCTACCCAACGTGTCAGTATGTCCAATCAAATAACAAGATACTACTCACTGTGGAAGCATACCCGTGGGCTACCCATCGTGTCAGTATGTCCATCAATCAACCAGATAGCCGGCCTGTTATACCCCGTATTTCTGGAGTATGTACGTGAGGACGTACGTACAAAAGTGTAGCCTTAAAAGTTTAGGCCTAGGACGTTTTTTTGGGCACAACCCACACAAGGAATCGTTTTCCGACGAAACGTTTTACACGACTCGCGTAGGGTAAATTCCGGCTATGTCATTTCTAATTTTTGCGGATTTTTCCGAGCGACGGAACCCTTTTTGACCAACGAGGGTGACACTTGTCACCTCAAGTGGGCGGCCAAGTGGCCTTTGCCTTGGGCGGTTGAGAGGCATTTGGGGCTTAGAACATGGACCTTTGTGTGTGGAGGGAATTGAGGAGTAGGTGAGGGGGCACTTGGGCAAATCTTGGCCCTCCACTTGCCCCCCCACTTGGCTTGATCTTGGCCCGTGGTTGGCCATGTCTTAGCCTCTAAATACCCCGCTCTTTGAAGACTTATTCATCACACATTTCCAAGTCTCAATCCTCCTTCCCCTTGTGAGCCATCGTCCTAAGCCTCACTACCCCCCTTTTAGAAGCCTTGGCCGAATACCCCCCCTAGCCCTAGCCGAAACACTACCCCCTCCCTTGGTAGAAAAGTTGTCTTCTAGTATTGTTATAATGCCCAAAATACCCTAGCCCAAATCCCTTAGTCCTTAGTAGAAGTTGTGAAGAACTTCTAAGGTTTCTTGGAGCTACCGGAGCGTACAACTTAGGAGCTAAACCTTGCTCAGGCGCGACTTTATCTAGGATATTATTGGGCTTACTGAGGTAACAAATCCTAACCCTCTTTTGAATAAGAGAATACTTACTGTTGTAGTATTAGAATAAGTATTAAATACTTAGAAGAATATCACAGAATAGAATTGAACTGTTACCACAGTAGAAGGGTTTAAAAGAAGAATAATCAAACTGTACTTACATAGGACTGTTTTCACAGTAGACTTGAGTAGCTCACCGGGTAGGGAAATCGCCCAATTTTCCGTAGGATATAGAACCCTCTGTTTAGAATCGTTTACAAAGTAGTGCGAGCGTTGTTAGACGTGTCGACTATTATAAATTTGATTCTCTGGCGCGACATATTCAACTTGGCGGCGGTTTTACGAGAAGGTATGTGATTCTTCCTAAAGCATGATATTTTACAATATATATAGTACGGTGAGCGTACATGTGTTAACTGAATAATAACTACGGCAATGTCTTTTGACTTAAGCCTGAATAATACTTACGGCAATGCCTCACGGCTTAAGCCTGAATAACACTTACGGCAATGCCTCACGGCTTAAGCCTGAATAATAAAGATCTGAAAGCATTTCATAAGAATACTGAATCATTTTTATGAAGAGAACTAAGCGGTTTTAAAGCGAAGCTTAAGAGTTATACTAGCTTTATGGGAAGTTAAGTATAACCACTTAAGATTGATAAAAGAAACAAGTTTGCCTATGTGTTTATAACAGACTTATGTTGAATTGTGAAAAAGAATAATAAGATGGTTTGATAAGTAGACGTGATATGATTCTATGTGTGTTAGTATCTTGTAACGTTTGTATAAGAGAGTATCCTTGTTGTGCTTATGTTGTTTAAAGATAAGCTGTTATGTTAGTGTACTATCACTCACCTCTTGAGATGATACCGGAGGTTAAGCTGCCCTCCGATGCGGGGTAGACTCGGTGATGCAGGACCATGATTCGAGAATACCTCATGCGGGTCGGGGGCCTATGCGAGCTACGAGTTCGAGGTTAGTATGCGGGAGTATGCCTCATGCGGTCATGTGGCCATCACGGACAACGAGTCGGGGCGATGCAGGAGTAGCTACCCTCGATGCGGGGTTATACCTCATGCGGGCCCGTGAGTGGCCTATGCGGACTCGAGTCGAGATTAGGCTGCGAGAATGATGATGTGGGCGAGTGGCCCTGTTTCGATCATTCGCAGCCTAGACAAGACCTATTACAGTTACCTATTGTTGCTCTTGTTTGTGATGTGGCACTACGTGCGGTTTCCTTGGTTGTTTCACACATATTTGTAAACTGGTTTTAAAAATGATATGTTTTCATTTAAGTACTTTACAGTTTCGCATACTTAGTACCTGTTGTACTGACCTCCTTGAGTGCGTTCATGCCGCGGTAAGGCGGCAGTGCTAGATCCGCATCCTTAGGATCTCTTTGCATTGGTGTCGGGAGCTCCATCTTCTAGGAGGCTCTACTTTTTGGTATGATCTCCTGTATTGTAGATAGTTTATGCAGTCGAGGTATGGCGGGCCTGTCATCGCCATAGTTGTATATTTCCTTAAGTGCTGTAGCCATGTTATGCGATTGTCGGATGTAGCGCTAAACTGGTTTATATATATATGCCGAAAGCGACGTTGGTTCACATAAAGCGTGTCTTATTTTATAAAGCTGTTTCATGTTCGGTTTTATATTTCCGATTACTACGATGTATGACTACTTGGGTGCCCTTAAGGCACGATCCACGGGCCCGAATGGGTCGTGACAAAAGTGGTATCGAGCGATTAATCCTCGGAAAGTGTCTGACCGTATCTAGTAGAGTCTTGATTATCGGTGTGTTGTGCACCAATAATCGAGAGGCTATAGGATATTTAGGATTGGTTTCCATTCTTCTCATTCCGAGATCGTGCTTTAGAGGCGTGTTATAGGTTGGACCTCTAACGTATTCCTTTCTATATGATTATGCCTCCACGTAAGGCAACCGGGCCAGAAGGGCAAAGCGAGGAGGCGCTAGCGAGACACCCAGTCACGAGGCTCAGGCCCGATCTATACGAGACGGCGAGTTCTATGGCGCCGCCAGGCCCAGCCACAGACCACAGTACCCACACCTCATCCCCACGGCTGGGGCGGAGGTTAGAAGTGAAGGAGATGGCCCGACTATTGGCTAAAGTTGTGGCCCGATCGAGGAGAGATTAGATCTGGCGGTTCAGTTCGGCTCGGCTCGGTCGCACCGTGGTGCACCCGAAGCGAATAGTTTGAGACTACGAGATTTCTTGAGTTGTAGCCGCGAGTTTTTGGTCGAGGCGGAGGATGATCCGAGGAGTTCATCCGTCACTCTGAAGAATCATGAGGGTGATCAAGGCCTCGGAGACAGAGTCTGTGACCTTTGGTTCGCATCGGTTGCGTGATACCGCAGTCGATTGGTTTGATTCATGGGAGTTATCCCGGGGAGAGCACGCGTCCCCAGCTACTTGGGATGAGTTCTCAGAGGCTTTCCTCACTTCTTGCCTCGCGGATGAGGAGGCGCGGGTGATAGATTTTTACTCGAGGCGAGAGGGCCTTGTCAGGGAGTACACTGTAGAGTTTGATTCATTGGCTCGATATGTCCCAGCATTGGTAGCAGATATTGATGTTATGGTGCACCGCTACGTCACCGGGCTAGATGATTACATTGCCTAGACATGTGCTGGTGTTTCTCTTCAGCCGGGTATGGACATTACCGCGTGCGAGCTCACGCCCTTGGATGCGAGAACGCAGGTCGGCGAGTGGGCGACGGCAGCGAGAAGAAGGCCGGGGCGGGAGGGTCTTACGGTGGCTATCGTGGTGGCGGCCTCGGCGGCGATCTAGATTTGCACCACGGCCCGGCTCGAGCACTCTGCCGTCACCGGCCGGCCCGAGTATTCGAGGCGGCGGGGCCCGTGGCTTGGGCGTCAGTAGCGAGTGCTTGGCGATCGGGACCACCCGGTGTGGCCGTCGGTAGATCCCATTACGGGAAGTGTGGTACTGTTTTGGATCTTATTCTGATTGTAGCGGCGAGTCATTTGCGAGGATCGGCCAAGCGTGGCGGTGGTAGGGCTCGGCCGAGGTTACATTGCCGCTTCATCATCTCCTACAGTTACTCGCCCCGGAGGGCAGGGTACTCATGGGTCAGCAGGTCGCGGCAGAGGTCGTGGCTCGGGTCCAGTTCTAGCGGTCCTCGAGCGCATTTATGCTTTGTCGGTAAGCGGGATCAGGAGGCCTCACCTGATGTCGTCACAGGTACCTTATCAGTTTCTGGGTTTGATGTGTATGCTTTGATAGATCCGGGTTCTACTCTGTCCTATATATCTCCCCTTGTTGCTAGTAGGATAGGGATAGAGCCTGAGTCCATAGACCCTTTCGAGGTAGCTACGCCAGTGGGTGATTCGGTGGTAGCTCGGCGGGTATATAGAGCTTGTCCTGTGACCATTCTGATCGTCAGGCCCTAGCCGACTTGATAGAGTTGGAGATGATTGACTTCGCCGTGATTATTGGGATGGATTGGCTAGCTTCGTGCTACGCCAATGTAGGCTATGAGAGAGAGTAGTGCAGTTCGGTTTCTGAGGAGCGGTTGTTGAGTGGGAGGAGCACGGTATCGTAGGGTAGGTTTATTTCCTACCTCAAGGCTAGGAAGATGGTGCAGAAGGGGTATATCTACCATCTCGTTCGGGTGTTTGATACTGAAGCTGCGGTACCAGATTTTGATCGATTCAGAGTCGTGAGTTCCCGGGCGTGTTTCGGATGACCTCCGGGTATCCTCCCGAGAGGAGATTGAGTTTTGTATAGATGTGTTGCGGATACTCGGCTATTTCCATTCCGCCATACTGAGAATGGCACTGCCGAGTTGAGAGTTGAAGGACGGTGAGGATTTCTTTGGAGAAGGTTTTATCGACCTAGTGTTTCTCCCAGAAGCGCGGTATTGTTCGTAAAGAAGAAGGGCGGGGCCAGCTGCGCATGTGTTGACTACTGACGGTGAACAAGGTGACCATTAAACAGATACCCCTTCCTGTGATTGATGACTTGTTCGACGATTGCGAGCGCGAGATGTTTCTCAAGATTGATCTGCGATCGGGCTATCATCGAGTTCGTGTCGAGAGGCGGATGTCCCTAGGAGGCATTCGGACGTGCGGGCATTATGAGTTCGAGTCATGTCTTTGGGTTGACCAATGCTCGTGTATTCATGGATTTGATGAACGAGTGTTCAAACCATTTTGGACACGTTTGTGATAGTGTTCATTGATGATATCTTGGTTTATTCTCGCCGAAGCGGGAGCATGCGGAGCATTTGAGGCTATCTTGTACGATTCTCCAGACCAGCGATTGTCGCCAAGTTTTCCAAATGTGAGTTTTGGTTGACTTGATGGCGTTTCTTGGGCATATTGTCGGGTGATGGCATTCGAGTGGATACGGCCAAGATCGAAGCGATCGAGGACTTGGCGAGACCTACTACTCCGAGAGGTTCGCGATTTCACGGGCCTTGCGAGTTATTATCGGCGGTTCGTGGAGAAGTTTGCTTCTATCTACGCACCATTGACTAGGGTGACTCGTAAGCGGCCAAGTTCGATGGTGATGCTTGTGAGCGGGGTTTCGATTCTTTGAAGAGAGGCGGCGACCGCCCCGTTCTTACTCTTCGGAGGTCGAGACGGTTATGTTGTGTATTGTGATCGTCGGGCATCGGGTTGGGATGTGTGTTGATGCGGCATGGCGAGTTATAGCATAAGCATCCCGGATTTGAAGAAACACGGAGGAACTACCCGCGTGATTTGGAGTTGGCGGTGTGATTCACGCTTTGAAGATCTGGATGCACTATTTGTATGGGCTTCACGTGGATATTTTTACAGACCACAAGAGCCTCGGTATATCTTGACGGAGGAGTGAACTTACGAGAGGCGGTGGTTAGAGTTGCTTAAGGATTACGATGTTGATATCTGTACCACCCGGGAAGGCCATGTTGTGGCGGATGCTCTTAGTCGTAGGTCGATGGGGAGCCTATCAGATGTGCAGCTAGAGAGAAGGGACATGGTTCGTGATTTGCACCAGTTAGCGAGCCTTGGTGTCCGTTTGATTGATTCTGATAGCAGTGGGGTTAGAGTTCGTGAGGTTGCCGAGTCTTCCATCGTCGAGGAGGTGAAGAGGCAACAGTTCGAGGATCCAGCTTTGATTCGATATCGTGATACTGCTCTTCGTGAGGGCAAGGGTCCTTTTGAGGTAGCACTGATGGGGTGCTAAGGTTTGAGGCAGATTGTGTGTTCGGATGTTTGAGGACTTGGCGGAGTTCTTGGGGAAGCACACGGTAGCGCGTTACTCTATCCATCCGGTCGACCAAGATGTACCACGACCTTAGATCTGTGTATTGGTGGGATGGCTTGAAGAGGGCGTTGCGAGTTAGCTCAATGCCCGTGTTGTCGGCGGTGAAGGTAGAGCACGGAGGCCCGGTGGTTTATTCGAACGATTGAGATCGGCACGGAAGTGGGAGGTAATCAACATGGACTTCATCACGGGATTACCTCGCACTCGGAGGAGACATGATTCTATATGGGTTATCGTCGGCGGTGTGAAATCAACCCACTTTCTTCCGTCGGGGCGACTTTTGGTCTACCGAGGATTATGCGGACTTTACATCAGAGATTGTCGGTGCATGGAGTCCCTACCGATCATATCGAGGAGAGCCGGTTCGTCTAACTTAGAGGTCCTTCGAGGAGTTTAGGGGCAGGTGAGCACGAAGTCGCATTTCATCCACGAGCAGACGGACGGGCGAGCGCACTATCCGGACTCTTGAGGATATCTGCGAGCCTGTGTTATTGACTTCGATGGTAGTTGGGAGGATCATTTGCCTCTAGTTGAGTTCGCGTATAATAATAGCTACCACTCCAAGATTCGATGGCGCCTTATGAGGCCTTGTATGGGAGGAAGTGCGGATCGCCTATAGGTTGGTTCGATGTGGGTGAGTGCGGCTAGTGGGACGGTTGGTGCGGCAGCGGTGGATAAGGTGAAGCTTATCCAGGAGCGGTTACTGACAGCTCAGAGTCGACCGAAGTCGTATGCAGATCATCGTCGTCGGCATCTGGAGTTCGAGGTTCATGATTGGGTTTTCTAAAGTGTCACCCATGAAGGGTGTGATGCGATCGGGAAGAAACTTCGGCCAGGTACATTGGGCGTTTGATTGTCGCGAGGTAGGCAAGGTTGCCTATGAGTTGGATCTGCCGTCCGATGGAAGCGGTGCAGATTTTCACGTATCTATCTGAGGAGATGTATCGGGGATCCATCTAGTACACCGATTGGCGATGTCGGTGACCGAGGGTTATCGTATGAGAGATTCCCATAGCGATGTCGATCGTCGGAGTTAGCGTCTGCGGACGAAGGGCGTGGCTTCCGTCAAAGTCTTGTGGCGGAGCGAGCTCGAGGAGGAGATGGCGTGGGAAGCGAGGAGGACATGAGGCGAAGTATCCTCACCTATTCCCACACCTCGGGTAATTCACTTTCCTACTTGTAAATCTTCATTATCGTTTATGCCTACGTATTGTTACGTGGCGTGTGTGGCATTTGCAAGCTGTTTAAGTTATGAAGAACCTTATCGATAATCGTCTTGGGAAGGAACATTCGGACGAATGTTTCTAAGGAGAGAATGTTATACCCGTATTTACGGTATGTATGCGTGAGGGCGTGCGTCAAAAGTGTAGCCTTAAAGTTTAGGCCTAGGACGTTTTTTGGGCACAACCACAAGGAATCGTTTTCGACGAAACGTTTTACGACTCGCGTAGGGTAAATTCGGCTATGTCATTTCTAATTTTTGCGGATTTTTAGAGCGACGGAACCCTTTTTGACCAACGAGAGGTGACACTTGTCACCCTCAGTGGACCAAGTGGCCTTTTGCCTTGGGCGGTTGAGAGGCTTTGGGGCTTAGAACATGGACCTTTGTTTGTGGAGTGATTTGAGGAGTAGGTTAGGGGCACTTGGGCAAATCTTGGCCCTCCACTTGCCCCCACTTGGCTTGATCTTGGCCATTGGTTGGCCATGTCTTAGCCTATAAATACCCTCTCTTTGAAGACTTATTCATCACAAATTTCCAAGTCTAAATCCTCCTTCCCCTTGTGAGCCATCGTCCTAAGCCTCACTACCCCCTTTTTAGAAGCCTTGGCGAATACCCCCTAGCCCCAGCCGAAACACTACCCCTCCTTGGTAGAAAAGTTGTCTTCTAGTATTGTTATAATGCCCAAAATACCTAGCCCAAATCCCTTAGTCCTTAGTAGAAGTTGTGAAGAACTTCTAAGGTTTCTTAGACTCTGGGCGTACAACTTAGGAGCTAAACCTTGCTCAGCGACTTTATCTAGGATATTATTGGGCTTCTTGAGGTAACAAATCCTAACCCTCTTTTGAATAAGAGAATACTTCTTGTAGTATTAGAATAAGTATTAAATACTTAGAAGAATATCACGAATAGAATTGAACTATTACACAGTAGAAGGGTTTAAAGAAGAATAATCAAAGCGTACTTACATGAATTTGTTTTCACGATGAACTTGAGTAGCTCACGGGTAGGAAGTGCGCCCAATTTTCCGTAGGATATAGAACCCTCTGTTTAGAATGTTTACAAAGTAGATGCGAGCGTTGTTAGGCGTGTCGACTATTATAGGCTGATTCTCTGCGCGCGACATATTCAACTTGGCAGGCGGTTTTCGCTGAGAAGGTATGTGATTCTTCCTAAAGCATGATATTTTACAATATATATAGTACGGTAGACGTACATGTGTTAACTGAATAATAACTACGGCAATGTCTTTTGACTTAAGCCTGAATAATACTTACGGCAATGCCTCACGGCTTAAGCACGAATAACACTTACAGTGATGCCTCGGCTTAAGCTTTGAATAATAAAGATCTGAAAGCATTTCATAAGAATACTGAATCATTTTTAACAGAAGAGAACTAACTGGTTTTTAAAACAGAAGCTTAAGAGTTATACTAGCTTTATGGGAAGTTAAGTATAACCACTTAAGATTGATAAAAGAAACAAGTTTGCCTATGTGTTTATAACAGACTTATGTTGAATTGTGAAAAAGAATAATAAGATGGTTTGATAAGTAGACATGATATGATGCTATGTGTGTTAGTATCTTGTAACGTTAGTATAAGAAAGTATCCTTGTTGTGCTTATGTTGTTTAAAGATAAGCTGTTATGTTAGTGTACTATCACTCACCTCTTGAGATGATACCGGAGGTTAAGCTGCCCTCCGATGCGGGGTGGACTCAGCGATGCAGGACCATGATTCGAGAATACCTCATGCGGGTCGGGGGCCTATGCGGGCTACGAGTTCTGAGTTAGTATGCGGGGTTATGCCTCATGCGGTCTATGTGGCCATGCGGACAACGAGTCCAGGACGATGCCGAGGAGTAGCTACCCTCGATGCGGGGTTATACCTCATGCGGGCCCATGTGAGTGGCCTATGCGGACTCCGGGAGTCCAGGATTAGGCTTGCAGAATGATGATGTGGGCGAGTGGCCCTGTTTCGATCATTCGCAGCCTAGACAAGACCTATTCTGATTACTATTGTTGCTCTTGTTTGTGATGTGGCACTACGTGCGGTTTCCTTGGTTGTTTCACACATATTTGTAATGGGTTTTAAAATGATATGTTTTCATTTAAGTACTTTCTGATTTCGCATACTTAGTACTGTCTTGACCTCCTTGGGGCTGCGTTCATGCCGCGGTAAGGGCAAGCAGTGCTAGATCCGCATCCTTAGGATCTCTTTGCATTAGTGTCGGAGCTCCATCTTCTAGGAGCTCTACTTTTTGGTATGATCTCCTGTATTGTAGATAGTTTGTCTGATCGAGGTATGGCGGGCCTGTCCGCCATAGTTATATATTTCCTTAGAGTGCAGAGCCATGTTGTATGCGATGTCGGATGTAGCTAAACTGGTTTATATATATATGCGAAAGCGACGTTATTCACATAAAGCGTGTCTTATTTTATAAAGCGTTTCATATGCGGTTTTATATTTCGATTACTACGATGTATGACTACTTAGGTGCCGTAGGCACGATCCGGGCCGAATGGGTCGTGACACGGCCTCAACGAGACGCGGTATACGAAATACAACACTTGCACAACAAAAGCTATCACAAGCGTAGGCGATTCAACGTACTTTCATTTCATGTCAACAATTAGGGTTTCAACCTGACATACTACATACTTTCATTCCTTTAAAACAAAGACCTCTTTCTACGTAAAGCCACACGATACTAACACGTAGTATCGAACACATTCGAGTTTAAATCAAGCACTTTAAACACTTTTTAGCACAACGTCAAGTATACCATTTAAAAATCGAATAATGAATCCATTCCTTTATTTCTATAAAGTCGTTATAACTAACTTCCCATAAAGCTATTATAACACTTTATGTTTTAAAAACAAGTCAAGACAAAACCATGCCTTTCTTTTAAAGAAAACATTTCAAATTCTTAAGTCTCTTTTCTTTTAGAAATCGAATTCCTTACCTTGGGAGCGTTAAGTAGATCAAAACTTGATTACAATAATTCTTATTAGAATGACCATGATCTAGGAAATGTAATACAATTTTGTCTTATCTTAGTTTCTATGCGGATGGAGGTTTCTTGGTTTTAATATGATTAATTGTCATTACTTCTTTCCTTTATCAGCTGCGTTGGCTTGTTCGATCCTTATTCCCATTTCCGAAATTTATGTAACATTATTCTTTTAAAAACCAAGTACTCATTTCTCACGAATGAGGTTTCACACTTTTCAACACCATTTAGGTCAATTACAAGTCAAGTCTCTTATCTTTTGAAATCAACAACCCATTCTTTTACCTACATAAAGTGGTTATAACAAACTTCCCATAAAGCCGTTATAACACTTTATGTTTTAAACCAACCAATTACAACTATAAGCCCTTATGAGACCAAGAGGGCTTATTCTTTAACAACCAAGTACCCATTACTGACGAATAAGATTTTCCTACTTTTTTAAACAATCAAGACCTTTACACTTCATATCATGTCAAGGCAGAACAAGGGAAACCCAATTCCTTTAACACGCGTGCATCTACTGCACTATATATTTCACAAATAATCATGCTGAAGAGGATAGGAAGAATCACATACCTCGCGACGATTGCCGACAATTAGCAAAAGGCTCCACAGTACTATACCCTCCAAGTAGGATACGCTACTCGTAGTACTTCAATCCTAATAAGGTCATAAAATGTCTATCAAACTCTAGCTTCGAACGTAGAATAAACTAAGTGCAAGGTCCCTACATTCTACGGAAAGTCGGACAACACTTCCTTTGTTTCTACTTACTATGCCACCTCTTTCAAGGCCGAATTTCCATAACCAACGCCACATTTAAGGCACACAATTCAGCTAACCACAAAGGGGATTACACGCCTTTACAGGACGCGTAAAATTCCGCCCCACAATGATACAACAATAAACCAATAATTTACATGCCATTCTTGGCCAACAATAAACCAATCCTAAACCCTTCCAACTCTTTTCCAACCCAAGTTCTTAGGTCTAACATGATATCTAGCCTAGACATCTTCAACAACTACAATCCCCTTTACAACATCGCGACCAAAGCAAGAACCAAATTGAAGTTAAAATCTTAAGGCTAACATGCCCGTTTCGGTTTCAAGACAACAAGATCCAAATCTATTCAAATATAACAGCCATGAGCTCAATTCTAAACTACTAAAATATATGACCTGGGCTCATTTCTAAACTACTAAAACAAGTATAACTCATAACCAGAAGGAACTTTTACCTTTGGAGAAACCCACAAAAGTCCCTTTCTTCCTTCTTTTCCGTCAAACTCGTCTACAGCTTCCCACAAGTTTACCACACTTTGCCTTCTAGCCGCCGTGACAAATTCTCTTTAGGCTAGGTTTTCTTCAAAACTAGAGAGAAAGGAGAGGGTTTTTCTTGGGAGGTTTTGAAATGAAATGGCCAAGTCTTTCAAGACTTGGCCTAAAATAGGACCACTTTCTGGTAAAAGGATGGGAGGGACACTTGTCACCCTCATAGGTTTTAAACAAAATATCCCCATTTTTCGCCGCTTTCTGCGCCAAAAATCCGCCTCGGCCACTTGGCCGTGTGGCGCTCACTTCGAAAAAGTTCCAGCATTCGGCGCGCGACCTGCGTTCGGCGCGGCTGCAACCTGCGAACTCCCGGTCTGGCCGGCGCCACGCGTCCGGCGTACTGTACCCTGAACGAAACCATCGCTTTGCATTGCGCACAAACTTGAAACTTCCATAACTTTTGACTCAGATGTCCTATCGTGAGCGGTTCGTTGCGTTGGGAACTAGATTTAACGAACTACACACTAGGCTCTTTAAACACCTTGAAATTATTAACAACTGGGTACAACACTCCAAGGTAAACTCGAATCCGTCGACACATGTTTGTCAACTTATCTATCAACTTTCAAATCTTATATTCCTTGGTATGTTCTTATATTAACTCCCTGAATTTACGGGGTGTAACAATTGGTCAAGCCAAAAGACATGACCCTGAACTCATAGTGCCCGTATCGGGTCCGGAATGCAGTCCTAGGGACATCCGTCTCCTAACTACTTTTGATGGTAACGGATCGCGATTATCTTGGAGAAGCATCTCGCACTGCGCAGCTGTTCGAACAAATAGTCAATCACGGGAAGGGTATACGTTCTTAATAGTCACCTTGTTGGTGCACATAATCAACACATGCGCGGCGTCCGCCTTCTTCACAAACAACAGCGCTCCCGGGGAGAAACACTAGTCTGATGAAGCCCTTCTCCAGCAAATCTCTCAGCTGGTCCTTCAACTCTCTCAACTATGCAGGTGCCATTCGGTATGGCGGAATGGATATAGGTCGAGTATCAGGCAGAATATCAATGCAAAACTCTATCTCCCTCTCAGGAGGATACGGAGTCGTGAAACACATCCGGGAACTCTCGACTCGGGCGAATGAAGTGCGGTATCTCGGCCTCGATATCAAATACCGAATGAGATGGTAGATATACCCCTGCGCACCATCTTCACGGCCTTGAGGTAAGAAATAAACCTACCCGCCGGAGAAACAATGTTCCCCTCCGCTCGATAACCGGCTCCCGAGCCGGAACCAGTACCTCTCTCCCTACAGTCTACATTGGCGTAGCAAGAAGCTAACCAATCCATACCTATAATCACATCGAAATCGGTCATATCCAACTCTACCAAGTCGGCTAAGTCGGCGATTGCATATAGTCTTGGGCAAGCCTATACCATTCGGCTACCAAGATCACCTCTGGCGTAGCTACCTCAAAAGGGTCTATGGACTCGGGCGCTATCCCTATCCTACTAGCAATAAGGGAGATATATATGACAAGGTAGAACCGGATCTATCAAGGCATACACGTCACAACAAGAAAGCGATAAGGTACCTGTGACGACATCCGGTGATGCCTCCTGGTCCTGGCGGCTGGACAGGGCATAAATGCGGTTCTGAGGACCCCTGGAACTGGGACCTTTGCCACGACCTCTGCCGCGACCTACTGGTCCATGAGTACCACGCCCTCGGGGCGAGTGGCGTAGGAGATGAAGGCAGACAAAAGACCACGTGGTGACCCTACCATCTGCGGCGCCACGGTGGACGGTCTCGCAAAGTGACCTGGCGGCGCAAGTGTAACAAGCTCCCGGAGTAGTACCACAACTCCTGTAATGGGATCTACCGCATCGGCCACACTGAGAGGGGGGTGGTCTCGATCGGTTAGCACCTCTGCTACCTGAAGTCAGAAGCCACAGGGCCTGACACGCCGAATACCACTGCCTGAAGACGGTGTAGGAGTGCTCTGAGCTGGCGGTGGTGCAAATATAGTCTGCTGCTGAGGCCGTCCACCCTGAGAGCTACCAAAAGACCTGCCGTCTGGCGCCTTAACCTGCTGGCGATATCACATCGACGTCGGCATCTACGCTCCTCACACCCAAGTACATGAGCCTGTATGCGGGCAATGTCCATGCCCGGCTGAAGAGCTACACCCGAGCAAGACTCTTCCAAATAATTATCGAGCCCGGTGATGTAGCGGTGCACTCTGTCCTCCATATCTGCTACTAACGCAGGGACATATCGAGCCAACGAGTCGAACTCAACGTTGTACTCTCGGCGTGCGCCTGCGTCTCGGCGTCAAAAATCTATCGGCGTGCTCTCGCCATACGTGGCGGCAAGAAATGGCCAAGGAATGCCTCGAGAACTTCGTCCCATATAGTGAGGCGCATGCTCTCCGGGACAGCTCGCGAATCAAACCGATCGGCGGTATCACGCGGCCGATGCGAACCTAAGACCAGCGGCTCGGTCTCGAAGCCTTGATCACTCTCGCGATCCTTCAGCATCGGATGAACTCCTGCGGATCATCCTCGGGCCTCGACAGTAGAACTACGGAGGCTGCGACTCGAAATCCGTAGTCTCAAATTATCAGACCTCGGGTGAACCACGGGTACTCTGGGCAGGCTGCTGCATCCGGCCTATCACCGTATGCAGCCCACGATCACGGCTAATGGCGGGCCATCTCCACTGTAACCCATATCCTGCCCCGGGCTATGGGACTAGAGCGCAGTGCGTGGTCTCGATAGCCTCTGCTGCGGCTCTAAACTCTCTTTGAAATTTGGTGGCGTCGTGGAACTCGCCGTCTGTAGCACCGCCTGGTAGGCCCGGGCTGTGCCTCGTGGCCCTCTGTGTCCTACTAGCGACTCCTCGGTTGCCTTGCCGCCACGGGCGGGTTGCCTTGCGTGGAGGCATAGGTGGTACATAAGAATGTGTTAGAAGAGTCGACTTATAACATAGCTCTAAGGCACGATCTAAGAGTGAGAAGAATGGAAACCTATCCTAAATATCCTGTAGCCTCCTGATTATTGGTGTGGTGCACAACACGCTGATAATCAAGACTCTACTAGATACGGTCTGTAGACACTTTCCGAGGATTAAGCGCTCGATACCACTTTTGTCACGACCGATCCGGGCGTGTTCTTTGCCTACGGCACCCAGTAGATATACATCGAGTAACGGCGGAATATAAAAACAAAGACATGAGATAAAAAGTAAAATAAAGCAGTCTATCGAAAAAGTTGCCTTCGGCATGTATATATATACCAAGTCAGCGATTACATCCCAAAATTTACAACATGACTAC
The DNA here is from genome assembly GCA_029844215.1 of Przewalskia tangutica. Classification (NCBI taxonomy): domain Eukaryota; kingdom Viridiplantae; phylum Streptophyta; class Magnoliopsida; order Solanales; family Solanaceae; genus Przewalskia; species Przewalskia tangutica. The sequence goes on along the minus strand of JAQGDG010000051.1, from coordinate 378,857 downwards.
ATACCTGCAGAAAGTAAACAACTATGGCGGGACGGGGCCCGCGTACCTAAATGTACATAAAGCTACAATGGCGGGGAGATCATACCCGAAAGATAAGCCTCGGAGAAGCGGGGCTTTTCCAGCGAAGCGGTGATCTAGGGCGGGGACCAACAACATGAGTACCTACCTGCGGCGTGAGCGGCCCGAAGAAGTCGATGACAATACCAAGTATGTGAAGCGTAAATCTTGAAATGAAATCATAGCATTTTTAAAACCAATTACAAATGCGTATGAACAACGATTTAACGCACATAGTGCGCGGCATAAACAAGAGCAAAATAGATATAGCGTGGCCCGGTCTTTTCTAGGCGCTAATGATCGAAGCAAGGCGATCGCCCATAGTATCATTATGCGAGCCTAATCCTGGAACTTCGCGATCGCATAGACGCTCAGGCGCGTGAGGTATTCCGCATCGGGGTAGCTAACCTCGGCATCGGCACGGACTCCGCGATCGCGTAGTCGCGTGGACGCGTGAGGTATTCCTCGCATCGGCGTAACACGCCGGGTGATCGTCACGGAACTCCGCGACTCGCGTAGGTCACGTGGACGCATGAGGTATTCCTCGCGTCGGGGTGGCTAGCCCTCGACTCGTAACAAGTCGGGGGTAAGTGATATAATATCGGCTGTTGCTTATCGTTAAACAACATAAGCCTGACAAGGAAACCCGGCTTACACAAGCGTCACAAGACACTAACACGTAGCATCATAACATATCTACTTATCAAACCAACTTACCACACCTTCAGACATCATTACAAGGCTTTTATAAACAAATAAGTAAACCGTTTCCTCTTATCTTTGTCAAGTCGTTATACCTAACTTCCCATAAAGCTAGTATAACACTTAAGCTTTTTGAAAAACCAAGTATTACTTTTCTTCCAAAAATGATTCATAACTCTTTTGAAATACTTCAAGATTCTTATTATTTAAAACTCAAGTCAAAGACATCAAAGTAAAACCAAATTTAGTTAACACACGATCGTCTAGTACTATATATATTTCAAAATATCATGCTCGAGAGGATAGGAAGAATCACATACCTCATAGGCTAAATCCACGCGAGTCGAATATGTTGCGTGAGTATCAACCTATAATAGTCAAATCGTCTATCAGCGTCTAGACTACTTGTAGAATATTCTAAGCGAAGGTTCTTTATTTCACGGAAAATTGGGCACCTCCTCCCATGATACTACACAAGTCTCTTGTAAATCTGTCAATGTAAATCTGATTCAATTCTCTTCTTTATCATCCTTCTATACATCTTATACTCGATTCTAAACTACTCTGATATGTAATCTCTAATTACAATAGAAGGACAAAGATTATTACCTCGATAAGCCCAAAATTATCCAAGATTATAAGTCGATCTGAGCAATGTTTAGCTCATATTGCATGCGCTCCAATCCGCTCGAAACCCTTAGAAGTTTCTAAACAACTTCTCTAATACTTCATCCAACTATGAAGATTTTCCTAGGGTTTCGTTTTGTCACTAAAGGAACTAAAGTAGTATTTCCGGGATCTTTGGATAGAGGTAACTTTGGACTCTTACAAGGGATTTTAGGCTCAGGTATTTGGGATAGTAACAATACTTGACGAAATTTTCTACCAGGGGGGGGGGGGGGAGTTTCAGACGAGAGCTACTACAAAGGGGGAAGGATTTTTGTGACTTGGAAATTGTTTAAGTGGATGAAAAAGTCTTGCAACTTACGGGGGTATTTATAGGACATTGATGGCCAAGATTCAACGTGTGTATGGTGGAGATTGGATCCATGTGTAAGTGAAGTCTTCGACCAAGTGTCACCTGACTTTGAGACATATGTCGCATGACTTTGAGACATATGTCCGCGGTAAATGAGACATGTGGCTAGCCACGTGTCTCCAAACAAATCCAAGGCCCTTCCCACTTGCCCCACAAAATATCTTGCAAGACTTTGACTACTTGACTTGGCCACTTGCCCACTAATTTTCGTCCAACATGTGCCACCTAGGGTGACACATGTCGCCCTCCTATTGGTCCAAAATATTTCAGCTCTCGGAAAATGTTATACCCCGTATTTCCAGAGTATGTACGTAAGGGAATACGTACAAAAAGTTTAGCCTTAAAGTTTAGGCTTGGACGATTTTTTTGGGCACAACTCACAAAACGAATAGTTTTCCGACGAAACGTTTCCACAGCTTTCGTAGGGTAAATTCCGGCTATGCCATTTCTAATTTTGCGGATTTTTAGAGAGGCGAAACATTTTGGACCAGCGGGAGGCGACACTTGTCACCCTCCAATTGATGGACTTGAAATCGTCCATTTGGACGATTTGGACTATAGTGAACACGTTTTTGTGCCTTGTGCACAAGTCGAGGAGTTGGTAGGATATTTGTGTATAGTTAATCCTCACCTACACTTGCCTTGCACTTGTCTTAATCTTGGCCATTGGTTGGCCACTTCTTGACCTATAAATACCCCCAGAGATGAAGAGTTCTTCATCCACAAATCTTTCAAGTCTTGAAAATCCTCTCCTCTCCCTTGTAGCCTTTTAGTGCAACACCTCCCACTCCCTTGTGAAGGCCATGGCCGAATACACCCCTGCCTAGCCAAACCTACCCCCTTGGTAGAAAAGTTGCCTTCTTGTATTGTTATAATGCCCAAAATACCCTATCCCAAATACCTTAGTACTTAGTAGAAGTTGTGAAGAACTTCTAAGGTTTCCTTGGAGCATCTGACTTAGGAGCAAAACCTTGCTCGGTAGCGACTTTTCTAGGATATTATTGGGCTTACAGAGGTAACTAATCCTAACCCTCTTTTGAATTAGAGAATACTTCTTTGTAGTATAAGAATAAGTATAAATACTTAGAAGAATATCACGAATAGAATTGAGCTGTTACCACAGTAGAAGGGTTTAAAGAAGAATAATCAATTTGTACTTACATAGAATTTGTTTTCACAATAGACTTATATAACTCACGGGTAGGGAAGTGCTGCCCGACTTTCCGTAGAATTGTGAACCCTCTGTTTAGAATGACCTTGAGTAGTCTTTGATAGATATCTGTGACTATTATAAAGTGACTCTCTGCGCGACATATTGACTCGGCGGTGGTTTTATTTGAGAAGGTATGTGATTCTTCTAAAGCATGATATTTTACAATATATATAGTGCGGTAGGCGTGCGTGTGTTAACTAAAATATAACTACGGCAATGTCTTTGACTTAAGCTGAATAATACTTACGGCAATGCCTCGCGGCAAGCTGAATAACACTGCAGCGATGCCTCACGTCTTAAGCTTTGAATAATAAAGATGCGAAAGCATTTCAAAGAATCTTGAATCATTTTTAGAGAAGAGAACTAATTGGTTTTTAAGCGAAGCTTAAGAGTTATACTAGCCTTATGGGAAGTTAAGTATAACCACTTAAGATTGATAAAAGAAGCAGTTTGCCTATGTGTTTATAACGGACTTATATTGAATTGTGAAAAGAATAATAAGATGGTTTGATAAGTAGACATGATATGATGCTATGTGTGTTAGTGTCTTGTAACGTTTGTGAAAAAGAGTATTCTTGTTGTGCTTATGTTGTTTAAAGATAATTGTTATGTTAGTGTACCATCGCTCGCCTCTTGAGATGATCACAGGGGTTAAGCCCTCCGTGCGGGGTAGCCTCGGTGATGCAGGACCATGATTCGAGAATACCTCATGCGGGTCCGGGGCCTATGCGGGCTCACGAGAGTTCGAGGTTAGTATGCGGGGTTATGCCTCATGCGGTCTATGTGGCCATGCGGACAACGAGTCGGGGCGATCTTGAGAGTAGCTACCCTCGATGCGGGGTTATACCTCATGCGGGCCCGTGTGAGTGGCCTATCACGGACTCAGGAGTCGAGATTAGGCTTGCGAGTGATATCTGGCGAGTGGCCTGCTTGAATCATTCGCGACCTAGAAAAGACCTATTCTGATTTACCTATTGTTGCTCTTGTTTGTGATGTGGCTTATATGCGGGTTCATGGTTGTTTCATACATCTTGCAAAGCTTTTTTTTAAATGATATGTTTCATTTAAGTATTTCTGATTTCATATACTTAGTACTGTTATCTTGACCTCCCCGAAGCTGCGTTCATCTGCGGTAAGGGCGGCAGTGCTAGATCCACATTCTTAGGATCTACGTTGGTGTCGGATGCTCGTCTTTAGGAGGCTCTACTTTTAGGTATGATCTCCACTGTTGTAGATAGTTTTGTCTGATCGAGGGTATGGCGGGGCCTGTCCGCCATAGTTGTATATTTCCTTAAGTGCAGTCATGTATTTATGCGATGTCGGATGTAGCTGCTAAACCATGTTTATATATGTATCGAAAGCGATGTTTTCTCACATAAAGCGTGTCTTATTTTATAAAGCTGTTTCATGTCTTGCTTTATATTCAGTTGATTACTCGATGTATGACTACTTGGGTGCCGGTAAGGCACGATCACGAACCAGGCAGTCGTGACAAAAGTGGTATCGAGCGATTAATCCTCGGAAAGTGTCTATAGACCGTATCTAGTAAGTCTTGATTATCGGTGTGTTGTGCACCACGCGATAATCGAGGAGGCTATAAGATATTTAGGATTAGTTTCCATTCTTCTCATTACGAGATCGTGCTTTAGAGGCGTGTTATAGGTTGGACCCTCTAACGTATTCCTTTCTGTGATTATGCCTCACGTAAGGCAACGGGCGGAGAAGGGCAAGGCGGCGAGGAGGCGCTAGCGAGACACCCAGTCACGAGGGCTCGGGCCCGGTCTATACGAGGCGGCGAGTTCTATGGCGCCGCCAGGCCCAGCGAGACCACGGTACCGCACCTCCTGTCCCGCGGCACGGGCGGAGAGTTAGGGTACAAGGAGATAGCCCGGCTATTGGCTAAAGTTGTGGCCCGATACGAGGAGAGGCTGGATCGGCGGTTCAGTTCAGCTCAGCGCGTCGCACCGTGGTACACAGGGGCGAGATAGTTTGAGGCTCACGAGATTTCTTGAGTTGTAGCCTTGAGTTTTCTGGGTGGCGGGAGGATGATCGCGAGAGTTCATCCGTCGGCCGAAGGATCGTAGGGTGATCAAGGCCTCGGAGGCAGTCTGTGACGCCGGTTCGCGTCGGCTGCGTGATCTGCGGTCGATTGGTTTGATCGTAGGAGTTATCCGGGAAACCGCGTCTGACTACTTGGGATGAGTTCTCGGAGGCTTTCCTCGCTCGCTTCTTGCCTCGCGGATGAGGAGGCGCGGGGTGATAGATTTTACTCGAGGCGAGAGAGGGCCTTGCTGTCGGAGTCTGATGTCGAGTTTGATTCCTTGGCTCGATATGTCCAGCGTTGGTAGCGAGATATGGAGGATAGGGTACACGCTATGTCACGGGCTGAAGCGACTATATGGCGAGTCATGTGCGGGGTTTCTCTCGGTAGGGTATGGACATTACCGCGTGCGGGCTCGCGCCGCGGATGCGAGGCCTTGAAGGTCGGCGAGTGGGCGGACATCAGCGAGAAGAAGGCGGGGCGGGAGGTCTTACGGTGGTTATCGTGGTGGCGGCCTCGGCCGGCGATGTCACGACCGATTCGGGCGTGGTAGTGCCTTACCGGGCACCTAGTGATACAACATCGAATGTCAGCGGAACATAAAGCGATACAAGACATATTATGAAATATGAAACAATAATCGAGAAAAACTTGCCTTTCGACATATATGTAAATAACAACTTTTCAACATGAGCAGTTTAATCCTTTTACAAACCACCTTGCGGCGATTACTACTGGACCTCTAGAATGATATGACAACAATGGCGGGACGGGGCCCATAAACCACGAATGTAAACACTTACTGACGAGGACTATACGTGATAAGCCTCGGAGAAGCGGAGCTTCCCAATATTGGCTGTGACCACGAGGCTAGGATCAGCGGCGGTGTACCTCGACTGCGGCATGAGCGCGGCCCGAGAGTCGATTACAGTGCAGAGTATGTGAAACTAAAAATCGTAAATGAAATCATAATAGTCTATAAAGCGGGAGACATGTATGATAAGCAAACTACGATTCACAACAAATAGCGATCGTGTCAAGTCGGGAACTCGCGCCTCAAAGTTATCACAATAAAGCCAAATGCGGGGCAATGCGAAGGCATAGCGACTACTAAGACCCGATGCCAAAAATACCACAAAGCGTATTCGAGGTCTTTCTGGGCCGCACCGCATGATCGAAGTTGGCCGCTTTCGCCGCAATATCGATGTGCGCGTCTATCCTGGAACTCTCGCGGACTCGCGCATAGGTCACGCGGACCGCGTGAGGTATTCCTCGAATCATGGTCCCGGACCGCTGAGGTATACCGCGTCGAAGCGGCTAACCTCGGTATCCGCCTAGGCTCCCGCGGCCGCGTAGTCTCAAAAGGCGCATAGTCTCAGCGGACCGCGTAGGAATCCCCGCGTCAGGCTAAACACCGGAATGATCAATCCGGAGCTCTGCGCTCCGCGTAGTCACGAGGACCGCATAGGTCGTAAGACCGCATCAAGGGTGGCAAGCCCTCGGTATAATAAGTCAAAGGGTATGTGATACAATAATAGTACAGCGGGCTTAACGTTTAACAACGTAAGCACAACAAGAATGACCACTACATCACGATCACGAAGATACTAACACCGTAGCATCCTAACATTTTCACTTATCACATCAACAAGAAAGTATTTACAAGGCTATCTCAAACCGTGATCAAGTTATTCACACAAGGTACCTTAAGCTAACAAGTTGGGTATCTACCCTAAAGGACTTCATACATTAAATCTTTTAAAAGATCCGTTGCTTTCATAAGTCACCTGATACCCGTAGTATAAAATAGAGTATTTGTCTTTTTAAATACCAAAACACTTACCTTTGTAAAATCAAGTAACAACATTATTTTCCAAGCGTCCAAGTTTGCCTAATTTCAAATGTTCACGTTTCTTATTTTAGAAAGGTTTAGTAGTTCATAGTCTTATTCATTTAAGAATATAATTCTCTTTTAAACAATCGAAACATAAGTCTTATATGTGAGTAGGATATTCTTGTTTATAACAATCTTATTCTGATAGTGATCTAGGAAATATCATTTTGTCTCATCTTAGCTTCATGCGGATGGAAGTTTCTCTTGGTTTTAATAATACTTAATTAGTCAAAACATTTCCTTTTAATTATTGCGATGGTTTGTCGATACACATTACGATTTCGAAATCGATAAAACATTCTTAAGCGTTATACTGACTTCCCATAAAGCTAGTATAACTCTTAAGTTTTCACAAACCAAGTATTACTTCTTCTTTCAAAATGATTCAAAAATCTTTTGAAATACTTCAATTCTTTATTAACACATAACAAGCGATTATAGTTCAAATTAGTTACCTTTTAAAAACCACAAGTATTTTCTTACCAACATAAAGTTGTTTATAAGACTTCCATAAAGCGTTATAACACTTTATGTTTTAAACAATCAAATACATTTAGCACGTATGCGTCTGCGTACTACATAGTTCACACATATCATGCTAGAAGAGATAGGAAGAGGTTCACATACCTCGCGGCGAGTATCGACTAATAGCAAAGCGCTCAGTACTTCCAAGCGTCGGCTACTCCTTAAGCCAAGTAGATCGCGTCTGCGTAGTACTTGACCTATAAGGCCACAAGTGACATTAACATTTAGGTCTAATCGTAGAATATTCTCTGAAGAATTCGGCACCTCCCCATGACAGCGTAAATCTCCTCCTCTATCGAGATCGGCTACCAGCCAACCGGGGTTATACATCTAACCTAGCGGGTACAATTCTACTTCACGGTACTACTACACAAGTCTCATGTCTGACCTTTATGTAATTCTGATTCGGTATTCTTCTTTTATTAGGGCTTAAGTCAAGACATTGCCGATAACTATATTGATTACTATATATAGCATACTTCACTATATAATCTAACAACATGTAATTTCCAATTACAATAGAGGACAAGATATTTACCTCGATAAGCCGTAATTATCCAAGTATAAAGTCGATCACAGGCAATCGTTTAGCTCGACTCAGGCGCTCAACCCGCTCTAAACCACCCTTAGAAGTTCTAACCAACTACACAATACTTCAGCGGACTATGGAGATTTTCCTAGGGTTTCGGTTTTGTAATGACGGGAAGTATAATAGTATTTAGGCTTTTAGTATAGGTATAACCTTAGAATACTACAAGATATCGGCTAAGGTAATTTGGGCATTATAACAATACTTTTGAGAGTATTTCTACCAAGAGAGGGGGTATATCTGAAAGCAACTAGGCTAGGGGGTACCCCACACACTACTAGGAGGGGGTGTACCACCGGCCAAGGCCTCTAGGAGAGGGGAGGCCTCTTGGCGAACTTCGACACAAAGGAGGAGAAGATTTAACACTTAGGAACATTTAGGAATGGATGAATAAGTCTTCAAAGGGATGGGTATTTATAGGCCAAGTGAAAGCCAACCAATGGCCAAGATTGAGCCAAGTGCTACACAAGTGTAAGGCGAAGATTCACCCAGTACACCTTATCCATCTACCACGCAACCAACACAAAATATCCTACCTACTCCAGCCCAAATCGTCCATAATGCCGTCAAGGTGTTCCAATGAGAGGGTGACAAGTGTAAGCCCTCTTGTTGGTCAAAATGTTCGTCTCTCGGAAAAATCCATAAAAAATAAAATATGGCATAATGGAAATTCCCCTACGAATTGTGAAAGCGTTTGCGAAGCGACTCTAGCAGGGTGTTGTGCACAAAATTAAATCGGCCAAGCCTACTTTGCCTACTCGAGGCTTTAAACTTTTATCGTGCGCCCTCGTACATACTGCGGAAATACGGTATAACATTCTCCCCTCATAGAAACATTCGTCCGAATGTTCCTTAAGAATCTCAAAACAAGCGGCGGTATAGTCCTCATCTGCTATACTTACGAAAACAATCACGCCACGCGTAGCCACGGAACCAACTTGCGCAAAGTACTTACCTTCAAGTCCACGAGGACACACCTCTAACATCACAAGCGCTCCGTCAAGGGTCTAAAATATAATTTCTTCGCACTTTCTCCACAAAAGAAATGATCACATCTACGCCGCCATACACGCTCGCTTCTTCCCTTCGTGTACCGCTTCCGTACACTCGAATTCTTACCACATGATACCACTTTTGTCACTTTGCGGCGCATAAACCTTCTCGGCGACCCGACAAATGGTGCCGGATGCGTGTGATCGCTGCGGTGTCGTACTCCCAAACTCTTAATCTTTGCTTGATTTAGAAACTTCGAGTTACTATCTCTAAGGTCATCATTAGCGGGAACACTCTGGATGGATCTCGATACTTTCGAACATAACAATCTGAAAGAGGACATCTTGCCTCCTAAGTCGGATGGCAAAAGCTAACATATAGGCAACTGGCCTATTCTTCACATGAACTCAAAGGGCCCCAAAACAACTCGGGCTAAGTTCCTCTGTTTCGAACTCGTCACACGACCGGGGTGGTACCTTCAAGAAGACCGTCGTCACTGAACTCTGGCGTCGTCGCCGATTATCCGTCACGATTTCCTGCGGTGCTAGAACTTCTTCTAGACAAGCTTCGTGACCACGATCTGCTTGGAACAAGCTGAACCAGTATGCGAACGCGCCAACATCGAACCAATCGACCGGCAACTTACACTTCCACCCTTACAAGGCTTCATAAGGCGACATCTGAACACTGAAATGGTAGTTAAAAACATTTCCCTCTCCAGGAGACAACAATCCCCACAACTACCTCTGAAATCCAAACAGCTGGCAGAGGCGAATGCGGTCTGAGACTCGGCGAGTTCTTAACCTTGCACAGTAAAACTTTCGGAAACAAAAACAGTAGTACCACAGGCTCCTTTATGCGTCATAAGGTGAAGGTAGGCACCGTGCGACCTTACAACCTTTACGGTAAAATCAACAACTGCGAGTAAGCGTCTTTGCTAGAAGACAAGGCGGTGACCTCGCCGGCCCGACCAGCTGGTCGAGCGCGTCCACGAACTTCGTATCTTTGGTTAACTAAACTTGGGCCTAACACCCTCACGGCCTAACACAGGCGGGACCACGCGGCCTGACCCGCGCCAAACCTACGCGGGTTGACCAGCGTGGCCTCAACCCGACCGTGGCGCGCATGATACTAGCTCCCGATCCGGAACAATCTCGCTAATCACGTTTGAAAACCTAGCGGTCTTCTGGCTCGACTACCTCTTTCAAATCACGCTACTCGAGGACTTATCCATAAACATAGCTGCGTGCACTATGCGCTCAGATAAGGATCAAACATAACACTACACCTTTACTCGAGGCGGCGCACCTCTAAGGTTCCTCTGCGTAAAACTCTAAGGCCGCGCTTTCTCTATCCCCAATCTTCCCGGTTACTAACCATGATTTCTAATCACAAATATTAACACCTTGCTATCAAAACATAGCACTTATGCTATACCCGTCTTATCACATCTTTGAACTACAGAGGGTTAAGGATATGCACGAATCTCTTCTTCACTCCACTAGTCGTTCTAATCAAACTGCCGTAGAGCGTAGCTAAGGAAGGTGACGAACTACCGCGATCACGAAGGCTAAGTCCTCCTGCAGGACACTCTTTCGACAACGGACCACGGCGGTCATAGAGTACAACAAGTCACGAACTAAAAGGCGACATTCCGGGATGGCGTCATCTGTAATGAGCGGAAGCCACAGGTTCGACCAACTCCTGCGTACCGAGCGTCACGAAATCCGTGGAAGACCACTCTGCGTTGTGGATGTGCATAATCGAATCTCTTTGGTGAGGTATTTCGCCTCGAAAGTTACCAAAGGACCTTCTTTGCTCTGGCCTCTGCTGTCGTCCTTGGTTAACGTCGATCTCTACGTTTCTCGGCTGCGTGTATAAGCTCGTTACGAGGCCATGCTCAGCCTAAGCGAAGAACTACTCTTTGCACAACCCTGCGTTGATATTCATCAAGACTCGCGGTACATCGGTATACTCTCGGTAGTTAAATCCATAGCTAATGTAGGTCGCCTCTTTGCAATCCATATTCTCTGTTCTGATCGTGGGCGAAGGTTCAAATATCATGGCGCGTGGAGCTGCGCCGCCGTGCTAAACTTTCTTGGGGCTAGTGATGTCGCGAAATCCCGAATGAAGCACCTAACTCGGGTGATGATTGGGCACATGCCTCGTAACCCTCACGAACTCTACTCGCGGCTCCGCCATTGCCTTGCCTCACGGGCGGGTTTGCCCTCTGGCGGAGGCATAGCGATAAGAAATAATTTCGTCGGAGGGTCGACTTACAACACGGCTACAGGCACGATCTCGAGTGAGAAGAATGAAACCAATCCTAAATACCTATAGCCTCACGATTATTGATGTGGTGCACAACAGCGATAATCGAGACTCTCTTGAATCTGATGCGTAGACACTTTCAGAGATTAAGCGCTGCGATACCACTTTTGTCACGACCGATTAAGACGTGGTAGTGCCTACCGGGCACCTAGTGATACAACATCAGTGTCGTGGAACATAAAGCGATACAAGACATATTATGAAATATGAAACAATAATCGAGAAAAACTTGCCTTTCGGCGTATATGTAAATAACAACTTTTTCAACATGAGCAGTTTAATCCTTTTACAAACCACACTTGTGATTACTACAGACCTACAGAATGATATGACAACAATGGCGGGACGGGGCCCTTGAAACCACGAATGTAAACACTTACTACGACGGGGACTATACGTGATAAGCCTCGGAGAAGCGGGCTTCCCAAGCTGGCGTGACCACGAGGCTAGGATCAACGGCGGTGTACCTCGACTGCGGCATGAGCGCGGCCGAAGGAGGTCGATACAAGTGCAGAGTATGTGAAACTAAAAATCGTAAATGAAATCATAATAGTCTATAAAGCGGGAGACATGTATGATAAGCAAACTACGATTCCTGACAAATAGCGATCGTATCAAGTCGGGAACTCGCGCCTCAAAGTTATCACAATAAAACCGTGCGGGGCAAATGCGAAGGCATGGCCAGCTACTAAGACCCACGATACCAAAATACCACAAAGCGTATTAGAGGTCTTTCTAGGCGCGCATGTCGAAGGCGGCCCGCTCGCCGCAATATCAATGTGCGCGTCTATCCACTGGAACTCGCGACTCGCGTAGGTCATGCGGACCGCGTGAGGTATTCCTCGAATCATGGTCCTGGACCGCTGAGGTATACCCGCGTCGAAGGCGGCTAACCCTCGGTATCCGCTAGGCTCCGCGACCGCGTAGTCTCAAAAGACCGCGTAGTCTCAGCGGACCGCGTAGGGAATCCCGCGTCGGGCTAAACACCGGAATGATCAATCACGGAGCTACCGCTCCGCGTAGTCACGAGGACCGCATAGGTCGTAAAGACCGCATCAAGGGTGGCAAGCCCTCGGTATAATAAGTCAAAGGGTATGTGATACAATAATAGTACAGCGGGCTTAACGTTTAACAACGTAAGCCTGACAAGAATGACCTTACATCACGATCACACAAGATACTAACACGCGTAGCATCCTAACATTTTCACTTATCACATCAACGAAAGTATTTACAAGGCTATCTCGAACCGGACAATCAAGTTATTCACACAAGGTACCTTAAGCTAACAAGTTCGGGTATCTGCCACTAAAGGACTTGTCATTAAATCTTTTAAAAGATCAGTTGCTTTCACATAAGTCACACAATACAGTAGTATAAAATAGAGTATGTCTTTTTAAATACCAAAACACTTACCTTTGTAAAATCAAGTAACAACATTATTTTCCAAGCGTCGAGTTTGCCTAATTTCAAATGTTCACGTTTCTTATTTTAGAAAGGTTTAGTAGTTCATAGTCTTATTCATTTAAGAATATAATTCTCTTTTAAACAATCGAGAAACATAAGTCTTATATGTGAGTAGGATATTCTTGTTTATAACAATCTTATTACTGGTAGTGATCTAGGAAATATCATTTTGTCGTCTTAGCCATGCGGATGGAAGTTTCTCTTGGTTTTAATAATACTTAATTAGTCAAAACATTTCCTTTTATTAGCAGCTGCGATGGTTTGTCGATACACATTACGATTTCGAAATCGATAAAACATTCTTAAGCCGTTATACTGACTTCCCGTAAAGCTAGTATAACTCTTAAGTTTTCACAAACCAAGTATTACTTCTTTCAAAATGATTCAAAAATCTTTTGAAATACTTCAAGTTCTTTATTAACACATAACAAGCGATTATAGTTCAAATTAGTTACCTTTTAAAAAACCACAAGTATTTTCTTACCAACATAAAGTTGTTTATATGAGCTTCCCATAAAGCGTTATAACACTTTATGTTTTAAACAATCAAATACATTTGCACGTATCGTCTGCCGTACTACATAGTTCATACGTATCATGCTAGAAGAGATAGGAAGAGGTTCGCATACCTCGCGGCGAGTATCGACTAATAGCAAAGCGCTCAAGTACTTCCAAGCGTCGGCTACTCCTTAAGCCAAGTAGATCGCGTCACGCGTAGTACTTGACCTATAAGGCCTGGCGCTTATTAACATTTAGGTCTAATCGTAGAATATTCTGAGAAAATTCGTGCCTCCACACATGGCGGCGTAAATCTCCTCTATCGAGGCCGGCTACGAGCCAACCGAGGGGGTTATCATCTAACCTAGCGGGTACAATTCTACTTCACGGTACTACTACAGCGAGTCTCGTAATGTCTGATACATGTAATTCTGATTCGGTGTCTTCTTTTATTAGGGCTTAAGTCGCAAGACATTGCCGATAACTATGTTGATACTATATATAGCATACTTCAACTATATAATCTAACAACATGTAATTTCCAATTACAATAGAGGACAAGATATTTACCTCGATAAGCCCGTAATTATCCAAGTATAAAGTCGATCTGGGCAATCGTTTAGCTCGACTCAGGCGCTCGACCGCTCTAAACCACCCTTAGAAGTTCTAACCAACTTCACACAATACTCAACGGACTATGGAGATTTTCCTAGGGTTTCGGTTTTGTGACAGCGGGAAGTATAATAGTATTTACGGGCTTTTCGTATAGGTATAACCTTAGAATACTACAAGATATCTGGCTAAGGTAATTTGGGCATTATAACAATACTTTTGAGAGTATTTCTACCAAGAGAGGGGTATATCTGAAAGCAACTAGGCTGGGGGTACCCGGCGGCCACACTACTAGGAGGGTGTACCCTCGGCCAAGGCCTCTAGGAGAGGGAGGCCTCTTGGCGAACTCAACACAAAGGGAGGAGAAGATTTAACACTTAGGAACATTTAGGAATGGATGAATAAGTCTTCAAGGGATGGGTATTTATAGGCCAAGTGAAAGCCAACCAATGGCGAAGATTGAGCCAAGTGCTACACAAGTGTAAGGCGAAGATTCACCCAAGTACACCTTATCCATCTACCACGCCAACCGACCAAAATATCCTACTACTCGTAAGCCAAATCGTCCATAATGCCGTCAAGGTGTTCCAATGAGAGGGTGACAAGTGTAAGCCCTCTTGTTGATCCAAAATGTTTAAATCTCTCGGAAAAATCCATAAAAATAAAATATGGCATAGCGGAAATTCCCTACGAAATGTGAAAGCGTTGCGTAAGCGACTCTAGCAAGGTGTTGTGCACAAAATTAAATCGGCGAGCCTACTTTGCCTACTCGAGGCTTTAAACTTTTATCGTCGCCCTCACGTACATACTGCGGAAATACGAGGTATAACAAGCGATCTAGATCGCACCTGACCCGGCTCGAGCACTCTGCCGTCCTCGCCGCGGCGGCGAGTTTTGAGGCGGACGGGGCCCAGGGCTTGGGCGTCGAGTAGCGAGAGTCTTGGCGATCAGGACCACCCGGTGTGGCGATCACGGTAGATCCCATTACGGGAAGTGTGGTACTACTTTTGGAGCTTATTCTGATTGTAGCGTGATGTCGATTTGCGAGTATCGGCCGAAGCGTGGCGGTGGTAGGGCTCGGCCTTGAGTTCTATTGCCGTTTCATCATCTCCTACGATTACTCGCCGGGCTGGGTGCTCGTAGGTCGGCCAGGTGTGGCGGAGTCGTGGCTCGGGTCGATTCTAGCGGTCCTCGAACGCATTTATGCTTTGTCGGTAAGCGGGATCGGGAGGCCTCACGATGTCGTCACGGTACCTTATCGATTTAGGTTTGATGTTTATGCCTTGATAGATCCGGGTTCTACTCTGTCTATATATCTCCCTTGTTGCTAGTAGGATAGGGATAGAGCACGAGTCCATAGATCCTTCGAGGTAGCTACGCGATGGGTGATTCGATGGTAGCTCGGCGGGTATATAGAGCTTGTCTGTGACCATTCTGATCGTCGGACCACCGACTTGATAGAGTTGGAGATGATTGACCGGCGTGATTATGGGGATGGATTGGCTAGCTTGCACTACGCCAATGTAGGCTGCGAGAGAGAAAGTAATGCAGTTCCGGTTTCTGAGGAGCGGTTGTTGAGTGGGAGAGCACGGTATCGTAGGGGTAGGTTTATTTCTACCTCAAGGCTAGGAAGATGGTGCGGAAGGGTATATCTACCATCTCGTTCGGGTGTTTGATCACGAAGGCTGCGGTACCAGATTTTGATCGATTCGATGGTCGTGAGTTCCCAGGCGTGTTTCGGATGACCTCCGGGTATCCCTCACGAGAGGGAGATTGAGTTTGTATTGACATATTGCGGACACTCGGCCTATTTCCATTCCGCCATACGAGAATGGCACTGCCGAGTTGAGAGAGTTGAAGGATCGGCTTAGAGATTTCTTTGGAGAAGGGCTTCATCGGGCCTAGTGTTTCTCCCAGGAAGCGCTTGTGTTCGTGAAGAAGAAGGGCGGGGCAGCTGCGCATGTGTGTTGATTCTGGCGGTGAACAAGGTGACCATTAAACGAATACCCTTCCCATGATTGATGATTTGTTCGACGCAGTTGCGAGTGCGAGATGTTTCTCAAGATTGATCTGCGATCGGGCTATCATCAGTGCGAGTCGAGAGAGGTGGATGTCCCTAGATGCATTCGGACCCGACGGGCATTATGAGTTGAGTCATGTCTTTTGGGTTGACGATGCTCGGCGGTATTCATGGATTTGATGAACCGAGTGTTCAAACCATTTTGGACACGTTTGTGATAGTGTTCATTGATGATATCTTGGTTTATTCGCTCAGGCGAGGAGCATGCGGAGCATTTGAAATTTGTCTTGTGAGTTCTCGAGACCGGTGATGCGCCAAGTTTTCCAAATGTGAGTTTTGGTTGACTTGATGGCGTTTCTTGGGCATATTGTCGGGGTGATGGCATTCAGTGGATACGGCCAGATCGAAGTCGGGACTTGGCCTAGACCTCTTACTCCGGCGAGGTTCGCGATTTTACGGGCCTTGCGAGGATATTATCGGCGGTTCGTAGAAGTTTGCTTCTATCTGCACCATTGACTAAGTGACTCGGAAAGCGGCCAAGTTTGATGGTGATGCTTGTGGCGGGGTTTCGATTCTTTGAAAGAGGTAGCGGCCGCCCGTTCTTACTCTTCGGAGGTCGGATGGTTATGTCGTGTATTGTGATCGTCGGGCATCGGGTTGGGATGTGTGTTGATGCGACATGGCGGGGTTGTAGCATATGCATCCGGCGGTGAAGAAACACGGAGGAACTACCCGCGTGATTTGGAGTTAGCGGTAGTAATTCGCTTTGAAGATCTGGAGGCACTATTTGTATGGGGTTCACGTGGATATTTATACAGACCACAAGAGCCTCGGTATATCTTGACAGAGGAGCTGAACTTACAGCGAGGCGGTGGTTAGAGTTGCTTAAGGATTACGATGTTGATATCTGTACCACGGGAAGGCCAATGTTGTGAGATGCTCTTAGTCGTAGGTCGATGGGAGCCTATCGGATGTGCAGCTAGAGAGGAGGACATGGTTCGTGATTTGCATCGATTAGCGAGCCTTGGTGTCCGTTTGATTGATTACGATACTTGATGGGGTTAGAGTTAGTAGGTGGCGAGTCTTCCATCGTCGAGGAGGTGAAGAGGCAACGATTCGAGGATCGGCTTTGATTCGATATCGTGTCTGACTCTTACGTGAGGCAAGGGTCCTTTTGGTAGCACGATGGGGTGCTAAGGTTTGAGGCGGTGTGTGTTCGGATGTTTGAGGACTTGTGGAGTTCTTGGGGAAGCACCAGCGGCGCGTTACTATCCGTCAAAGTCGACCAAGATGTACCACGACCTTAGATCGTGTATTGGTGGGATGGCTTGAAGAGGGGCGTTGCGAGTTCGTAGCTCGGTGCCGTGTTGTCGGTGAAGGTAGAGCACGGAGGCACGGTGGTTTATTCTGAGCGTTTGAGATCCACGGAAGTGGGAGGTAATCAACATGGACTTCATCGCGGGATTACCGCGCTTTCGGAGGAGACATGATTCTATGGGTTATCGTCGGCCGGTGAAATCAGCCCACTTTCTTCCGTCGGGGCGACTTTCGGTGAGGATTATGCGGACTTTATATCAGTGAGATCGTCAGTGCATGATCCCCTGCCGATCATATCGACGAGAGCCCGGTTCTGGCTAACCGGAGTCCTTCGAGGGTTTAGGGGCGAGTGAGCACAGTGCGCATTTCATCCGCAGGCAGACGGACGGCGAGCGCATTATCGGACTCTTGAGGATATCTTTGCGAGCTGTGTTATTGACCGATGGTAGTTGGGAGGATCATTTGCCTCTAGTTGAGTTCGCGTATAATAATAGCTACCACTCCGGTATTGATGGCGCCTTATGAGGCCTTGTATGGGAGGAAGTGCGAGATCGCCTATAGGTTGGTTCGATGTGGGCGAGTGCGGCTAGTGGGGCGATTTGGTGACCGGCGATGGATAAGGTGAAGCTTATCAAGGCGGCTATTGACAACTCGAGTCGGCCAGTCGTATGCGAGATCATCGTCGTCGGCATCTTGAGTTCGAGGTTCATGATTGGGTTTTCCTAAAGGTGTCACCCATGAAGGGTGTGATGAGATTCGGGAAGAAGGGGCTTCGGCCCTAGGTACATTGGGCGTTTGATTGTCGCGAGGTAGGCAAGGTTGCCTATGAGTTGGATCTGCCGTCCGATGGAGCGGTGCATCCGGTTTTCACGTATCTATCTTTGAGAGATGTCGGGGATCCATCTAGGTACACGTTAGCGATGTCGGTGTAGGGGTTATCGTATGAGGAGATTCCATAGCGATAGTCGATCGTCGGGTTAGGCGTCTGCGGACGGGCGTGGCTTAGTCAAAGTCTTGTGGCGGAGCGAGCTCGAGGAGGAGATGACATGGGAAGCCGAGGAGGACATGAGGCGAAGTATCCTCACCTATTCCCACCTCCGGGTAATGCACTTTCTTACTTGTAAATTTCGTTATCGTTTCTACCTAAGTGTTGCTCTGTGGCGTGTGTGGCATTTACAAGCTGTTTAAGTTATGAAGAATCTTATCGTTAAGCTCTTGGGAAGGAACATTCGGGACGAATGTTTCTAAGGAGGAGAATGTTATACCGTATTTCAGGAGTATGCGTAAGGAATACGTGCAAAAGTTTAGCCTTAAAGTTTAGGCTTGGGCGATTTTTGGGCACAACTCACAAAGCGAATAGTTTTTAGGCGAAGCGTTTCCCACGGCTTTCGTAGGGTAAATTCGGCTATGCCATTTCTAATTTTGCGGATTTTCAGAGGCGAAACATTTTGGACCAGCGGGAGGCGACACTTGTCACCCTCGATTGATAGACTTGAAATCGTCCATTTGGACGATTTGGACTATAGTGAACACGTTTTTGTGCCTTGTGCACAAGTCGAGGAGTTGGTAGGATATTTGTGTATAGTTAATCCTCACTACACTTGCCTTGCACTTGTCTTAATCTTGGCCATTGGTTGGCCATTCTTGACCTATAAATACCACCAGAGATGAAGAGTTCTTCATCCACAAATCTTTCAAGTCTTGAAAATCCTCTCCTCTCCTTGTATCCTTTTAGTCAACACCTCCCCTCCTTGAAGGCCTTGGCGAATACACCCCAGCCTAGCCAAAACCTACCCCCACTTGGTAGAAAAGTTGCCTTCTTGTATTGTTATAATGCCCAAAATACCTAGCCCAAATACCTTAGTACTTAGTAGAAGTTGTGAAGAACTTCTAAGGTTTCCTTAGACATACAACTTAGGAGCAAAACCTTGCTCGGTAGCGACTTTTCTAGGATATTATTGGGCTTACAGGGTAACTAATCCTAACCCTCTTTTGAATTAGAGAATACTTCTTTGTAGTATAAGAATAAGTATAAATACTTAGAAGAATATCAGAATAGAATTGGTATTACCACAGTGAAGGGTTTAAAGAAGAATAATCAAAGCTGTACTTACATAGAATTTGTTTTCCTGATGAACTTATATAACTCACCGGGTAGGGAAGTGCTGCCCGACTTTCCGTAGAATTGTGAACCCTCTGTTTAGAATGACCTTGAGTAGTCTTTGATAGATATACGTGACTATTATAAGTGACTCTCTGCGTAGCGACATATTGACTCGGCGGTGGTTTTATTTGAGAAGGTATGTGATTCTTCCTAAAGCATGATATTTTACAATATATAGTCGGTAGGCGTACATGTGTTAACTAAAATATAACTACGGCAATGTCTTTGACTTAAGCTGAATAATACTTACGGCAATGCCTGGCGGCTTAAGCCCGAATAACACTTACGGCAATGCCTCGCGGCTTAAGCTGAATAATAAAGATCGAAAGCATTTCAAAAGAATCTTTGAATCATTTTTATGAAGAGAACTAATTGGTTTTAAGCGAAGCTTAAGAGTTATACTAGCCTTATGGGAAGTTAAGTATAACCACTTAAGATTGATAAAAAGCAGTTTGCCTATGTGTTTATAACGGACTTATATTGAATTGTGAAAGAATAATAAGATGGTTTGATAAGTAGACATGATATGATGCTATGTGTGTTAGTGTCTTATGCGTTTGTGAAAAGAGTATTCTTGTTGTGCTTATGTTGTTTAAAGATAATTTATTATGTTAGTGTACCATCACTCGCCTCTTGAGATGATCACAGGGGTTAAGGCGCCTCCGATGCGGGGTAGCCTCGGTGATGCAGGACCGTGATTCGAGAATACCTCATGCGGGTCGGGGCCTGTGCGGGCTACGAGTTCGAGTTAGTATGCGGGGTTATGCCTCATGCGGTCATGTGGCCATGCGGACAACGAGTCGGGGCGATGCAGGAGTAGCTACCTCGATGCGGGGTTATACCATGCGGGCCCGTGAGTGGCCTATCACGGACTCGAGTCGAGATTAGGCTTGCGAGTGATATCTGGCGAGTGGCCTTGAATCATTCGCGACCTAGAAAAGACCTATTACGGTTACCTATTGTTGCTCTTGTTTGTGATGTGGCATGCGGTTCCTTGGTTGTTTCATACATACTTGCAAAACTATTTTTAAAATGATATGTTTCATTTAAGTATTTCTGATTTCATATACTTAGTACTGTTTCTTGACCTCCTTGAGGTGCGTTCATCACGCGGTAAGTGGCAAGCAGTGCTAGATCCATTCTTAGGATCTACGTTGGTGTGGGAGCTCCATCTTTTTAGGAGGCTCTACTTTTGGGTATGATCTCCTGTTGTAGATAGTTTTGTCTGATCGGTATGGCGGGGCCTGTCGCCATAGTTGTATATTTCCTTAGAGGTATGTAGTCATGTTTATGCGATGTCGGATGTAGCTGCTAAACCATGTTTATATATGTATCCGAAAGCGATGTTTTCTCCATAAAGCGTGTCTTATTTTATAAAGCTGTTTCATGTCTTGCTTTATATTTCCGTTGATTACTACGATGTATGACTACTTGGGTGCCGTGAAGGCACGATCCACGAGCCGGGCGAATGCGTGTGAAAAATCCGTAATTGGTTAAAATATTATAAACATAAAATTTCCCCAGAGTTGAATCTTTTCCGTTGGAAGTTCACAATTTCATCCTTAACCTAATTAGGGCTTATACATTTCAAATGCGTCCTCCTCATACATACTGCGGAACTACGAGTATAACATTCTCCCCGCCAGAAACATTCGTCCCTAATGTTCCTTCTAGATTCAATTAAATCGAAGACATAGTTATGCTTAACAAACAATTTGCAAATGCCACGCATGGCCACAATACAACACTTAGTACATATGATAATTATAATCAAGTAGGATAGTTAGTTACCTGGAGGTGTGGGGAATAAGTGAGGATCTTACGCCTCATGTCCCCTCTGCTTCCCACGTCATCTCCTCTACTGTTCTCGTTCCGCCATAAGACTTTGTGGAAGCCACGTCCTTTGTCGCGATCGCCTAACTTTGACGATCGAGTATCGTATGGGACTCTCTCATACGATAACTCCTCCGTCACTGAAATCATCAATTGGGTGCACTCTAGATGGATCCTCGATACATCTCCTCGCATAGAAACATGAAAAACCGGATGCTGCGCCTCGGATCGGACGGATCCAACTCATAGGCAACCTTGCCTGCCCATGGACAATCGATAAGGCCCGATATACCTTGGGTGAGTTTCTTCTTCCCAAATCTCATCACACCGCTCCGTGGTGGCACTTCAGAAAACAATCATCACCTCAAACTCCAAATGTCGATGCCGATGAGTCTGCATCGACTTATGTCGACTCGGTATCGATAACCGCTCACGGATAAGCTTCGCCTTATCGGCTGCTGTTTGTATCAAGTCTGGCCGACTAATCGCACCTCGCCACATCGAACCAGCCTATCGGTGACTGTACTTCCTCGATATAAGGCCTCGCAAGGCGCGCCGTCGGATCTTTGGAATGGTAGCTGTTATTATACGCAAACTCACTAGCGGCAAATGATCCTCCGGCTACCACGAAATCAATAACAGGCTCGCAAAGCATATCCTCGAGTGTGCGGATAAGATGCTGCGGCCGTCGGTCACGAGGATGGAATGCGATCGAGGCTCACTGCGTCCCTAAACCGCCGGAAAGACCTGCAGAAATTAGCGTAAGCGGGCTACTGCATGCGATATGATAGATATATGGACCCATGCGATCTCACGATCTCGGATGTAAAGTATAGCGTAATCCTCGGCGAAAAGGTCATCGGCGGGAAGAAAGTGGGCGGATTTCGTCGACTGTCGGCGATAACCGGATAGAATCATGCTTCGTGAGTGCGAGGTAACCACGTAATAAAGTCCATATTGATCACCTCCCACTTCCACGGAATCTCTAGCTGCAACAACCCACCAGGCCTGCGGTGCTCCACCTTGACCTGCGACAACGGGCGGCGACAAACTCTGCAGCGTCCTCTTGGGCCGTCCCACCAATAGCGGATCCGAGGTCGTGGTACATCTTTGTTGACCTCGGATGGATGAAGTAACGTCTTGTGTGCCTCAGAACTGCTGGCCGAAGTCCTGCAACCTCTGGAACACACACGCCCTCGAGCCTTAGCACCCCGGTGCACCTCAATGGACCGCTTCCCGCCACGAAGAGCCGTATCGCGTCTGTGTCAAAATCGGATCCTCATCACATCGCCTCTTCACCTCCTCGACGATGGAAGACTCGGCAACCTCTCGAACACAGACACTACTATCGAACCAATCAATCGAACTCGAGGCTCGCTAGCGGATGTAAATCGCGAGACCGTACTCCTGCAATTGCGCCTCGATAGACTACCCGTCGACCCACGACTAAGGCATACGCCACTACATTGGCCTTCCTGGGTGGTATAGGATATCGACATCATAATCCTTGAGTAGCTCTAACCACGTCTCGCCGTAAGTTCGGCTCCTGCGGTGAAGATATCTGGAGGCTCTTTGTAGTGCGTAAATATCCACATGAACTCCATACAAATAATGTCTCCGGATCTTGGCGTGAATCACGCGCCACTCTAAGTCATGTGTGGGTAGTTCTTCTCATGCTTCTTGGTGTCGAGATCGTAAGCTATGGCCTAGCCTCACGCGTCAACATCAAGCTCGATGCGGCGCATCACAATAAACCACATAGCCGTCTGGACCTGCGGAAGAGTAAGAAGCGGGGCGATCGTCAACCTCTCCTTTAGTGGCGGAAGCCTCCTCACAAGCATCCGTCCGCGAAACTTATTGCCGCCACGAGTCGGCTTAGTCAAAATCTTTGAAATAGAAGCAAACTTCTCTGAACCTCAGATAATACCTGCAAGGCCCAGCTCTGGCGCTCTGCCGGTGTAGTAGGTCTAGGCCAAGTCTTGATAAATCAATCTTTGCCATATCCACGAATACCATCGCCCAGACAATGTGCCTAAGAACGCCGAAGTCGGCCAAAACTCACGCCGAAAACTTGGCATACCGGCGGTCTGGAGAACTCGGCCAGTCCCAAATGCTCGCGTGCTCCCGCTTTGGCGAGAATAAACCAAGATGTCATCATGAATAACATCACAACGTATCAAAAATGGGTTGAACGCTCGGTTCATCAAATCCATAAATACTGCCGGAGCATTGGTCAAGCGAAAGACCTGACCCTGCACTCATAGTGCGTATCGGTCGGAATGCGATCTAGGGACACGTCTCCTAACTCGCACTTTGATGGTAACGGTCGCATGTCTATCTTGGAGAAGCATCTCGCACCGCAACTGCTTGAAAACGCGTCAATCACGGGGAGGGTATCATTCTTAATAGTCACCTTGTTCATTGCACATGTAATCAACACACCGTGCGTCCCATCCTTCTTCTTCACAAACAACGGCGCTCCCGGGAGAAACACTAGTGCGATGAAGCCGCTTCTCGGAAATCTCTCAGCTTGTCCTTCTACTCTCTCAAATCTGCAGGTTTCATTCTGGATGGCGGAATGGATATAGGACGAGTATCAGGCAGAATATCAATGCAAAACTCTATCTCCTCTCGGGAGGATACGGGAGTCGTGCGGAAACACGTCAGGAACTCTCGACTCTGGGCCCGAATGAAGGTGCGGTATCTCGGCCTCGATATTAAATACCGAATGAGATGGTAGATATACCCGCGCACCATCTTCACGGCCTTGAGGTAAGAAATAAACCTACCCCGGCGACACAATATTCCTCCCACCGATAATCGGTTCCCGAGCTGGAACCGTACCACTCTCTCTACGATCTGCATTGGCGTAGCGAAGCTAACTAATCCATACCCGTAATCACATGAAATCGGTCATATCCAACTCTACCAAGTCGGCAGGTCGACGGTGCATATAGTCCTTTGCAAGCCACATGCGCTCTGAGGGTATAACATTTCCCCTTAGAAACATTTGTCGAATGTTCCTTGAAGTCTCTAAACATACATGCTCGGTATAGTCTTCACTACTATACGAAACCAATCACGCCATCAATGGCCATAGTATATCATACAAATCCAAGCCAACGAGGAATCACCTCTAACATCACAAAAGCTCACACCCGTGGTCTAAAGGATACTCGCCCAGCATCTTCACTTTACAAAAGAAATGATCACAGTTCTCATAACACATTGTTCCTCTTCTTACTCGTCGTACCTTTCGTACACGAACTCTTTCTAGTACACATACCACACTTGATCACCGCTTCAATTTCCACAACCACAGGTTACCACTCCAACTTGGTCATTTACTAGCCTCAAATTCTCGAGGCCATTCCGGCCTTGGCGACTGATTCTGGTCGAACACGTCCACGAACACATCCACGATGGTTACCTAAACTTGGGCTTAGCACCTCGTGACCCTACCACTGGCGGGACCACCTCGAAGCCCGCCCAAACCGGGCTGCGGGTTGACGCGAATGGTCCTCAACCCACCATAATCGCACGGACTCTTGTTCCCCGATCCGGAACAAACTTTAATATACAAGTCCTGAAAGCTACCACTTTAATCTTACACAAACCAAGGAAAAATCCCTCAATACATTTCACGCATACCAAGTGTTTCGACAAAGACTAACCGTAAAATCTTTTTCTCAAGCGGCGCACATCTAAGGTCTAAACGTGTAATATTCTTAGGTTCAGACCTTCCTTACCCCGATACTTACCTTTCATCTAACCATGTTTTCTAAATCACAAATAACAACGCTATCCGGACATAGCATGATAATAAGATCATCATATCAAGCATACTAAACTCTGAGGTTAAGGATATACTGTATCTCCGCTTCACTCTAATCATAGGCACACGCCTGCAGCGGCATAGTTGTAGAAGGTGATGAACCAGCCATAGATCCAGTAGGCCGAGTCTACATCCGCGCTGCGGTGGACAATTTCGCAAATGGCCTGTGTCGCATGTAAAACAACCTCCCGAACCAGCGCGACACTTACATGGATTCTACCGCAGCGGCCACACCGAGGTAAGAGTGGCCTCATCGTCAATACCACTCCCGAAAACTGAACCCTTGGAGCCACGACTGCTCGCAGATACTCTGGATGCCAGGCGTGGAGAGACCGACCATCAGGCGAGGCGCATAACTAGTCTTCTGCTGAGGCGGTCCGCCTCGAAAGTCGCCAAAAGACCCTGCTGCTCTTGTCACGACCCGACCCGGGCGCGATCGATGCCTACACAGGGCACCTGTTGGTATACATCGGAGAGAATAGCGGTGAACATACATGAAACTTATAACATAAATAATGAGAAATTAAACCACGGGTTAGCCGATAAGGCTACCTTCTGACACATATATATACATAACAACATGATTTACATCACTTTCTTTTTACAAACCGACCACAATACGAGACTACGGACCTGCAAATTACAAGCTGCGGTGGGGCGGGCGCCGTACCCAGATGTACATAAGTCTACCACACGTCGAAACCGTACCAAAAGATAAGCCTCGGTGTGAAAGGCTTTTTCCAAAAGCGAGCAGAGATCCTAAGAGCGATCACCAACCTGTGTACTATCACTGCGGGCATGAGCGGCCCGAAGAAGGGATTACAGTGGCAGTATGAGCAGAAATAAAATGCAATAACCAAAACATATATGTATAAAAGAATGTCCTTTTTACTCCTGAAATCAATCATATATTAACTGTTCCTTTCCTCCTTTCGATAAGATTTAACAACATATTCTTACATACATACTTAAGAGTTTTAATCCAGTCTTCTTCACATAACTTACATATCTTACATAACATAATCCGGCCCATTTGCGGGACACGGTGTACTGATGAATCATGTGACATAATCCGGCCCGCCTGTGTGGCTCGGTGTACTGTGGAATCATGTAGCATAATCCGGCCCGCCTGTGGGGCTCGGTGTACTGTGGAATCATGTAGCATAATCCGGCCCGCCTGTGGGGCTCGGTGTAAGATAGCGTAACGGCCTATGTGTAGGCTCGGGGTAATATGGTGTAATCCGGCCTATGTGTAGGCTCGGTGTATCTCATAACGTAATCCGGCCTATTTGTAGGCTCGGTGTATCTCATAACGTAATCCGGCCTATTTGTAGGCTCGGTGTATCTCATAACGTAATCCGGCCTATTTGTAGGCTCGGTGTGATCCTTCCTTACACAACATTTTAAACCGTCTTATTACTTCTTCTTAAGTCGTCATAACAACTTCCCATAAAGCTGTTATAACAACCTTTCATTTTAGAGGACTTAAGACACTTTTATTCTTACAACATTTAGGAAAACGGGATCCAAAGATACTACGTACATACATACTTAAAAAGAATCGTATCGCTTAAAACTTCATAATCCTTAAAAGACAATCAAAGTTCTTAGTCTTCAAACTTCATAACATACTTCCTTTAAAGCCCAATTACTTATACAAAAACATATAAAGTTCCATACCTTCCAAAACCAAGTAATTTATTCCTTAAAATCATATAACTTCCACTTTTAAAATCAATCCCCTTTTCACATATAAATTCAAGTCATTTTGAACATAAAATCCACTTACTTACTTTAACAAATCAAGACACATAGCCTTTAAATCAAATCTCATAACTTCAACCGTTCTTACTAACGTCTCCCATAAGACCTAGTAAGGACTTAGGACAATTTAAACATACTCTTAACTTAGATTCAACAATGTAAATACTTCTTAACTTCTAAGAGTAGAAGGAATCTTGAAATACTATCATGGAGATTTCATCGTAGGATCATGCCAAAGAAAGAAGAGGTTCACATACCTCGCGACGATTGTCGACAAGTAGTAAAATGCTCCAAGGTACTTCAACCTTGAGCTATTCCATTCTTCAAGTAGGATACGCTATACTTAGTTCTTCAACCTATCATGGTCGCAATCGTCCATTAACCTCTTACTTGAACATAGAATATTCTAAGTGCTAAGTCGCCAAATTCTCTGAGAAAATCGGACACCTCCTTTGTTTCTACTTACTTTGCCACCTTTTTCAAGGCGAAATACAATAACCAACAGCCTCGATTGGCTCGACAATATAGAAGGTAGTCGATACAAATGAAAAAACTAAATGACTGATTGGCTCACGATTTAGAAAGTAGTCCAATACAAATGAATAACAAACTAAAAGTCCAAATTCGTTACCTTGAGTTCAACCATACCAATTCTTATCAAATTTCCATTTCAATCCAAATTGTTAACATAACATGATATCAAGTCACATTTGATTAAAACTACCAAAATCTTCAAATCAATAACATGCGACGATTCTAATAACGACAAATTGAAATCCAACTTAACGGCTTACATTACATTCGGATTTCCAAGGCTACAATCAATCCACAATCCTTATAAACTTCTACATATCAACTTCATGCTAGCAACACGTAAAGCTAACAACAATGATATAAATATATAATCTTGTAACACATTAAAGGACAAGATTATACCTCAGCGAATCTTAATCCAATTCCAATCCAGAAGTCGCTCATAGCGGTTTAGATCCTCTCAAGATACTTGAATCCGCATTGAGACCCTTAGAACCATACCAACAACTTTCCTTGACTTCCAATCCAAAACCTAGAAAGACAACTAGGTTTCGTTTTGCGACTAACAGTAAACTCTCTTTTTCCGGGATTTTCTATTGAGATAAACACACTACCCTCAAGAACCTTGGTTTAAAGTGTGGAGTTGAATGGACAAGGAACAAATTTTTTCCTTTTCAAGTTGATGGAACGAGAGACTCCTCTTGAGCTCTTCAATTTTTCATGAAATTTTCTAAGTGTTGGACACACTCTTGCTACTAGTAGTGTTATATAGCACGTTGGAGGGTTAAGATAGGAACAATTGGGTGGCTAGGATAAGGTCTTAGCAAATATCAAGCTAGTGGTCCCGTTGACTTAAGTCAAACATGTCAAGATTGCTACTTGCAAGACTTAGTCATCAGACTATGGTCGATGACCATTTTGGCCATGCCTATTTCGTCGAGGCATCTCGAGGGGGTGACACGTGTCACCTCCCATTAAATCTAATATTACGTTTTGACAATTCCATAATTAGATAATTTTTACAAGTCTCAAATCTTAACACTTGCGAGCTCTTACGTACTACCTTAAAACATGTCTTGTAAATACGGTGTAACATTCTTCCCCTAGAAACATTCGTCCCGAATGTTCTTTCGAGCTCAATCTATCATTCCTTGGCATAGTCTCGTAAACTTGCACTTAGCAAAACCTAATTATGCCACATATGGCTAATATACCGCTTGCATATTTATCCATCACAAACCAAAGCGAGAAACAATCCATAGTGTGCGTCATCACTATATACTCGCATTCGAGGCCTAAAAGATTATCTTTCGCACTTCCAACTTACTTCTAGCATCGTGTAACGCCCGAAACCGGGCAGTGCCTTACCGGGCACCTAGTGATACAACATCGAGAAAATCAGCGGAATATAAAACATGAATCATGAAACAAGAGATATCATAACTAAGCAGGCCAACCAAGCGATTTGCCTTGGTGTATATACATAAACCCGACGATTATCCTTTTTACAAACCACCGCGCAGCGATTACTCTGACCTCTAAGATTTATACAACAACTATGGCGGGGCGGGGCCCGCCGTACCACGAATGTACAAGAACCTACAACTCGGGGAACACATACAAAGATAAGCCTCGACGAAAGCGGAGCTTCCATGTTGAAAGCGTGATCCTGGCGGGGATCGGCGGCCCGATGTACTTACTGCGGCGTGAGCGCGGCCCCGGAGAGGTCGATCTGAGTACCAAGTATGTGGCGTAAAAATCGTAAATGAAATCATACTAGTCTATATAAAGCGGAGACATGTATGATAACCAAACTCTGATTCCAACATAACAATGATCAAGTCGAGGACTCACGCCTCAAAGTCACCACTCAAATATAACTATGGGTCTCGCGCCCGCCACATCCATCATGTTCGCATCATGGCCACGTGCCCCGGAATCTTGCATCGGTGTAGACATGTCCATGATGCAACAATAATAACAGGCCGCGTGCCACGTACCGGAATCTGCATCGGTGTAGACATGCCATGTACCTCAATAACCGTATCGGTGGTCAACCTGCGCGTGGCCACGTGCCCGGAATCTTGCATCGGTGTAGACCGTCCGTATGTTGCGATAATAACCATATATCGGGTAATCAACCGACGCGTGGCCGCGTGCCGGAATCTGCGTCGGTGTAGACATGTCCATGTTGCATCAACAACAAGCGATAATCAAAATGGAAACATACGTGGAATTCTCCATCACGCGACGCGTCCAGTAAGTTCTCGACAAGTCAGCGGCCGCCTGCGAGAGAGCGGTAACAGAAATACCACGCTTGCACAATAAGGCTATCATCACAAGCATAGGCAAGTTTCACAACAACAAGCATAGGCAAGTTTCACAACAACAAGCATAGGCAAGTTTCGCAACAACACAAGTACTTTCATTTTATGCCAAAGTCGGGTTTTAACCCCAGTACTACATCGTTAAGTTCTTTTAAAGAGATCCATTACTTTTATAAAGTCACGATACGTAGTATTAGAATGACCAACCCACATTCCTTTTCAAAATCAAGTACCAACATTCTTTTCCTAAGTTCGGTTGCCTAGTTTGATTACTCGAGCTTCCGTTTTCAAATGGTTTCATAGTTCATAAACTTAATCACTTGATTCCCTTTTTAGACCGTTTGAGTAATATATGTCTTCACGTGAGAGTAGGTTATTCTTGTTTACAACATTCTTATTCTGACCATGATCTAGAAAATGTAATATCATTTTGTCTCATCTTAGTTTCTATGCGGATGGAGGTTTCTCCGGTTTTTAATACGATATATAATTATTCAATACATTTTCCTTTATTAACGCTGCAGTGGTCTGTCGATACACATTCTGATTTCCGAAATCAGTAAAACATAAAACCAAGTACTCATTACTCACGAATGAGGTTTCACACAAACATCCACATTAAAACAAATAAGTTAAGTCTCTTATCTCATAAGATCAAGTCTCTTAACTTCTAACATCAGTAAACCATTTTCTTTACCTCTCTTAAGACATTATACCTAACTCCCCATAAAGCTAGTATAACTCTTTTTAACCTTTAAAACCAAGTGTTACTTTCCCTTCAAAACGATTTATAAATCTTTTGAAATACATCAAGTTCTTTATTATAACAAGCGATTTATAATTCCACATGATTACCTTTTAAAACCACAAAGTATTTTCTTACCTCATCATAAAATTTGTATAACCAACTTCCCATAAAGCGCGTTATAACACTTTATGTTTACAACAATCAAATACAATTCACACGTATGCGTCTACCGTACTACATAGTTCACACATATCATGCTAGAAGAGATAGGAAGAGGTTCACATACCTCGCGGCGAGTATCGACTAATAGCAAAGCGCTCCAAACGATCGGCTACTCCTCGAAGCCAAGTAAATCGCGCCACGTAGGTACTTGAACCTATAAGGCCACAGCGCCTATTATCATCTAGACCACAACGTAGAATATTCTGAGAAAATTAGCGTCTCCCCGCCACGGCGTAAATCTCCTTCTCTATCGAGGTAGGCTACGAGCCAACCGGGGTTTTACCGCCTAACGGGGCGTGTACAATTCTACTACGATAATACTACACAAGTCTCATGTCTGATCTATGTAATTACAGATTCGATTCGATTCTTAAATCTTGGGCTTAAGTCAAAAGACATTGCCACGATTACTAAGTATAGTTCTATATATAGTATACTTCAACTATATACTCTAACAACATGTAATTTCCAATTACAATAGAAGAACGATAGTGTTTACCTCGATAAGCCCAAAATTATCCAAGTATAATGTAAGCTCACGAGCAACGTTTAGCTCTACTCGAGTGCTCGATCCGGCTCCAAACAACCCTTAGAAGTTCTAACCAACTTCTACTTAAATACTTGAACCAATCATGAAGATTTTCTTAGGGTTTGGTTTGAGACTAAAGGGACAAAAGGTAGTATTTAGGACTACGTATAGAGGTAACTTTGGAATACTACAAGGTAAAAGGCTAAGGTATTTTGGGCATTATAACAATACTTGGAGGAGTATTTCAATACCACAAGGGGATGTATGTCTGAAACAACTAGGCTAGGGGGTACCCGGCTAGAACCTCACAAGGGGAGGGAGACCTCTCGGCGAGCTCCACAAAGGGGAGGGCTTGGGCCAATTTCAACACCTGAGGAGAGATTTCAAGACTTGGAAATGATTTTTGGATGAAGAAAGTTCATCAACTAAGGGGTATTTATAGCAAACCCAAAGGCCAACCAATGGCCAAGATTTGTAAGTGCAAGGCAAGTGTAAGGCGAAGATCAAGCCAAGTGCACCCACA
This sequence comes from Przewalskia tangutica, assembly GCA_029844215.1. Taxonomy (NCBI): domain Eukaryota; kingdom Viridiplantae; phylum Streptophyta; class Magnoliopsida; order Solanales; family Solanaceae; genus Przewalskia; species Przewalskia tangutica. The sequence continues at coordinate 347,080 of JAQGDG010000051.1, read as the reverse complement.
AAACACTCCACAAAACACTCCACAAAACAAGCCACAAAACTAGGCACAAAAGAGGAGCCAATCGTCGAGGCCAAGCCTTCACTTTGCCGTCGATGAGGGTGACAAGTGTCACCTCCCGTTGGTCCAAAAATGTTCGTCGCTCGGAAAAATCCGCAAAAATACTAAATGACATAGCGAATTTTCCCAACGTAGGTCGTGGAAGCGTTTAGTCGACGACTCTAATCGGCACTTGTGCCCAAATTTCGAATCGATGCCTAACTTAAGGCTCAAATTTCGTCACGTCGTCCATACGTGCATACTGCGGAAATACGGTATAACATTCTTCCGCCAGAAACATTCGTCGAATGTTCCTTCAATCTCAAAACAAGCGGCGTCGGTATAGTCTTCAGCTTTATCGTCACGAAAACAATCATGCCACGCCGGCCACAAAACACGCGTTCACTTATCCGCTTACTCGTAGTACTCGTCACGAACACTCGAACTCGTTCTAGTATCCGTACCACACTTCTATCAACGCTTCTGTTTCCAACCCTTGGAGTCACTACCTCCAAACTTGGTCATCTCACTAACCTTGATTTCCCCTAAGGCCATTCCCGGCCTTCACGAACTGATTCGATCGAACACGCCCACGAACTCATCGATGGTCAACTAAACTTGGGCCTAGCACCCTCGTGACCCTACCACTGGCGGGACCACCCGAACCGACCCCGCCTCAATCCGGCTGCGGGTTGGCCCGCAATAGCTGACCCGACCATCGCGCCAACTCTTGCTCGCCGACACGGAAAAAATCTTGCTAAATCACATCATGAAAGATACCACTTTCATTTACCCAACCCAGGGACTTATCACACAATACTTTCTAGGCATAAAATGCACTCTGACAAGAATCACTCGCAAAAAAAAATCTTGTACTCAAGACGGCCTTATATCTAAGGTCTCAACATGAAATGTCCTAAGGTTCATACTTTCCATGCCCCCAGGCTTACCCTTTCTCACCAACCAGGTTCCTAAATCACATTATAGCACAAAGCTATCCGAACATAACACTTAACACATCATTAACATCAATACATACAAGTATCTACAGGGTTAAGGATATACCTGAAACTAGGCGGTTCAAGGACCGCTAAAACTGGGAACTTCCACCGCGACCTCTACCGTGGCCCGCAACTGCTCTAGTAGTCTGTGCTATCCTACCAGCGCTACCCTTGGTGACGGTCTCGTCATATGGCCTGGCGCAAGAATAACAAGCTCCCTTGGTACTACGACACTCCCCGAAATGCGGTCTACCACATCGACCACACCGAGGTAGGGGTGACTGCATCTGGCCAACACCCCTACTCCCCTGAACATCTGAACCCTTGGAGCCCTGACCTGCTCCTGAAGACGGTGGAGGTACATAACTAGTCTGCTGCTGAGGCGGTGCGCCTCGAAAGTCGCCAAAATATCCGGCCGTCTTGGCCTTCCTGTGGCGGTCCGCTGCGTCGATCTGCGCTCCTCGCACCCAAGTGCGTGAGCACGTATGCGGGCAATGTCGCGGTGAAGAAACACCGAACAACTCTCGCTAGGTAATCATCGAGCCTGTAACATATCGGTGCACTCGATCCTCCATACTAGCTACTAATGCGGAACATCTGGGCCAATGAGTCGAACTCCACATTGTACTCCCGGTATGCGCGGTCGCCTCAACATCAAAAATCTGCCGGCCGAGCCCTCGCCGCGTGGAGGCGAGAAATGTGCGGAAGGCCCCGAAAACTTCGTCCCAAGCGGTGGAAGTGCATGCTCTCCCGGAAAGCTCCACGAGTCAAACGATCATTGCGGTGTCGCGCGATGCGAACAAATGTCACGACTCGGTCACGAAGCCTTGATCACCCGCGTGATCCTCTGCAGCGACGGATGAACTCCTGCGGATCATCCTCGGCCTCGACGTAAAACTCGGGCGGGCTCTGACTAAGAAATCCGCGACCTCAGCCCATGCGCCCTCGGGTGCACTACAGTCTTTGCGGAGCTGAGCTGCTGCGTCGGCCTATCCTCATATCGGCCTGACCACGGCGATAAGCGAGCCCGTCTCGCTGACCCATCTCTCGCTCGGTGTGGGGCGGAGGCTCAGTCTTGTAGTCTCGGCGACCACTGCTGCGGCTCTAAACTCTTTGGTCTTTGGCGGCGTCGCAAAACTTCGCCGTCTGAAGCACTACCTCAGTCTTGGCCAGGGCTGCGCCTCGTACTCCTCGACTCCACTAGCGACTCCTCGGCTGCCTTGCCGCCACAGGCCTGGTTGCCTTCGCGAGGCATAAGCGGTAAAAGCGAAACACGTCGGAGGGTCGACTTACAACCACGGCTCTAAGGCACGCGATCTCGAATGAGAAGAATGAAACCAATCCTAAATGTCCTATAGCCTCACGATTATAGATGTGGTGCCTGACACACGATAATCAAGACTGCTAGAACACGATGCATAGACACTTTCAGAGATTAGCGCTCACGATACCACTTTTGTAACGCCCGAAACCGGGCGCGTCACGGTGCCTTACCGGGCACCTGGTGATACAACATCGAGAAAATCAGCGGAATATAAAACATGAATCATGAAACAAGAGATATCATAACTAAGCAGGCCACCAAGCGATTGCCCGGTGTATATACATAAACCGACGATTATCCTTTTACAAACCACGCAGCGATTACTCTGCACCTCTAAGATTTATACAACAACTATGGCGGGGCAGGCCGCCATACCACGAATGTACAGAACCTGCAACTCGGGAACACATACCAAAGATAAGCCTCGGCGAAGCGGAGCTTCCAGCAAACGCGTGATCCTGGCGAGGATCGGCGGCCGATGTACTTACTGCGGCGTGACGCGGCCCGAAAGGAGGTCGATGCAACAGTACCAAGTATGTGAAAGCGTAAAATCGTAAATGAAATCATACTAGTCTATATAAAGCGGAGACATGTATGATAACCAAACTACTGATTCGCGACATAACGTGATCAAGTCGGGGACTCACGCCTCAAAGTCACCACTCAAATATAACTATGGGTCTCACGCCCGCACATCCATCATGTTCGCATCATGGCCGCATGCCCCCGGAATACTGCATCGGTGTAGACACGTCCATGATGCAGGAATAACAAGGCGCGTGGCCACGCGTACCGGAATCTGCGTCGGTGTAGACATGCCCGTACCCTCGATAACCATATCGGTGGTCAACCACGCGCGTGGCCACATGCCCCCGGAATACTGCATCGGTGTAGACAAGTCCATGTTGCAGAAATAACAATAGATCTGGTAATCAACGGCGTGGCGCGCATGCCGAATCTTTGCGTCGGTGTAGACATGTCGTATTGCGTCAACAACAAGGCGATAATCAAAATGGAAACATACCCGTGGAATTCTCCATCACTGCCAGCACGTCCAAGTAAGTTCTCAACAAGTCAACCGGCCCTCTACCGAGAGACGCGGTAACACAGAAATACCACACTTGCACAACAAAGGCTATCATCACAAGCATAGGCAAGTTTCACAACAACAAGCATAGGCAAGTTTCACAACAACAAGCATAGGCAAGTTTCACAACAACACAAAGTACTTTCATTTTATGCCAAAGTCCGGGTTTTTAACCCCAAGGTACTACATACGTTAAGTTCTTTTAAAAGAGATCCATTACTTTTATAAAAGTCACGATACCGTAGTATTAGAATGACCAACCCACATTCCTTTTCAAAATCAAGTACCAACATTCTTTTCCTAAGTTCCGGTTGCCTAGTTTCAATTACTCAAGCCTCATTTTCAAATGGTTTCATAGTTCATAAACTTAATCACTTGATTCCTTTTTAGAACATTTGAGTAATATATGTCTCACGTGAGAGTAGGTTATTCTTATTTTACAACATTCTTATTACAATGACCATGATCTAGAAAATGTAATATCATTTTGTCATCTTAGTTTCTATGCGGATGGAGGTTTCTCTTGGTTTTAATACGATATATAATTATTCAATACATTTTCCTTTATTAATTGCGCGGTGGTGCGCCGATACACGTTACGATTTCGAAATCAGTAAACATAAAACCAAGTACTCATTACTCACGAATGAGGTTTCACACAAACATCCACATTAAAACAAATAAGTTAAGTCTCTTATCTCATAAGATCAAGTCTCTTAACTTCTAACATGATAAACCATTTTCTTTACCTCTCTTAAGACATTATACCTAACTCCCATAAAGCTAGTATAACTCTTTTTAACCTTTAAAACCAAGTGTTACTTTCCGCTTCAAAGCGATTTATAAATCTTTTGAAATACATCAAGTTCTTTATTATAACAAGCGATTATAATTCACATGATTACCTTTTAAAACCACAAAGTATTTTCTTACCTCGTAAAGTTGTTATAACTTGACTTCCCATAAAGCCGTTATAACACTTTATGTTTACAACAATCAAATACAATTCACACGTATGCGTCTACCGTACTACATAGTTCACACATATCATGCTAGAAGAGATAGGAAGAGGTTCACGTACCTCGCGACGAGTATCGACTAATAGCAAAGCGCTCCAAGCGATCGGCTACTCCTCGAGCCAAGTAAATCGCGCCACACGTAGGTACTTGACCTATAAGGCCACAAGGCGCCTATTATCATCTAGACCACGGCGTAGAATATTCTCTGAGAAAATTCGGCGATCTCCCCACACAGCGTAAATCTCCTTCTCTATCGAGGCGGCTACCAAGCCAACCGGGGGTTTTACACGCCTAAGGGGCGTGTACAATTCTACTACGGTAATACTACACAAGTCTCATGTCTGATCCTATGTAATTCTGATTCGATTCGATTCTTAAATCTTGAGCTTAAGTCAAAAGACATTGCCACGATACTAAGTATAGTTCTATATATAGTATACTTCAACTATATACTCTAACAACATGTAATTTCCAATTACAATAGAAGAACGATAGTGTTTACCTCGATAAGCCCAAAATTATCCAAGTATAATGTCGCTCACGAGCAACGTTTAGCTCTACTCAGAGTGCTCGATCCGCTCCAAACAACCCTTAGAAGTTCTAACCAACTTCTACTTAAATACTTCAACCAATCGATGAAGATTTTCTTAGGGTTTGGTTTGAGACTAAAGGGACAAAGGTAGTATTCAGGACTCTACGTATAGAGGTAACTTTGGAATACTACAAGGTAAAAGGCTAAGGTATTTTGGGCATTATAACAATACTTGGAGGAGTATTTCAATACCACAAAGGGGATGTATGTCTGAAACAACTAGGCTAGGGGTACCCAGCTAGACCTCACAAGGGGAGGGAGACCTCTCGGCCCTGCTCCCCAAAAGGGGGGGCGGGCTTGGACGAATTTCAACACCCAAAGGGGGAGAGATTTCTAGACTTGGAAATGAGTTTTGGATGAAGAAAGTTCATCAACTAAGGGGTATTTATAGCAAACCCAAAGGCCAACCAATGGCCAAGATTTGTAAGTGCAAGGCAAGTGTAAGGCCAAGATCAAGCCAAGTGCACCCACAAAACACTCCACAAAACACTCCACAAAACAAGCCACAAAACTAGGCACAAAGAGGAGCCAATCGTCCAAGGCCAAGCCTTCACTTTGCCGTCGATGAGGGTGACAAGTGTCACCCTCCCGTTAATCCAAAATGTTCGTCGCTCGGAAAAATCCATAAAAATACTAAATGACATAGCCGGAATTTTCCCAGCGTAAGGCTAATGGAAAGCGTTTAGTCGAAAGCGACTCTAATCGGCACTTGTGCCCAAATTTCGAATCCAATGCCTAACTTAAGGCTCAAATTTCGTACGTACGTCCATACGTACATACTCTGGAAATACGGGGTATAACAATACGTACATAATTTCAATATTATCCGTTCTTGATACTTAAACATAAAATAACCTTATCATGCATACAAATGCAGAAAGGTCAAGATATACACGAATTCATATAGGCGGTTCAAAGGACGCTAAAATCGGGAACTTCCACACGACCCACTGCCGGCTGTAGTGTGAACATCACCGCTAGCTCAAGGCGAAGAACCCGCTGATCAGATAGACTTTTCTATCCCTCCCGCAACTCTCCTACTAGGACAATCCTCAACATATGGCCTGACGGCCACAAAACAGCACGCGATGGCGACGACATTCCCGTGGTGATCACGGCCACACTGTGAACATCGAGGAAGAGGGCCGGATCTAGAACCCATGTGCGATACGAATCCAAGCCTGGAGCTCGGCCGGCTCGAATTACGGTGATCTAACCTCCGCCAAGAAGGAAGGAGCACTGCTTGGTGAGCGTAGACCTAGCTGCATTGAGGCTCTCGCTTGAAAATCACCTTGAACCCCCTGTCGTCTGGCCTCTTGGGTTGGCCTTGGCCTGGCGGTCCTCTCTCTCGCCCTCGATCCACTGCATGCATATTGCGTCACAGCGATATCCATTCTGGTGAAGGGCTACTCCCGAGCAAGCGGTGATCATATAACGATCTAGCCCATCATATTACACCCGTAAGTCGGGACATGTATAAGAGAATGTACACAAGGAAACAAGACTTGGAAATTAGTACGAAAGGAAGAATTGTTTCAGAAGCGGAAAATGTTAGAACATCGGAAAGGAAAAATGTTCGTTGTTGAGAATTGGATTCTCAAAATGTATTATTTGAAGAGTATGGAACTTATATTCATATGGAAATTTATTTCTACAGATTTGGTCACGTGGGGCCCAGAGGAATTTTACGTTTTGGAGCCACATGGGTTCTGGAATTTTATGGGCCGAATGAGAGGCGACACGTGGCACCCCACATGTGGTCTTGGACGAAATGGTGAGGTAAAATGGTCATTTGACCATTGTGTAGATGAGAAAGTCTTGCTAATTAATAGCTTGACATTGTTGACCAAGTCAAGAGCCATTTGGCTTGATCTCTTCCCTCCAATTTTAACAAGTGTTGTTATCCAAGCCCTCCATTGTGTTAAGTATACTACTAGTAGCAAGACTTGGCATTTTCTACACTTAGAAAAATTAGAAACCTTCTTGTTCTTCAAGAGAGCTCACGGGTTGGTCCTTTTGCCCACACAAAATTTTGCAATTTTGATCCATTAGCCACAAGACTTTAACTTGATGTCCCTTAGGGTATTGTAAGGATATCTCAATAGAAAGATTTCGGAAAACGTATTTTTACGTTAGTCGCAAGCGGAAACTAAGGGAATTCTTCAACTTTGAAGTTAGAACTTGAAGATGGGTTCTTCATAGGCCTCTAAGGAGTGCTTGGGCGGATTGGAACCTAAGGAAAGGAGCTAAGAATTGCTAAGTAGCGACTTTGGAATCTTGGAATTTTAAGGGCTTTAAAGGTATATTCTTGTCGTTTTAGCAATTAAGGTTTACTTATCATTGTTTCTATGGTTATTAGCAAGCATGAGTTATATAGTTTGAAGTTTGATAAGTATTTTGACTATTGGAACCTAATCCAAATCTAGCATGTTTAGCTTTAAGATTGGAATTCAAGTTGATTATTAGTTTAAGTCGTCGCATGTTGAATAAAGAAGGAAATTGTAGTTATTGAAGTTGTTTAGACTATATAACATGTTGACCTAAGAACTTGAAATTGGAAAAGGATTGGAGAAGACGTAGTGTGATTGGTTATATGTTGGCCGAGAATGGCTAGTGTAGTATTATACTATTTCGTATGAATTGTGGGGCGGAATTTTGCACGTAGTGTAAGGCGTGTAATCCCCTTTGTTTGGATGTTGTTTGGAGCCTTAAATGTGGCTTGTTGGTTATTGTATTCGGCCTTGAAAAAGGTGGCAAAGTAAGTAGAAAAGGTGCTGCCCGATTTTCCGTAGAATTAGAGACCGTATACTTAGCATTATTCTACGTAGAGACTAGAAGTTGATAGTCTTGTTGTGACCATTATAGGTTGACACTTCTACGTACGGCGTATTCGGCTTAGCTTGTGGATATTTGTCACGACCCGAACCGGGCGTGGTGGTGCCTTACGGGCACCTGGTGATACAACATCGAGTAATCGGAACATAAAACAATAACATGAAACCAATGCAATAAGGCGGTGAAATAAAAAGCAAGGCTAACCCAGCGGTTACCTTCATAATATATAACAATTTGAGCGATTACATCCCTTTCTACAACTCTGCCCAGCGGATTACTACGGACCTAAGAATGATCGACAACGATGGCGGGGCGGGGCCCGCCAAACCACGAATGTAAACACCTACTCTGACGGGGACTATACTGATAAGCCTCGGAAGCGGAGCTTCCCAAATGGCTGTGACCACGAGAGCTAGGATCAACGGCGGTGTACTTCAACTGCGGCATGACGCGGCCCAGAAGGTCGATAACGGTACCAAGTATGTGGCTGAAAATCGTAAATGAAATCATAATAGTCTATAAAGCGGGAGACATGTATGATAACCAAACTACGATTCACAATAAATAGCGATCATGTCAAGTCGAGACTCGCGCCTCAAAGTCATCACTCAAATGTAACTATGGGTCTCACGCCCACAACATCAATCGTGCGTGGAATACCTTCCTCTTGGCGGTTTATGATATAAAGCACCAAGGAATACGTGAACACGAGTCCCACCTGCCTAATAAAAAAGCGATCAGGGGTAAATGCGAAGGCATGGCGACTACTAACACCACGCCGATGCAAGGTCATAAAGCGTGTCATGATAAGCTGTCTGGCCGTCACATGATCAAAGCCGGTCACTGCCGCGATATCAAATGTGCGCGTCTAGCCTGGAACTCTTGCGACTCGCGTAGGCCAACCTCGTAGGCGCGTGAGGTATTCCTCGCGTCGGTAGCTACTCCGGCGTCGATCACGGACTCGCGATCCGCGCCCTGAGACCGCGTGACCACAAGGGCGCCAAACTAACACGGAACTCCGTAGTTCGCATGGATCCTGGACGCGTGAGGTATTCTCGAATCATAGTCCCGGACACTGAGTCTACCCGCGTCGGAGGCGACAACCTCGGGAGACAAGTCAAGGTGAGTGGTACAATACTAACATAACGGTGATAGTCAAACAACTTAAGCGCGATCGAAGGAAAACCCACTTTACACAACCATCACAAGATACTAACACACGTAGCATCCTGGCATGTTTACTTAACAAATCACCAAGAAAGTATTACAAGGCTATCACAAACCAACACAATCAAGTTATATACACGAGTGCTTTCTGCTATATGATTAACAAGATCGGGTTTTATCCCCAAGTACTTCATACATTTACTCTTTTAAAAGATCGTTACTTCACAAAAACCACCTGATACGTAGTATATGAAAATAGAGTGATTATCTTTTGAAGTAAATCAAAACACTTACCTTTGTAAAATCAAGTAACAACATTATTTTCCAAGCGTCCAAGTTTGCCTAATTTCAAATGTTCACGGTTCTTATTTTAGAAAGGTTTAGTAGTTCATAGTCTTATTCATTTAAGAATATAATTCTCTTTTAAACCATCGAGAAACATAAGCCTTATATATGAGTAGGATATTCTTGTTTATAACAATCTTATTACATGACCATGATCTAGGAAATATCATTTTGTCTCATCTTAACCACATGCGGATGGAAGTTTCTCAGTTTTAATAATACTTAATCTGTCAAAACATTTCCTTTTATTAGCAGCGGTGGTTTGTCGATACACATTACGATTTCGAAATCGGTATAACATTCTTAAGCGTTATACCTAACTTCCCGTAAAGCTAGTATAACTCTTAAGTTTTCAAAAACCAAGTATTACTTCTTCTTTCAAAATGATTCAAAAATCTTTTGAAATACTTCAAGTTCTTTATTATCATATAACCACGGATTATAGTTCAAATCGATTTACCTTTTAAAAACCACAAGTATTTTCTTACCTACATAAAGTGTTATAACGAACTTCCCACAAAGGTTATAACACTTTATGTTTTAGACAATCAAATACATTTTAACACGTATGCGTCTATCGTACTCGTAGTTACACATATCATGCTAGAAGAGATAGGAAGAGGTTCATACCTCGCGACGAGTTATCGACTAATAGCAAAGCGCTCATACTTCCAACCGTCGGCTACTCCTAGCCAGTAGATCGCGCCACGTAGTACTTGACCTATAAGGCCACAAGGCGTGACATTAACATTTAGATCTCTTCGTAGAATATTCTCTGAAAATTCGGCACCTCCCCACACATGACAGCGTAAATCTCCTCTCTATCGGGGCGGCTACGAAGCCAACCAAAGGGGTTATCGTCTAATCGGACGTGCACAATTCTACCTCGCGAAAAGCTACACAAGTCTCTATGTCTGATCCTATGTAATTCTGATTCGGCCTCTCTTCTTTGAAAAGATTTCTTATTATTGGGCTTAAGTCCAAAGACATTGCGATAACAACGTTCGATTCTATATATAGTATACTTGACTATAGTCTAACAATCGTATAATTTCCAATTACAATAGAGGACAAGATATTTACCTCGATAAGACCATAATTATCCAAGTATAAAGTCGATCACAGGCAGCGTTTGGCTCGACTCAGTGCGCTCGACCCAGCTCTAAACCACCCTTAGAAGTTCTAACCAACTTCTACATACTACTCCAACTACCTATGGAGATTTTCCTTAGGGTTTCGGTTTTGTGGTGGCGGAAGTATAATAGTATAAGCGGGCTTTTAGTATAGGTATAACCTTAGAATACTACAAGGTATACGGCTAGGGTAATTTGGGCGTTACGACAATACTTTTGAGAGTATTTCTACAGAGGGTATTTATACGAGACAACACCACGAGGGAGGTGTATACCTCGGCCTACCCACTAGGGGGTACTCTCGACGAGGGGAGGGACTTTCGGCGAGGGCCTCCAAGGGGAGGGGAGGCTGGGGCGAGAACACACAAGAAGAGGGGAAGGGATTTTCAAGACTTAGCACAATTTTGGATGAAGAAGTTCATCAAAGGGAGGGTATTTATAGGTCAAGCCATGGCCAACCAATGGTCAAGATGATGCCAAGTGCAAGGCAAGTGTAGGGTGAGGATTTGCCCAGTGTCCTTATCCGTCCACTTCACAAATATCCTACCAACTCCAAGACAAAATAAGCTATCCAATTCGCCACAAGCGCCTCACGTCCATCAATTGGAGGGTGACAAGTGTCGCCCTCCGTTAGTCAAAATATTCGTCTCTCGGAAAAATCCATAAAAATAAGAAATGACATAGCGAATTTTCCCTACGAAAGCCGTGGAAGCGTTTCGTCAAAAACGACTCTGTCGGGTGTTGTGAACAAATAATTTTGGCCCTTGCACTTTAAGGCACAAACTTTCTACGTCGTCCTACGTGCATACTCGGAAATACGGGTATAACATTCTCCCCTCATAGAAACATTCGTCGAATGTTCCTTCTAAGAATCTCAAAACAAGCGCGGCGATATAGTCTTCACTACTATACTTACGAGAACAATCACGCCACACATGGCCACGAAACACCAGCGCAAATACCTCTATCCAAGTCCACGAGGAAACACCTCTAACATTACCACAAACACCTCTCTCAGGTCTAAAATATACTTCCTTCGCATACTCCTTACAAAGAAATGATCACGTCTATGCTCGCCATACATGCTCGCTTCTCGCTTTACTCGTCGTGATACCACTTTTGTCACTTTGCGCGAGTTCTAGTGTCACTCCGTGACCCAACCAATGGTACGGGCTCGTGCGATCCACGAGATTTGTCGTACACTCGAACTCTTACCACATTTAAATCGCTTGATTTCCAAAACTGGGGTTACTATCTCTAACGTGGTCATCATTAGGGAACACTCTGGATGGATCTCAGATACTTTCCGATCATAACAATACGAAAGGCCGGACGTCTTGCCTCCTAAGTCGGACGGCAAATGCTAACACATAGCAGCACGGCCTATTCTTCACATGAACTCAAAGGGCCCCAAGTAACTCGGGCTAAGTTCCTCTGTTTTCCAAAACTCGTCACTGACGGGGTGGTACTTTCAAGAAGACCGACCGTCAACTGAACTCTAAGCGTCGTCGCCGATTATCGCACGATTTCTACGGCTGCCAAAACCTCTTCTAGATAAGCCTCACTTTATCCACGATCTGTTGGAACAAGCTGAACCAATTATCTGAACCTTGCCAACATTAAACCAATCGACCGGCAACTAACACTTCCGCCCTGCAACCCGTCATAAAGCGACAACCCAAACAGAAATGGTAGCTATAAAAACATTCCCTCAACGAGACAACAATCCTTTACAACTACCCGAAATCCACACAGCTGGCAGAGGCGAATGCGGTCTGCGACTCGCTGAGTTCTTAACCTTGGTAAAACTTCGAGAAACAAAAACAGCGTACCACGGGCTCGCTTTATGCTGTCATAAGGTGAAGGTAGGCACCAGTGCAGCCTTTACAACCTTTACGATAAATCAACCTTAGGAGTAAGCGGTATTTGCTAGAAAACAAGGCGGTGACCTCGCCGGCCGACTCGCGGTCGAATGCATCGTACGTTGGTTAACTAAACTTGGGCCTAACACCCTCGTGACCCTACCACAAGGCGGGACCACCACAAACTGACCCCACCACCATACATGCCGCGGGTTGACCCGCGGCGTGGCCTCAACAGGCGGCCGGCGCAGCGCTAGCTCGAAGGAAAACTCACTAACCACGTTACGAAAACCTAGCGGTCTTCTTAGCTCAACTACCATCTTTCATACCACACTACTCAGGGACTTATCCCAAAAACATAGCTCACGTGCACTATGCACTCCGATAAGGGTCAAAGATAAATCTTTCTCTCGAGATGGCCTTGCCTCTAAGGTCTCTACGTATAAAGCTCTAAGGCTCACACTTTCCTATCCCCCAATCTTTCCGGTTACTAACCATGATTTCTAATCACAAATTTCACTGCTGTTATCGAACATAGCACTTATGATATACCCGTCTTATCATACATCGATCTCAGAGGTTAAGGATAAACATATCTCTTGCTTCGCTCTCCATGTCGTTCTAATCAAACCTGCCGTAGAGCGCATAGCTAAGGAGGATGACAAACTACCCGATCACGAAGGCTAAGTCCTCTACAGGAAACTCTTTCGACATCGGACCACGGCGGTCGTAGGTACAACAAGTACCAACTAAAAGGCGACATTCGGGATGGCGTACATCCTGTGAGCGGAAGCCACAGGTTCGACCAACTCCTGCGCACCGAGCGTCTTGAACCGTGGAGGACCATTCTGCCTTGGTGGAGTGCATATCTAATCTCTTTGGTGAGGTGACTGCGCCTTGAAAGTTACCAAGGACCTTCTTTGCTCGGCCTCTTGTCGCCCGTTAACGCAGTCGATCTCTACGTTTCGGCTGCTTCGCATAAGCGTACAGGCCATGCTCGAAGCCTAAGCGAAGAATTACTCTCCTGACCCGCTTTTAAGATATTCATCAAGACTCGCGGTACATCGGTATACTCTGGTAGCCAAATCCATAGCTAATGTAACGGTCGCCTCTTTACAATCTATATTCTCTGTTCGATGTAGGCGAAGGTTCAAATATCATGGCGCGATGAGCTGCCGCCCGTGATGCTAAAATCTGCTGGGGCTTAGTGACGTCGCAGAAATCCCCAACTAAAGCACTACCCTAGGTAAAGATTTGGGCTGTGCCCGCATGACCTCTCGAACTCAACTCGCGGCTCCTCGGCGCGCGCCTCTGGGCGGGAGTACGCCTACGCGGAGCATAATGGTAAGGGAAAGAAATCGTTAGAGGTCGACTTACAACAGCTCTAAGGCACGATCTCGAGTGAGAAGAATGAAACCAATCCTAAATATCCTATAGCCTCGGATTATTGGTGTGGTGCACAACACGCAGATAATCAAGACTTCGGATACGGTCTGTAGACACTTTCAGGATTAGCGCTCACGATACCATACATCGCGACCGAACCGGGCGTGGTCGTGCCTACCGGGCACCCTAGTGATACAACATCAGTGTCAGGTGAACATAAAATAATAACATGAAACCAATGCAATAAGGCGGTGAAATAAGAAGGCAGGCTAACCCAGCGGTTACCGTAATATATAACAATTTGAGCGATTCATCCTTTCTACAACTCTGCCGGCGATTACTGGACCTCTAAGAATGATACGACAACGATGGCGGGGCGGGGCCCGCCAAACCCGCGAATGTAAACACCTACTACGACGGGGACTATACACGATAAGCCTCGGAAAGCGGAGCTTCCCAAACTGACTGTGACCTTGAGAGCTAGGATCAACGGCGGTGTACTTGACTGCGGTATGAGCGCGGCCGAGTCGAAGACAACAGTACCAAGTATGTGCGAAAATCGTAAATGAAATCATAATAGTCTATAAAGCGGGAGACATGTATGATAACCAAACTACGATTCACAATAAATAGCGATCATGTCAAGTCGGGGACTCGCGCCTCAAAGTCATCACTCAAATGTAACTATGGGTCTCACGCCCACAACATCAATCGTGCCGTGGAATACCTTCCTCATGCCGTGATTTATGATATAAAGCACCAAGGAATACATGAACACGGGTCCACTGTGCCTAATAAAAAAGCGATGCAGGGTAAATCTGAAGGCATAGCGAGCTACTAACACCAGCGATGCAAGCAAGGTCATAAAGCGTGTCATGATAAGCTCTGAACCGTCCACATGATCAAAGGCGGTCACTCGCGCGATATCAAATGTGCGCGTCTAGCCACAGAACTCTTCGCGACTCGCGTAGGCCAACCTCGTAGGCGCGTGAGGTATTCCTCGCGTCGAGGGTAGCTCTCCGGCGTCGTCTGGACTCGCGATCGCGTAGCCTGAACCGCGTGACCACAAGGGGCACTAACACTGGAACTCCGTAGTTCGCATGGATCCCCGGACCCGCATGAGGTATTCTCGAATCATGGTCCCGGACACTTTGAGTCTACCGCGTGGAGGCGACAACCTCGGAGACAAGTCAAGGTGAGTGGTACAATACTAACATAACGGTGATAGTCAAACAACTTAAGCGCGATCGAAGGAAAACCCCTTTACACAACCATCACAAGATACTAACACGCGTAGCATCCTAGCATGTTTACTTAACAAATCACCAAGAAAGTATTACAAGGCTATCACAAACCAACACAATCAAGTTATATACACAGGTACTTTCTCTATATGATTAACAAGATCGGGTTTTATCCCCAAAGTACTTCATACATTTACTCTTTTAAAAGATCGTTGCTTCACAAAACCACACAATACCCGTAGTATATGAAAATAGAGTGATTATCTTTTGAAGTAAATCAAAACACTTACCTTTGTAAAATCAAGTAACAACATTATTTTCCAAACGTCCAAGTTTGCCTAATTTCAAATGTTCACGGTTCTTATTTTAGAAAGGTTTCGTAGTTCATAGTCTTATTCATTTAAGAATATAATTCTCTTTTAAACCATCTGAGAAACATAAGCCTTATATATGAGTAGGATATTCTTGTTTATAACAATCTTATTCTATGACCATGATCTAGGAAATATCATTTTGTCTCATCTTAACTTCTATGCAGATGGAAGTTTCTACTGGTTTTAATAATACTTAATCTGTCAAAACATTTCCTTTTATTAACGCTGCAGTGGTTTGTCGATACACATTCTGATTTCCGAAATCAGTATAACATTCTTAAGCCGTTATACCTAACTTCCCATAAAGCTAGTATAACTCTTAAGTTTTCAAAAACCAAGTATTACTTCTTCTTTCAAAATGATTCAAAAATCTTTTGAAATACTTCAAGTTCTTTATTATCACATAACCAGCCAGTTATAGTTCAAATCAGTTACCTTTTAAAAACCACAAGTATTTTCTTACCTACATAAAGCTGTTATAACCAACTTCCCACAAAGCCGTTATAACACTTTATGTTTTAGACCAATCAAATACATTTTAACACATGTACGTCTATCGTACTACGTAGTTACACACATATCATGCTAGAAGAGATAGGAAGAGGTTCACATACCTCGCGACGAGTTATCGACTAATAGCAAAACGCTCCATACTTCCAACCGTCGGCTACTCCTTAAGCCAAGTAGATCGCGCCACACGTAGTACTTCAACCTATAAGGCCACAAGGCGCTTATTAACATTTAGATCTCTTCGTAGAATATTCTCTGAGAAAATTCGCAGCCTCCCCCCACACATGGCGTAAATCTCCTCTGTCGGGCGGCTACCAAGCCAACGGGGGTTATCGTCTAATCGGACGTGCACAATTCTACCTCGAAAAGCTACACAAGTCTCGCATGTCTGATCACATGTAATTCTGATTCAAAGACTCTTCTTTCGAAAAGGTTTCTTATTATTGGGCTTAAGTCCAAAGACATTGCGATAACAGCGTTGATTCTATATATAGTATACTTCAACTATAGTCTAACAATCATGTAATTTCCAATTACAATATAGGACAAGATATTTACCTCGATAAGCCCATAATTATCCAAGTATAAAGTCGATCACGGCAACGTTTAGCTCGACTCGTGCGCTCAACCGCTCTAAACCACCCTTAGAAGTTCTAACCAACTTCTACATACTACTCCAACTAACTATGGAGATTTTCCTTAGGGTTTCGGTTTTGTGACTGACGGGAAGTATAATAGTATAACTGGGCTTTTAGTATAGGTATAACCTTAGAATACTACAAGGTATACGGCTAGGGTAATTTGGGCATTACGACAATACTTTTGAGAGTATTTCTACCAAGAGGGGGGGTATTTATACGAGACAACACCACAAGGGGGGGTGTATACCCCTCGGCCTACCCCACTAGGGGGGGGGGGTACTCTCGGCCAAGGGGCCTCACAAAGGGGGGAGGGGGAGGCTAGGACGAGAACACACAAGAAGAGGGGGAAGGGATTTTCAAGACTTAGCACAATTTTGGATGAAGAAGTTCATCAAAGGGGAGGGGTATTTATAGGTCAAGCCATGGCCAACCAATGGTCAAGATGATGCCAAGTGCAAGGCAAGTGTAGGGTGAGGATTTGCCCAAGTGTCCTTATCCATCCACTACACAAATATCCTACCAACTCCAAGACAAAATAAGCTATCCAATTCGGCCACAAGAACGCCTCACATCCATCAATTGGAGGGTGACAAGTGTCGCCCTCCCGTTGGTCCAAAATGTTTCGTCTCTCGGAAAAATCCGCAAAAATAAGAAATGACATAGCCGGAATTTTCCCTACGAAAGCTGTGGAAACGTTTCGTCGAAAAACGACTCTAATCGGGTGTTGTGAACAAATAATTTTCGGCCCTTGCACTTTAAGGCACAAACTTTCTACGTCCGTACCTACGTACATACTCTGGAAATACGGGGTATAACAATATTAGCCGAAAAGGTATGTGAACTATCTCCTCTTCTAGCATGATTCTTTAGAATAAAGAAAGTAAGTTCTACTCCTTGAATGATCCATTCCTTGCTTGTATTTGGATTGCCTAAAATAGAATTTGTTCTATGTACTTCCTTGAGTGTACTTTGATGTTTAAATTGTAAGTAGTATAATCCATTTCCTTAGGGAAGTTTGGATTCTTAAAAGTGAAGGTATTTTTCTTAAAGTACATAGAGACTTGAAAAGGAAGTGGTTTCCAAATCTTTTGGCTAGTGCCTTAGTTCTAAAACCTAAAGGTCATTATAATGACTTTAGAAGTCAAAGAGTGATTTACTTATTTGATTTAAAGAGGAGAAATGACATGATTTAAGAGGAGTAACTTGCGTTAAGGGTGAAGTTACTTGAGGTTTAAAAAGTAGAAGAAAACTTGTTTTCTAACTATTAAGAGACTTGAAGTATTTTGAAAGTTGAGAACTTGTTTTGTAAGTATGTGATACTTGGTTTTAATAGTATAAGTCTCTTGGTTATTGAAGGAATGGATACGTCTAAAACCATAAAGGGTTATAACGGCTTTATGGGAAGTTGGTTATAACGGCTTTATGGAAGGTTTAGAAAGTTGTCTATTTTGATTAAATCGGCATAAGTTGCCTAGATTGTGAAAATTTGGAGTTACTTGATTTCAAGCTTTGAAAAGAGTTTTCTAAAAGTGTAGTAACTTACTTTGAAAAATAGACACGCCTTGATACTACGGGTGTGTTATACCCCGTAGTTGCAGGGTATGTATGTGAGGACGTACGTGCGAGCGTACGGCAGAAATTTTGAAAAGAAAGAAAGATGTGAGTTTTCGACGGAAAAGTTTCCGGTCATTTGTGAAGAAAAAGGTTCGTTAATGGGAATTGGATTCCCAGATTTGGTATTCGGACTTCCTGGAATATTAGAGAATTATGGAATTTTATTTTGGAAATGGTCACGTGGGGCCACGGGAGAAATTCTGATTTTGTGGGGCCCACTTTGTTTTGAGATTTTGGCCATTGTGGATATTTTTGAAGAGCGTTTTTGAGGGCCAATAGGAGGGTGACACGTGTCACCCCGCCTGGCTTGGCCGAAGTTACATTTAGCCGCAGTCTGGCTAAGTCGTTTTCAGGAAGCGTTTCCCTGACTTTCGTAGGGAAAATTCCGGCTATGTCCTTTTTAATTTTTGCGGATTTTTCCGAGAGGCGAAACATTTTGGACCAACGGGAGGGTGACATGTCACCTCACATTGGAAGCAGTGGGCGTCAGTGGAAGATGTGGTTCACGAATGGCTTGATCTTTTGGCTCCCGTTTTTGGCCCTATTGGTTCCTTGTTTTGTGCCTTGTTTTGGCCTTGTTTTGTGGCTTGTCTTGTGCCATGTTTTGTGGAGTAGGGGTTAGGGTGCACTTGGCTTGATCAAGGCCTTACACTTGCCTTGCACATGGCTTGATCTTGGCCATTGGTTGGCATTTGGGTTTGCTATAAATACCCCCCTTTGTGAAGACTTCATTCATCCACAAATGTTTCCAAGTCTTGAATCCCTCCCCTCCCTCTTGTTGACTCTCGTCCAAGAGCTCCTCTCCCCCTTGAAAGTGGTCTTGGCCGAGGGCCTCCTCCTCCACTTGTGAGGTCTGTAGTAGGGTACCCCACTGCTAGTTGTTTTCGTATAATACCCCTTGTTGTGGTATAGAAATACTCCCCTAGTATTGTTATAATGCCCAAAATACCTTAGCCTTGTACCTTGTAGTATTCCAAAGATACCTCTTTACGTAGAGTCCGGAAATACTACCTTTTGTCCTTTTAGTCTCAAACCGAAACCCTAAGGAAATCTTCATAGTTGGTTGAAGTATGTGAGTAGAAGTTGGTTAGAACTTCTAAGGGTTGTTTGGAGTGGTTTGAGCGCGCGGTGGAGCTAAACCTTGCTCAGGAGCGACATTAAACTCGGATAATTTTGGGCTTATCGAGGTAATTATCTTGTCCCTCTATTGTAATTGGAAATTACATGTTTGTTAGAATATATAGTTGAAGTATACTATATATAGAACTACTTAGTATTCGGCAATGTCTTTTGACTTAAGCCTGAAGAATAAAGCGAATCGAATCTGTATTTACATGGATTTGTATTGCGATAGACTTGTGTAGTATTCGAGTAGAATTGTACACGTCCGGTTAGGCGTGTATACCCCACGGTTGGCTTGGTAGCGGCCTCGATAGAGAGGAGATTACGTTGTTGCGGGGAGAGTCTTTCGAATTTTCTATAGAAAGATAGAAACTTGTGTTTTTGGGTTAATAGACGTTTGTGACCTTTATAGGTGAAAGTACTAAGAGTAGCGTATTCTACTCGAGGAGTGGAAAGGGCTAGCAAGGTTGTAGTACTTGGAGCATTTTGCTTAGTGTCGATAAATCGTCGCGAGGTATGTGAACCTCTTCCTATCTTTTCTAGCATGATTGTTGTGAACTATGTGATGCGGTAGGCGTCATGTGCTAAGTGATTTGGTTGGTTTAAAACATAGGGTGTTATAATAGCTTTATGGGAAGTTAGTTATAACGACCTTATGTAAGTGAAAATGGTTTACTGATGTTAGAAGTTAAGAGACTTGATCTTATAAGATAAGAGACTTAACTTATTTGTTTTAATGTGGATGTTTGTGTGAAACCTCATTCATGAGTAATGAGTACTTGGTTTTAAAGGGATAATGTTTCTTGATTTGGGAATCGAATGTGTATCGACAGGACCAACTGCGGCGTTAATAAAGGAAATGTATTGAATAATGATGTGTTGTATTAAAACCATAGAAACCTCCATCCGCATAGAAGCTAAGATGAGACAAAATGATATTACATTTTCTAGATCATGTTCTTGTAATAAGATCGTTATAAACAAGAATAAACTACTCACGTATATGACATATGTTACTCAATTGTTCTAAAAGGAATCAGTGATTAAGTTTGGGAACTATGAAACCATTTGAAAATGAGAAGCTTGAGTAATTGAAACTAGGCAAACTGGAACTTAGGAAAGAATGTTGTTACTTGATTTTGAAAAGGAAGGTGGGTTGGTCATTCTAATACTACGTATCGGGTGACTTTTATAAAAGTAATGGATCTCTTTTAAAAGAACTTAACGTATGTAGTACTTTGGGGTTAAAGCAGGACTTTGGCATAAAATGAAAGTACTTTGAGTTGTGTGAAACTTGCCTATGCTTGTTGTTGTGAAACTTGCCTATGCTTGTGATGATAGCCTTTATTGTACAAGCGTTGTGTTTCGTGTTACCGTCTCTCGATAGAGGTCGGTTGGTAGTTGAGAACTTACTTGGATGTCTTGGCGATGTGGAGAAATTCCGCAGTGCGTTCGTTGATAGTATTATTGTTGTTAATCACTTTGGACATACCGACACGATCGTAGCGCGCGGGTATGCTTCCATTTTGGTTAAGGTCTTGTGGTTAATCGCTTTGGATATATCGACGCGATCGTGGCGCGGGTATGTTTCCATTTTGATTATCGCCTTGTGATTTCCTTTTGGACATACCGACACGATCGTTAAGCGCTGCGGGTATCGTCCATTTGGAATGTTGTCTTATTGTTTCCCTTTGGACATACCGACACGATCGTAGCGCGCGGGTATGCGTCCATTTGGAATGTTGTCTTATTGTTTCCCTTTGGACATATCGCACGATGCGTAGCGCTGCGGGTATGCTTCCATTTGGATTGCTATCTTGTTATTGAGGTCACATGGACATGTCTACACCGTCAGAATTCGGGGCATGTGGCCGTGGGACATTGGTATTATTGTTGCATCATGGACATGTCTACACTGCCGTCAAGATTATTAGGGCATGCGTAATACGAACTGATTGATGTTGTGGGCGTGAGACCCATAGTTATATTGGAGTGATGTTGTTTTATGTTGTGAGTTTTGGTTGGTTATCATACATCTCCCGCTTTATATAGACTAGTATGATTTCATTTACTGATATTATGCGATTTCACATACTTGGTACTGTTGTCTTGACCTCGCCTTGGGGTGCGTTCATCTGCGGTAGAAGTACATCGGTCGTGGATCCTCGCCATAGGATCACGATTCGGCGCATTTGAAGCTCCGTTTCTCGGAGGCTTATCCTTGGTAGGTGTTCCACGAGTTGTAGGTTCTTGTACATTCAGGGTATGGCGCGGCCTGTCCGTCATAGTCATTGTTTATCTTAAGTGCAGTAGTCTTGTTGTGGGCGGGGTTGTAAAAGGATTAAACTGCTCGGGTTTTATGTATATCTTGAAGGCAACCTTTGGTTGGCTGTTTATTTATTATATCTCTTGTATAATGACTCATGTTTTATGTTCCGCTGATTTTCTCGATGTATGTATCGCTAGGGTGCCGGGGTAAGGCACGATGCTTAACCGGGGTCGTTCTGGTGTTAGTATCTTGGGGCTTTACATAGAAAGAAGTCTTTTATAAAGGAATGTACGTACGTAGTACTTTGGCTTGTTAAAAGAGAATTATTCTATGTATAACTTGATTAGTACTTTGGCTTGATAAATTGAGGATTTGTCTAAGTGTGCCTTGATAAGTACTTTGTCTTGTTAAAGAGAATTATTCTAAGTGTGCCTTGATAAGTACTTTGGCTTGTTAAAGAGAATTATTCTATGTATAACTTGATAAGTACTTTGGCTTGATAAATTGAGGATTTGTCTAAGTGTGCCTTGATAAGTACTTTGGCTTGTTAAAGAGAATTATTCTAAGTGTGCCTTGATAAGTACTTTGGCTTGTTAAAAGAGAATTATTCTATGTATAACTTGATAAGTACTTTGGCTTGTTAAAAGAGAATTATTCTATGTATGCCTTGATTAGTACTTTGGCTTGATAAATTGAGGATTTGTCTAAGTGTGCCTTGATAAGTACTTTGGCTTGTTAAAAGAGAATTATTCTATGTATAACTTGATTAGTACTTTGGCTTGATAAATTGAGGATTTGTCTAAGTGTGCCTTGATAAGTACTTTGGCTTGTTAAAAGAGAATTATTCTAAGTGTGCCTTGATAAGTATTTTGGCTTGTTAAAAGAGAATTATTCTATGTATAACTTGATAAGTACTTTGGCTTGTTAAAAGAGAATTATTCTATGTATGCCTTGATTAGTACTTTGGCTTGATAAATTGAGGATTTGTCTAAGTGTGCCTTGATAAGTACTTTGTCTTGTTAAAAGAGAATTATTATATGTATGCCTTGATTAGTACTTTGGCTTGATAAATTGAGGATTTGTCTAAGTGTGCCTTGATAAGTACTTTGGCTTGTTAAAAGAGAATTATTCTATGTATGCCTTGATTAGTACTTTGGCTTGATAAATTGAGAATTTATCTAAAGATGCCGTGATAAGTACTTGGGCTTGTTAATTGAGAATTGCCTATGTGTGCTGGAAATAGCCGGTTGTGTGCTATTGGTATATCGTCGTTCGGTCATTCCCGGGTTTGTGGCATTTGCATAATTAGTGGATTTGCTACCCACGATGCGAGAATACCTCATGCGAGTCCGTAGGGCTTATGCGCGGTGAAATAGTCCCATGCGCGGGTCCACCTATGCGAGGAATACCTCGCGAGTCCGTAAGGGCTTATGCGGGTGAAATAGTCCTATGCGAGGAATACCTCATGCGGTCCGAAGGGCTTACGCGGGTGAAATAGTCCCGTGCGGCGGGTCCAACTATCGAGAATACCTCGCGCGGGTCCACGCGACCTATCACGGGTGAAATAGTCCCGGGAATAGGATTGCTAAATGATCTGCGGGTGGATGGTCCCGCTTGATCATGAGCTTCCTAGTTTATATTGTAAGGATACTCATTGTTTACTCATTGTTAGTAAGGCACAATGTGTTGTATTTTGATTATCATATATGTCCCCGGATTTGTTTGTGTTACCCTATGGTCATGCTTTTACGAGGTGGGATTCCGGGGCATGGGACCACGAGGTATTGAGGACACATGTGGGACTTGGTGTTCATGTATCCTTATTGGTGTTATTACATCATGGATCGCGATGATGAAGGATTCCACGGGCATGATTGATATTATGGGCGTGAGACCCATGGTTATATTGAGTAATGACTTTGAGGGCCTGCGTCCCTGACTTGATATGACTGCTTATGTGTTATGTACTGTAGGTTGGATATCATACATGTCTCCTGTGTTATTTAGACTGCTATGATTTTATTACGATTTCATCGTTCACATATTTGGTACATTCTTGTCTTGACCTCCTTGAAGTGCGTTAACGCCGTGAGTTTAGGTCTGTGATTCGATGATCGGCAGTGTAGGATCTGCTCGGGGTTTTGGATAAGCTCCTTCTATTAGGAGTTTATCTTTGGTATATGTCCTTGATGCAGACTTTGTATAGTTTTGGAGTACGGCGGGGCCTTGTCGTCATAGTTGATTTAACTCGCAGAGTGCTGTATTCATATGTAGGATTGGACTCATTATGCAGTGTAGTGTCTTTTATTATGTATATTATATGGCGACCTGTCGGCTTTGCCTTGCGTCACGTTGGTTTTAAAGAAAAAAAAAGAGGTGTTATTTGATTCATGACTTACTTGTATTGTTAAGGTAGAAGGGTGCCTGTGTAGGGCACGATCCACGAGCTTGGGGTTGGTGTGACAATAACATAGCGATGAACTCTATCGGCCATGTTAGCCACGATAGTATGCGCGTATGCGGCGAGTCAAACTCCAAGCTATATTCTCGATAGTTCTCCGCTCGCCTCAAGGTCAAGAATCGTCTGCGGGCTCTCTCATCTCGGGGAGGCAAAAGTGATCCATGAAGGCCTCAGTAAACTCCTCCCAAACATTTGGAAGAGCATCATCACCTCTTGAAAGCAACCACGACTCAAACCGGTTCAACGCGATATCGCGTAACGGTGGAGGCTAGCGTAATGCAACTCTGTCTCTGAAGCCCTAAGAACACGCGTGGTCATTGTCGCCGAATGAACTCCTGCGGATCCTCATGGACCTCGAACCATAAAACTCAGGTGGATGACATCCTAGAAAATCCCTAATCCGCAAACTGTCGGCTCTGGGGTGGGCTGCCTGCTCCTGTCGGCGCTGCCCGACTACTATACTGGTCAATAATCGGATCTGCTCCCCGTAGTCTCTATACTCAGCACCCGGTTGCGGGCTGGAGGCTCGCACGGAACCTCTGGAGCTCTTTGCGCTCTCGGCTCTCTGTCGCCGGCGTGGCTGAACTCGCCGACCGCCATTACCTCGGGCATAGTGCGTGCCGACTCGTAACTCTGCGCCTTCTTGGCGGCTCCTGCTTTGCCTTGCCGCCTTCGGGCCTCGGGTCGCTTCGGTGGAGGCATAACTGATTCACATTCATAAGAATACGTTAGAGACGGATCAACCTATTAATCTGACTCTCTGCGATCTCGAGTGAGAAGAATGAAACCAATCCTAAATGTCCTCTGACCTCCGATTATAGATGTAGTGCGCACACCGATAATCAAGACTCTGTAGACACGATGCAGACACTTTCCGAGGACTAATCGCTCGATACCACTTTTGTCACGACCGACCCGGCGCGATCGATGCCCTACCTGGCACCTGTTGGTATACATCGAGAGAATAGCGTGAACATACATGAAACTTATAACATAAATAACGAGAAATTAAACCACAGGTTAGCCGATAAGGCTACCTTCCTGGACACATATACATATACATAACAACAGCAGTTACATCCCTTTCTTTTTACAAACCGACCCACAACATGAGACTACAGACCTCTAAGAATTACAACTGCGGCGGGACAGGGCCCCGCCATACCCCTGAATGTACATAAGTCTACCACATCAGGGAAACCGTACCAAAAGATAAGCCTCCGGTGTGAAAGGAGCTTCTTTCCAAAAACTGAACAGAGATCCTAAGAGCAAGGATCACCAACTCAGGTACCTATCACTGCGGACATGACGCGGCCGAAGGGTCGCATAACAAATTGCAGTATGGAACAGAAATAAAATGCAATAACCAAAACATATATGTATAAAAGAATGTCCTTTTTACTCCTGAAATCAATCATATATTAACCGTTCCTTTCCTCCTTTCGATAAGATTTAACAACATATTCTTACATACATACTTAAGAGTTTTAATCCAGTCTTCTTCACATAACTTACATATCTTACATAACATAATCCGGCCCATTTGCGGGACACGGTGTACTGATGAATCATGTGACATAATCCGCCCGCCCGTGGGCTCGGTGTCTTGTGGAATCATGTAGCATAATCCGGCCCGCCTGTGGGGCTCGGTGTACTGTGGAATCATGTAGCATAATCCGACCCGCCTGTGGGGCTCGGTGTAAGATGACGTAACCCGGCCTATGTGTAGGCTCGGGGTAATATGGCGTGTCAGGCCTATGTGTAGGCTCGGTGTATCTCATAACGCATCCGGCCTATTTGTAGGCTCGGTGTATCTCATAACGTAATCCGGCCTATTTGTAGGCTCGGTGTATCTCATAACGTAATCCGGCCTATTTGTAGGCTCGGTGTGATCCTTCCTTACACAACATTTTAAACCGTCTTATTACTTCTTCTTAAGTCGTCATAACAACTTCCCATAAAGCTGTTATAACAACCTTTCATTTTAGAGGACTTAAGACACTTTTATTCTTACAACATTTAGGAAAACGGGATCCAAAGATACTACGTACATACATACTTAAAAAGAATCGTATCGCTTAAAACTTCATAATCCTTAAAAGACAATCAAAGTTCTTAGTCTTCAAACTTCATAACATACTTCCTTTAAAGCCCAATTACTTATACAAAAACATATAAAGTTCCATACCTTCCAAAACCAAGTAATTTATTCCCTTAAAATCATATAACTTCCACTTTTAAAATCAATCCCCTTTTCACATATAAATTCAAGTCATTTTCGAACATAAAATCCACTTACTTACTTTAACAAATCAAGACACATAGCCTTTAAATCAAATCTCATAACTTCCTAACCGTTCTTACCAACGTCTCCCATAAGACCTAGTAAGGACTTAGGACAATTTAAACATACTCTTAACTTAGATTCAACAATGTAAATACTTCTTAACTTCTAAGAGTAGAAGGAATCTTGAAATACTATCACATGGATATTTCATACGTATGATCATGCCAAAGAAAGAAGAGGTTCACATACCTCACGACGATTGTCGACAAGTAGTAAAATGCTCCAAGGTACTTCAACCTTGAGCTATTCCATTCTTCAAGTAGGATACGCTATACTTAGTTCTTCAACCTATCATGGTCACAATACGTCCATTAACCTCTTACTTCAAGCATAGAATATTCTAAGTGCTAAGTCGCCAAATTCTACAGAAAATCGGACAACACCTCCTTTGTTTCTACTTACTTTGCCACCTTTTTCAAGGCCGAAATACAATAACCAACAGCCCCAATTGGCTCACAACAATATAGAAGGTAGTCCAATACAAATGAAAAAAACTAAACAGCCCCAATTGGCTCACAATTTAGAAAGTAGTCCAATACAAATGAATAACAAACTAAAAGTCCAAATTCGGCCACCTTGAGTTCAACCATACCAATTCTTATCAAATTTCCATTTCAATCCAAATTGTTAACATAACATGTTATCAAGTCGCATTTGATTAAAACTACCAAAATCTTCAAATCAATAACATGCGACGATTCTAATAACGACCAAATTGAAATCCAACTTAACCTGGCTTACATTACATTCCGGATTTCCAAGGCTACAATCAATCCACAATCCTTATAAACTTCTACATATCAACTTCATGCTAGCAACACGTAAAGCTAACAACAACAATATAAATATATAATCTTGTAACACATTAAAGGACAAGATTATACCTCAACGAATCTTAATCCAATTCCAATCCGAAGTCGCTCCTTAGCAGTTTAGAACCTCTCCAAGACACTTCAATCCGCTTGTTGAGACCCTTAGAACCATACCAACAACTTTCCTTCAACTTCCAATCCAAAACCTAGAAAGACAACTAGGTTTTCGTTTTGCGACTAACCCGTAAACTCTCTTTTTCCGGGATTTTTCTATTGAGATAAGCTTACACTACCCTCAAGAACCTTGGTTTAAAGTGTGGAGTTGAATGGACAAGGAACAAATTTTTTTCCTTTTCAAGTTGATGGAACCCGAGAGCCTCCTCTTGAGCTCTTCAATTTTTCATGAAATTTTCTAAGTGTTGGACACACTCTTGCTACTAGTAGTGTTATATAGCACATTGGAGGGTTAAGATAGGAACAATTGGGTGGCTAGGATAAGGTCTTAGCAAATATCAAGCTAGTGGTCCCATTGACTTAAGTCAAACATGTCAAGCTTGCTACTTGCAAGACTTAGTCATCCAAGACTATGGTCAATGACCATTTTGGCCATGCCTATTTCGTCCAAGGCATCTCAAGGGGGGTGACACGTGTCGCCTCCCATTAAATCACAATATTACGTTTTTCCGACAATTCCATAATTCCGATAATTTTTTTACAAGTCTCAAATCTTAACACTTGTGAGCTCTTACGTACTACCTTAAAACATGTCTTGTAAATACGGGGTGTAACAGCTCTGGCCCTCTTCTGCTGATCCCGGTCATTCTGTCGACCTCTCCGCTCCTCACACCCAAGTGCATAAGCCTGCATGCGGGCAATGTCCATGCCCGGCTGAAGAGCTACACCCGAGCAAGCCTCTGCCAAGTAGTCATCGAGCCCTGTGACGTAGCGGTGCACTCTGTCCTCCATATTTGCCACTAACGCCGGGACATATCGGGCCAACGAGTCGAATTCCACGTTGTACTCCCGAACCGTACGCCCGTCCTGCCTCAACATCAAAAATATGTCGGCCCGAGCCCTCCTCATCTGTGGGGGCAAGAAATGTGCAAGAAAAGCCCCTGTGAACTCGTCCCATACAGCTGGAAGCGCATGCTCCCGACAACTCCACGAATCAAACCACGATCGCAGATCACGCGGCCGATGCGAACCTAAGACCACCGACTCGGTCTCCAAGCCTTGATCACTCACGATCCGTCAGAATCGCTTGATAAACTCACGAGGGTCATCCTCGCCTCGATCCATAGAACACTGGTGGACTACAACTTAAGAAGTCCCGAAGTCTCCAACTATCGGCCCTGGGGTGCACTACTGGTACCCCCGGCTCCCTTCTGTCCTCAAGTCTTGCCATAAACCTAACTAGTAACTGGGCCATCTCCTTACAACCCATGTCCTCTGCTCCAGGCTGTGGGACTGGAGGCTCAGGTACTGTGGTCTCAGCGACCATCGCCGCGACTCTAAACTCTCTTTGGGTGGCATCGTGAATCCGCGTCGTAGCACCACCTCGTAAAATCGGGCCTCGCTGGTAACCCTTTGTGCTCTACTCGCAGCCTCCTCTCGCGCCTTGCCCTTCGGGCTCGTTGTCTTGCGTGGAGGCATAAGCGATATAAAAGAATACGTCGGAGGAGTCCAACTTACAACACGACTCTAAGGCACGATTCACGCGACGGATTCGGCCCGTGGATCGTGCCTTACCCGGCACCCTAGTGATACAACATCGTAGTAATCGAACATAAAGACAATACATGAAACCAATGTAATAAGACGTGAAATAAGAAGACAAAGCAACCAAAAATGATTACCACAGATATATATAAATAACAACTCTTTCAATCTGAGCAGTTTAATCCTTTTTACAAACCCCGCCACACCGCGATTACTGAGACCTCTACGAATGATATGACAACAACGACGACGGGGCCTCGCCATACCCCGAATGTAAGCACCTACAACAGAGGACTATACCAAGATAAGCCTCGGAGGAACGGAGCTTCCAACGCTGACTGTGACCCTAAGAGCGAGGATCAACGGCGGTGTACCTTTACTGCGGCATGAACGCAGCCCCGGGAGGTCGACAACAGTACCGAGTATGTGAAATCGAAAATCGTAAATGAAATCATAGTAGTCTATATAAAGCGGGAGACATGTATGATAATCAAACTACGATTCACAATAAATAAGCAATCATATCAAGTCGTGACTCACGCCTCAAGTCATCACTCAATATAACAATGGGTCTCATGCCCACAACATCAATCATGCGTGGAATACCTTCCTCACCGCCGTGATCGATGATAGAAAAGAACCAAGGAATACACATGAACAACAGGTCCCACCTGTGTCCAAATAAAACCGTACGGGGTAAGAACGAAGGCATAGCCGACTACTAACACCAACAGTACTAACAAGGTCATAAAATGTATCATGATATCTGCTGGCGTCACATGATCAAAGCCGGTCGCCGCCCGCAATATCAAATGTGCGCGTCTAGCCCGAACTCCCGCACTCGCATAGGCCGCCTCATAGGCCCGCATGAGGTATAACCCCGCATCGAGGGTAGCTACTCCCAAGATCGCCCCGACTCGCATCCGCATGGCCACATGCATGACCATAAAGGCCGCACTAACACGGAACTCTCGTAGCTCGCATAGGCCCCGGGACCCGCATGAGGTATTCTCGAATCATGGTCCTGCATCGCCGAGTCTACCCGCATCGGAGGGACTTAACCCGGAAACACGGTGAGTGGTATAATACCAACATAATGGTTTATCGCTTAAACAACATAAGCACAATCAAGGAAAACCCTTTACACAAGCATCACAGAATACTAACACACGTAGCATCCTAATATGTTTACTTATCAAAGCATCACGAAGGTATTACAAGGCTATCACAAACCAACGCAATCAAGTTATACACACAAGGTACTTTCTACTATATGTCAACATGTTCGGGTTTCTATCCCCAAAGTACTTCATATATTAACTTTTTAAAAGATACGTTACTTTCACAAAAGTCACACAATACCCGTAGTATATGAAAATAGAGTGATTATCTTTTGAAGTGAATCAAAACACTTATCTTTGTAAAATCAAGTAACAACATTATTATCCAAACGTCCAAGTTTGCCTAATTTCAAATGTTCACGTTTCTTATTTTAGAAAGGTTTCGTAGTTCATAGTCTTATTCATTTAAGAATATAATTCTCTTTTAAACTATCTGAGAAACATAAGTCTTATATGTGAGTAGGATATTCTTGTTTATAACAATCTTATTACGTGACCATGATCTAGGAAATATCATTTTGTCTCATCTTAGCTTCTATGCGGATGGAAGTTTCTCTTGGTTTTAATAATACTTAATCTGTCAAAACATTTCCTTTTATTAACGCCGCGATGGTTTGTCGATACACATTACGATTTCAAATCAAGAAACATTCTTAAGCCGTTATTACCTAACTTCCCATAAAGCTAGTATAACTCTTAAGTTTTCAAAAAAAAACCAAGTATTACTTCTTCTTTCGAAATGATTCAAAAATCTTTTGAAATACTTCAAGTTCTTTATTAACACATAATAAGCCAGTTATAGTTCAAATCAGTTACCTTAAAAACCACAAGTATTTTCTTACCAACATAAAGCTGTTATAACCAACTTCCCATAAAGCCGTTATAACACTTTATGTTTTAAACCAATCAAATACATTTAGCACGTATCGTCTACCGTACTACATAGTTCACACATATCATGCTAGAAGAGATAGGAAGAGGTTCACATACCTCGCGACGAGTATCGACTAATAGCAAAACGCTCCAAGTACTTCCAACCGTCGGCTACTCCTTAAGCCAAGTAGATCGCGCCACACGTAGTACTTCAACCTATAAGGCCACAAGGCGCTTATTAACATTTAGATCCCTTCGTAGAACATTCTACAGAAAATTCGGCAGCACCTCCCCCCCCCCGCAACAGCGTAAATCTCCTCCTCTATCGGGGCCGGCTACCAAGCCAACCAGGGGGGGTTATAAGTCTAAACCGGACGTGCACAATTCTACCTCACAGAAAAGCTACACAAGTCTACTGTAATACAGTCCTATGTAAATACAGTTCAGTACTCTTCTTTCGAAAAGGTTTCTTATTATTCAGGCTTAAGTCAAAAGACATTGCCGATAACTACGTTCAGTACTATATATAGTATACTTCAACTATATAGTCTAACAATCATGTAATTTCCAATTACAATAGAGGGACAAGATATTTACCTCGATAAGCCCATAATTATCCGAGTTTAAATGTCGATCCTGAGCAAGGTTTAGCTCCTACTCCTTGCGCTCCGACCCGCTCCAAACAACCCTTAGAAGTTCTAACCAACTTCTACTTAATACTCCAACTAACTATGGAGATTTTCCTTAGGGTTTCGGTTTTGTGACGGAAGGGAAGTATAATAGTATTTCTGGGCTTTTCGTATAAGTATAACCTTAGAATACTACAAGGTATACGGCTAAGGTAATTTGGGCATTATAACAATACTTTTGAGAGTATTTCTACCAAGAGGGGGTATTATCTGAAAACAACTTAGGCTAGGGGTACCCCTGGCTAGCACCCAGGAGGGGAGGGCTCTCGGCGAGGGGAGGAGGCTCTTGGCGAACTACACACTGGGGGAGAGAGGGATTTAACACTTAGAATTATTTGGAATGGATGAAGAAGTCATCCAAAGGGGGGGTATTTATAGGTCTAGCAAAGGCCAACCAATGGCCAAGATCATGCCAAGTGCATAGCAAGTGTAGGGCCAAGATCTTGCCAAGTGCACCTTATCCATCTACCACAAAAATATCCTACCAACCCCTTGACCAAACAAGGCCAATTCGTCCACTTTGAACCGCCCACAACGCAGCTCAATGAGAGGGTGCCAAGTGGCGCCTCTTGTTGGTCTAAAATATTTCATCTCTCGGAAAAATCCGCAAAAATAAAAATGACATAGCGGAAATTCCCTACGAAAGTGTGAAAACGTTTCGCCGAAACGACTCTAACCGGGTGTTGTGCACAAATAAATTTCGGCCAAGCCACTTTCTCAAGTTCAAATTTTCTACGTACGTCCTTACGTACATACTCTGGAAATACGGGGTATAACATTCTCCCCTCCTTAGAAACATTCGTCCCGAATGTTCCTTCTAAGTCTCAAAACAAACGTGCGCCAGTATAGTCTTCACTACCATACTTACGAAACAATCCTGCCACAATGGCCACAGAAACAACTGCGCAAAATACTTACATCCAAGTCCACGAGGAATCACCTCTAACATCACCACAAACACCTCTCTCCGGGGTCTAAAATATACTTCCTCCACACTTTTTCCAAACAAAAGAAATGGTCACATCTATGCTCGCCATACATGCTCGCTTCTTCCCGATACCACTTTTGTCACTTTGCCGCGAGGTTCTAGTGTCACTCCGGCGACCCAACAAATGGTACCGGACTACATGCGATCCTCGAGGTCGTCGTACACTGAACTCTTACCACATTTACGACATCGCTTGATCTCCAAAACTCGGGGTTATCATCTTCAACTTGGTCATCATTAGCTGGGAATACTCTGGATGGATCTCCGATTTCCTTCTCGAACATAACACGAACGACTGGACGCACTGCCTCCTAAGTCGGACGGCAAATGCTAACATATAGGCAACCTGGCCTATTCTTCACATGAACTCAAAGGCCCAAAGTAACTCGGGCTAAGTTCCCTCTGTATTCCAAAACTCGTCACACCCAACCCGGGGTGGTATTTTCAAGAAGACCGACCGTCAACCTGAACTCTAAGCGTCGTCGCCGATTATTCGCACGATTTCTCTGAGCTGCCAGAACCTCTTCTAGACAAGCTTTACTCTATCCACAGTCTGCTGGAACAAGCCTGAACCAACTATCTGAATCTTGCCAACATCGAACCAATCGACGGCGACTCACATCCGCCCCTACAAGGCTTCATAAGCGACATCCGAACACCGAAATGGTAGCTTAAACACTCCTTCAACAGAGACAACAATTCTCGCAACTATCCTCGAAATCAAACACCGGCGAGGCGAATGTGATTCCGAGACTTACTGAGTTTCTAACCTTGCTGGTAAAACCTCCGTAAAAGAAACACCGCAACACTGGCTCCACTGCGCCATAAGGTGAAGGTAGGCACCTCGTGCGACCTTACAACCTTCTCGATATATCATCTCGCATAACCTCTGCCGAGTAAACGGCCTTTGCTAGAGACAAGGCGGTGACCTCGCCGGCGACTCTTTGGTCGAACGTCCACGAATTCACGTTGGTTAACTAAACTCGGGCCTAACACCCCGTGACCTATCACAGGCGGGACCACCACAACCGACCCCACCACCAACAGCCGCGGGTTGACCGCAACGTGGCCTCAACCCGACCCTAACGCGCACCATACTAGCTCCCGAACCGAACAATCTCACTAATTACGTTACGAAAACCTAGCGGTCTTCTTAGCTCAACTACCTCTTTCATTCCACACTACTGGGGACTAATCCCACAACATAACTCACGTGCACTATGCACTCCTATAAGGGTCAAACATAAACAATACATCTTTTACTCGAGATGGCCTTACCTCTAAGGTCTCTACGTATAAAACTCTAAGGCTCACACCTTCTATCCCCAAAATCTTACTCGGTTAACCCACCATGATTTCTAATCACAACTAACACACTGCTATCAGAACATAGCACTTAAGGTATACTCACCTATCACAAAAACAAAACTCTAGAGGGTTAAAGATATATCTATATCTCATCTTCACTCCTTAGTCGTTCTAATCAAACACCTTGCGTAGGCGCAGCTAAGGAAGATGACAAACTACCCACCGATCTCGAAGGCTAAGTCCTCCATGAGGACACTCTTTCGACATCGGACCACGACGGTCATAGGTACAACAAGTACCAACTAAAAGACGACATTCCCCGGGATGACGCCGCACGCTGTGAACACCGAAAAATCGAATCGGATGGCCGGAACGCCGTGTCGCGTGAACGGAAGCTCGAGCTCGACCAACTCCTGCATACCCGAACGCCCCGAACCTCGTGGAGGACCTTTGCACCGGTGGATGTGCATAATCTAATCTGGTGAGGTGACTCGACTCGAAAGTTACTAAAGGACCTGCTACTCGCCCTCTTCGATGTCCTTGGTTAACCGTCGATCTCTACGTTTCTCGGCTGCTGTGCATAATCCCGCATACGTGCCATGCTCAAGCCTGGCGAAGAACTTACTCTTGCAACCTTCTCGTTGATAGTCATCAAGACTCGCGACATCGGTACACTCTCTGGTAGCCAAATCCATAGCTAATGTAGGTTGTCTTTCGCGATCTATATTCTCTGTTTAGGTCGTGGGCGAAGGTCCAAACATCGTGGCGCGATGGAGGCCGCCGCCGTGCTAAACTCTGCTGGGCTAGTGACGTCGCAAAACTCCCGAATGAAGCACCCGCGGTGATGATTGGGCTGTGCCACGTAACCTCTGCGCTCTACTCGCGGCTCGCCTTTGCCTTGCCCTCTGGGCGGGTTGCCTACGCGGAGGCATAGCGGTAAGGAAAGAAATACGTTAGAGGTCCAACTTACAACATGGCTCTAAGGCACGATCTCGAGTGAGAAGAATAGAAACCAATCCTAAATATCCTATAGCCTCACGATTATTGGTGTGGTGCACAACACACCGATAATCAAGACTTCCTGATCGATGCGTCAGACACTTTCCGAGGATTAATCGCTCGATACCACTTTTGTCACGACCGTTCGGGGCGTGATCGTGCCTTACCGGGCACCTAGTGATACAACATCGAGTAATCGGCGGAACATAAAGACAATACATGAAACCAATGTAATAAGGCGGTGAAATAAGAACAGGCTAACCAAAAATGATTCACGGTATATATATAAATAACAACTCTTTCAATCAACAGTTTAATCCTTTTACAAACCCGCCACACCAAGCATTACATGGACCTCTACGAATGATATGACAACAACGACGGACAGGGCCGCCATACCCCGAATGTAAGCACCTACAACGGGGACTATACGAAGATAAGCCTCGGAGGAACGGAGCTTCCAATCTCGAATGTGACCCTAAGAGCGAGGATCAACGGCGGGTGTACCTTTACTGCGGCATGAACGGCCCCGAAGGAGTCGGTCTAACAGTGCAGTATGTGAATCGAAAATCGTAAATGAAATCATAGTAGTCTATATAAAGCGAGAGACATGTAAGATAATCAAACTACGATTCCTGATAAATAAGCAATCATATCAAGTCGTGGACTCACGCCTCGAAGTCATCACTCGATATAACAATGGGTCTCACGCCACAACATCAATCATGCGTGGAATACCTTCGCCGGCCGCGATCGATGATAGAAAAGCACCAAGGAATACACATGAACAAATGTCGCGTGTGTCCAAATAAAGCGATGCGGGGTAAGTGCGAAGGCATAGCCGACTACTAACACCAGCGCACTAACAAGGTCATAAAATGTATCATGATATCTGCTAGGCCGTCACATGATCAAAGCGGTCGCCGCGCAATATCAAATGTGCGCGTCTAGCCCCGAACTCCCCGACTCGCGATAGGCGGTCATAGGCCCGCATGAGGTATAACCCGCATCGAGGGTAGCTACTCCCGGCATCGCCCCGGACTCGCGGTCGCGTGGCGCGTATGCCGCATGACCATAAAGGCCGCACACTAACACCGGAACTCGTAGCTCGCATAGGCCGGGACCCGCGTGAGGTATTCTCGAATCATGGTCCTGCATCGCCGAGTCTACCCGCGTCGGAGGCGGCTTAACCCCGAAACACGGTGAGTGGTATAATACCAACATAACGGTTTATCGCTTAAACAACATAAGCACGATCGAGGAAAACCCTTTACACAAGCATCACAGAATACTAACACACGTAGCATCCTAATATGTTTACTTATCAAAGCATCACGAAGTTATTACAAGGCTATCACAAACCAACGCAATCAAGTTATACACACAAGGTACTTTCTACTATATGTCAACATGTTCGGGTTTCTATCCCCAAAGTACTTCATACATTAACTTTTTAAAAGATACGTTACTTTCACAAAAGTCACACAATACCCGTAGTATATGAAAATAGAGTGATTATCTTTTGATGTGAATCAAAAAACTTATCTTTGTAAAATCAAGTAACAACATTATTATCCAAACGTCCAAGTTTGCCTAATTTCAAATGTTCACGTTTCTTATTTTAGAAAGGTTTCGTAGTTCATAGTCTTATTCATTTAAGAATATAATTCTCTTTTAAACTATCTGAGAAACATAAGTCTTATATGTGAGTAGGATATTCTTGTTTATAACAATCTTATTACTGACCATGATCTAGAAATATCATTTTGTCTCATCTTAGCTTCTATGCAGATGGAAGTTTCTACTGGTTTTAATAATACTTAATCTGTCAAAACATTTCCTTTTATTAACGCTGCAGTGGTTTGTCGATACACATTCTGATTTCCGAAATCAGTAAAACATTCTTAAGCCGTTATTACCTAACTTCCCATAAAGCTAGTATAACTCTTAAGTTTTCAAAAAAACAAGTATTACTTCTTCTCTCGAAATGATTCAAAAATCTTTTGAAATACTTCAAGTTCTTTATTAACACATAATAAGCCAGTTATAGTTCAAATCAGTTACCTTAAAAACCACAAGTATTTTCTTACCAACATAAAGCTGTTATAACCAACTTCCCATAAAGCCGTTATAACACTTTATGTTTTAAACCAATCAAATACATTTAGCACGACGTCTCACGCACTACATAGTTCACACATATCATGCTAGAAGAGATAGGAAGAGGTTCACATACCTCGCGACAGTATCGACTAATAGAAAAACGCCCAAGTACTTCCAACCGCCGCTACTCCTGCCAAGTAGATCGCGCCACACGTAGTACTTCAACCTATAAGGCCACAAGCGCGCTTTATTAACATTAAGCTCCTTCGTAGAACATTCTACAGAAAATTCGGCAAGACCTCCCCGCAAGCAGCGTAAATCTCTCCTCCTCTATCGGGGCTACCAAGCCAACCGGGGGTTATAAGTCTAAACCGGACGTACAATTCTACCTCACGAAAAGCTACACAAGTCTCTGTAATACACCCATGTAAATCTGATTCGATTACTCTTCTTTCGAAAAGGTTTCTTATTATTCAAAGCTTAAGTCAAAAGACATTGCGATAACTACGTTCAAGACTATATATAGTATACTTCAACTATATAGTCTAACAATCATGTAATTTCCAATTACAATAGAGGACAAGATATTTACCTCGATAAGCCCATAATTATCCGAGTTT
Source organism: Przewalskia tangutica (assembly GCA_029844215.1). NCBI lineage: Eukaryota > Viridiplantae > Streptophyta > Magnoliopsida > Solanales > Solanaceae > Przewalskia > Przewalskia tangutica. The sequence continues at coordinate 309,479 of JAQGDG010000051.1, read as the reverse complement.
AAATGTCGATCCCGAGCAAGGTTTAGCTCTACTCCTTGCGCTCCGACCGCTCCAAACAACCCTTAGAAGTTCTAACCAACTTGTACTTAATACTCCAACTAACTATGGAGATTTTCCTTAGGGTTTCAAGGTTTTGTGTGAAGGAAGTATAATAGTATTTCGGCTTTAGATAAGTATAACCTTAGAATACTACAAGGTATACGGCTAAGGTAATTTGGGCATTATAACAATACTTTTGAGAGTATTTCTACCAAGAGGGGGGGGGGGTATTATACGAAAACAACTAGGCTAGGGGGGGGGGGTACCCCCCGGCTAGCACCCCAAGGAGGAGGGCTCTCGGCGAGGAGGGGAGGCTCTTGCCGAACTCTACACTAAGGGAGGAGGAGGATTTAACACTTAGAATTATTTGGAATGGATGAAGAAGTCATCCAAAGGGGGGTATTTATAGGTCTAGCAAAGGCCAACCAATGGCCAAGATCATGCCAAGTGCATAGCAAGTGTAGGGCCAAGATCTTGCCAAGTGCACCTTATCCATCTACCACAAAAATATCCTACCAACCCCTTGACCAAACAAGGCCAATTCGTCCACTTTGAACCGCCCACAACGTGCTCCAATGAGAGGGTGCCAAGTGGCGCCCTCTTGTTGGTCTAAAATATTTCGTCTCTCGGAAAAATCCGCAAAAAATAAAAATGACATAGCCGGAAATTCCCCTACGAAAGCTGTGAAAACGTTTCGTCGAAAAATGACTCTAACCGGGTGTTGTGCACAAATAAATTTCGGCCAAGCCACTTTCTCAAGTTCAAATTTTCTACGACGTCCCACGTACATACCGGAAATACGGGTATAACACGATCTCGAGTGAGAAGAATGGAAACCAATCCTAAATGTCTGTGACCTCCTGATTATAGATGTGGTGCACAACACACCGATAATCAAGACTCTACTAGACACGGTCTGTAGACACTTTCCGAGGACTAACTGCTCTGATACCACTTTTGTCACGATCCAATCCCGGGCCCATAACTGGTGCCTTACCCCGGGCACCCTAGTGATACAACATCAGAGAAAATCAGCGGAAATAAAAACTTAAACATGAAACAAGAGATAAAGTATGAAACAGGCTAACCAAAACGGTCACCTTCCTGAATATATACATATATATATCAACCTGAACAGTTAAATCCTTTTACAAACCCTGCCCACAACAGTACTACAGACCTCTAAGAATGTAACCATAACTATGACGGGACAGGGCCCCGCCATACCCCTGAATGTACAAGTAGCTACACTGACAGGGGACTATACCAAAGATGAGCCTCCGGAGAAACGGAGCTTCCCAAAACGCTGAACTGTGATCCTATGAGCGAGGATCCACAACCGATGTACCTCTACCTGCGGCATGAACGCAGCTTCAAGGAGGTCGCTAACAGTACCAAGTATGTGAAATCAGTAAAAATCAGAAATGAAATCATAATAGTCTATATAAAGCGTGAGACATGTATGATAACCAAGCTACGATCCACATATATATAAACATGTCAAGTCGTGGACTCATGCCTCAAAGTCATTACTCAAATATACAATGGGTCTCACGCCCACAACATCAATCATGCGTGGAATACCTTCTCACCGCTTCGTGATCATGATATAGTCACACCAAGAAGTACACATGAACATCGTGTCCCACGAGTCATAACGACCGACTGGGGCAAGTACGAAGGCTAACTACCGATACCAAGCCGCATCATCAATCGACCGGCAAGTACGAAGCCAACTACCGATACCAAAGCCGTACCAACAAATCTATATAACCAAACCACGGTTGACCCAGGCAAGCACGAAGCCAACTACGAAACCAAGCTGCGCCACGCGGTGGCGGCAAGTACGAAGACTAACTACCGATACTGTCGGAATCACGAGACTTCGTCCACAAAACGAACGGGCAAGTACGAAGGCTAACTACCGTGATACCACGAAACAGCCACGACTTCGGGCAAGTACGAGCAACTACCGATACCGTGAATCAGTAAAACCTCATGGAGAGCTAGTCCATGGAACAACAATCCTAATGGAACCATACCCGTGGGCCACCCAACGTGTCAGTAGGTCCAAGGATATAACAAGATAACCGGCCCTCCATCGAGAGACGCGGTGGTATAGAAATACAATACTAGCACGACAAGGCTATCACACGCAAACGTAGGCAAGTTACACACCACTCAAGGTACTTTCATTTTATGACAAAATCCAGGTTTTAATCCCCAAAGTACTACGTACGTTAAATTCTTTTTAAAAGATCCATTTCTTTTACAAAGGTCACCCGATGCCCGTATTATCAAAAATAGAGTGACTAACATTTTAAGTAAACCAAAACGACTTCCATACCTTCCTTTTTAAACCAAATTAAGACACTACCATGCCTTCTTTTTAGACCAAAACACTTTTCCTTTTAAAGTCAAGTTACCATTTTAAAACCAATGATAAAACCATTCCTTTGTTTTCATAAAGTCGTTATAACTAACTTCCCATAAAGCTGTTATAACACTTTATGTTCTAAACCAAAAACTCTTCAATTCCACAAGTCTCTTTTCTTTTAAAACAACAACATGTATTCTTTTAAAACCCAAATAACTTACTCTTTTCAAAATAAGTAACCTATACTTAAAATCAAGTTACTTCTCTTTTTCCGAAAACAAGTCGTTATAAGTCAAGTCTCTTATCTTTCAAGATCAAGTCTCTTAACTTTTAAAATTAAGTCGTTTATAAGTCAAGTCTCTTATCTTTCAAGATCAAGTCTCTTAACTTCTAAAATCAATAAACCATTCTTTTACCTACATAAAGTCGTTATAACTAACTTCCCATAAAGCTATTATAACACCTTATGTTTTAAACCAACCAAATCACTTAGCACATGTACGTCTACCATACTACATAGTTCACAACAATCATGCTAGAAAAGAAAGGAAGAGGTTCACATACCTCGCGACGATTATCGACAATTAGCAAAACGATCCACAGTACTGTAACCCTGCTAGCCTTTTCCACTCTTCAAGTAGAATACGCTACTCGTGGTACTGCAACCTATAAAGGCCACAAAACACCTATCAACCTCTCGATCTCTTCGTAGAATATTCTAAATGCATGGTTCCTTATTCTACAGAAAATTCGCAAGACCTCCCCGCACAACCACATAAAGCTACTCCTCTACTCAAGACCGCTACCAGGACAACAACTCCCAGGGGAGAGGGTTACACGTCTAACCGGACGTGTACAATTCTACTTCACAAAAATACTACACAAGTCTACTGTAAATACAATCCAATGTAAATACAGTTCAATCCTTTATAATCATCCTTCCAATATATCTTATACTCAAATCTAAATCACTACAATATGCAATATCCAATTACAATAGGGGGACAGAGATCATTACCTCGATAAGCCCAAAATTATCCAAGATTATAAGTCGATCACGAGCAACGCTTAGCTCCATTCCTTACGCTCCAACCCGCTCCAAGCGACCCTTAGAAGTTTCTAAACAACTTCTCTTAACACTTCAACCAAGCTAGGAAGATTTTTCTAGGGTTTCACTTTGCGACTATTGGAATAAAGTAGTATTTCCGGGCCCCTAGTTTTGAAATAACTTTGGAATACTACTAGGGATACTAGGCCAAGGTATTTGGGATTTTACAACAATACACAAAGTATTTCACTAAACAAAGTGGGAGGGGGACGAGAACAAGTAGAAGTGAGGGAGTATTTTGCTTGGAAAAACTCTTAAGTGTGGATGAAATTGATCTTCAAGCTAAGGGGGTATTTATAGAGGATTCAAGGGTCAAGATCTAAGCAAGGTGTGTGGTCAAGATTGGGCCATGTGTGTGTGGGTCCCACCACACCACATGGCCAACAATTTGGCTCTCCAAATGTCAAGGCCATTCGGCCAAGGGGACAAGTGGCTAGCCACTTGTCCCTCCAATTTCGGCCAAGGGTGCCACATGGGGGTGACACGTGTCTCCCCCCGATTCGTCCAAAATATTTCGCCTTGAAAATATCCAAAATACGAAAATCTCAAAACAAAGTGGGCCTCTGAAACCAGTAAATTTCTCCCGTGGGCCCCACGTGACCATTTCCGAAAATAAAATCCCATAATTCTAATATAATCCAAGAAGTCCAAATACCAAATCTGGGAATCCAATTCCCATTAACGAACCTTTTTTCTTCACAAAAACCGGAAACTTTTCCGTCGAAAAATCACATCTTCCTTTCTTTCCAAAATTTCTGTCGTATTCTCGTACGTACATCCTCACATACATACCCTGGAACTACGGGGTATAACACATATCGAGCCAACGAGTCGAACTCAACGTTGTACTCCCGAACTGTGCGCCCTCTCTGTCTCAGCATCAAAAATCTGTCGGCCCGTGCTCTCCTCATTTGTGGCGGTAAGAAATGGCCAAGGAATGCCTCAGAGAACTCGTCCCATATAGCTGGAGGCGCATGCTCTCCCCGGGACAGCTCCCACGAATCAAACCCGATCGCGGTATCACGCGGCCGACGCGAACCTAAGACCACCGACTCGGTCTCAAGCCTCGATCACTCTCGATCCGTGTGGCGTCGGATGAACTCCTGCGGATCATCCTCGTGCCTCGACCGTAGAACTCGGCGGGCCGACTCAGAAATCCGTAGTCTCAAACTATCCGACCTCGGGTGAACCACGGTACCATCGAATCGAACTGCTGATCCGGCCCTATCATCATGTTCGCCACGATCCCGGCTAATCGGGCCATCTCCAGTAACCCATCTCTGCCCGGTGTGGGGCCCGGAGGCGCAGTCGTGGTCTCGTGAGCCTCTGTTGCGCTCTAAACTCTGCTGGGCCGGTGGCGTCGTGGAACTCGCCGTGCAGTAGCACCACCTCAGTAAGATCGGGCTGTGCCTCGTGGCCTCTGTGTCCTACTAGCAGATCCTCACCGCTTTGCCTTCGCCCGGGTGCCTTGCGTGGAGGCATAGCTGGTACATAAGAATGTGTTAGAAGGAGTCCAACTTATAACATAGCTCTAAGGCACGATCTCAGAGTGAGAAGAATTGAAACCTATCCTAAATATCCTGTAGCCTCCTGATTATTGGTGTGGTGCACAACACGCCGATAATCAAGACTCTACTAGATACGGTCTGTAGACACTTTCCGAGGATTAACTGCTCTGATACCACTTTTGTCACGACCCGATCCCTGGCCCGTGACTGGTGCCTTACCCGGGCACCCAAGTAGATATACATCAGAGTAACCAGCGGAATATAAAAACAAAGACATTAGATAAAGAGTAAAATAAGAAACAGTCTATCCAAGAAAAAGTTGTCTTTCGGCATGTATATATATACCAAGTCTGACAGTTACATCCCAAAATTTACAACAGGACTACAGACCTCTAAGAAAGTAAACAACTATGGCGGGACAGGGCCCCGCCATACCCTGAATGTACATAAAGCTATAATGACAGGGAGATCATACCCAAAAGATAAGCCTCCGGAGAAACGGGGGTTTCCCAAAAGCAGAAACGGTGATCCTAGGAGCGGGGACCTACAACAGGATTACCTCAACCTGCGGCATGAACGCAGCCCCCCGAAGGGGGTCAATACAACAGGTACCAAGTATGTGAAACTGTAAAGTACTGAAATGAAATCATAGCATTTTTAAAACCAATTACAAATACGTATGAACAACCAATTTAACCGCACATAGTGCCACAGCATAAACAAGAGCAAAATAGATATAACGTAACTGGTCTTTTCTAGGCCGCTAATGATCGAAGCAAGGCCAATCGCCCATAGTATCATTATGCGAGCCTAATCCTCGAACTTCGCGATCGCATAGACCACCTAGGCGCGTGAGGTATTCGCCGCATCGGGGGTAGCTAACCTCGGATCAACACGGACTCCGCGGTCCGCATAGTCACATGGACGCGTGAGGTATTCTCGCGTCGGCGTAACACACCAAGTGATCATCCCGGAACTCCCGCAACTCCGCTTAGGTCACGTGGACCGCGTGAGGTATTCCTCGACGGGGTGGCTAGCCTCTAGTAACAAGTCGGGGGTAAGTGATATAATATCAGCGACAATCGCTCGTTAAACAACATAAGCACAACAAAACCCCTTTTACACAAACGTCACAAGACACTAACACACGAGCATCATAATCATAACATGTCTACTTATCAAACCAACTTACCACACCTTAAATCATTACAAGGCTTTTATAAACAAATAAGTAAACTGTTTCCTCTTATCTTTCTCAAGTCGTTATACCTAACTTCCCATAAAGCTAGTATAACACTTAAGCTTTTTGAAAAACCAAGTATTACTTTTCTTCCAAAAATGATTCATAACTCTTTTGAAATACTTCAAGATTCTTATTATTTAAAACTCAAGTCAAAAGACATCAAAGTAAAAACAAATTTAGTTAACACACGTCGTCTAGTCTATATATATTTCACAAATATCATGCTCAAGAGGATAGGAAGAATCATATACCTCCTCGGCTAAATCCACCTGCCAAGTCGAATATGTCGCGCGCAGAGTATCAACCTATAATAGTCAAATACGTCTATCAACGTCTAGACTACTTCGTAGAATATTCTAAGCAGAATGTTCTTTATTTTACGGAAAATTGGGCAGCACCTCCCTCCCCGCAATACTACACAAGTCTACTGTAAATACAGTCCAATGTAAATACAGTTCAATTCTCTTCTTTATCATCCTTCTATACATCTTATACTCAATTCTAAACTACTACAATATGTAATCTCTAATTACAATAGAAGGACAAAGATTATTACCTCGATAAGCCCAAAATTATCCAAGATTATAAGTCGATCCTGAGCAACGTTTAGCTCATATTCTGTACGCTCCAATCCGCTCCAAGAAACCCTTAGAAGTTTCTAAACAACTTCTCCTAATACTTCATCCAACTATGAAGATTTTCCTAGGGTTTCGTTTTGCGACTAAAGGGAATAAAGTAGTATTTCCGGCTCTTAGTATAGAGGTAACTTTGGAATACTACAAGGGATTTAGGCTAAAGTATTTGGGATAGTAACAATACTTGAAGAAATTTTCTACCAAGGGGGGGGGGGGAGGGGGGGAGTTTCGAACGAGAGCTACTACAAAGGGGGAAGGATTTTTGTGACTTGGAAATTGTTTAAGTGGATGAAGAAGTCTTGCAACTTAAGGGGGTATTTATAGGACATTCAATGGCCAAGATTCAAGCATGTGTATGGTGGAGATTGGATCCATGTGTGAGTGAAGTCTTCCAACCAAGTGTCCACTGACTTTGAGACATATGTCCACCACAACTTTGGGACATATGTCCACCACAAAAATGAGACATGTGGCTAGCCACATGTCTCCAAAAACCGTCCAAGGCCCTTCCCACTTGCCCCACAAAATAGCTTGCAAGACTTTGACTACTTTACTTGGCCACATGCCCACTATTTTTCGTCCAACATGTGCCACCCAGGGGTGACACATGTCGCCCTCCTATTGGTCCAAAATATTTCAGCTCTCAGAAAAATCCGTAATTGGTTAAAATATTAAAAACGTAAAATTTCCCCATGAGTTGGAATCTTTCCGTTGGAAGTTCACAATTTCATCCTTAACCTAATTAGGGCTTATACATTTTATGCGTCGTTCTCACATACATACTGCGGAACTACGGGGTATAACATTCTTCCCTTAGAAACATTCGTCCGAATGTTCCTTCAGATTCATTAAATCGAAGCGACATAGTTCCTCATAACTTAACCAGTTTCCAAATGCCACACATGGCCACAATACAACACTTAAGTACATATGATAATTAAAATCAAGTAGGAAAGTGAGTTACACAGGGTGTGGGAATAATTGAGATACTTACGCCTCATGTCCTCCTCTGCTTCCGCGTCATCTCCTCTGCGTTCTCGTTCCGCCATAAGACTTTGTGGAAGCCACATCCTTTGTCGCGATCGCCTAACGACGATCGAGTATCGCTATGGGACTCTCTCATACGATAACCCCTCGTTACACGGAAATCATCAATCGGTGCACTCTAGATGGATCCCCGATACATCCGCTCGGCGTAGAAATATGAAAACGGATGCACCGCCTCGGATCGGACGGCAGATCAACTCATAGGCAACCTTGCCTACCTACGGACAATTTGATAAGGCCCGATGTACCTTGGTGAGTTTCTTCTTCCCAATATTATCACACCGCCATGGGTGACACCTTGAGAAAACCCAATCATCAACCTCAAACTCCAAATGTCGACGTCGATGATCTGCGTCGACTATTGTCGACTACGGTCATCAATAACGCTCTGGATAAGCTCCACCTTATCCATTGCTGTATCAAGTCGGCCCGACTAATCGCACCTCGCCCCACATCGAACCAGCCTATCGGTGACTGCACTTCCTCCGTATAAGGCCTCATAAGGCGTCATCGGATACTGGAATGGTAGCTGTTATTATACGCAAACTCCACTAGCGGCAAATGATCCTCCCAGCTACCCCTGAAATCAATAACACAGGCTCGCAACAGATCCTCAAGTGTCTGGATAGTACGCTCTGCCTGACCGTCGATGCGAGGATGGAATGCGATCGCGAGGCTCACTGCGTCCCTAAACCGCCACGGAAAGACCTTGAGAAATTAGCGTAAACGGGCTCCTGCATGCGATATGATAGATATAGGGACCCCATGCAGTCTCACGATCTCTCGGATGTAAAGTATAGCATAATCCTCGGCCGAAAAAGTCGTCCTGACGGGAAGAAAGTGGGCAGATTTCGTCAGCCTGTCGACTATAACCCAGATAGAATCATGCTTCCTCGGAGTGCGAGGTAACCCTGTAATAAAGTCCATATTGATCACCTCCCACTTCCACGCCGGAATCTCTATAGCCTGCAACAACCCACGGGCCTGCGGTGCTCCACTGACATCGCGACAACTCGAGGCGAGCAACAAACTCTGCAACGTCCCTCTTCAGGCCATCCCACCAATACACAGATATGAGGTCGTGGTACATCTTTGTTGACCCCAGATGGATAGAGTAACGTGCGCTGTGTGCCTCCCCTAGAACCTGCTGTCGAAGTCCTGCAACCTCTGGAACACACAACCTGCCCTCAAACCTTAGCACCCCATCAGGTGCTACCTCAAATGGACCCTTCCCCTCACGAAGAGCCGTATCACGATACCGTGTCAAAATCGGATCCTCATACTGTCGCCTCTTCACCTCCTCGACGATGGAAGACTCAGCAACCTCTCGAACCCGAACCCCACTACTATCAGAACCAATCAATCGGACTCCAAGGCTCGCTAGCTGATGTAAATAGCGGACCATGCCCGCCATCTGCATTGCACCTCTGATAGACTACCCATCGACCTACGACTAAGGGCATCTACCACTACATTGGCCTTCCCTGGGTGGTATAGGATATCGACATCATAATCCTTGAGTAGCTCTAACCACCATCTCTGTCGTAAGTTCAACTCCCTCTGGCTGAAGATATACTGGAGGCTCTTGTGGTCTGTGTAAATATCCACATGAACTCCATACAAATAATGTCTCCAGATCTTCAAGGCGTGAATCACCGCTGCCAACTCTAAGTCATGTGTGGGGTAGTTCTTCTCATGCTTCTTGAGCTATCGAGATGCGTAAGCTATGACCTTGCCCTGCTGCATCAACACACATCCAAGCCCGATTCCCGACGCATCACAATAAACCACATAGCCGTTTGGACCCTCTGGAAGAGTAAGAATTGGGGCGGTCGTCAACCTCTCCTTCAGTAACTGGAAGCCCTCCTCACAAGCATCCATCCACTGAAACTTAGCTGCCTTCTGATTCAGCTTAGTCAAAGGTGTTGAAATAGAAGCAAACTTCTCTACGAACCTCTGATAATACCCTGCAAGGCCCAGAAAGTTGCGCACCTCTGTCGGTGTAGTAGGTCTAGGCCAAGTCTTGACTGCATCGATCTTTTCCGTATCCACCCGAATACCATCGTCCTCGACAATGTGCCCTAAGAACGCCACCGAAGTCAACCAAAACTCACACTTCGAAAACTTGGCATACTGGCTGGTCTGGAGAACTCAAAGACGCGTCCTCAAATGCTCGCGTACTCGCCTTCTGGCGAGAATAAACCAAGATGTCATCAATGAATACTATCACAAACGTATCCAAAAATAGCTTGAACACTCGGTTCATCAAATCCATAAATACTTCCGGAGCATTGGTCAAGCCGAAAGACATGACCCTGAACTCATAGTGCCCGTATCGGGTCCGGAATGCGATCTAGGAAATCCGTGCTAACTGCACTTTGATGGTAACGGATCGCAGGTCTATCTTGGAGAAGCATCTCGCACCCTGAAACTGTTCGAACAAATCGTCAATCCTGGGGATGGGGTATCTGTTCTTAATAGTCACCTTGTTCAACTGCCTGTAATCAACACACATGCTCAGCGTCCCATCCTTCTTCTTCACAAACAACACCGGCGCTCCCCAGAGAGAAACACTAGGTCTGATGAAGTCCTTCTCCAGCAAATCTCTCAGCTGGTCCTTCAACTCTCTCAACTCTGCAGGTGCCATTCGGTATGGCGGAATGGATATAGGTCGAGTATCAGGCAGAATATCAATGCAAAACTCTATCTCCCTCTCAGGAGGGATACCCGGGAGGTCGTCTGGAAACACATCTGGGAACTCTCTGACTATTGGAACTGAATGAAGTGCGGTATCTCGTCGATATCAAATACCGAATGAGATGGTAGATATACCCTTACGCACCATCTTCACGGCCTTGAGGTAAGAAATAAACCTACCGCCGGCGACACAATGTTCCTCCCACTCGATAAGGCTCCCGAAAGCGGAACCGTACCACTCTCTCCCTACAGTCTACATTGGCGTAGCAAGAAGCTAACCAATCCATACCCATAATCACATCGAAATCGGTCATATCCAACTCTACCAAGTCGGCTAGGGTCTGACGACTGCATATAGTCACTGGGCAAGCCCTATACACCCGCTCAGCTACCATCGAATCACCCACTGGCGTAGCTACCTCAAAAGGGTCTATGGACTCAGGCTCTATCCACATCCTACTAGCGATAAGGGAGATATATATGACAAGGTAGAACCGGATCTATCAAGGCATACACGTCACAACAAGAAACTGATAAGGTACCTGTGACGACATCCGGTGATGCCTCGCAGTCTGGCGGGCGGAGGCATAAATGCGATTCGAGGACCATGGGCTGGACGTGCCACGACCTGCCGCGACCCGCTGGTCCGCGAGTACCACGCCTCGGGCGATTAATCGTAGGAGATGAAAACCCGGCAAAAGACCGCAGGTGACCCTACCATCTGCGCTGCCCCTAGTCGGACTGGCTCTCGCAAAGTGACCCTGCTGGCCGCAAGTGTAACAAGCTCCCGGAGTAGTACCACAACTCCCGTAATGGGATCTACCGCATCGGCCACACTGAGAGAGGGGTGGTCTCGATCGGTTAGCACCTCTGCTACCCTGGAAGTCCGAAGCCCTGGGGCCCTGAACTTCCCCCGAATACACTGGCTGCCCTGAAGACGGTGTAGGAGTGCTCTAAGCTGGCGGTGGTGCAAATATATTCTCGCACAGGCCGTCCACACGAGAGCTACCAAAGACCTGCCGTCTGGCCTTACCTTCTGGCGATATCACATCGACCGTCGGCCTCTACGCTCCTCACACCAGTCATGAGCACGTATGCGGGCAATGTCCATGCTCGGTGAAGAGCTACACGAGCAGGACTCGCCAAATAATCATCGAGCGGTGGCGTGGCGGTGCACTCGTCCTCCATATCTGCTACTAACGCGGGACATATCGAGCCAACAAGTCGAACTCAGCGTTGTACTCGGCCCATGCGCCCTCTGCTCGGCATCAAAAATCTGTCGGCCGTGCTCTCCTCATCGTGGCGGCAAGAAATGGCCAAGGAATGCCTCGGAGAACTTCGTCCCATACGGTGGGCGCATTCTCTCCGGGACAGATCCGCGAATCAAACGATCGGCTGCGGTATCACGCGCGGCCGTCTGAACCTAAGACCAGCGACTCGGTCTCGAAGCCTTGATCACTCATGATCCGTTGGGCGTCGGATGAACTCCTGCGGATCATCCTCGTGGCCTCGACCGCGTAGAACTGCGGGCTGCAACTCGAAATCGTAGTCTCAAACTATCCGACCTCGGGTGAACCACGGGTACTCTGGGCTGCTGCGTCGGCTATCCTCATGTCCGCCACGATCACGGCTAATCGGGCCATCTCCACGTAACCCGTCTCCTGCCGCGGTGTGGGGTGGAGGCGCAGTCTGTGGTCTCGATAGCCTCTGTTGCGACTCTAAACTCTGCTGAAATTTGGTGGCGTCGTGGAACTTCGCCGTCTGTAGCCTGTCCCCAGTGGGGCGGGCTGTGCCTCGTGGCCTCTGTGTCCTACTAGCAACTCCTCACTGCCTTGCCGCCCGGGTTGCCTTGCGTGGGGCATAGGCGGTACATAAGAATGTGTTAGAAGGAGTCCACATATAACATAGCTCTAAGGCACGATCTCGAGTGAGAAGAATGAAACCAATCCTAAATATCCGTAGCCTCACGATTATTGGTGTGGTGCGCGACGATAATCAAGACTCTACTAGATACGGTCTGTAGACACTTTCAGAAGATTAAGCGCTCACGATACCACTTTTGTCACGACCGATCCGGGCGTGGTAGTGCCTACCGGGCACCCAAGTAGACATACATCGAGTAACCAGTGGAATATAAAAACAAAGACATGAGATAAAGTAAAATAAAAACGATCTATCGAAAAAGTTTTCTTCGGCGTGTATATATATACCAAGTCTGACATTTACATCCCAAAATTTACAACTGGACTAAAGACCTCTAAGTCACTAAACAACTATGGCGGGGCGGGGCCGCCATACCTGAATGTACATAAAGCTACTGATAGCGGGAGATCATACCCAAAAGATAAGCCTCGGAGAAGCGGGTCTTTCCCAGCGAAACGGTGATCTAGGAGGCGGGGACCAACAACGAGTACCTACTGCGGCATGAGCGGCCCAGAAGAAGTCGATCTAACAGTACAGTATGTGAAGCGTAAAAATCTGAAATGAAATCATAGCATTTTTAAAACCAATTACAAATACATATCAACAACCAATTTAACGCACATAGTGCCACGATAAACAAGAGCAAAATAGATATAACGTGAATGGTCTTTTCTAGGCCGCTAATGATCGAAGCAAGGCGAATCGCCCGTAGTATCATTATGCGAGCCTAATCCTCGAACTTCCGCGATCCGCAGACCACCAGGCCCGCGTGAGGTATTCTCGCATCGGGGTAGCTAACCTCGGCATCAACACGACTCGCGATCGCGTAGTCGCGGACGCGTGATGTATTCCTCGCATCAGCGTAACACACCCGGAGTGATCATCTGAACTCCGCTGACTCCGCATAGGTCACATGGACCGCATGAGGTATTCCTCGCATCGAGTGGCTAGCCCTCGGCTGGTAACACGTCAGGGGGGTAAGTGATATAATATCAGCACAACTGCTTATCGTTAAACAACATAAGCACAACAAGGAAACCCCTTTTACACAAACGTCACAAGACACTAACACACGTAGCATTATAACATGTCTACTTATCAAACCAACTTACCACACCTTCAGAAATCATTACAAGGCTTTTATAAACAAATAAGTAAACTGTTTCCTCTTATCTTTCTCAAGTCGTTATACCTAACTTCCCATAAAGCTAGTATAACACTTAAGCTTTTTGAAAAACCAAGTATTACTTTTCTTCCAAAAATGATTCATAACTCTTTTGAAATACTTCAAGATTCTTATTATTTAAAACTCAAGTCAAAATACATCAAAGTAAAACGAAATTTAGTTAACACACGTACGTCTACCGTACTATATATATTTCACAAATATCATGCTCAAGAGAATAGGAAGAATCACATACCTCCTCGGCTAAATCCACCTGCCAAGTCGAATATGTCGCGCAGAGTATCAACCTATAATAGTCAAATACGTCTATCAACGTCTAGACTACTTCGTAGAATATTCTAAGCAGAATGTTCTTTATTTCTGAGAAAATTGGGCGACCTCCTCCCGCAATACTACACAAGTCTACTGTAAATACAGTCCAATGTAAATATAGTCCAATTCTCTTCTTTATCATCCTTCTATACATCTTATACTCAATTCTAAACTACTACAATATGTAATCTCTAATTACAATAGAAGGACAAAGATTATTACCTCGATAAGCCCAAAATTATCCAAGATTATAAGTCGATCCTGAGCAACGTTTAGCTCCTATTCTGTACGCTCCAATCCGCTCCAAGAAACCCTTAGAAGTTTCTAAACAACTTCTCCTAATACTTCATCCAACTATGAAGATTTTCCTAGGGTTTCGCTTTGCGACTAAAGGGAATAAAATAGTATTTCCGGCTCTTAGTATAGAGGTAACTTTGGAATACTACAAGGGATTTAGGCTAAAGTATTTGGGATAGTAACAATACTTGACGAAATTTTCTACCAGGGGGGGGGGGGAGTTTCAGACGAGAGCTACTACAAAGGGGGAAGGATTTTTGTGACTTGGAAATTGTTTAAGTGGATGAAAAAGTCTTGCAACTTAAGGGGGTATTTATAGGACATTCAATGGCCAAGATTCAAGCATGTGTATGGTGGAGATTGGATCCATGTGTGAGTGAAGTCTTTCTACCAAGTGTCCACTGACTTTGAGACATATGTCCACCACAACTTTGGGACATATGTCCACCACAAAAATGAGACATGTGGCTAGCCACATGTCTCCAAAAACCGTCCAAGGCCCTTCCCACTTGCCCCACAAAATATCTTGCAAGACTTTGACTACTTGACTTGGCCACTTTCCCACTAATTTTCGTCCAACATGTGCCACCTAGGGGTGACACATGTCGCCCTCCTATTGGTCCAAAATATTTCAGCTCTCGAAAAAATCCGTAATTGGTTAAAATATTAAAAACGTAAAATTTCCCCCACAAGGTTCGGAATCTTTTCCGTTGGAAGTTCACAATTTCATCCTTAACCTAATTAGGGCTTATACATTTGTACGTACGTCCTCACATACATACTCTGGAACTACGGGGTATAACATCTATCAGCCATGTCAGCCACAATAGTGTGCGCATACCTGGCCAACGAGATGGTCCTCCCTGATGGTCCTCCCATTCTGCCTCAATGACAAAAACCTATCAACACGGGCCCTCCTCATCTCAGGAGGCAAAAAGTGATCAAGAAAGGCCTATGTGAACTCATCCCAAATAGCTGGAGGAGCACCCACACCCCTAGACAGTTCCCATGACTCAAACCAGTTCAACGCAATATCGCGTAATAGGTAAGAAGCTAGCACCACTGACTCGGTCTCCGAGACCCTAAGCACCTGCATAGTCCGTATCGCGAATAAACTCACGAGGTCCTCGCCGGATCTCGAACCATAGAACTCGGGTGGACTACAACCCGAAAATCCCGAATCCTCAAACCGGCTCTGGGTTAGCTACGCTCCTCGTGACGCCCTACCACTATGCTAGTCAATAACTGATCCGCTCTCCATAATCTCTATACTCAGCCTGGTTTGGGATTGGAGGCTCAGTATCGAACCCTGGATCTGCGCGCTCTCTGCTCTCTCTAATCGGCGTGGCCCAGACTCGCCGCTGGACCTGACAACCTCGGGCATAGTCGAGCACGAGTCCTAGTAACCCTCTGCGCACCGCGGCTCCTGCTTTGCCTTCTTCGCCACAGTCGCCTTCCGGGAGGCATAGTGATTCATATACATAAGAATACGTCGAGACGGATCAACCTATTAATGTCTGACTCTCGCGCGATCTCGAGTCGAAGAATGGAAACCAATCTAAATGTCCTGCGACCTCACGATTATAGATGTGGTGCGCAACATCGATAATCAAGACTCTACTAGACACGATGCGTAGACACTTTCCGAGGACAAGCGCTCGATACCACTTTTGTCACGACCGACCGGGCGCGGTGCCCTACACAGGCACCGCTTACGAGTAAACATCGAGAGATAATCAGTGAACATACATGAAACTTATAAAATAAAACAACGAGAATTTAAACAACAGGTTAGCCGATAAGGCTACCTCCCTGGACACATATACATATACATAAACAACAACAGTTATATCTCTTTCTTTATTACAAACCGACCCACAACATATGACTACAGACCTCTAAGAATTACAACTGTGGCGGGACAGGGCCCCGCCATACCCCTGAATGTACATAAATCTACAACATCAGGGAAACCGTACCAAAAAGATAAGCCTCCGGAGTGAATGGAGCTTCCTCCCAAAAACTGAACAGAGATCCTAAGAGCAAGGATCACCAACCTGTGTAACTAACACCTGCGGGAATGAACGCAGCCCAGAAGTCGATAACAGTCTGGGTATGGAACATAAACAAGGTACAGTAACCAAATCATAACTGTATAAAAGAAATGACAGGAGCAAGTATAAAAATGAAATACCAGATCCTACCGTGCCATTTTAACTCCTGAAATCAATCGTATATTAACCGTTCTTTTCCTTCTTTCAATGAGAATTAACATCATATTCTTACGTACTTACTTTAAGGATTTAATCAAGTTTTTCCACATAACTTACATATCTTACATAACATAATCCGGCCCGTTATGGAGGGACTTCTTATTTGGGAGCTTACTTTGATTATCCGTACGTGATAACGTATTCTGACCCATTTGCGGGACACGATGTACTGATGAATCATGTGACATAATCCGGCCCGCCTGTGGGGCTCGGTGTACTGTGGAATCATGTAGCATAATCCGGCCCGCCTGTGGAGCTCGGTGTAATGTGGAATCATGTAGCATAATCCGGCCCGCCTATGGAGCTCGGTGTAAGATGACGTAACCCGGCCTGTGTGTAGGCTCGGGGTAATATGGCGTAATCCGGCCTATGTGTAGGCTCGGTGTATCTCATAACGTAATCCGACCTATTTGTAGGCCCAGTGTATTTCATAACGTAATCCGGCCTATTTGTAGGCTCGGTGTGATTTTTCCTTACATAACATTTTTAAACCATCTTTTCACTTCTTCTTAAGTCGTTATAACAACTTCCCATAAAGCTATTATAACAACCATTCATTTTAGAGAACTTAAGACACTTTTATTCTTACAACATTAGGAAAACTAGACCCAAAAATACTACGTACATACATACTTAAAAAGAATCATAAAACTCATTTCTTTTTAAAGCTCAAGTCACACACTCTTTTTGTCACGACCCGAACCCGGGCCCGTGACTGGTGCCTTACCCGGGCACCCAAGTAGACATACATCAGAGTAACCAGCGGAATATAAAATAAGACATGAAACAATATGAAGTGAGAAACAGTTTATCTGAGAAAAGTTGCCTTTCGGCATATATATATAAAAATTTGAGCGATTCATCCCTTTACAAACCCCGCCACAACAAGATTACTCTGGACTCTAAGAATGTTATAACAACAATGGCGGGACAGGGCCCCGCCATACCCATGAATGTAAGTACCTACAACGACAGGAGACTATACCAAAGATAAGCCTCCGGAGATACGGAGCTTCCCAAAACGCTGAACTGTGACCACATGGCGAGGATCAACAAGCGGTGTACCTACCTGCGGATGAACGCAGCCCGAAGGAGGTCGATAACAAGTACCAAGTATGTGAAATCAAAATATCGTAAATGAAATCATAATAGTCTATATAAAATGTAAGACATATATGATAACCAATTTACGATACACGATATAGCGATCATGTCAAGTCGGGACTCACGCCTTAAAGTCATCACTCAAATATAACCATGGGTCTCATGCCCGATATCAATCATGCCCATGGAATTCCTTCCTCACGTGATCCATGATATAAAAACACCAAGGAATACACATGAACACGAGTCCCACGTGTCATAATAAAATTATGCGGTAAGTGCGAAGGCATAGCCGACTACTAAAACCCAGATACCAACAATGCTATAAAGCGTATCACGAGGTCTTTCTAGACCGCGCCACGATCGGCGGCGCCACTCGCCTCGGTATCAATGTGCGCGTCAAATCTCGAACTCACCGCGACTCCGCATAGGCCACCTAGGCGCGTGAGGTATTCCCACATCGGGTAGCTACTCCCGGCATCGCCCCGACTCTCGTAGTCGCATGGCCATATAGACCGCATGAGGTATTCCCCGCACACTAACCTGGAACTCTCGTAGCTCCGCAATGAGGCATCCCTCGCATCGGGGGGCAGCTTAACCCCCGGTATATCATGTCAAGAGGTGAGTGGTACAATACTAACATAACGGCTTATCGTTAAACAACATAAGCAAAATCAAGGGAAACCCCTTTACACAAACATCACAAGACACTAACACATGTAGCATCTTAACATGTTTACTTATCATACCAACAAGAAAGTATTACAAGGCTATCACAAACCAACATAGTCAAGTTATTCACACAAGGTACTTTCTATTTTATGTCAGCAAGTTCGGGTTTTTATCCCCAAAGTACTTCATACATTAACTCTTTAAAAAGATTCGTTTCTTTCACAAGAGTCACACGATACCCGTAGTATAAAAATAGAGTGACTATCTTTTTAAGTAAACCAAAACAATTTCCCTACCTTCTTTTTGAACCAACTTAAGACAAAAGCATGCCTTCCTTTTTAAACGAAAACACTTCAAATTTTCAAGTCTTTGTCTTTTATAAATCAAGTCCTTACTTTGAAATTTTTAAGAAAATCAAAACTTGTTTATTAAAGATCTTATTAAAGCAGCCATGATCTAGGAAATGTAATACAATTTTGTCTTATCTTAGCTTCTATGCAGATGTAGGTTTCTACTGGTTTTAATAATACTTAATTAGTCAATACATTTTCCTTTATTAGCGCTGCAGTGGTTTGTTCGATACTTATTCTCATTTCCGAAATCAATACAAGGCTTTCATAAACAATTAAGTAAACCGTTCCTTTTATCTCTCTTAAGTCATTATACCTAACTTCCCATAAAGCTAGTATAACTCTTAAGCTTTTAAAACCAAGTATTACTCTTCTTTCACAAACGATTCTTAATTCTTTTGAAATACTTCAAGATTCTTATTATTTAAAACTCAAGTCAAAAGACATCGAAGTAAAACCACGTTCGATTAACACGTACGTCTACCGTACTATATATATTCTTTTAAAATATCATGCTCAAGAGGATAGGAAGAATCACATACCTCCTCGGCGAAATCCACCTGCCAAGTCGAATATGTCGCACGCAGAGTATCAACCTATAATAGTCAAATACGTCTATCAACGTCTAGACTACACTGTAGAATATTCTAAGCAGAGGGTTCTCTATTCTACGGAAAATTGGGCAGCACTTCCCTACCCGTCAAACTACACAAGTCTACTGTAAGTACAGTCCTATGTAAGTACAGTTCAATTCTCTTCTTTTATACCATCCTTCTATATATCTTATACACATTTCTATACTACTACAATATGTAATCTCCAATTACAATAGAAGGACAAAAATATTTACCTCGATAAGCCCAAAATTATCCAAGATTTAATGTCGATCCTGAGCAACGTTTAGCTCCTACTCTGTGCGCTCCAACCCGCTCCAAACAACCCTTATACGCTCCTAACCAACTCCTCTTCAAGAACCAACCTAAACAAGTGAAGAACACTAAGGTTCTTGTCCTCACAACTCTCGGCCAAGGTGAGGCTTTAGGGGCTAGGGTGTGAAATCTTTTCTAACCTTTTGGTTAACAATCTTCCTAATACACTAAGGAAGAACACTTGAGAATTTAGGAATTTTTGGACAAAGTTTGGTTAAGGGAGAGGGGTGTTGGGCGAAAACTATCAAGAGGGGTTGGCGAGAGCTACTAGGAAGGGGGGGGGGGGGTTGGGACGAGATCTGCTCAAAGGGGGAGGATTTTGAGACTTGGAAATTGTTCAAGTGATGAAGAAGTCTTGCACAAGAGGGGGGTATTTATAGAACCACCAATGGTCTAGATTAAAACAAATGGATGGTGTAGATTTGGATCCATGTGAAGAATGAGGTCTTCCAACCAAGTGTCCACCATAACCTTGGGACATATGTCCACCGCAACATTGGGACATATGTCCCCCACAACAAAGAGCCATGTGGCCTTCCACTAGCACACAAAAATCGTCCAAGGCAAGCCTCCCACTTGCCCAAAAAAACGCCCCTACCTACTCCCACTCACCCAAAGAAAATATCTTCCAAGACTTTGACCATTTGACCATGTCCACTTGGCCAACA
This sequence comes from Przewalskia tangutica, assembly GCA_029844215.1. NCBI lineage: Eukaryota > Viridiplantae > Streptophyta > Magnoliopsida > Solanales > Solanaceae > Przewalskia > Przewalskia tangutica. The sequence continues at coordinate 289,111 of JAQGDG010000051.1, read as the reverse complement.
TTTCGTCCAACCCATGCCAACTAAGGGTGACACATGTCGCCCTCCTATTGGTCCAAAATATTTCGTCTCTCGGAAAAATCCGTAATCGGTTAAAATATTAAAAACGTAGAATTTCCTTCATGAGTTCGAATCTTTTCCGTTGAAAGTTCACAATTTCATCATTAACCTAATTAGGGTTTGTACAAATGTACGTACGTCCTCACATACATACTCTGGAAATACGGGGTATAACACTTTTGGAAACCATCTTCTTAACTTTTGAAATAAATTAAGAAGTCATACTTATTAAAGTTTAGTCATTTCCACTCATAAAATCAAGGCTTATAGTATTAACACCTCGTAGCATACACTCTTTAAAATCATATCGCTTAAAACTTCATAATCCTTAAAAGACAATCAAGTTCGTAGTCTTAAAACTTCATAACATACATTCTTTAAAGCCCATTTACTTATACTTATAAAATCATATAACCTCCACTTTTAAAATCAATCCTCTTTTCACATATAAATTCAAGTCATTTTCGAACATAAAATCCACTTACTTACTTTAAATAAATCAAGACACATAGCTTTAAATCAAATCTCATAATTTCCTAACCATTCTTACCAACATCTCCCATAAGACTTGGTAAGGACTTAGGACAATTTAACATACTTTTAACTTAGAGTCAACAATGTGAATACTTCTTAACTTCTAAGAGTAGAAGGAATCATGGAATACTATCACATGGATATTTCATACGTAGGATCATGCCAAAGAAAGAAGAGGTTCACATACCTTGCGACGACTAGCGACAAGTTGCAAAATGCTCCAAAGTACTATAACCTTACTAGCCTTTTCACCCTTCAAGTAGAATACGCTACTCGTAGTACTTCAACCTATAATAGTCATAACACGTCCATTAACCTCTAGCTTCAATCGTAGAATATTCTAAGTGTAAAGTCACTAAATCCTACGGAAAATCGGGCAGCACTTCCTTTGTTTCTACATACTTTGCCACCTTTTTCAAGGCCGAATACAATAACCAAACATGCCACATTTAAGGCTCAACATACCAACCAGTCAAAGGGGATTACACGCCTTACAATACGTGTAAAATTCCGCCCAACAATTCATACCAAGTAAGTTTAATATCCAAGCCATTCTCGGCCAACTTATAACCAATCCTAAGTCTTTTCCAATTCTTTTTCAATCCAAGTTCTTAGGTCTAACATGTTGTATAGTCATAAACAACTTCAACAACTACAATTCCTTCTTTATATAACATGTGACGACTTAAACTAATAATCAACTTGAATTGTAGTCTTAAGCCTAAACATGCTAGTTTCGGATAAGGATTCCAATAGCCGATATACTTATCAAACTTCATAATATAAACATCTCATGCTTGCTAATATCTATAGCTACAACAATAAGTAATCTTAATTACTAAAACGACAAGAATTATACCTTTACAAGCCCTTAAAATTTCCAAGATTCAAAGTCGCTCCTTAGCAATTCTTAGCTCCTTTCCTTTACGCTCCCATCCGCTATTTGAAGCCCTTAGAAGTTCACAACCAACTTTTCTTCCATTTCCAATCCAAAACTAGGAAAACTACTTAGGTTTTCGCCTTGCGACTAACGTGAAAACGCCGTTTTTCCGAAATCTTTCTATTGAGATACCCTTACAATACCCTTAGGTACCTTGGGTTTAAGTATTGTGAATAATGGAACAAAATTACAAAATTTTCTTGTGAGACAAGTGACAAAGCCGAGAGCACTCAATTGAAGAACAAGAATGTGAAATAATTCTAAGTGTTGAAGAGCTAGTCTTGAACTAGTGTGGTATATATAACACAATGAAGGGTCAAGATTATAACAAATGTGTGGATTGGATGAAGATCATTAGTTAAATAGCCAAGTGGACAAGTTGACTTGGTCAATATTATCAAGCTAGCAAGACTTATCATCCACAATGGTCAAATGACCATTCTAACCTTGTATATTTTCGTCCAAGACCATAGTGGGAGGGGGGGGTGCCACATGTCTCCCTCCCATTCGTCCATAAAATTCCGTAACCCTCGTGGGCCCCACAAAATGTAAAATTCCTCGGGTGGGCCCCACGTGACCAAATCCATAAAAATAAATTTCCGTAATAATAATAAGTTCCATATTCCTTAAATAATGTATTTTGAGAATCTAATTCTCATCAACGAACATTTTTCCTTTCCGACGTTCGGAAGATTTTCCGTCGGAAAAAACAATTCTTCCTTTCGTACAAATTTTCAAGCCTTGATTCCTTACGTACAATCTCTTATACATGTCCTGGACTTACGGGGTGTAACAGGAAGAATGTTACACCCCATATTTATAGGACATGTTTTAAGAACGTACGTGAGAATCCCAAATGATAAGATTAGAGACTTGTAAAAATTTATCGGAATTATGGAATTGTCGGAAAACGTAATATTGTGACGAATGGGAGGGCGACACGTGTCACCCCCCCTTATGAAGCCTTGGACGATTTAGGCATGGCCAAAAGGGTCATTTGACCTTTGTTAGGATGACTAAGTCTTGCAACTTGGAGAGCTTGACAATGTTGACTTAGTCAATGGGACCACAAGTCTTGATATTTCAAAGAACTTCATCCAAGCCACACATTTGTGCACATCTTGACCCTCCATTGAACTATATAGTAGTACTAGTAGCAAGACAAGCTCAACACTTAGCCAAAACTTTCAAGAATTTGAAGAACTCCAAAGCTTGCTCTCGGGTTCACTACCAACAAAAAGAAAAAAAAATTGTTTGTTGTCCATTAAGCTCCACACTTTAAACCAAGGTTCATGAGTGTATTTTAAGTGTATCTCAATAGAAAAATCCCTGAAAAAGATAGTTTTCGTATTAGTCACAAGATGAAAACCTAGTTGCTTTTCTAGGTTTTGGTTGGAAGATTGAAGGAAAGTTGTTTGTGTTATTCTAAGGGTCTCAAGTGGCAGATTGAAGTGTCTAGAAGAGGCTCTAAGTTGCTAAGGAGCGACTTCAGATTTGAAGTTGGACTAAGAATCGTTGAGGTAATAATCTTGTCTCTTAAGTGTTACAAGATTATATATTGTTGTTAGCCTTACATGTTTGCTAGCATGAAGTATATGTGTTGAAGTTTTATAAGTATTATGGATTGATTGTAGCCTTAAATCGAAATGTCATATAAACCATTTGAAGTTGGATTACAAATTGGTCGTTAATTAGAATAAATCGCATGTTACTTACTTGGAGATTATAGTAGTTATAATCGATTGCGACTTGATATCATGTTATGCTAACAACTTGGATTGAAATGGAAATTGGATAAGAATTGGTGTTATTGTATCTCAAGTTGCCGAATTGGCCTAGTAGTTTGTATTAGTTGATATCATTTATGGGGCGGAATTTTACACGTCTAGTAGGCGTGTAATCCCCTATTGATTAATTGCATTGTTGGGCCTTAAATGTGGCGTGTTTGGTTATTGAATTCGGCCTTGAAAAAGGTGGAAAAATATGTAGAAACAAAGGAGGTGTTGCCCGATTTTCCGTAGAATTTAGTGACTTTACACTTATAATATTCTACGTTTGAAGTAAGACGTTAATAGACGTATTGTGGACATTATAGGTTGACATACTACGGGCGGGATATTGTACTTGGCAAGTGGTTTGACCCGAAGAGGTATGTAGAACTTTCCTATCTTTTGAGCATGAATAGTTGCACGTATATATAGTAGTGAGCGTCTGAGACCTTGATATCCTTTACTAGTTTTATGAATAGCCAAGTTGGGTGAGTTAGGAGATTAACTCACTTCTTTAAAAGTATTAAGGATGTCCTAAGTTTTTAAAGTAAAGGGACTTGAAGAGTTTTAAAGTATATGATACTTGTTTCGTTTTAAACGTGTAAGTCCCTTGGATATGAAATTGTAATTGGCTAAGGTATAAAGTTAATATAACGACTTTATGGGAAGTTGGTTATATTAGCTTTATGGAAAGATAAATAAGGATAAATGACTTGATTTAATGAAAGACAATTTGATTTTAAGGCATCAATTGCCTAAGGTTTTAAAAGAAAAGAAGTCACTTGATTTAGAAGCCTAAGTATATTTCTAAAGGTATTGTGACTTGTCTTGAAAAGTAATTGTGACTTGATGCTACGTTTATTAGTATCTTGGAAGTTTTATAATGAAAAGAGTCATTTTTAAAAGAATAGAAGTACGTAGTACTTTCGGTTAAATTCCCGGATTTTTATAAAAGACATGCTAGTGCCTTAAGTAAACTAAAATGAGAGTGTATATGAATAAGGCTAATAAGAAGTTAGGGGGATTTCTTAACTTGCTTATTTATTGTATAATAAGCCGGTAGTTCTTATGTTATGTATGATAAGTCGGTAGGGCTTATGTTATGTATGATGGCCGGATGAGCTAGGGTAAGAGTATAAATGAGGGGTAAACCCCCAAGACGTTATACCACCTTCTCCAGGGTAAGAGTATAAATGAGGGGTAAACCCCCAAGACGTTATACCACCTGCTTCAGGGTAAGAGTATAAATGAGGGGTAAACCCCCAAGACGTTATACCACCTGTTTCCGTGGATTTGCTACCCATGATGCGAGGAATACCTCATGCGAGTCCTTATGGGCTTATGCGGGTGAAATAGTCCCATGCGGTAGTCTGACTTTATCACGAGAATACCTCATGCGGGTCCACACGACCTATGCGGGTGAAATAGTCCCAGGAGTAGGATTGCTTAATGATACTGCGGGCGGGTGGTCCTGCTTTGATCGTGAGCTTCCTATTTTTATGTTGTAAGTATACTCTTAGTTACTCTCATTGTTAGTAAGGCACAGTGTACTGTAATTTGATTATCATACATGTCTCCGGCTTTGTTTTAAACTTATGATGTAATTACAGTATTTTCCAGTTTTACATACTTAGTACATATTGTGTACTGACCCCCTTCCTCGGGGGCTGCGTTCATGCCGCAGGTAGGGGTAAGCAGGTGGTGGATCCTCATTCTTAGGATCACTGATCAGGCGTCAGAAGCTCCATTTCTCCGGAGGCTTGTCTTTTTGGTACAGTCTTTCCCTGATGTTGTAGATTTATGTACATTCAGGTATGGCGAGCCACTGTCCCGCCAGTTGTTATTCCTAAGTGCTGTAGTCACATTTTGTGGTTTAGGCTGTAAGAACCGAGTTGTACAGTTTTACTTTTGATTATGCGTATTTTATGAAAGGCGGCCTTATCGGCTAGCCTGTGATGTTATTGTCCTAGCATATTATATGTTGTGTATGTTCCACTGCCATTCTCTAATGTATACAGGCAGGGTGCCTGGGTAGGGCACGATCGCCCGGTCGGGTCGTGACAGGATCGAGGAGAGAGAGGACCAGCCAGACACAGTCCAGCCTAAGAGGGCCAGGACGGCAGGGTTTCATGGTAATTTTATAGGCGGACAACCTCAGCAGCAGGCTAGGTCTACATTTCAGCCAGCACCGAGTACTCCTCCACAGTTTTCCAGCGGTGGGGTTTTACAACCACAGGAATGCTGGGGTCGGTCAGTGCTCTAGAGCTTCAGGGTCTCAGGGAGATGGGGGTTCCAGTCAGTCGAGGCCACATTTGCCTCAATGCACCCAGTGTGGTAGGTTCCATTCTGGGGTGTGTCGCTCCGGTACGGGTGTTTGTTTATCTTGTGGTCGTCCATGCCATAGGATAAGAGAGTGTCCTCATCGAGGTGGCACTGGTGGGATAGCATAGTCTTCTGGATCAGTTGCGGGTTCTTCGCCTTCAATAGCTAGGCAGGATGTTCATTCACCGGCAGGCCATGGCAGAGGACGTGGTGGAAGTTCCGAGTTTTAGCAGTCCTTTGAATCGCCTATATAATTTCAGGTATATCTTTGACCTTTTAGAGACTTGTATGCATGATAAGGTTGTTGTCACGACCCGACCTCGGGCCCGCGACTGGTGCCTTACCCCGGGCACCCTAGTGATAATATATCAGAGAAAAACCAGCGGAATAAAACTCATAGACATGAAACAATGTAATACAAGAAACAGGCTAACCAAAACGGTCACCTTTCTGCATATATATCAAAACCCGAACAGTTACATCCATTACAACCTCAACTCACAACAGTACTACAGACCTCTAAGAGTTTGATATAACAACTACGACGGGAGGGGGCCCCGCCATACCCTGAATGTACAAGTACCTACAATGACAGGGAACCATACCAAAAGATAAGCCTCCGGAGAAACGGAGCTTCCCAATCTGTGAGAAGTGATCCTATGAGCGAGGATCAACAACGGTGTACCTCTACCGCGGCATGACGCAGCCCCGGGAGAGTCGATGCAACAGTACAGTATGTGAAACTGAAAGTATTGTAATGAAATCATATTTTATCATTTTAAAAGACCATTTTCACAATATATAAACAGTCATGTCAAGTCAGGGATGCATGCCTTCAAAATCATCACTCACATACAACCATGGGTCTCACGCCCACAATATCAATCATGCCCGTGGAACTCCTTCCTCACTGCCAGCAGTCCATGATGTAAAACAACACCCATATGTGTACCTGAACACTAGATCCCGCCTGCGTCATAAACCGATCGGGCAGTAGAAGAGCCAACTACGGATCAATCTGCGTTATAAAACTTTACGCCAAATACGGAAGCCAACTACGGATCCAACTGCGTCACTGGCCGGGGCAAGTATCTTAAGCCAACGTACCAGAGCCTACCATCTCACGAGATATGACCGGGGCAAGTATCTTAAGCTATCTACCATAGCCTGCCGATACACGAGAAATGACCAGGACAAGTATCTAAAGTGTTCCTGTAACTACATGTACAAATCAAGCACGTGACCACTCATCACTGCGGCAAGCTTCATGGATAGCTAGTCCATGGACTCATAACATAACCCGGGACTTTAACCCGCATACGGCGCGTGCCGGAATCTTACATCGGTGTAAGCATGGCCATGGAACAATCCTAGTGGACGCATACCCGTGGACCATCCATCGTGTCAGTATGTCCAAAGGAACGATATAGTGGAAGCATACCCATGGGCCACCCAACGTGTCAGTATGTCCAAGGAAATAACAAGATAACACTCATAGTGGAAGCATACCCGTGGACCATCCAACAGCGTCGGTATGTCCAAGTAAACAACAAGATAACCGGCCCTCCATCGAGAGACACGGTAACATAGAAATACAACTCTTGCACAACAAAGGCTATCACAACTAGCATAGGCAAGTTTAACATACTCTTAGACTTTTATTAACATGTAAACTGATTCACCATTTTTTTATAAACTCAAAGTACTTTCATTTTATGCCAACAATCCGGGTTTTAACCCCAAAGTACTATATACTTTAATTCTTTCAAAAAGATATCTTTTTACGTAAAAACAATACGATACTAATATCCGTAGTATCAAAACACGTTCATGTTTAAATCAAGTACCTTATACTTTTTAAACCAAATGGCTTACACTTTTAAAACAACGTCAAGTATACTTTTTAAAACCCAAGTAACTCACTCTTTTAAGATCAAGACACTCACACCTTTTAAAATCAAACCACTTATACTTTCCTATTCAAGACAAGTTCAATATTTAAAAACAAGTTACTTACACTTTTAACTCATGTAACTTACTCTTTTCAAAACAAGTAACCTATACTTTTAAATCAAGTTACTTCTCCTTTTCCAAAATCAAGTCGTTTATAAGCCAAGTCTCTTATCTTTCAAGATCAAGTCTCTTATCTTTCAAGATCAAGTCTCTTAACTTTCAAAATCAAGTCGTTTTTTTATCTTCATAAAGTCGCTATAACTAACTTCCCATAAAGCCATTATAACACTTTATGTTTTAAACCAACCAAAGACAACCAAATTTATTTAACACACGTACGTCTACCGTACTATATATTTCACAACAATTATGCTCAAGAGGATAGGAAGAATCACATACCTCCTCGGCTAATCCACTTTCCAAATCGAATATGCCGCGCGTAGAATATCAACCAATAATCAAATACGTCTATCAATGTCTAGACTTCTTCGTAAAATATTTCTAAATATAGGGTCTCTTTTTCTACAAAAAATCGGGCAGAACTTCCCCTGTATTTACGTACTTTTCCACCTTTTTCAAAGTCCGAAATTCAATAAACAATATGCCACATTTAAGGCGCAATAAACCAGCAACTCAAAGGGGATTACACGCCTAACTGGACGTGTAAAATTCTGCCCACAATATACAAAACAATCCATTTCTTTTCAATCTTCCTTCCACATATTATATACTCAATTATAAACTACTACATCATGTAATCTACAATTACAATAGAAGGACAAAGATCATTACCTCGATAAGCCCAAATTTTTCCAATGATTAAAAGTCAATCCTTAGGAATCTTAGCTCCAATTCCTTACGCTCCAATCCACTCCAAGCAACCCTTAGAAGTTCCTAACCAACTTCTCTTAACACTTCACCCAAAAATATGAAGATCACCATAGGGTTTTACTTTGCGACTATCGAATTAACGTAGTATTTCCTGGATTTTTGTGTTGGGGATATCTTTAGAACACTACAAGGGACACTTGGTTTATGTATTGGGATTTATCAACAACAATTGAAGAATTTTCTTCACAAGGGAGGGGGGTGGCCGAGAGCTCAACATAAGGGAGAGAGTATTTTTGCCTTGGAAAATAATCTAAGTGTTGATGAAGTATTGCTACAAGGGTGTATTTAAAGGAAAACCAAGGGCTATGAGGCAAGCATGTGTGTGGTTGAGATTGGGGACAAGTGTGTGTGGGTCCTACAAGCCACTTGTCCAACACAAGACTTGTGACACTTGGCTTGCCACTTGTCCTCTTATTTCGGCCAACATGCCACCTAAGGGGGTGACACGTGTCGCCCTCCTATTCATCCAAAATATTATCATCTCCCAAAAACATCCATATTGGACAAAATCTCGAAAATAATGTGGGCCCTTAAAGCCAGTAAATTTCTCAGTGGGCCCCACGTGACCAATTCTGGAAAATAAAATCCATAATTCTCTAATATTCCAAGAAGTCCAAATACCAAAATTAAGAATCCAATTCCCAATAATAAACCTTTTTCCTTCACGAGGTTCGGAATATTTTCCGTCGGAAATTCAAAATTTTCTTCCCTTTCGTACTTAGTGTTATATTCTCGTACGTACGCCCTCACATACAAACTTTGGAACTACGGGGTGTAACAGTTGTTGTATGTTTAAGTGTCATGAACGGATACTATTGAGATTATGTACGTATGCTAGAATAAGTTTGGAAGTACGAAAACAATAATCCTTTTAGGCCATGAATAGGAGTAAATAGTGATGGTGCACACTTTGGATTTGTTTTCTCGTTTGGCTTATGATGGATGGATATGCATGTGCGATGTATTAGGGCCATATGTGGCATAATTAGGTTTCAATAAGTGTAGTTTTATGAGACTATGCCGAGAAATGTTAGATTGAGCTCCGAAAGAACATTCGGGGACGAATGTTTCTAAGGGGGGAAGAATGTTATATCCCGTAATCCCAGGACATGTATATAAGAACGTACGTATGAAATCAGGACGTTTAGATTTGAGACTTGTAGAATTTATCGGAATTTTAGAAATTTCGGGAAATGAAATATTACGACGAATGGGAGGGTGACACGTGTCACCCCCTTGGATGGTCTTGGTCAAAATGGACCAAGGACAAAAAGGTCAAGAGACCAAAGCAAAGATGATCAAGTCTTGAAAGCCCAAGCTTGATATATTTGACTAAGTCAATGAGCCCACTTGACTTGAGATATTTAAATCCTTTTCATCCAAACCCAACAAGTGTTTTAATCTTGACCCTTTATTTTGTTATATAGTCACACTAGTAGCAAGACTTGTCTCAACACTTAGAATTTTTTTAGAGAAACTAGAGCTTGAGTAGAGGAGCTCTCGGGTTAGCCTCTCAAGAACAAGAATTTTTTTTTCGTTTGTGGTTTATAATTCACAATACTATAACCCAAGGTTCCTAGGAGTATTACAAGGATATCTCAATAGAAACATCCCGGAAAAACTACATTTTTACGTTAGTAGCAAGGTGAAAACCTAAGGTGTTCTTCAACTTTGAAGTTGGAAATAGAAGAGGGGTTCTTCATAAGCTTCTAAGGGTTGCAAATAGCGGATTGGAACATCAAGAAGAGGAATTGAAGTTGCTAAGGATCGACTTTAGGTTTTGGATTGTTTTGGGCTTAAAAAGGTAATAATCTCTGTCTTGCTATTGTAATTCAAGATTTCATGTTGTAGTAGTTAGAAATGATCATGTGATATATATTATGAAGATTGATAAGTGTTATGGAATATTTGGAAGAAATCCGAAAGTTGCATGATTAGCCTTAAGATTGTAATTCAATTTAGTTGTTAGTTTTAGTCGTCGCATGTTATATAAAGAAGGGAATATAGTTGTTAAATTTGTTTCCGACTATATAACATGTTAGAACGACATTATGGATTGAAAGGAAGTGGAAAGGATTATATGTGGTTATACTTTGTGTAGAGAAGGACATTTAATATTGGATTGTTTTATATAAATTGTGGGGCAAAATTTTACACGTCTTGTAAGGCGTGTAATCCCCTTTGGATAGCTGAATTGTTTAGCCTTAAATGTGGCATGTTTGGTTGTTAAATTCGGGCCTTGAAAAAGGTGGAAAAGTACGTAGAAACAAAGGAAGTGCTGCCCAAATTTCTGTAGAATAAGATACTTAGCACTTAGTATTATTCCACGTTAATAAGCTAGGAGTTGATAGGCATGTTATGGTTATTATAGGTTGAAGTACTACGTATAGCGTATTCTACTTGAAGTATGGAATAGCTATCCAGGTTGAAGTACTTTGGAGCATTTTGCTACTTGTCGATAATCGTCGTGAGGTATGTGAATCTCTTCCTTCTTTTGGCATGATTCTACCTTTGAAATATACATGTGGTGTTATTTCATGATTCCTTCTACTCTTAGAGGTTAAGAGGTACGTATGTTGATTTACTCTGTGTAAAAGGTATGTCTAAGTTATCCTAAGTTCTTACCAAGTCTTATGGGGGGTGTTGGTAAGAGTCGTTAGGAAGTATTTGGAGTCGAGTTGACTTTGCTAATTTACTGCACTAATGAGAATAAGTATCGAACAAGCCATTGCAGCGTTAATAAAAGAAAATGTATCGACAATCAATTATATTAAAATAAGTAGAATTTTCCATCTGCATAGAAATTAAGATAAGACAAAATTGTAATACATTTTCTAGATTTGAAAAGAGAATTGTCACGCTTGAACCGGGCGTGGTGGTGCCTACAGGCACCATACCTTAACAACACAAGTAAACTGCGGAAATTAAATAACACCATTTTTTTTTAAAACCTACATACGTGCAAGGGCAAAGCCGACAAGGCTGCCATATAATATACATAAACAAAATACACTACACCGTACATGAGTCCAATCCCACATATGAATACAGACCTCTAAGAGTTTTACTGAACTATGACGGGACAAGGCCCCGCCGTACCCATGCGTACAAAAGCACATCTTGAAAGAACTTATACCAAAAAGATAAACTCTCGAACAGAAGGAGCTATCCAAAACTCTGAGCAGGGTCCTACACCTGCCGATCACCAAACATCATACCTAAACCTGCGGCATGAACGCAACCCCCCGAAGGAGGTCAGTACGAAGAATGTACCAAGTATGTGAAGCGATGAAATCTTGTAATGAAATGATATGATCTAAACAAAGCAGAAGACATGTATGATAGCCAACCTACGATTACCTGATACATAGCGGTCATATCAAGTCAGGGACGCATGCCCTCAAAGTCACTACTCAAATAATAGTACACAGTGCCTTACTAACAATGAGAGTAATCAAAAGTATAGGTAGAAAATCCACGGAAACAGGTGGTATAACGATCTTTGGGGATACACCCCTCATTTATACTCTTACCCTGAAGAAGGTGGTAAAGCAGGTGGTATAACGATCTTTGGGGATACACCCCTCATTTATACTCTTACCCTGAAGAAGGTGGTAAAGCAGGTGGTATAACGATCTTTGTGGATACACCCCTCATTTATACTCTTACCCTGAAGAAGGTGGTAAAACAGGTGGTATAACGATCTTTGGGGATACACCCCTCATTTATTGTCACGACCGAACGGGCAGTGTTGGTGCCTACCGGGCACCAAGTAGATATACATCAGTAATCAGTGGAACATAAAGCAAGACATGGAATAACAAGAAGTGTAAAGCGATGTCTGAGAAAACTTGCCGCCGGCATATATATAAATCAACTTAAAACGAGCGATTTACATCCCATTACAACTCGCCCACAACGATTACTACTGGACCTAAGAATGATATGACAACAATGGCGGGGCGGGGCCCGCCATACCTGAATGTAAATACCTACAACGGCAGGACTATACCAGCGATAAGCCTCGAGAAAGCGGAGCTTCCCAAAGCGAGCTTGTGACCCTAAGGCGAGGATCAACAACGGTGTACCTCACCTGCGGCATGAACGCGGCCCGAAGGAGGTCGATGCAATGGTACCAAGTATGTGGCGAAAAATACGTAAATGAAATCATAGTAGTCTAGATAAAGCAGAGACATGTATGATAACCAAACTACGATTTACAATAAATAGCGATCATGTCAAGTCGGGGACTCACGCTCAAGTCATCACTCAAATATCACTATGGGTCTCACGCCATAACATCAATCATGCGTGGAATATGTCACGACCGAACCGGGCGTGGTGGTGCCTTACCGGGCACCCTGGTGATCTGACATCGAGAGAAAATCGCGGAAATAAAAACATGAACATGAATTAAGAAAAGATAAATAAGCAGGCCAACCAAAGCGATTGCCTTCATCATATATACATAAATACGACGATTATCCTTTTTACAAACCACGCGCCTGGATTACTCTGGACCTCTAAGATTTTTACAACGCTATGACGGGACGGGCCGCCATACCACGAATGTATAAGAATCTACGGACTCGAGTAACATGCAAAAGATAAGCCTCAGAAGGACGGAGCTTCCAATCTGTTGAAAGGTGATCCTAAGCGAGGATCGGCGGCCGATGTACCTTTTACTGCGGCATGAGCGGCCCGAAGGAGGTCGATGCAACACGTACCAAGTATGTGAAGCGTAAAATCGTAAATGAAATCATAATAGTCTATATAAAGCGGGAGACATGTATGATAACCAAACTCTGATTCACAACATAGAAGCGATCATGTCAAGTCGAGGACTCGCGCCACCGAAGTCATCCTCGTGCGTGGAACTTCTTCCTCACTTGGCGTGATCTAGGTACAAATCATGTGATACGTATAACGGTCTCGGCCCGTCTTATGGACCCGATATAGAAAGCGTGTGGAATACATTCGGATGAACGGTGGTCGGTGAAATACATTCGGATGAGCCGGTAGTCAAGTGATATACATTCGAATGAGCCGTAATCAAGTGAAATACATTCGGATGACCGGTAATCAAGTGAAATACATTCGGATGACGGTAATCAAGTGAAATACATTCGGATGACCCGGTAATCAAGTGAAATACATTCGGATGACGGTAATCAAGTGAAATACATTCGGATGACCGGTAGTCGAGTAGAACACGATACTTGCACAACAAGGCTATCACACGTAACATGGTCAAGTTTCATAACAACAAGCATAAGCAAGTTACACACGACTCAAGGTACTTTCATTTTATGTCAAAGTCGGATTTTAACCTTAAAGTACTACGTCAGTTAAATTCCCTTTAAGATCCATTTCTTTTACAAAGGTCACGATACAGTAGTATAAAATTTGAGTGACTAACATTGTTAAGTAAACCAAAATGCTTTCCTTTGTAAAATCAAGTAACAACCTTATTTTCCAAGCGTTCAAGTTTGCCTAATTTCGAATGCTCAAGTTTCTCATTTTAGAAAAAGGTTTAGTAGTTCATAGTTTTAAATCCTTTAAAACATAATTCTCCTTTAAGCGTTTTGAGAAACCTATGTCTTATAAGTGAGTAGGTTATTCTTGTTTATAATCAATCTTATTAAGCGACCATGATCTAGGAAATGTCATTTTGTCTCATCTTAGCTTATGCGGATGGAAGTTTCTCTTGGTTTTAATAATACTAAATCTGTCCAAAACATTTCCTTTTATTAACGCTGCGATGGTTTGTCGATACACATTACGATTTCGAAATCGGTAAAACATTTTAAGCGTTATACCTAACTTCCCATAAAGCTAGTATAACTCTTAAGTTTCAAAAACCAAGTATTACTTCTTCTCTCAAAATGATTCAAAAATCTTTTGAAATACTTCAAGTTCTTTATTATCACATAGCTTGACCGTTATAGTTCAAATCGATTACCTCTTAAAACCACAAGTACTTTCTTACCTACGTAAAGTGTTATAACCAACTTCCCATAAAGCGTTATAACACTTTATGTTTCAAACCAATCAAATACATTAAACATATGCGTCTACCGTACTACATAGTTATACACATATCATGCTAGAACAAATAGGAAGAGGTTCACATACCTCGCGGCGATTATCGACTAATAGCAAAAGCGCTCCAGTACCTCAAACCGTCGGCTACACTCTCGGTCAGCGGATCACTCCACACGTAGTACTACAACCTATAGAGGCCACAAAGCGCTATTAATATCTTTAGATCGGCGTAGAATATTCTACGAAAAATTCGTGACACCTCCCCACACATGACAGCGTAAATCTCCTCCTCTATCGAGGCGGCTACCAAGCCAACGAGGGGTTAACACGTCTAACAGGGCGTGTACAATTCTACTACGGTAATGTTACACAAGTCTCATGTCTGATCCTATGTAATTCTGATTCGATTCTCTTCTTTAAATTGGGCTTAAGTCGCGAGACATTGCAGTAAGTATTAATCGAGCTTAAGTCAAAAGACATTGCAGCACAACTATGTTCAGTTCTATATATAGTATACTTAACTATATACTCCTACAACATGTAATTTCCAATTACAACGGAAGGTCAAGAATGTTTACCTCGATAAGCCCAAACTTATCCGAGTTTATATGTCGATCTGAACAACGTTTAGCTCTACTCGGGCGCTCGATCCGTTCCAACCAACCCTTAGAAGTTCTAACCAACTTCTACTATGACTTCAACTACGGGTGAAGATTTACTTAGGGTTTCGTTTTTGTGGTGAGGAAGTATAATAGTATTTTCGGGCTTTTGTAAAAGTGTAACCTTGGGAATACTACAAGGTATTTGGGCCAAGTATTTGGGCATTATAACAATACTTGGAGTATTTCTATACCACAAAGGGGTATTTATACGAGACAACTAGGCTAGGGGTACCACGGCAAAACACCTCAAAGGGAGGGAGGTGGCTCTCGGCGAGGGCTCTCGAAGGGGAGGGGTGTGGTGGGCCAGCTCGAGGAGAGGAGTATTTTGAGACTTAGTTAGATTGCTCAAGTTTTGGATGAAGAAAGTCTTCAACTAGAGGGTATTTATAGGTCAAGTGAAGGCCAACCAATGGCGAAGATCCGTCAAGTGTTAGGCAAGTGTAAGGTCAAGATTAAGCCATGTGCAACCTTATCCATCTACCCAAAATATCCTACCAACTCCTTGACCAAAAATAATGCACAAAAAGCGTGCCAACCTTCCCACTTTCGTCAGTCCACTCCTTCCAATTAGAGGGTGACAAGTGTCGCCCTCGTTGGTCCAAAATGTTTAGTCTCTCGGAAAAATCCGCCAAAAATTATAAATGACATAGCCGGAATTTTCCCTCTGGCTAATGGAAGCGTTTCGAAAAACGACTCTGTCGGGTGTTGTGTACAAATTTGAAACTAGCCAACTTTAAGGCTCAAATTATAATACGTCTGGCGCTCGCGCATACTGCGGAAATACGGGTATAACATTCTCCCCTCGCAGAAACATTCGTCCGAATGTTCCTTCTCAGCGGATAACGATAAAGTTCTTCTAATAAGTTGCCAGCGCCACTGTACGAAACAACACGTGCGCGCAAATACTTATATCGAGTCCACGAGGAAACTCCTCTAACATCACAAACTTTTGTCACTTTGCGCGAGGTTCTAGTGTCACTCGGCGACCCAACAAATGATGCCGGATGCGTCACGATTCACGAGGTCTAAAATATACATCCTTCGCACCTTCTCCCTTTACAAGAAATGATCATATCTATGCTCGCAATACATGCTCGCCTCTGCCCTTACTCGTCGTACTCTTCTCGAACTCTTGAACTCTTCGATATCGTACCACACTTGATCATCACTTGATTCTCCAAACCTTGGAGTCACCGCCTCCAACTTGGTTATCTTACTAGCCTCGATCTTCCTTAAGGCCACTTGGCCTTCACGATCCGCCGGTCGAACATATCCACGAACTCATCGATGGTCATCTAAACTTGGGCCTAGAACCCTCGTGACCCTACCGCTGGCGGGACCACCCAGGTGACCCGCGCTCATTCGGACTACGGGTTGACCGCAACACGTCCTCAACCCGAGCCTCTGTCACGCCGACTCTCGTTTCTCGATCCGGAACAACCTTGCTAATCACATCATGAAAGATACCACTTTCATTTACCCAACCCAGAGACTTATCACACAATATATTCTAGGCATAAAATGCACTCTGACAAGGATCACTCGCAAAATCTTGTACTCAAGGCGGCGCTTACATCTAAGGTCTCATTGTAATATTCTAAGGTTCATCATTTTCTCACCCCCAGGCTTACCCCTTTTCCCCAACCAGGTTCCTAAATCACATTTTAGCACAAAGCTATCCGAACATAACACTTAACACATTAACATAACATCAAAACATACAAGCCTCTAGATGGTTAAGGATATACCTGAAGCTACCGCTCCTCTAATCATAAGTACGCCTGTATGCGCATCGTATGAAAGCGATGAACGCCAGCGATCCGGTAGGCTGCGCCAGCTGCGGTACCTCTCCTATAAGCACGATCTCGTCACATGGCCACGGCGGCCGCGGTGAAGCAAGCACCGATAAAAGACGACATTTCGGGATGATGTTTGCCACATCGTGCCTGAGGGGACGTGAATCCTGGCGGCACTCGCGTAAACACGTGAACGAAGCCACGGAGCTCGACCAGCTCGAATACCCCGAGCGACACGAAGGCGTGGAGGACCACTGCATCTTGGCGGAGGTACATAACTAGGCTAGCTGGCGAGGCGGTCGCCTCGAAAGTTACCAAAGGACCTGCTGTTCGCGGCCTCTTGGCGATCTCGGTCATTCAGTCGACCTCTCGTGCCTCGCATCCTAGTGCGTGAGCTTGTATGCGGGCAATGTCCATGCGGTGAAGAGCTACACGTACAAGCCTCTGCGCGTAATCGTCGGCCCGGTGGCGTGGCGGTGTACTCGTCCTCCATATCCGCTACTCTGGCGGGAACATCCGAGCTAATAAGTCGAACTCCACATTGTACTCTCTAACCGTCGCGATCACGCCTCGATGTCAAAAATCGTCGGCCGAGCCCTCGCCATACGTGGAGGCAAGAAATGTGCAAGAAATGCCCTCGAGAACTTCGTCCCAATGCTGGAAGTGCATGCTCTTCCGGGACGACTCGCGAATCAAACGGTCAGCTGCGGTATCACGCGGTGATGCGAACCAATACCACCGACTACGCCTGCGAGGCTCGATCACTCTCGTGATCCATTTGTAGTCGGATAAACTCACGAGTCGTCCTCGGCTCGATCCATAGAACAACGGAGGCTCTGACTCGGGAAGTCTGTAGCCTCAGTATGCGCTCGGGGGTGAACTACGGGTCTTCTTTGAAATTTGGGCTGCTGCATCGGCCTATCCTCATATCGGCCACGACCACGGCGATGGCGACCATCTCCTTGTACCCGTCTCATCGGCTCGGTGTGGGGTGGAGGCTCAGTCTTGTAGTCTCGGTGACCAGCTGCTGCGGCTCTAAACTCTCTTTGGTCTTTGGCGGCGTCGCGAAACCGCCGTCGAATCTTGTCTCAGTCTTGGCCAGGGCTGCGCCTCGTACTCCTCTGTATCTCACTATGACTCCTCATTGCGCCTTGCCCGTCGGGCACAGGTTGCACTGCAGCGGAGGCATAGCGGTAAATGAAAGGAATACGTCGGAGGGTCGATTTATCACTGACTCTAAGGCGCGATCTCGGAATGAGAAGAATAGAAACCAATCCTAAATGTCCTGCGACCTCACGATTATAGATGTGGTGCCTGACACGCGATAATCAAGACTACTACTAGACACGATGCGTAGACACTTTCAGAGACTAAGCGCTCACGATACCACTTTTGTCACGACCGAACCGGGCGTGGTAGTGCCTACCGGGCACCCTGGTGATACAACATCGAGAGAAAATCGGCGGAAATAAAAACATGAACATGAATTAAGAGAAAAGATAAATAAGCAGGCCAACCAAAGCGATTTGCCTTCATCGTATATACATAAATACGACGGTTATCCTTTTTACAAACCACGCTTGCAGCGATTACTCTGGACCTCTAAGATTTTTTACAACGGTATGGCGGGACGGGGCCGCCATACCACGAATGTATAAGAATCTGACTCGAGTAACATACAAAAGATAAGCCTCAGAAGGAACGGAGCTTCCCAATCTGTTGAAAGGTGATCCTAAGCGGGGATCGGCAATGATGTACCTTTTACTGCGGCGTGAGCGGCCCGAAGGAGAGTCGATGCAACCAGTACCAAGTATGTGGCGTAAAATCACGTAAATGAAATCATAATAGTCTATATAAAGCGGGAGACATGTATGATAACCAAACTACGATTCCTGACATAGAAGCGATCGTGTCAAGTCGAGGACTCGCCACCGAAGTCATCCGCCGTGCGTGGAACTTCTTCCTCATGCGGCGATCTAGGTACAAATCATGTGATACGTATAACGGTCTCGGCCCATCTTATGGACCCGATATAAGCGTGTGGAATACGTTCGGATGAACGGTAGTCGGTGAAATACATTCCGGATGAGCCGGTAGTCAAGTGATATACATTCGAATGAGCCGTGTCAAGTGAAATACATTCGGATGACCCGGTAATCAAGTGAAATACATTCGGATGACGGTAATCAAGTGAAATACATTCGGATGACGGTAATCAAGTGAAATACATTCGGATGACGTGTCAAGTGAAATACATTCGGATGACCGGTAGTCGAGTAGAACACGATACTTGCGCAACAAGGCTATCACCGTAACATGGTCAAGTTTCATAACAACAAGCATAAGCAAGTTACACGACTCAAGGTACTTTCATTTTATGTCAAAGTCGGATTTTAACCTTAAAGTACTACGTCAGTTAAATTCCTTTAAGATCCATTTCTTTTACAAAGGTCACCCGATACGTAGTATAAAATTTGAGTGACTAACATTGTTAAGTAAACCAAAATGCTTTCCTTTGTAAAATCAAGTAACAACCTTATTTTCCAAGCGTTCAAGTTTGCCTAATTTCGAATGCTCGAGTTTCTCATTTTAGAAAAGGTTTAGTAGTTCATAGTTTTAAATCCTTTAAAACATAATTCTCCTTTAAGCGTTTTGAGAAACCTATGTCTTATAAGTGAGTAGGTTATTCTTGTTTATAATCAATCTTATTAAGCGACCATGATCTAGGAAATGTCATTTTGTCTCATCTTAGCTTCATGCGGATGGAAGTTTCTCTGGTTTTAATAATACTAAATCTGTCCAAAACATTTCCTTTTATTAGCATTTGCGGTGGTTTGTCGATACACATTCGATTTAGAAATCGGTAAAACATTTTAAGCCGTTATACCTAACTTCCCATAAAGCTAGTATAACTCTTAAGTTTCCAAAAACCAAGTATTACTTCTTCTCTCAAAATGATTCAAAAATCTTTTGAAATACTTCAAGTTCTTTATTATCACATAGCCAGTCAGTTATAGTTCAAATCAGTTACCTCTTAAAAACCACAAGTACTTTCTTACCTACATAAAGCTGTTATAACCAACTTCCATAAAGCGGTTATAACACTTTATGTTTCAAACCAATCAAATACATTAAACATATGTACGTCTACGTACTACATAGTTATACACATATCATGCTAGAACAAATAGGAAGAGGTTCACATACCTCTCGACGATTATCGACTAATAGCAAAACGCTCCAAGTACCTCAAACCGTAGGATTCACTCTCAGTCAAGCAGATCACTCCACACGTAGTAGTACAACCTATAGAGGCCCTGGCGCTATTAATATCTTTAGATCGGCGTAGAATATTCTGAGAAAAATTGGCGACACCTCACATGACGGCGTAAATCTCTCTCTCTATCGAGGCTACGAAGCCAACCGAGGGTTAACACGTCTAACGGGCGTGTACAATTCTACTACGGTAATGTTACACAAGTCTCTTAATGTCTGATCTATGTAATTCTGATTCGATTCTCTTCTTTAAATTGGGCTTAAGTCATGAGCATTCAGTAAGTATTAATCGAGCTTAAGTCAAAAGACATTGCCGCACAACTATGTTCAGTTCTATATATAGTATACTTAACTATATACTCCTACAACATGTAATTTCCAATTACAGCGGAAGGTCGAGAATGTTTACCTCGATAAGCCCAAAATTATCAGAGTTTATATGTCGATCTGAACAACGTTTAGCTCTACTCAAGGCGCTCAATCCGTTCAACCAAC
The DNA here is from genome assembly GCA_029844215.1 of Przewalskia tangutica. Taxonomy (NCBI): domain Eukaryota; kingdom Viridiplantae; phylum Streptophyta; class Magnoliopsida; order Solanales; family Solanaceae; genus Przewalskia; species Przewalskia tangutica. The sequence goes on along the minus strand of JAQGDG010000051.1, from coordinate 268,371 downwards.
CCTTAGAAGTTCTAACCAACTTCTACTTATGACTTCAACTACGGGTGAAGATTTACTTAGGGTTTCGTTTTTGTGTTGAGGAAGTATAATAGTATTTTACGGGCTTTTGTAAAAGTGTAACCTTGGGAAGACTACAAGGTATTTGGGCGAGAGGATTTCGGGCATTATCACAATACTTGGAGAGTATTTCTATACCACAAAGGGGTATTTATACGAGACAACTAGGCTAGGGGTACCGCGGCAAAACACCTCAAAGGGGAGGGAGGTGGCTCTCGGCCAAGGGCTCTCAAAGGGGAGGGGGTGTGGTGGGCCAGCTCGAGGAGAGGAGTATTTTGAGACTTAGTTAGATTGCTCAAGTTTTTGGATGAAGAAAGTCTTCAACTAGAGGGTATTTATAGGTCAGTGAAGGCCAACCAATGGCGAATCCGTCAGTGTTAGGCAAGTGTAAGGTCAAGATTAAGCGTATGCAACCTTATCCATCTACCCAAAATATCCTACCAACTCCTTGACCAAAAATAATGCACAAAAAGCGTGCCAACGCCACTTTCGTCAGTCCACTCCTTCCAATTAGAGGGTGACAAGTGTCGCCCTCTCGTTGGTCCAAAATGTTTCGTCTCTCGGAAAAATCCGCAAAAATTATAAATGACATAGCGGAATTTTCCTACGAAGCTAATGGAAGCGTTTAAAAACGACTCTAATCGGGTGTTGTGTACAAATTTCGAAACTAGCCAACTTTAAGGCTCAAATTATAATACGTCTGGCGCTCACGTACATACTGCGGAAATCTGAGGTATAACGAATACCTTCCTTCTTGGCGATCTATGATATCAAAGCACGAGGAATACACTGAACACGGGTCCACGCTGTCATAATAAAACCGTCTGGGGTAAGTACGAATCATAGCCGACTACTAACACCGCGGTACTAACAAGGTCATAAAGCGTATCATAAGATCTGTCTGAACCGCCATGATCGGCGGCCCACGCGCGCGATGTATCAAATGTGCGCGTCTAGCCACGAACTTCCGCAGCTCGCATAGGCCAACCTCGTAGGCGCGTGAGGTATTCCTCGCGTCGAGGGTAGCTACTCCCGACATCCGCTGGACTCGCGGTCGCGTGGCCACATAGACCGCGTGACCATAAAGGCCGTACATTAACTCGAACTCTCGTAGCTCGCATAGGTCCGGGACCGCGTGAGGTATTCTCGAATCATGGTCCCAGACCGCCTGAGATATAACCCGCATCGGAGGGCAGCTTAACCCCCGGGATCATGTCAAGGTGAGTGGTACAATACCAACATAACGGATGATCGTTAAACAACTTAAGCGCAATCGAGGAAAACCCCCTTTACACAAACATCACAAGATAACTAACACACGTAGCATCCTAGCATGTTTACTTATCAAATCAACAAGAAAGTATTACAAGGCTATCACAAACCAACACAATCAAGTTATGCACACAAGGTACTTTCTACTATATGATTAACAAGATCGGGTTTTATCCCCAAAGTACTTCATACATTAACTCTTTAAAGATCCGTTTCTTTCACAAAAGTCACACAATACCCGTAGTATAAAAAATAGAGTGACTATCTTTTTAAGTAAACCAAAACACTTCTCTTTGTAAAATCAAGTAACAACATTCTTTTCCAAACGTTCAAGTTTGCCTAATTTTAAATACTCAAGTTTCATTTTGAAAGGTTTCGTAGTTCATAGTTTTAATCACTTAATGATATAATTCTCTTTTAAAACCATTTGAGAAACATATGCCTTATATGTGAGTAGGTTATTCTTGTTTATAACAATCTTATAACAGCAACCATGATCTAGGAAATGTAATATCATTTTGTCTCATCTTACCTTCTATGCAGATGGAGGTTTCTACTGGTTTTAATAATACTTAGATAGTCAATACATTTCCCTTTATTAAGCCCATTTGTAGTGCATTCGATACTTATTCTGATTTCCGAAATCAGTAAAACATTATTCCTTTTAAAAACCAAGTACTCATTACTCACGAATGAGGTTTCACACTTTTTAACAAAATTCAGATTAATTCAATTAAGTCAAGTCTCTTATCTTTTAAGATCAAGTCTCTTAACTTCTAAAATCAGTAAACCATTATTTTTACTTCTCTTAAGCCGTTATACCTAACTTCCCATAAAGCTAGTATAACTCTTAAGCTTTTAAAACCAAGTATTACTCTTCTGTTAAAAAATGATTCAGTATTCTTTTGAAATACTTCAAGATTATTCAGGCTTAAGTCAAAAGACATTGCCGTAATTATTATTCAGGCTTAAGTCAAAAGACATTGCCGTAATTATTATTCAGTTAACACACGTACGTCTACCGTACTATATATATTTTAAAATATCATGCTCAAGAGTATAGGAAGAATCACATACCTCGTGACGATTATCGACTATTAGCAAAACGCTCCACGGCTATAACCCGGCTAGCCTTGCCCACCTTTTAAGTAGAACATGCTACTTGCAGAACTTTCAACCTATAAAGGTTATACAAGTCTATCAACGTCTAGACTACTAGGTAGAATAAATCTAGATACAAGATTCTACGAAAAAATTGGGCGACTTCCCTACCGTCAATCTTCACAAGTCTCAGAAATACGAGTCTATGTAAGCTGTTCAATTCTCTTCTTATATGCTTTCCTTGTATATAACTTATACTTAATTCTTATACTTCAATAGTATGTAAACTCAATTACAATAGGGAGACAAGATATTTACCTCGATAAGCCCATAATTATCCAAGTATAAATGTCGATCCTGAGCAACGTTTAGCTCCTACTCAGGCGCTCAACCCGCTCCAAACAACCCCCAGAAGTTCTACGCAACTTACTTAATACTTCAACCGGCTATGAAGATTTTCCTTAGGGTTTCGGTTTGAGACTAAAAGGACAAAAGGTTGTATTTCCGGGCTCTACGTATAGAGGTAACTTTTGGAATACTACAAGGTATAAGGCTAAGGTATTTTGGGTATAGTAACAATACTTGGAGAGTATTTCTACCAAGAGGGGGGGTACCTCTCGGCCACACCACTAGAAGGGGGGGTGTGTACCCCTCGACGAGGCCTCTAGGTGGGGGTGTACCCTGGCCAAGGCCTCACGAAAGGGGAGGAGGCTAGGATGAGAACTTCACTACAAGGAGAGGATTTCAAGACTTAGAAATTATTTAGGATGAAGAAGTCTTCAAAGGGGTATTTACAGGAAGATCAATGGCCAAGAACAAGCCATGTGGGGGGCAAGTGGAGGCAAGATTTGCCCAAGTGCCCCTATCCTACTCCACAAAACAAGGCCAAAACAAGGCACCAAACAAGGCACAAAATAAGGCACAAAACATGGCCAAGAACCGCCCCACTCTCGGCCACTAGCATGCCCACTTGAGGGTGACAAGTGTCACCCTCCCGTTGGTCCAAAATATTACGTCTCTCGGAAAAATCCATAAAAATTATCAATGACATAGCGGAATTTTCCCTCATGAAGTTTTGTAAAGCGTTTGCGTCAACGATTCTATTCGGGGGTTGTGAACAAAATTTCGGTCCTATGCCTAACTTAAGGCTAAAACTTCCGTACGTACGTCCTTACGTACATACTCTGGAAATACGGGGTATAACATTCTCCCCTCCTTAGAAACATTGGTCACGAATGTTCCTTCTAATCTCAAGACATACGTGCGCGATATAGTCTTCATTTCTTTGTACTTACGAAAACAATCATGCCACACCTGGCCACAATACAACACGCGAAAACACTTACATCCCAGTCCACGAGGAACCAACTCTAGCATAACAAAAACTCCCACCCAAGGACTAAAATATACTCCCTGCGCAACTTCTCTTTACAAACGAAATGATCACTTCTATTCTCTTGCTCGTCGTACCCTTCTCGTATACTCGAACTCTTTCTCATAACTTACCACATTTTCGCTACTGCTTCAGTTTCCAAAATCTCGGGGTCACTATCTCCAACTTGGTCATCATTAACTGGGAACACTCTGGATGGATCTCCGATACTTTTCCGAACATAACAATATGAAAGACCGGACATACTGCCTCCCACGTCGGACGTCAAAGCTAACTTATAGGCAACCGGGCCTATCCTCCAACGGATCTGAAAACGCTCCAAGTACCTCAGGCTAAGTTCCCTCTGTTCTCCAAAACTCGTCACACCCTATCCGGGGTGGTACCTTCAAGAATACCGACCGTCAACCTGAACTTTAAGTGTCGACGTCGATTATCATACGACTTAGTTGACTACGAGCCGATAACCTCTTACGGATAAGCTTCACCCTATCCACGTTCTTTGAACAAGTGCGAACCAACTATCTGAACCTTGCTACATTGAATCAATCGGCCGGTAATTTCCACTTCCGCCCTCTGAGCCGTAAGGCAATATTCGAACACCGAAATGGTAGCTAAAACACTCCTCAGCGGAGGCAACAATCCTCACTACCTTCTGAAATCAAAACAACGGCAGGATGAATGCGTCTGGAGACTCACGGAGTTCCTACCTGCTGGTAAAACTCGAGAAAAAGAAATAGCCATAACACGGGCTTCATGCGTCATAAGGTGAAAGTAGGCACCTCGTGTGACCTTACAACTTTCGGATATAACATCTCGCATAACCTGCCGAGTAAGCGGTCCGACTAAAAGACAAGAGGATTGTCTCATCGGCCCAACTCGGTCGAGACGCATTCACGAACTCGCACGATGGTTAACTAAACTTAGGCCTAACACCTCGTGACCCCACCACTGGCGGGACCACGAACTGACCCGTCACAAAAGCGATCTGCGGGTTGACCCGCAACAAGCCTCAAACCCACTTTCGCGCAAACACTAGCTCCCGATCCGGAACAATCTACATCATGTTACGAAAACCTAGCGGTCTTAGCTCAACTACCCTCTTTCATTCACACTACTCAGGGACTTATCCCAAAAACATAGCTCACGCAATACAATGCACTCCGATAAGGGTCAAACATAAAATAACTCTTTTACCCAAGATGGCCTTGCCTCTAAGGTCTCCACGTATAAAACTCTAAGGCTTACACTTGCCTTAACCCCAATCTTACCCTTTATCTAACCATGATTTCTAATCATAACTAACACAATGCTATCTGGACATAACACTTAAGGGATACTCATCCTATCACACATACAAATCTCTAGAGGGTTAAGGATATACCTGTATCTACTGCTTCACTTCCCTCTGTCGTTCTAATCAATCTGCTGGTTGAGGCATATCTAGGAAAGTGATGAATCGTCGATCATGAAGGCGAGTCCTCCTACACATCCTCCTCTACTAGGACACCCTTTCGACACATGGCCCCGGCGGCTGCGAGCAAAACAAGTACCAACAAAAGCGACATTCCGGGATGGCGTGCGCCTGTGTGAACACCGAGGAAAAAGCGAACGGTGGCTAGAACGTACGTATAGCTGTGGATCAGAAGCCCTGGAGCTCTGACCAACACCGGCATACCTCGAACGTCCTGAACCGCGGAGGACCACTGCGACCGCGGAGGTGCATATCTAATCTGCTGCTGAGGCGGTTCGCCTCGAAAGTTACCAAAGGACCTTGCTGTTCTGGCCCTCTTCTGCTGTCCTTGGTTAACCCGTCGATCTCTGCGTTTCTCGGCCTGCTGCGCATAAGTTCGTACGCAGGCCATGCTCATGCCTGACTGAAGAGCCACTCTTTGCACAACCCTCTCTTAGATAGTCATCAAGACTCGCGATAAATCGGTAGATAATATACTCTCTGGTAGCTACATCCTTAGCTAGTAACAGGGTCATTTCTTTGCAATCTATATTCTCTGTTCCCAGTCGTGGAACTGAAGGTTCAAATATCATGGCGCGATGGAATCGCTTTGTGCTAAACTCTGCTTGAAATTTGGTGGCGTCGCAGAACTCCCGAATGAAGCACCACGGGTGATGATTGGGCTGTGCCTCGTAACCTCTGTGCTCTGCTCGCGACTCCGCCGGCGCTTTGCCCTCACGGGCGGGTTGCACTTACACGGAGGCATAACGGTAGGAAAGAAATACGTTAGAGGTCCAACTTATAACACAACTCAAAGCACGATCTCAGAGTGAGAAGAATGGAAACCAATCCTAAATATCCTATAGCCTCCTGATTATTGGTGTGGTGCACAACACACCGATAATCAAGACTCTACTAGATACGGTCTATAGACACTTTCCGAGGATTAAGCGCTCGATACCACTTTTGTAACGACCGAACCGGGCGTGACCGTGCCTTACCGGGCACCCAGTAGACATACATCAGTGTCGGTGGAACATAAAGCAAGACATGGAATAACGAAGTGTAAAATAGTAATCGAGAAAACTTGCCGCCCGGCGTATATAAATCAACTTAAAACCGACGATTACATCCCATTACAACTCGCCTACAGCGTACTACAGACCTCTAAGAATGATATGACAACAATAGGCGGGACGGGGCCGCCATACCACGAATGTAAATACCTACAACGACGGGGACTATACCACCGATAAGCCTCCGAGAAGCGGAGCTTCCCAAAATGAGCGTGACCACTAAGGCGAGGATCAACAACGGTGTACCTCTACTGCGGCATGACGCGGCCGGCGAGGTCGGCAACGGTACCAAGTATGTGAAACTTAAAAATACGTAAATGAAATCATAGTAGTCTATATAAAGCGGGAGACATGTATGATAGCCAAACTACGATTCGCGATAAATAAGCGATCATGTCAAGTCGGGGACTCGCGCCTCAAAGTCATCACTCAAATATCACTATGGGTCTCACGCCCATAACATCAATCATGCGGTGGAATACCTTCCTCGCTGCCGGCGATCTATGATATCAAAGCACGAAGGAATACATGAACACGAGGTCCCGCTGTGTCATAATAAAACCGTGCGGGGTAATGCGAAGGCATGGCCGACTAACACCAGCGGTACTAACAAGGTCATAAAGCGTATCATAAGATCTGTCTAGACCGCCACATGATCGAAGGCGGCCACGCGCGATATCAAATGTCGCGTCTAGCCACGAACTTCCGCGACTCGCGTAGGCCAACCTCATAGGCGCGTAGGTATTCCTCGCGTCGAGGGTAGCTACTCGCCGACATCCGCGTGGACTCGCGATCCGCGTAGCCACATAGACCGCGTGACCATAAAGGCGACACTAACACGGAACTCGTAGCTCCGCATAGGTCCGGGACCGCGTAGGTATTCTCGAATCATGGTCCTGACCGCTGAGATATACCCGCGTCGGAGGCGACTTAACCCGGGATCATGTCAAGGTGAGTGGTACAATACCAACATAACGGCTGATCGTTAAACAACTTAAGCGCAATCGAGGAAAAACCCTTTACACAAACATCACAAGATAACTAACACACGTAGCATCTGGCATGTTTACTTATCAAATCAACAAGAAAGTATTACAAGGCTATCACAAACCAACACAATCAAGTTATGCACACAAGGTACTTTCTACTATATGATTAACAAGATCGGGTTTTATCCCCAAAGTACTTCATACATTAACTCTTTAAAGATCTGTTTCTTTCACAAAAGTCACACAATACCCGTAGTATAAAAAATAGAGTGACTATCTTTTTAAGTAAACCAAAACACTTCTCTTTGTAAAATCAAGTAACAACATTCTTTTCCAAACGTTCAAGTTTGCCTAATTTTAAATACTCAAGTTTCTCATTTTCGAAAGGTTTCGTAGTTCATAGTTTTAATCACATAATGATATAATTCTCTTTTAAAACCATTTGAGAAACATATGCCTTATATGTGAGTAGGTTATTCTTGTTTATAACAATCTTATAACAGCAACCATGATCTAGAAAATGTAATATCATTTTGTCTCATCTTAGCTTCTATGCAGATGAAGGTTTCTCTTGGTTTAATAATACTTAAATAGTCAATACATTTCCTTTATTAGCGTTGTTGTGATGCTCGATACTTATTCGATTTCAAATCGGTAAAACATTATTCCTTTTAAAACCAAGTACTCATTACTCACGAATGAGGTTTCACACTTTTAACAAAATTGATTAATTCAATTAAGTCAAGTCTCTTATCTTTTAAGATCAAGTCTCTTAACTTCTAAAATCAAGAAACCATTCTTTTTACTTCTCTTAGCCGTTATACCTAACTTCCCATAAAGCTAGTATAACTCTTAAGCTTTTAAAACCAAGTATTACTCTTCTGTTAAAAAATGATTCAGTATTCTTTTGAAATACTTCAAGATTATTCAGGCTTAAGTCAAAAGACATTGCCGTAATTATTATTCAGGCTTAAGTCAAAAGACATTGTCGTAATTATTATTCAGTTAACACACGTACGTCTACCGTACAATATATATTTTAAAATATCATGCTCAAGAGTATAGGAAGAATCACATACCTCGCGACGATTATCGACTATTAGCAAAACGCTCCACGGCTATAACCCGGCTAGCCTCGCCCACCTTTTAAGTAGAACATGCTACTTGCAGAACTTTCAACCTATAAAGGTTATACAAGTCTATCAACGTCTAGACTACTAGGTAGAATAAATCTAGATACAAGATTCTACGAAAAATTGGCGACTTCCTGCAGTCAATCTTCACAAGTCTCATCAGAACGGTCTATGTAAATCTGATTCAATTCTCTTCTTATATACTTTCCTTGTATATAACTTATACTTAATTCTTATACTTCAATAGTATGTAAACTCAATTACAATAGGGAGACAAGATATTTACCTCGATAAGCCCATAATTATTCAAGTATAAATGTCGATCCTGAGCAACGTTTAGCTCCTACTCTGGGCGCTCCAACCCACTCCAAACAACCCTTAGAAGTTCTACGCAACTTCTACTTAATACTTCAACCGGCTATGAAGATTTTCCTTAGGGTTTCGGTTTGAGACTAAAAGGACAAAAGATAGTATTTCCGGGCTCTACGTATAGAGGTAACTTTTGGAATACTTCAAGGTATAAGGCTAAGGTATTTTGGGTATAGTAACAATACTTGGAGAGTATTTCTACCAAGAGGGGGGGTACCTCTCGGCCACACCACTAGAAGGGGGGGTGTGTACCCCTCGGCCAAGGCCTCACAAAAAGGGGGGAGGGGGAGGCTAGGACGAGAACTTCACTACAAGGGAGAGAGGATTTCAAGACTTAGAAATTATTTAGGATGATGAAGTCTTCAAAGGGGGGGGGGGTATTTATAGGAAGATCAATGGCCAAGATCAAGCCATGTGGGGGGCAAGTGGAGGGCCAAGATTTGCCCAAGTGCCCCCTATCCCTACTCCACAAAACAAGGCACAAAACAAGGCACCAAACAAGGCACAAAATAAGGCACAAAACATGGCCAAGAACCGCCCCACTCTCGGCCACTAGCACGCCCACTTGAGGGTGACAAGTGTCACCCTCCCGTTGGTCCAAAATATTACGTCTCTCGGAAAAATCCGCAAAAATTATCAATGACATAGCCGGAATTTTCCCTCCGCAAGTTTTGTAAAACGTTTCGTCGAAAAACGATTCTATTCGGGGGTTGTGAACAAAATTTCGGTCCTATGCCTAACTTAAGGCTGAAACTTCCGTACGTACGTCCTTACGTACATACTCTGGAAATACGGGGTATAACATTTATACTCTTACCCTAAAGAAGGTGGTAAAGCAGGTGGTATAACGATCTTTGGGGATACACCTCATTTATACTCTTACCGAAGAAGGTGGTAAAGCAGGTGGTATAACGATCTTTGGGGATACACCCCTCATTTATACTCTTACCCTGAAGAATGTGGTAAAGCAGGTTGTATAACGATCTTTGGGGATACCCCCCTCATTTATACTCTTACCCTACCTCAACTGGCCATCATACATAACCTAAACACTACCGTCTTATCACACAATAAGTAAGCAAGTTAAGAAATCCCCCTAACTTCTTATTAGTCTTATTCATATACACTCTCATTTTGGTTTACTTAAGGCACTAACATGCCATTATAAATACGAGAATCTAACCCGTCTCACGGTCACGTGCCGAATCCCACATCGTATAAGCATGTCGAGGGTAACACAAATAATGGAAGCATACCCGTGGAATCCCACATCACTATCGGTACGTCCAACTAAACTCACAACAAGACAACCGACCCTCCAACCGAGAGTCGCGGCAACGTAATAAAACATAATAATTGTACTCAAATGCTATCACCAGCACACATTGGCAATTCTCAATTAAACAAGCCAAAGTACTTATCAAGGCACACATATCATAATTCTCAATTAAACAAGCCAAAGTACTACGTACGCACATTCTTTTCAAAAGACTCCTTTTTATAACCAAGAGACTTATAGTTAAAACCAAGTATCACATACTTACAAATCAAGTTTCTTAACTTTCAAAATACTTCAAGTCTCTTAATATTTAGAAAACAAGTTTCTTCTACTTTTAAACCTCAAGTAACTCACACCTTTAAAACAAGTTACTTCTCTTAAATCATGTCATTTCTCCTCTCTTAAAACAATTAAGTAAATCACTCCTTTAACTCCCCTAAAGTCATTACAACAACCCTTAGGTTTTGGAGCTAAGGCACTAGCCAAAAGGTTTGGAAACCACTTCCTTTTCAAGACTCTATGTACTTTAAGTAAAATACTTTCACTCTTAAGAATCCAAACTTCACTAAGGCAATGGATTATACAACTTACAATTTAAACATCAAAGTACAATCAAGGAAGTATATAGAACAACTTCTATGTTAGGCAATCCAAGTACAAACAAGGAGTGGATCATTTAAGGAGTAGGACATACTTTCTTTATCTTAAGGAATCATGCTAGAAGAGGAGATAGTTCACATACCTTTTCGGCTAAATCCACAAGCTAAGCCGAATACGCCGTACGTAGAAGTGTCAACCTATAATGGTCACAACAAGACTATCAACTTCTAGTCTCTAACGTAGAATAATACTAAGTATACGGTCTCTAATTCTACGGAAAATCGGGCAGCACTTCCTTTGTTTCTGTTACACCCCGTATTTACAGGACATGTTTTAAGAACGTGCGTAAGAGCTCACAAGTGTTAAGACTTGAGACTTGTAAAAATTTATCGGAATTATGGAAATTGTCGGAAAACGTAATATTGTGACGAATGGGAGGGCGACACATGTCACCCCCCCCTTAATGATGCCTTGGACGAAATTGGCAAGGGCAAGAGGGTCATTGGACCTTTGTTAGCAAGACAAGTCTTGCAACTTGAAAGCTTGAGAAAGTTGACTTGGTCAAGGACCCACAAAGCTTGATATTTAATAAGACTTCATCCAAACCACCCATTTGGTTACATCTTGACCCTCCATGACCCTATATAATACTACTAGTATGAGACAAGTTCCACACTTAGCCAAAATTACAAAAAAATTGGATGAACAAGCTATGAAGCTCTCGGGTTTGGGGTCCAACAAGGGAGAATTTTTTTTGTTTGTTGTCCAATAATCTTCCCACTTTAAACCAAGGTTCATGAGGGTATTGTAAGTGTATCTCAATAAAAAATCCCGGAAAAAGAGAGTTTTCGTATTAGTCGCAAAACGAAAACCTAGTTGCTTTCTAGGTTTTGGATTGGAAGTTTGAAGGAAAGTTGTTGGTATTGTTCTAAGGGTCTCAAGTAGCGGATTGGAGTGTAAAAGAGAGGGCTCTAAGTTGCTAAGGAGCGACTTCGGATTTGGAGTTGTATTGAGATTCGTGAGGTATAATCTTGTCTCTTAATAGTGTTACAAGATTATATATATATTGTTGTTGTTAGCATTACATGTTGCTAGCATGAAGTTGATATGTTGAAGTTTATAAGTATTATGGGTTGCTTGTAGCCTTAGAATCCGAAATGTAATGTAAGCCATGTGAAGTTGGATTACAAATTGATCGTTTATTAGAATCGTCGCATGTTAATTACTTAGAGATTATAGTAGTTATAATCAATTGTGACTTGATATCATGTTATGCTAACAATTTGGATTGAAATGGAAATTGGATAAGAATTAGTATTGTGGTACTCAATATGGCCGAAATTGGACTAGTAGTTGTGTTAGTTTGATATCTATTGTGGGGCGGAATTTTACACGTCTAATAGGCGTGTAATCCCCTAATGTTGATTGCATTGTTTGGGCCTTAAATGTGGCGTGTTTGGTTATTGTATTCGGCCTTGAAAAAGGTGGCAAAGTTAGTAGAAACAAAGGAAGTGCTGTCCGATTTTCTGTAGAATTTAGTGACTTAGCACTTAGAATATTCTACGTTTGAAGTAAGAGATTAATGGACGTATTGTGGCCATTATAGGTTGAAGTACTAAGTATAGTGTATCCTACTTGAAGGATGGAATAGCTATCAAGGTTGAAGTACTTTGGAGCATTTTGATAGTTGTCGATAATCGTCGCGAAGTATGTGAACCTCTTCCTTCCTTTGGCATGATTCTATGTATGGAATATACCTGTGGTATCATTTCATGTTTCCTTCTACTCTTAGAAGTTAAGAGGTAGTTGTGTGATTTACTCTATGTAGAACTTTTCCTATCTTTTGAGCATGACTAGTTGCACGTATGTAGTACGGTAGACGTACAACACCTTGATATCCTTTACTAGTTTTATGAATAGTGTCAGGCCCGACCCCGGCATCGGTGCCCTACATGGGCACCTGTTGTGTATACATCGAGAATAGCGTGAACATACACAACATAAACACATATGTAAACAATATACAACACAAGCTAACCGATAAGGTCGCCTTCCATAATATAAACAAAGTCAAAAGTACAACTTACAACTTAGTTCTTACAGCCCAACAACATACGTGAATACAAACCTCTAGGAATAACAACTGCGGTGGGACAGGGCCCCGCCATACCCCTGAATGTACATATATCTACAACATCAGGGAAAGACTGTACCAAAAGAAAGACAAGCCTCCGGAGAATGGAGCTTCCGACGTCTGATAGGTGATCCTAAGAATGTGGATCTGCCACCTGCTTACCCTTTCCTGCGGCATGAACGCAGCCCCCGAGGAAGGGGGTCAGTACACAATATGTACTAAGTATGTAAAACTGGAAAGTACTGTAATTACAACATAAGTTTATAGAAAGCTGGAGACATGTATGATAACAAAATTACGATTACGATTGCCTTACTAACAATGAGAGTAAATCAAGAGAATACTTACAACATCATAATAATCTACATAATCAAATCATGGGTAGCGAACCCATAAAGCGGTGGTATAACGTCTTGGACTTCTTACCTCATTTACACTCTTACCACGGCGGGTGGTATAACGTCTTGGGGGTTTGCCCCTCATTTATACTCTTACCCTGAAGAAGATAATAACGCAGGTGGTATAACGTCTTGGGGGCTTACCCCTCATTTATACTCTTATCCTGGAGAAGGTGGTATAGCGTCTTGGGGGTTTGCCCCTCACTTATACTCTTACCCTATCTCACTGGCCGGTCGTACAATAATTAAGCAAGTTAGCAATCCCTAACTTCTTATTAGTCTTATTCATCTACACTCTCATTTTAGTTTACTTAAGGCACTATCATGTCTTTTATAAGAATCAGAATTTAACCCCAAGTACCACGCACTTCTACTCCTTAAACAAAAGACTCATTTTAGTAGAAAGCTTCCAAGACACTAGTAACCATAGTATCAAGTCCAAATTACATTTCAAGACCGATCACAATACCTTTAGAATTTAAAGGTGTTTCTAAATCAAGTGACTCATTTTCTTATTAAACCTTGGGCAATTGATACCTTAAAATCAATTTGCCTTTCATTAACACAAGCCATTTACCTTTGCATAAAGTCAATACAACCAACTCCCCATAAAGTCGTTATATTCACTTTATACCTTAGTCAAGTACATTTTCCTATCCAGGGACTTATACGATTAAAGCGACACAAGTATTACATACTTTAAAATTCTTCAAGTCCTTATCTTTAACAAGACTTAAGACATCTTTAATATTCTCAAAGAAGTGAGTTAATCTCTAACTCACCCGACTTGGCATTTCATAAAACAAGTAAAGAATGTCGAAGTCTTGTACGTCTACCGTACTATATACGTGAAACTAGTCATGCTCAAAGATAGGAAAAGTTCTACATACCTCGTCGGGTCAAACCACTTGCCAAGTACAAAGTCCCGCCCGTAGTATGTCAACCTATAATATTCACAATACGTCTATTAAAGCCTTACTACAATCGTAGAATATCATAAGTGTTAAGTCTCTAAATTCTACGAAAAATCGGCAAGACCTCCTTTGTATTTACTCACTTCGCCACCTTTTTCAAGGCCGAAAATACAATAACCAAACAGCCCCAATTGGCTCACAATTATATAGAAAGTAGTTCAATACAATTGAATAACCAACCAATACAAACTACATTCCAAATTCGGCCACCTTGATTCAACAAATCCAATTCTTATCCAATTTCCATTTCAATCCAATTTAGTAGCATAACAAGATATCAAGTCGCATTTGATTATAATAACCATAATCCTTAAGTCAATGACATGCGACGGTTCTAACAACGATTAAATTGTAATTCAACTAGTCATGGCTTACATTACATTTTGGATTTCCAAGGCTATAACCAATCCATAATTCTTATAACCTCTATATAACACTTCATGCTCGCAACATACAAAGCTATCAACAACAATATAAATATGCAATCTTGTACACCTTTAAAAGACAAGATTATACCTTAACGATTTTTAATCCAACTCCAAATCGAAGTCGCTCCTTAGAAGATTAGAACCTCTTCAAGACACCTCCAACCGCTTGTTGAGACCCTTAGAACAATACCAACAATTATCCTTCAAAACTCCAAGCAAAACCTAGAAAGACCCTTTAGGTTTTCATTTGCGACTAACAGAAAACAATCTTTTTCCAAGATTTTTCTATTGAGAAAGGCTTACAATACACCTAAGACCCTTGGTTTAAAGTGGGAGTGGAATGAACAAGAAACAAAAAAATTTCTCTTCTTCCTTGTGGCAAACCCGAGACCCCTCTATAGCTCTTCAAAGTTTTCAAGAATTTTTCTAAGTGTTAAGCTCACACTAGCACTACTAGTATTATATAGTGCAAAGGAGGTTATGATAAGAACACATGGATGGCTAAGATGTAGTCTTACATTAAAATCAAGACCAAGTGGGACCTTTGACCTTAGTCAATAATATCAAGCCTCAAGTTGCAAGACTTGTCTTGCAACAAAGGTCAAATGACCACTTATGCCCTTGCTAAAAAAATCGCCCAAGGCATAGTAAGGGGTGACACGTGTCGCCCTCCAATTAAATCATAACACTACGCTTTCAGACAATTTCATAATTAGACAAAATTTTACCAGTCTCAAATCTTAACATTGTGAGTTCTTACTTACGTTCTTAAAACATGTCCTGAAATTACGGGGTGTAACATTCTTCCCCCCTTAGAAATATTCGTCCCCGAATGTTCTTTCGGAGTCAAACTAAATTAACGACATAGTTTCCTTTCACAGCCCCGACATACCAAAAATGCCACTAATGGCCACTTAAAAGCATTTAAGCAAAATAAACGCTTCAACTAAAACCTGACAAGTAAGGAAAAATGAAATACCTGAAGGTATAGGAAATAAGTGAGGATACCTCAACATGTCCTCCTCCGCTTCCCAGTCATCTCTCCGGTTATCATTTCTCCACGGGACTTTGTGGAAGCTACATCCTTGGTCATGATCGCGACACGGCGATCGAGTATCGCTATGGGACTCTCCTCATACGATAACCCCTCTCACTGGACCTCACTAGTAGGAAAACTCTCATTTGGATCACCGATACACTTCCGCAACATAGAAACATGGAAGACCGGATGTACCGCCTCTAACTCGATGGCGAGATCCAACTCATAAGCAACTGTCCCACTGCGGACGATCTGGTAGGGCCCAATGTACCTTGGGATGAGTTTCCTTCTTACCGAATCTCATCACACCGCCGTGGGTGACACCTTCGAAGACCCAATCGTCTACGAAACTCCAAATGCCGCGCCGATTATTCGCATATGACTTGCCGACTACGAGCGCTAACGATCTCTCACGGATAAGCTTCACCTTATCCACACCGCTGTACCAAGTGCAGGCCAACCAATCGTACCTCGCCCACGTCGAACCAACCAATCGGCGATCTACATTTCCGCCATATAAAGCCTCGTATGGCGCCATCGTATCTTTGGAATGGTAGCCGTTGTTGTAAGCAAACTCCACAAGAGGCAAATGATCCTCCCGGCTACCAGAAATCAATCACGCAGCTCGCGGCATATCCTCGAGTGTGCGGATAGTGCGCTGCTGCCGTCGATCGAGGATGAAATGTTGTCTTGAGACTCACTGTGTCCCAAACCCATACGGAAAGACCTCCGAAGTTAGCGAAATCGGGCTCCTATCGAAATAATCGACCTTTGGGACAGTGCGGCCTCACAATCTCACGATGTACAATCTGGCATAGTCTCGGTGGCGTCGTCATTTGGAAGGAAATGGGCTGATTTCGTCGACCTATCAACAATAACCCAAATAAGTCGTACTTCCTCGAGTGCGAGGTAACCTGTAACAAAGTCCATGTTGATTATCTCCCACTTCAAGTCGAATCTCGATAGGCTAATAAACCACTGGGCCTCACGGTGCTCGATCTTAACTCGGCAATTAGGACATCAGTGCAACAAAACACGCCACGTCCTCTTGGGCCATCCCACCAATACAAACATCGAGGTCATGGTACATCTTGGTCGACCGGATGAATAGAATATCGAGCTTGTGTGCCTCACGAATCTCTTTGTCGAGTCTGCCCGCATCGGGAACACTGGCCGGCCCTTAAATCTCGGCACCCAGTGCGCTACCTCGAATAGACTCTTCTCCTCCCAAAGCTGCGTCCGATACCGTATCAACACTGGGTCCTCAAACGCCATCTTCACCTCATCAATGATGGAAGACTCGACAACCTCACGAACCGCACCCACTATCGTCGGTATCGATCAATCGAACGAGGCTCGCTAGCGGTGGATCGGACGGACCATGTCTGCCTCTGCATGTACCTACGATAGGCTCCCATCGACCTACGACTCAAGGCATCGGCAACTACGTTGGCTTTCCGGATGGTAGAGAATATCAACATCATAATCTTTCAACAACTCTAACCACCGTCTGCTCTCGAGGTTCAACTCCTACTGCTGAAGATATCTTTGGAGGCTCTTGTGGTGCGTATAAATATCCACATGAACCCCGCATAAATAATGTCTCCAAATCTTCAAGGCATGAATAGCGCGTGACTCTAAGTCATGGGTAGGGTAATTCCTCTCATGCTTAGAATGCCGGGAAGCATAGGCTATAACCTTGCCGTCTTTGCATCAAAACACACCTAACCCGATGCAGAGGCATCACAATAGATCACGTGCCCATCTAACCCCTCGGAAGAGTAAGGCGGGTGTAGTCAACCTTTCCTTCAACAATGGAAACCGCTTCTCGCAAGCCTCGTCGGCCGGAACTTGGCGCCTCGAGTCGACTAGTCAGCGGTCGAAATCGAAGTGAATCGCTCCACAAACTGCGATAATAACTTTGCCGTCTAAGCTGCGCACCTCGGTCGGAGTAGTAGGTCTCGCCAAGACTTGATCGCCTCAATCTTTGTCGTATCTACCGAACACCATCACCCGATAATATGCCCGAAATGCCACGAGGCCAAAACTCACACTTGGAGAACTTGGCGAATAATCGCCGATTCAGGAGAACCCCGTCTGCCGTCGCAGTGGTCGGCATGCTCTGCTCTGTCGTCGTGAATAAACCAGGATGTCATCGATGAATACAATCACAAGCGTATCAAAAATTGCTTGAACACGGTTCATTAAATCCATAAATACGCTGGGCGTTGGTCAAACCGAAAGACATAACCACAACTCATAGTGCCCATACAGGGTCTGAATGCATCTTTGGGATATCTCGCCTCTCGAACTCGAACTCGATGATAACTGGACGCAGTCTATCTTTGAAAAACCTCGCACCCCTGAATGGTCAAACAAATCATCAATCACGGGAGGGTACCTATTCTTAATGGTTACCTTATTCGGTACTTGTAGTCAACACACATACGCTGGCCCCATCCTTCTTCTTTACAAACAACACCGGCGCTCCCGGGGAGATACACTAGGCACGATAAAGCCTTTCTCGACAAATCTTTGGTGGTCTTTCAACTCCTTAACTCGGCGGTGCCATCACGTATGGCGGAATGGAAATAGGTCGAGTGTCCGCAGCGTGTCAATACAAAACTCGATCTCCTCTCGGAGGGTTACGGAAGATCATGCGGGAACACATCCGAAACTCCTAACCACTTGGCGGAAGAAGCGCACTCGGCCTCTGTATCAAATACGAACGGATGATAGATGTAACCGCCTGCGCACCATCTTCCAGCGAGGTAAGAAATAAACCTACCGCCGGCGTCTTTGTGTTGCCCTCCACTCGATAAGCGGCTCGCCAGAAATCGAACGAACCAACTGTCCCTACGGTCCACGTTGGCGTAACGAAGCCAACGATCCATACCCGTAATGACATCAAAATCGTCATCGTCTCGACTCTATCAAGTCTGCGGTCGGCATCGTAAATAAATACGGACAACCTCTATACACGCTCGGCTAACAAGATCACCCACGGTGTAGCTACCTCAAACGACTCTATCGACCGGCTCTATCCCGATTCTACCCGCATGATAAGAGGGACACATAGGACAAGGTAGAACACGGATCTATCAATGCATAAACATCACGACTGAAATCGGTAATGTACGCGGCGGCGTCGAGGAAGCCTCACGATCTGGCGGTGGCTAGAAAGTATATGCGGTTACGAGGACGCTAGAACTAGAACCACCACCTCGACCTCTCTGCGGCGTGCTGTCAGTGAGTACCACGCCCTCGGGCGCGTAACATGAAGGAGAAGAAGACCCGACCAATCGATCCGTCGGTGTGTTGTACCACCCATGTTGCCTCAGGCGGACAATCCCTCTTCAAATGGCCTGCGCCACCACGAGTAACAAGCTCCCGGCTCTGCGACACTCGCCCAGTGGAACCTACGCATCGAGCACATCGAGGTGTGGGTGGTCCGTCGGTGGCGGTTCGCCTCGCGAAATCCTGTAGTCCACCGAGCCACGACTGCTCATCGGCTGGCTGGTCGGACCTCTTGCTGAAAACCGTGACGGAGCGCTCTGTCTTTGGTGGAATGTGGACTTACTCTGCTTTGCGGTGTCGCCTCAGCGCCACGAGACCGATGTCACAGCCTCTTGGGTGGCTGCGTCAATCTGGTCCTCCTCTCTCTATCCTCTATCCACTGTGCATAGGCTGCGTCAGGCGATGTCCATCTGGTGAAGAGCCACCCCAAGCATCTTGTAATCATATGAGTCTAGCCCCATCACATAACGATGAACTCATCCGCCATGCTAGCTACAATGGTGTGGCGTGCACTGGCCAGAGTCAAACTCAGGCTATACTCACGATAGTCCTCCCATTACGCCTCGAGGTAAAAATCTGTCGAGCGGGCCCTCCTCATCTCGGGAGGCAAAGTGATCCATAAAGCCTCGTAAACTCCTCCCAAGCAGGTGGAAGAAGCGGCGTCACCTCTTGAAAGCAACCATGACTCAAACCGGTTCAACGATATCGCGCGGCCGGTAAGAGGCTAGTGTAACGAACTGTCTCTGAAGCCCTAAGAACTGCATAGCATTTGTGGTAGCCGAGCGAACTCTGCGGATCCTCATCGGACCTCGAACCATAAAACTTCGGTGGATGACATCGGAAAGAAAATCCTAATCATGGCCCATCGGCTCTAGGGTGGGCTGCTCACTGTCAGTGTTGCCCGAGCTACTATCTTGGTCAACAATCGAATCTGTTCCCGTAGTCTCTATACTCGGCGGTGGTGTGGGCTGGAGGTGCAGTATCGGAACCTCTGGAGCTACTGCCGCTCTCGCTCTCTAAGCTCGGGCGTGGCTGAACTCGCGACCGCCTACTACCTCGGGCATAGTGCGTGCACGAGCAGTGTAACCTCTACGAGTGCCGTTAGCGGCTCCTGCTTTGCCTTGCCATACGGGCCTGGTAGCCTTAGGTGGAGGCATAGGTTTTCATAAGAAGAGGTCGGAGAGGATTGACCTAATAAGGCGGCTCTAATGCACGATCTCGGAGAGAGAAGAATGAAACCAATCCTAAATGTCCTGCGACCTCACGATTATAGATGTGGTGCACAACACACCGATAATCAAGACTCTACTGAACACGATGCGTAGACACTTTCAGAGGACTAAGCGCTCGATACCACTTTTGTCGGGCCCAGGCCGGGCGTGGTGCCTACACGGGCACCTGTTGGTATACATCGAGAGAATAGCGTGGAACATACCTGACATAAACACATATGTAAACAATATACAACAAGCTAACCGATAAGGTCGCTTCCATAATATAAACAAAGTCAAAAGTACAACTTACAACTTAGTTCTTACGACCCAACCACATACGTGAATACGGACCTTAGGAATAACAAGCTGCGGCGGGACGGGGCGCCATACCACTGAATGTACATATATCTACAACATCGGGGAAGACGTACTAAAAGAAAGACAAGCCTCGGAGAATGGAGCTTAGGCGTCGATAGGTGATCCTAAGAATGTGGATCTGCCACTGCTTACCACTTTCTGCGGCATGAGCATGGCCCAGGAAGGGTCGGTACACATATGTACTAAGTATGTAAGCGGAAAATGCGTAATTACAACATAAGTTTATAGAAAGCGGGAGGCATGTATGATAACAAAATTACGATCTGCGGTTGCCTTACTAACAATGAGAGTAAATCAAGAGAATACTTACAACATCATAATAGCGATCTTAATCAAATCATGGGTAGCGAACCCATAAGCGGTGGTATAACGTCTTGGAGTTCTTACCTCATTTACACTCTTACCACAGGCGGGTGGTATAACGTCTTGGGGTTTGCCTCCGTTTATACTCTTACCACGAAGAAGATAACGCTTGGTGGTATAACGTCTTGGGGGCTTACCCGCCATTTATACTCTTATCCGGAGAAGGTGGTATAGCGTCTTGGGGTTTGCCACCTTTGATACTCTTACCACATCTCACAACCGTGCCATACAATAATTAAGCAAGTTAGCAATCCACAACTTCTTATTAGTCTTATTCATCTACACTCTCATTTTAGTTTACTTAAGGCACTATCATGTCTTTTATAAGAATCAGGAATTTAACCCCAAGTACCACGCATACACTCCTTAAACAAAAGACTCATTTTAGTAGAAAGCTTCCAAGACACTAGTAACCATAGTATCAAGTCCAAATTACATTTCAAGACGATCCAATACCTTTAGAATTTAAAGCGGTTTCTAAATCAAGTGACTCATTTTCTTATTAAACCTTGGGCAATTGATACCTTAAAATCAATTTGCCTTTCATTAACACAAGCCATTTACCTTTGCATAAAGTCAATACAACCAACTCCCGTAAAGTCGTTATATTCACTTTATACCTTAGTCAAGTACATTTTCCTATCCAGGACTTATACGATTAAAACGACACAAGTATTACATACTTTAAAATTCTTCAAGTCCCTTATCTTTAACAAGACTTAAGACATCTTTAATATTCTCAAAGAAGGGAGTTAATCTACTAACTCACCCGACTTGGCATTTCAGAAAACAAGAAAAGAATGTGAAGTCTTGACGTCTGCGTACTATATCGTGAAACTAGTCATGCTCAAAGATAGGAAAAGTTCTACATACCTCGTCGGGTCAAACCACTTGCCAAGTACAAAGTCCCGCCCGTAGTATGTCAACCTATAATATTCACAATACGTCTATTAAAGCCTTACTACAATCGTAGAATATCATAAGTGTTAAGTCTCTAAATTCTACGAAAAATCGGGCAGCACCTCCTTTGTATTTACTCACTTCGCCACCTTTTTCAAGGCCGAAAATACAATAACCAAACAGCCCCAATTGGCTCACAATTATATAGAAAGTAGTTCAATACAATTGAATAACTACACAGCCCCAATTGGCTCACAATTATATAGAAAGTAGTTCAATACAATTGAATAACCAACCAATACAAACTACATTCCAAATTCGGCCACCTTGATTCAACAAATCCAATTCTTATCCAATTTCCATTTCAATCCAATTTAGTAGCATAACAAGATATCAAGTCGCATTTGATTATAATAACCATAATCCTTAAGTCAATGACATGCGACGGTTCTAACAACGATTAAATTGTAATTCAACTAGTCATGGCTTACATTACATTTTGGATTTCAAGGCTATAACCAATCCATAATTCTTATAACCTCTATATAACACTTCATGCTCGCAACATACAAAGCTATCAACAACAATATAAATATGCAATCTTGTACACTTTAAAAGACAAGATTATACCTTAACGATTTTTAATCCAACTCCAAATCGAAGTCGCTCCTTAGAAGATTAGAACCTCTTCAAGACACCTCCAACCGCTTGTTGAGACCCTTAGAACAATACCAACAATTATCCTTCAAAACTCAAGCAAAACCTAGAAAGACCCTTTAGGTTTTCATTTATGACTAACAGAAAACAATCTTTTTCCAAGATTTTTCTATTGAGAAAGGCTTACAATACACCTAAGACCCTTGGTTTAAAGTGGGGAGTGGAATGAACAAGAAACAAAAAAAATTCTCTTCTTCCTTGTGGCAAACCCGAGACCCCTCTATAGCTCTTCAAAGTTTTCAAGAATTTTTCTAAGTGTTAAGCTCACACTAGCACTACTAGTATTATATAGTGCAAAGGAGGTTATGATAAGAACATGGATGGCTAAGATGTAGTCTTACATTAAAATCAAGACCAAGTGGGACCTTTGACCTTAGTCAATAATATCAAGCCTCAAGTTGCAAGACTTGTCTTGCAACAAAGGTCAAATGACCCTTATGCCCTTGCTAAAAAAAAATCGTCCAAGGCATAGTAAGGGGGGTGACACGTGTCGCCCTCCCATTCGTCATAACACTACGCTTTCCGACAATTTCATAATTCCGACAAAATTTTACAAGTCTCAAATCTTAACATTGTGAGTTCTTACTTACGTTCTTAAAACATGTCCTGAAATTACGGGGTGTAACAAATAGCCAAGTCGGGTGAGTAAGGAGATTAACTCACTTCTTTGAAAGAATAAAGGATGTCTTAAGTTTTATTAAGTTAAGGGACTTGAAGAGTTTTGAAGTATGTGATACTTGTTCCGTTTTAAACGTATAATTCCCTTGGATAGGAAATTGTTTTTGGCTAAGGCATAAAGTGAATATAACGACTTTATGGGGAGTTGGTTATATTTGCTTTATGGAAAGATAAATGGATTGATTTTAGTGAAAAGGCAACTTGATTTTAAGGCATCAATTGCCTAAGGTTTTATAATAAAAGAAGTCACTTGAGTTCTAAAGGTTAAGAGACTAATTGTATTTTTGAAAGTTAAGAGAATTGATTTGAAAGTATATAATACTTGGTTTCAAAAAGTAGAAGTCTCTTGGTTATAAAAAGGAATGAGTTGGTCTAAAACCATAAAGGGTTATAACGGCTTTATGGAAAGTTGGTTATAACGGCTTTATGGAAGGTTAAGAGAATGGTTTTCTCTAATAATGTAAGCAAAGAGATGATTTGAAATAAAGAAGGGCAAATTGTTTTAAAGGTACCAATTGCTTAAGGTTTTTAATAAAGAAGTCACTTGATTTAGAAGCCGGTAAATGTATTTCTAAAAAGGTATTGTGACTTGTCTTAAAAGGTGGATAGGACTTGATACTATAGTTGTTAGTATCTGGGAAGTTTTATTTGAAAAAGAGTCTTTCTAAAGGAGTAGAGGTGTGTAGTACGTTGGGTTAAATTCCCGGATTTTATAAGACATTATCATCCCAGAAATGGGCCGGGCAGTATATCGTTATGGGCAGACTATATGACATTATCGTCCCAGAAATGGGTAGGCAAGATACCTTTATGGCGGACTATATGACATTATCGTCCCGAAATGGGCAGGCGATATACCTTACGAGCACTATATGACATTATCGTCCCGAGAAATGGTAAGGCGATATACCTTTATGGCGCTATATGACATTATCGCCCGAGAAATGGTAGGCGATTATACGCTTATGGGCGGACTATATGACATTATCGTCCGAGAAATGGGCGGGCGATACTCTGTATGGGCGAACTATGTGACCTTATCGCGTCCCAGTTGGGCGTAAGGCGGTAAGCGTCCATAAAGGAAGAAGTAGGTTATGTAAGGTAAGTAAGTTATGGTAGTGAACTTGATGATTTTCGAAGTAAATCGTAAGTGAGTGACTATAACTTTTATTGAGAAATGGGAAAAGATAATAAGTGCGATTAAGTTCACGTGATGGTTATGACATGGTAGGTTCGTATTTACCCTTTTATACTTACCTGTCATGCTTTTATCTGAATATGTTTTGTTTAATGTACCTTATTTAGTTCCATATTAAATTTTTGTTATCTTGACCCCCGAGCTGCGTTCATGCCCGCAGTATTAGGTGCCTGAGTTGGTGATCCTTGCTCTTAGGATCTCGGTTCAGTTTTTGGGAAAAAGCTCCATTAGCTCCGGAGGCTTATCTCTTGGTATGGTTTCCCCGGAGGTTGTAGATTCATTTATATTCAGGGGTATGGCGGGGCCCTATCCCGCCACAGTTGTTATGTTAAAACTCTTAAGTGCTGTAGTCACATTGTGGGTCGATTTGTAAAGGAAGGAAGCTGCTTGTTGTTTATATATGTCGGGAAGGTAGCCTATCGGCTATCTGTTGTTTTATTCTGTTGTTTTATTTTATAAGTTTCATGTATGTTCCGTGATTATCTCGATGTATACTGTAAGGGTGCCTGAGGTAGGGCACGATCGCGAGCAGGGTGGAGTCGTGACAAAAGTGGTATCGAGCGATTAGTCTCGGAAAGTGTCTGACCGTGTCCAGTAGAGTCTTGATTATCGGTGTGTTGTGCACCACATCTATGTCGAGAGGCTGCAGGACATTTAGGATTGGTTTCCATTCTTCTCTCTTTGAGATCGTGCAGTAGAGATGTCCTAGTAGGTTGAATCCTCTCTGACCCCTTCTTATGTAATTATGCCTCACGGAGCGGCGGGGCCAGAAGGGCAAGCGGCAACGAGGCGCTAGTGGTACCTGCAGGTTACGAGACTCGCACAGACTATGCACGAGGTAGTGGCGGATCGGCGAACTTCAGCCACGCCGGCGGTATTAGAAGGCCGAGGCGGAAGTAGCTCGAGAGGGATTCCGTGCGAGCCTCGATTCGCGGCGAGGCTGAGTATAGAGACTACGAGGAGCGAATCGATTATTGACAGTATAGTAGCAGGCGGTGCCAACAGAGCGGTGACCACAGATAGCCGATTTGCGGATCCGAGATTTTACGGGTTGTCATCCGCCCGAGTTTTATGGTTCGAGTCCGAGGAGGATCCGCGAGAGTTCATTCGGCGACTACGGACTATGCGAGTTCTTAGGGCTTGAGATCGAGTCATTATGCTAGCCTCTTGCGGTTAGGCGATATTGCGTTGAACTAGTTTGAGTCATGGAGTCTTGTGAGAGGGGATGATGCTTCTTCCACTGTTTGGGAGGAGTTCACAGAGGCCTTTATGGATCACTTTTGCCTCACGAGATGAGGAGGCCCGCGTCGACAGATTTTTACCTTGAGGCGAGAATGGGAGGACTATCGGGAGTATAGCACGAGTTTGACTCTTGGCGACATGCGCACACCATTGTAGGCGGCATGGCGGATAGAGTTCATCGTTATGTGATGGGGCTAGGCACGTCATATGATTCTGCGTGCTTGGGGTGGCTCTTCATCCCGGTATGGACATTGCTAGGATGCGAGCCTATGCGCGAGGATAGAGGATAGAGAGGAGGATCAGATTGACTCGAGCGGCCCGAGGCGGGGACAAGGTCTCGAGGCGGTTCTCGAGGCGGACAACCTCGGCGAGACTATGTCTACATTGCGGCCCGGCAGTGCTCCTCCACGATTTTCGGCGGAGGTTTTACAACCCGGGAATGCAGGGCGGTCAGTCTCTAGAGCGAGCCTCGGGAGATGGGGTTCGGTCGATCGAGGCCACGCGTGCCTCAATCGCCCGATGTGGTAGGTTACGTTAGGGTATGTCGCGTGCGGTGCTTGTTTTTCTTGTGGTCAGTTAAGAGAGTGTCCTTATAGAGGGGGTCCTGGTGGGACAACACCGTCTACTGGATCAGTTACGGGTTCTTCGCCTTCAATAGCTAGGCAAGAGGTTCATACAAGCAGCGTGGCGAGATGTCGTGGTGGGAGTTCGATTTTAGCGGTCCTTTGAACCGCCCATATGATTTCAGGTATGTCTTTGGCCCTTTAGAAACTTGTATGCATGATAAAGTTGTGGTATGTTTAAGTGTCATGAACAGAGTATATTGAGACTGTGTATAAGTTAGAAGGAGTTGGAAGTACGAAAAGATAATCCCTTTTTGGGCTTATGATGGACAGATGTGCGTGTGCGAGGTATTAGGGCCATGTGTGGCATTGTTGGTATGTCGGGGTTGTGAAAGGAAACTATGTCGCTAATTATAAGTTTGACTCCGAAAGAACATTCGGGGACGAATGTTTCTAAGGGGGGAAGAATGTTACACCCCGTATTTACAGAACATGTTTTAAGAACGTGCGTAAGAGCTCACAAGTGTTAAGATTTGAGACTTGTAAAAATTTATCGGAATTATGGAAATTGTCGGAAAACGTAATATTGTGACGAATGGGAGGGCGACACGTGTCACCCCCCCCTTAATGATGCCTTGGACGAAATTGTCAAGGGCAAGAGGGTCATTGGACCTTTGTTAGCAAGACAAGTCTTGCAACTTGAAAGCTTGAGAAAGTTGACTTGGTCAAGGACCCACAAAGCTTGATATTTAATAAGACTTCATCCAAACCACCCATTTGGTTACATCTTGACCCTCCATGTCCCTATATAATACTACTAGTAGTGAGACAAGTTCCACACTTAGCCAAAATTACAAAAAAATTGGATGAACAAGCTATGAAGCTCTCGGGTTTGGGGTCCAACAAGGGAGAATTTTTTTTGTTTGTTGTCCAATAATCTTCCCACTTTAAACCAAGGTTCATGAGGGTATTGTAAGTGTATCTCAATAGAAAAATCCCGGAAAAAGAGAGTTTTCGTATTAGTCGCAAAGCGAAAACCTAGTTGCTTTCTAGGTTTTGGATTGGAAGTTTGAAGGAAAGTTGTTGGTATTGTTCTAAGGGTCTCAAGTAGCGGATTGGAGTGTAAAGGAGGGGGCTCTAAGTTGCTAAGGAGAGACTTCGGATTTGGAGTTGGATTGAGATTCGTGAGGTATAATCTTGTCTCTTAATAGTATTACAAGATTATATATATATTGTTGTTGTTAGCATTACATGTTGCTAGCATGAAGTTGATATGTTGAAGTTTATAAGTATTATGGGTTGCTTGTAGCCTTAGAATCCGAAATGTAATGTAAGTCATGTGAAGTTGGATTACAAATTGATCGTTTATTATAATCGTCGCATGTTAATTACTTGGAGATTATAGTAGTTATAATCAATTGCGACTTGATATCATGTTATGCTAACAATTTGGATTGAAATGGAAATTGGATAAGAATTAGTATTGTGGTACTCAATATGGCCGAAATTGGACTAGTAGTTGTGTTAGTTTGATATCTATTGTGGGGCGGAATTTTACACGTCTAATAGGCGTGTAATCCCCTATTGTTGATTGCATCGTTTGGGCCTTAAATGTGGCGTGTTTGGTTATTGTATTCGGCCTTGAAAAAGGTGGCAAAGTTAGTAGAAACAAAGGAAGTGCTGTCCGATTTTCTGTAGAATTTAGTGACTTAGCACTTAGAATATTCTACGTTTGAAGTAAGAGATTAATGGACGTATTGTGGCCATTATAGGTTGAAGTACTAAGTATAGTGTATCCTACTTGAAGGATGAAATAGCTATCAAGGTTGAAGTACTTTGGAGCATTTTGCTAGTTGTCGATAATCGTCGCGAGGTATGTGAACCTCTTCCTTCCTTTGGCATGATTCTATGTATGGAATATACCTGTGGTATCATTTCATGTTTCATTCTACTCTTAGAAGTTAAGAGGTAGTTGTGTGATTTACTCTATGTAGAACTTTTCCTATCTTTTGAGCATGACTAGTTGCGTCGTATGTAGTACGGTAGGCGTCTGACACACCTTGATATCCTTTACTAGTTTTATGAATAGCCAAGTCGGGTGAGTTAGGAGATTAACTCACTTTTGAAAGAATAAATGTTATACCGTATTTCAGTATATGCGTGAGAATACGTCAAAAGTTGGCCTTAAAGTTAGCCTTGGGCGTTTTTGTACCTGACTCACTAAAAGAATCGTTTTCCGAAGCGTTTCCACGACTTCGTAGGAAAATTCCGGCTATGCCATTACTAATTTTGCGGATTTTTGAGAGGCGAAACCTTTTGGACCAGCGGGAGGCGACACTTGGCACCCTCCATTGGTGAACAGAATCGTCCATTTGGGCGAATTGGAATGCCTTGGCACGTTTTTGTGCCTTGTGCACAAGTCGAGAGTTGGTAGGATATTTGTGTATAGTTAATCCTCACTTACACTTGCCTTGCACTTGTCTTCATCTTGGCCGTTGGTTGGCCAAGGCTTGAGCTATAAATACCCCAGAGATGAAGAGTTCTTCATCCACAAAGTTATCTTCCAAGTCTTAAAAATCCTCTCTCTCCTTAGCCTTCGTCCAACACCTCCCATGAGTGAGTTTGGCGAGGCTACCCCACTAGCCTAGGAAATCTACCCCCTCCCGGTAGAAAAGTTATCTTCTAGTATTGTTATAATGCCCAAAATACCTAGCCCAAATCCCTTAGTCCTTAGTAGAAGTTGTGAAGAACTTCTAAGGTTTCTTAGACTCTGGAGCGTACAACTTAGGAGCTAAACCTTGCTCAGCGACTTTATCTAGGATATTATTGGGCTGCCGAGTAACTAATCCTAACCTCTTTTGAATTAGAGAATACATACTGTAGTAGTATTAGAATAAGTATTAAATACTTTGAAGAATATCACAGAATAGAATTGAATTGTTACCACAGTAGAAGATTTTAAAAGAAGAATAATCAAACTGTACTTACATGAATTTGTTTTCTGATGAACTTATATAGCTCAGGGTAGGGAAGTCTTGTCCGACTTTCCGTAGAATTGTGAACCCTCTGTTTAGAATGACCTTGAGTAGTCTTTGATAGATATGCGTGACTATTATAGGTGACTCTGCTGCGCGACATATTCACTTGGCGGTGGTTTTATTTGAGAAGGTATGTGATTCTTCCTAAAGCATGATATTTTACAATATATAGTCGGTGAGCGTACGTGTGTTAGCGAATAATAACTACGGCAATGTCTTTGACTTAAGCTGAATAATACTTATGGCAATGCCTGGCTTAAGCTTTGAATAATACTTCTGTGATGCCTCACTTAAAGCTTTGAATAACAAAGAAGCGAAAACATTTCAAAAGAATCTGAATCATTTTTATGAAGATAAATATTTGGTTTTAAAACAAAAGCTTAAGAGTTATACTAGCTTTATGGGAAGTTAGGTATAACAACTTAAGAAGATAAAAAGGAACTGTTTACTTGTTTGTTTATAAAGCCTTGTATTGATTTCTGTTAAGTGTAGTAAGATTTGTGTGATAAGTAGACGTATTATGATGCTACAGGTTAGTGTCTTGAAATCTTTGTGTAAAGGGGTCATTCTTCTTTGCTTACGTTGCTAACGGTAAGTCGGTTGTCTTGTTATTGTATCACTACCCTTGGTATTATCACAGGGCTTGCCCACTTGATCTTGGTCTATCGGCTTATGCGGTCTGTGAGACTATGCGGGCAGCGGTATGCTCGAGATTGATCATTCGGGTGTTTAGCACGATGCGGGATTCCTATGCGGTCTGTTGAGACTATGCGGTATTTTGAGGCTATGCGAGTGCGGGAGCCTAGGCGGATCTGGGGTTAGCTGCCCCGATCGAGGATACCTAAATGCGGTGCGTGTGTGACCTATGCGAGTGCGAATGTCTAGGACTAGGCCGCGGGGAATGATACTATGGGCGATTGGCCTTGCTTGATCATTCGCGGCCTAGAATAGACTATTCTGATTTTCCTATTCTTTGTTGTTGTTTGTGATGTGTACTATGTGCAATTGAAGCGATTGTATTTGTGAAAAGGTTTTAAATACTTTGATTTCATTTGATTCTTTATAGTTTCACATACTTGGTACTGTTATGCGACCTCGCCGGGGCTGCGTTAAATCTGCAGTAAAGGCAAGCAGTACTAGATCCACATCCTTAGGATCTTTGCGTTGGTGTCGGGAGCTCATCTTCTAGGAGGCTCTACTTTTAGGTATGATCTCCTGTATTGTAGATAGTTTTGTCTGATCGGGGTATGGCGGAACCTGTCCGCCATAGTTGTTACTTACTTAGAGGTGCAGTAGTACTATTATGCGATTGGGATGCTTGCAAAAACTTGAGTCATTTATATTATGCCGTAAGGCAAGCTTTTCATCGAGATAAAGCATTTGTTTTACTATGTTTCTGTCTTGTTTTATATTTCCGATTACTACGATGTATGACTACTTGGGTGCCGGTGAGGCACGATCACGGGCCGGGCAGTCGTGACAAAAGTGGTATCGAGCGATTAATCCTCGGAAAGTGTCTGAGCCGTATCTAGTAGAGTCTTGATTATCGGTGTGTTGTGCACCACACCAATAATCGAGGAGGCTATAGGATATTTAGGATTGGTTTCCATTCTTCTCATTACGAGATCGTGCTTTAGAAGGCATGTTATAGGTTGGACCCTCTAACGTATTCCTTTCTATGCGATTATGCCTCGCGTAAGGCAACCGGGCGAAGGGCAAAGCGGCGAGGAGCGCTAGCGAGACACCAGTCACGAGGGCTCGGGCCAGTCTATACCGAGGCGGCGAGTTCTATGGCGCCGCCGGCCCAGCGAGACCACAGTACCAGCCTCGCATCCCGGCACAGGGCGGAGGAGTTAGGGCTACTGAGAGATAACCCGGCTATTGGCTAAAGTTGTGGCCGTCGAGAGAAGGCTGGATCGGCGGTTCAGTTCGGCTCAGCTCGATCGCGCGTAGTGCGAGGCGAATAGTTTGAGACTACGGGATTTCCTTAGTTGTAGCCCTCCGAGTTTCTGGTCGGCGGAGGATGATCGCGAGGAGTTCATCCGTCAGTGCGAAGGATTATGCGGGTGATCGGGGCTTGAGGCGATGCGTGACATTCGGTTCGCATCGGTGCGTGATACGCGATCGATTGGTTTTGATTCATAGGAGCTTTCAGGGAGAGCATGCACCTCAGCGGTATGGGATGAGTTTTGAGGCTTTTCTCACACACTTCTTGCCTCCGCGGATGAGGAGGGCACGGTGATAGATTCTTGTTCTTTGAGACGGGGAGGGCCTTGAGTGAGAGTCTGATGTCGAGTTTGATTCTTTGGCTCGATATGTCCACTGCTGTAGCGAGATGGAGGGCCGGGTGCATCGCTATGTCGGGCTAGATGATTACATGGCGAGTCTTGTGCGGGTGTGTCCCTTGAGCCGAGCATGGACATAACCGTATGCGAGCTCATGCACTAGGATGCGAGGCGTAGAGACCGCGGGTAAGCGATATCAGCAGCGAGAAGAAGGCGAGCGGCGGTTCTTTTAGTGGTTCGGGGTGGCGGCATCGGCGAAGTCGGTTGCACCACGGCCAGCGCGAGCGCTCCTACCTTATTCGATCTGACCAGGGCGATCGAGGCGGTCGGGGCGGGACTTGATTTCGAGTAGCGAAGTGCTAACCGTTGAGTCGCTCGGTGTGCGTTGGCGAATACCATGCAGGAGGCGTACTCGGGAACTGCTATACTTGTGGCGGCGGTCATTTCGCGAGTTTGTCGGCCGGGGCGGCCCGGTAGTAGGGCGATCTGGTGCATTGCGACTTCTTCATCCCCGACGATTACTCGCCGGAGAACAAGGTACTCATGGACCAGCGGTCGTGGCGGTCGTGGCGCGGGTCGATTCTAGCGGTCCTCGAATCGCATTTATGCTTTGTCGGCCAGCGGGATCGGGAGGCCTCACTGATGTCGTCACGGTACCTTATCGGTTCACGGGTTTGATGTGTATGCTTTGATAGATCGGGTTACTCGTCTATATATCTCCCTTGTTGCTAGTAGGATAGGGATAGAGCACGAGTCCATAGACACTTTCGAGGTAGCTACGCGATGGTGATTCGGTGGTAGCTCGGCGGGTATATAGAGCTTGTCTGTGACCATTCTGATCGTCGGACCTTAGCGACTTGATAGAGTTGGAGATGATTGACTTGGCGTGATCATGGGGATGGATTGGCTAGCTTCTTGCTATGCCAATGTAGATGCGAGAGAAAGTAATGCAGTTCGAGTTTCACGAGAGTCGGTTGTTGTGTGGGAGAACGCGGTTTCGCGAGGGTAGGTTTATTTCCTACCTCAATGCTAGGAAGATGGTGCAGAAGGGTATATCTACCATCTCGTTGGTGTTTGATCTGAAGGCTGCGGTACCAGATTTTCCGTCGATTCGATGGTGAAGAGTTCCCAGGCGTATTTCAGGGCGACCTCGGGTATCCTCACGAGAGGAGATTGAGTTTGTATTGACATATTGCGGACACTCGGCTATTTCCATTCCGCCATCTGAGAATGGCACTGCCGAAGTTGAGAGAGTTGAAGGATCGGCAGGGATTTCTTTGGAGAAGGGCTTCATCGAGGCCTAGTGTTTCTCCAGGAGCGCGGTATTGTTCGTGAAGAAGAAGGGCGGGGCAGCTGCGCGCATGTGTTGATTCTGAGCGGTGAACAAGGTGACCATTAAACGAATACCCTTCCGAGATTGATGATTTGTTCGACCGATTGCGAGCGCGAGATGTTTCTCAAGATTGATCTGCGTTCGGGCTATCATCAGTTCGTGTCGAGAGAGGTGGATGTCCCTAGAATGCATTCGGACGTGCGGGCATTATGAGTTGAGGTCATGTCTTTTGGGTTGACGATGCTCGTGGTATTCATGGATTTGATGAGCGAGTGTTCAAACCATTTTGGACACGTTTGTGATAGTGTTCATTGATGATATCTTGGTTTATTCTCGCTCAGGCGAGGAGCATGCGGAGCATTTGAGGCTATCTTGTGATTCTCGGGACCAGCGGTATGCGCCAAGTTTTCCAAATGTGAGTTTTGGTTGACTTGATGGCGTTTCTTGGGCATATTAGCCGGAGTGATGGCGTTCAGTGGATCGGCCAATCGAAGCGATCGAGACTTGGCCTAGACCTACTACTCGGCGAGAGGTTCGCGATTTTACGGGCCTTGCGAGTTATTATCGGCGGTTCGTAGAAGTTTGCTTATCTACGCACCGTTGACTAGGTGACTCGAAGCGGCCAGTTTGATGGTGATGCTTGTGGCGGGGTTTCGATTCTTGAAAGAGGCGGCGGCCGCCCGTTCTTACTCTTCGGAGGTCGGATGGTTATGTCGTGTATTGTGATGCGTCGGGCATCGGGTTGGGATGTGTTGATGCGGCATGGCGGGGTTATAGCATATCGTCGGCGGTGAAGAAACACGAGAGGAACTACCCGCGTGATTTGGAGTTGGCGGTGTGATTCGCTTTGAAGATGCGGAGGCACTATTTGTATGGGGTTCACGTGGATATTTTACAGACCACAGAGCCTCGGTATATCTTCACGGAGGAGTGAACTACGGCGAGAGGCGGTGGTTAGAGTTGCTTAAGGATTACGATGTTGATATCTGTACCACGGGAAGGCCAATATTGTGGCGAGATGCTCTTAGTCGTAGGTCGATGGGAGCCTATCGGATGTGCGGCTAGAGAGGAGGACATGGTTCGTGATTTGCACGATTAGCGAGCCTTGGTGTTCGTTTGATTGATTACGATAGCGGTGGGGTTAGAGTTCGTGAGGTTGCGAGTCTTCCATCGTTGAGGAGGTGAAGAGGCAGCGATTCGAGATCGGCTTTGATTCGATATCGTGATACAACTCTTCGTGAGGCAAGGGTCGCACGAGTTGCTTTGATGGGGTGCTAAGGTTTGAGGCGGTATGTGTTCGGATGTTTGAGGACTTGGGCGAGTTCTTGGGAAGCACTGCGGTAGCGCGTTACTCTATCCGTCGAAGTCGACCAAGATGTACCACGACGCCCAGATACGTGTATTGGTGGGATGGCTTGAAGAGGGCGTTGCGAGTTCGTAGCTCGGTGCGTGTTGTCGGCGGTGAAGGTAGAGCACGGAGGCTTGGTGGTTTTATTCTGACGATTGAGATCCCGACACGGAAGTGGGAGGTAATCAACATGGACTTCATCACGGGATTACCTCGCTCGGAGAGACATGATTCTATATGGGTTATCGTCGGCGGTGGCGAAATCAGCCCACTTTCTTCCGTCGGACGACTTTTGGTGAGGATTATGCGGACTTTACATCAGAGAGATCGTCGGTGCATGGAGTCCCTATTTCGATCATATCGACAGAGAGCCGGTTCTGGCTAACTTACGGAGTCGCTTCGAGGGGTTTAGGGGCGGTGAGCACGAGTCTTGCATTTCATCCACGAGCAGACGGACGAGCGGCGCGCTATTATCGGACTCTTGAGGATATCTTTGCGAGCTTTGTGTTATTGACCGATGGTAGTTGGGAGGATCATTTGCCTCTAGTTGAGTTTGCGTATAATAATAGCTACCACTCGGTATTCGATGGCGCCTTATGAGGCCTTGTATGGGAGGAAGTGCGGATCGCCTATAGGTTGGTTCGATGTGGGCGAGTGCAACTAGTGGGACGGATTTGGTGCGTGAGCGATGGATAAGGTGAAGCTTATCAGGCGGCTTTGACTCGAGTCGGCCAGTCGTATCACGAGATCATCGTCGTCGGTATCTTGAGTTCGAGTTCATGATTGGGTTTTCCTAAAGGTGTCACCCATGAAGGGTGTGATGAGATTTGGGAAGAAGGGAAACTTCGGCCCAGTACATTGGGCGTTTGATTGTCGCGAGGTAGGCAAGGTTACTATGAGTTGAATCTGCCGTCCGATCTGGAAGCGGTGCATCCGGTTTTTCACGTATCTATCTTTGAGGAGATGTATCGGGGATCCATCTAGGGTACACCGATTGGCGATGTCGGTGTGAGGGTTATCGTATGAGGAGATTCCATAGCGATAGTCGATCGTCGGGTTAGGCGTCTGCGGACGAAGGGCGTGGCCGTCAAAGTCTTGTGGAGGAGCGAGCTCGGGAGGAGATGGCGTGGGAAGCCGAGGAGGACATGAGGCGAAGTATCCTCACCTATTCCCCACACCTCGGGTAATTCACTTTCCTACTTGTAAATTTCGTTATCGTTTTGCCTAAGTGTTGTTTTGTGGCCGTGTGTGGCTTTTTGCAAAGCTGTTTAAGTTATGAAGAACCTTATCGATAATCGTCTTGGGAAGGAACATTCGGACGAATGTTTCTAAGGAGGAGAATGTTATACCGTATTTCAGTATGCGTGAGAATACGTACAAAAGTTGGCCTTAAAGTTAGCCTTGGGCGTTTTTGTACCTGACTCACTAAAGAATCGTTTTCAGGCGAAGCGTTTCCTGACTTTCGTAGGGAAAATTCCGGCTATGCCATTACTAATTTTGCGGATTTTTAGAGAGGCGAAACCTTTTGGACCAGCGGGAGGCGACACTTGGCACCTCGTTGGTGAACGAATCGTCCATTTGGGCCAATTGGAATGCCTTGGCACGTTTTTGTGCCTTGTGCACAAGTCGAGAGTTGGTAGGATATTTGTGTATAGTTAATCCTCACTACACTTGCCTTGCACTTGTCTTCATCTTGGCCATTGGTTGGCGAGGCTTGAGCTATAAATACCCCCAGAGATGAAGAGTTCTTCATCCACAAAGTTATCTTCCAAGTCTAAAAAATCCTCTCCTCTCCCTTAGCCGTTCGTCCAACACCTCCCACTTGAGTGAGTTTGGCGAGGCCTACCCCTAGCCTAGCCGAAATCTACCTCCCTTGGTAGAAAAGTTATCTTCTAGTATTGTTATAATGCCCAAAATACCTAGCCCAAATCCATAGTCCTTAGTAGAAGTTGTGAAGAACTTCTAAGGTTTCTTAGACTCTGGAGCGCGTACAACTTAGGAGCTAAACCTTGCTCAGTGCGACTTTATCTAGGATATTATTGGGCTTACAGGGTAACTAATCCTAACCCTCTTTTGAATTAGAGAATACATCTTTGTAGTAGTATTAGAATAAGTATTAAATACTTTGAAGAATATCACGAATAGAATTGAATTGTTACCACAGTAGAAGAGTTTAAAGAAGAATAATCAAAGTACTTACATAGAATTTGTTTTCACGATGAACTTATATAGCTCACGGGTAGGGAAGTCTTTGCCCGACTTTCCGTAGAATTGTGAACCCTCTGTTTAGAATGACCTTGAGTAGTCTTTGATAGATGCGTGACTATTATAGGTGACTCTGCGCGACATATTGACTTGGCGGTGGTTTATTTGAGAAGGTATGTG
The DNA here is from genome assembly GCA_029844215.1 of Przewalskia tangutica. NCBI lineage: Eukaryota > Viridiplantae > Streptophyta > Magnoliopsida > Solanales > Solanaceae > Przewalskia > Przewalskia tangutica. The sequence continues at coordinate 231,740 of JAQGDG010000051.1, read as the reverse complement.
ATTCTTCCTAAAGCATGATATTTTACAATATATAATGCGGTAGGCGTACGTGTGTTAAGCGAATAATAACTACTGAAATGTCTTTGACTTAAGCTGAATAATACTTATGGCAATGCCTGCGGCTTAAGCTGAATAATACTTACGGCAATGCCTGGCTTAAGCTGAATAACAAGAAGCGAAAACATTTCAAAGAATCTTGAATCATTTTTATGAAGATAAATATTTGGTTTTAAAACAAAAGCTTAAGAGTTATACTAGCTTTATGGGAAGTTAGGTATATGACTTAAGAAGATAAAAGGCTATTTACTTGTTTGTTTATAAAAGCCTTGTATTGAATTACATTAAGTGTAGTAAGATTTGTGTGATAAGTAGACATATTATGATGCTACAGGTTAGTGTCTTGAAATCTTGTGTAAAGGGTCATTCTTCTTTGTGCTTACGTTGCTAGCAGGTAAGTCCGTTGTCTTATTGTATCACCTACCCGTATTTGTTATACGAGGGCTTGCCCATGATCTTGGTCTATCGGCTTATGCGATGCAGTGAGACTATGCGAGCGGCGGTATGCTCGAGATTGATCATTCGGGTGTTTAGCACGATGCGGGGATTCCTATGCGGTCTGTTGAGACTATGCGGTCTTTTGAGGCTATGCGAGTGCGGGAGCCTAGGCGGATCTGGGGTTAGCTTCCGATCACGAGGATACCTCATGCGGGTGCATGTGTGACTATGCGGGCTGCGAAAGTCGAGGACTAGGCACGCGAGAATGATACTATGGGCGATTGGCCTTGCCCGATCATTCGCGGCCTAGAATAGACACATTCTGATTTTCCTATTCTTGTTGTTTGTGATGTGGCACTATGTGCAATTGGGCGATTGTATTTGTGAAAAGGTTTTAAATACTTTGATTTCATTTGATTCTTTATAGTTTCACATACTTGGTACTGTTGTCTTGACCTCGCCCGGAGTGCGTTAAATCTGCAGGTAAAGCAAGCAGTGCTAGATCCACGTCCTTAGGATCTTTGCGTTGGTGTCGGGAGCTCCATCTTCTAGGAGGCTCTACTTTTGGGTATGATCTCCTGTATTGTAGATAGTTTTGTCTGATCGAGGGTATGGCGGGACCACTGTCCGCCATAGTTGTTACTTCCAGAAGTGCGTAGTACTATTGTATAGTTGGGATATGCGCAAAACTTGAGTCATTTATATTATGCCGTAAGGCAAGCTCATCGGATAAAGCTGTTTTACATTTTTACTATGTTTCTGTCTTGTTTTATATTTCCTGATTACTCGATGTATGACTACTTGGGTGCCGGTGAGGCACGATCACGGGCCGAGGCAGATCGTGTGATAAAGGATGTCTTAAGTTTTATTAAGTTAAGGGACTTGAAGAGTTTTGAAGTATGTGATACTTGTTCCGTTTTAAACGTATAATTCCCTTGGATAGGAAATTGTTTTTGGCTAAGGCATAAATTGAATATAACGACTTTATGGGGAGTTGGTTATATTTTCTTTATGGAAAGATAAATGGCTTGATTTTAGTGAAAAGGCAACTTGATTTTAAGGCATCAATTGCCTAAGGTTTTATAATAAAAGGAGTCACTTGAGTTCTAAAGGTTAAGAGACTAATTGTATTTTTGAAAGTTAAGAGAATTGATTTGAAAGTATATAATACTTGGTTTCAAAAGGTAGAAGTCTCTTGGTTATAAAAAGGAATGAGTTGGTCTAAAACCATAAAGGGTTATAACGGCTTTATGGGAAGTTGGTTATAACTGCTTTATGGAAGGTTAAGAGAATGGTTTTCTCTAATAATGTAAGCAAAGAGATGATTTGAAATAAAGAAGGGCAAATTGTTTTAAAGGTACCAATTGCTTAAGGTTTTTAATAAAGAAGTCACTTGATTTAGAAGCCGGTAAATGTATTTCTAAAAAGGTATTGTGAAGTGTCTTAAAAGGTGGATAGGACTTGATACTATAGTTGTTAGTATCTGGGAAGTTTTATTTGAAAAAGAGTCTTTCTAAAGGAGTAGAGGTGCGTAGTACGTTGGGTTAAATTCCCGGATTTTATAAGACATTATCGTCGAGAAATGGGTCGGGCGATACCTTATGGGCGGACTATATGACATTATCGTCCGAAATGGGCGGGCGATACCTTTATGGGCGGACTATATGACATTATCGTCCAGAAATGGGCGGCGATATACCTGCAGGCGGACTATATGACATTATCGTCCCGAAATGGGCCGGCGGTATACCTTTATGGGCGGACTATATGACATTATCGTCGAGAAATGGGCAGGCGATACCTTTATGGGCGGACTATATGACATTATCGTCCCGAGAAATGGGCGGGCGATATACTGTATGGGCGGACTATGTGACCTTATCGCGTCCCAGTTGGGCAGGCGGTATAGCGTCCCTCGTAAAGGGCCGGAGAAGGTTATGTAAGGTAAGTAAGTTATGTTAGTGAACTAGATGATTTTACTAAGAAAGTACGTAAGAGAGTGACTATAAATATAATTGAGAAATGTGAAAACTTAATAAGGTACGATTATGTTCACGTGATGGTTATGACATGGTAGGTTCAGTATTTACCCTTTTATACTTACCTGTCATGCTTTTATCTGAGATATGTTTTGTTTAATGTACCTTATTTCCGTTCCATATTCGATTTGTTGTCTTCCCGGGGATGCGTTCATGCCCGCAGTATTAGGTGCAGGTTGGTGATCCTTGCTCTTAGGATCTCGGTTCAGTTTTTGGGAAAAAGCTCCATTTGCTCCGGAGGCTTATCTCTTGGTACGGTTTCCCCTGAGGTTGTAGATTCATGTATATTCAGGGGTATGGCGGGGCCCTGTCCCGCCACAGTTGTTATGTTAAAACTCTTAAGTGCTGTAGTCACATGTGTGGGTCGGTTTGTAAAGGAAGAGGCAAGCTGCTTCGGTTGTTTATATATGTCAAGGAAGGTAGCCCTATCGGCTATCCTGTTGTTTTATTTCTGTTGTTTTATTTTATAAGTTTCATGTATGTTCCGCTGATTATCTATTATGTATACCTGTAAGGGTGCCCAGGTAGGGCACCAGTCGCGGGCCCGGGGTCGGGTCGTGACAGTTTCTACTCACTTTGCCACCTTTTTCAAGGCCGAATACAATAACCAACACGCCACATTTAATGCTCAAAACATAAACCAAACAAATGGGATTACACGCCTTACAATACGTGTAAAATTCAGCCCCACAATTAATACGAAGTAGTTCCATATTCAAGCCATTCTCGGCCAACAACATAACCGACAATTCAAAGTCTTTTACAATCCTTTTCCAATTCCAAGTTATAAGGTCTAGCATGTTATATAGTCATAAACAACTTCAACAACTACAATTTCCTTCTTACACAACATGCGACGACTTAAACGAATAATCAACTTGAATTGTAATCTTAAGGCTAAACATGCTAGTTTTCGGATTAGGGTTCCAATAGTCAATATACTTATCAAACTTCATAATATATAACTCATGCTTGCTAATAACCATAGCTACAACAACACGTAATCTCAATTACTTAAAACGACAAGAATTATACCTTTATAAGCCCTTAAAAATTCCAAGATTCAAAGTCGCGCCTTAGCAATTCTTAGCTCCTTTCCTTATGTTCCAATCCGGTCCAAGCACTCCTTAGAAGCCTATGAAGAACCCATCTTCAAGTTCCAACTTCAAAGTTGAAGAACTCCTTAAGTTTCCGCCTTGCGACTAATACGAAAACGTCGTTTTTCCGAAATCTTTCTATTGAGATATCCTTACAATACCCTTAGGGACATTGGGTTAAAGTCTTGTGGACAAAGGATCAAAACTACAAAAAAAATTGTGTGGGATATGTGCAAACCCGAGAGCACTTCTACAAGAACAAGAATGTGTGATTTTTTCTAAGTGTTGGAAGACCTTGTCTTGCACTAGCTTAGTATATAAAACACAATGTAGGGTCAATATTATAACAATTGGGTGGCTAAGATGAGTTTCACTAGGATCAAGCCCAAGTGGCAAGTTGACCTTGGTCAACAATATCAAGCTTTGAAGACTTATCTTCCAAGATGGTCAATGACCATTTTGTCCTTGTTAAAAACGTCCAAGACCATATGTGGGGGAGCCACGTGTCGCCCTCTCATTCGTCCATAAAATTTCGTAACCCTCGTGGGCCCCACAAAAATGTAAAATTCCTCGGGTGGGCCCCACATGACCAAATCCGTTAAAATAAATTTCCATAATGTTAAAAAGTTCCATACTCTTCAAATAATGCATTTTGAGAATCTAATTCTCAACAACGAACATTTTTCCTTTCCGGCGTTCGGAAGATTTTTCGTCGGAAAAATAATTCTTCCTTTCGTACCAATTTCCAATTCTTGATTCCTTACGTACATTCTCTTATACATGTCCTGAACTTACGGGGTGTAACAAGAATGTAACTTGAGTTTTCAAAAGAAGAAGTTTATTGATTTAAAAGAGAAGGAGTTTTATGATTCTTTTTAAGTATGTATGTACATAGTACTTTTGGGTTTAATTTTCCCTAAAGTAATAAGAAATAAAATTGTCTTAAGTTCTTTAAAGTGAAAGGTTGTTATACTAGCTTTATGGGAAGTTGTTATAACGACTTAAGAATAAGTAAAAAGATGGTTTAAAATGTTATGTAAAGAGACTTTATCGCGTCCCAGAATAGGCCGGGCAGTATACCTTTATGGCCAGACTTATATGACTTTATCGCGTCCCAGAATGGGCCGGGCAGTATACCTTTATGGGCAGACTTATATGACTTTATCGCGTCCCAGAATTGGTCGGGCAGTATACCTTTATGGGCAGACTTATATTACTTTATCGCGTCCCAGAATGGGCCGAGCAGTATACCTTTATGGGCAGACTTATATGACTTTATCGCATCCCAGAATGGGTCGGGTAGTATACCTTTATGGGCAGACTTATATGACTTTATCGCGTCCCAGAATGGGCCCAGCAGTATACCTTTATGGGCAGACTTATATGACTTTATCGCGTCCCAGAATGGGCCGTGCAATATACCTTTATGGGAAGACTTATATGACTTTATCGCGTTCCAGAATGGGCCGGGCAGTATACCTCTATGGGCAGACTTATATGACTTTATCGCGTCCCAGAATGGGACAGACAGTATACCTTTATGGGCAGACTTATATGACTTTATCGCGTCCCAGAATGGGCCGGCGATACGCCGTGGAAAGACTTTTTATGAATTCGTCGTGTCCCGCAAATGGGTCGGGTTACGTTATCACGTATGGATAATCAAAGTGAACTCCAAAATGAGGCGTCCCTCCATAAAGGGTCGGATTATGTTATGCAAGATACGTAAGTTATATGTTTATGAACTTGATGATTTTTTCTAAGTATGTACGTAAGAATTTGACTATAACTCTTATTGAAAAATGGGAAAAGATAAAATGTGATTAATTTCATGAGTTGTAATGAAACGGTAGGATCTGGTATTTATTTTTATATACTTGCCCCTGACATTCTTTTGTACAATTATGATTTGTTTACTGTACCTTATTTCCGTTCCATATTCGGTACATGTTGTACTGACCCCCTTTGGGGGGCTGCATTCATACCCGCAGGTATTAGGTACACAGGTTGGTGATCATTGCTCTTATGATCTCTGTTCAGTTTTTGAGAAAAGGCTCTATTTACTCCGGAGGCTTATCTTTTGGTACGGTTTCCCTGAGGTTGTAGATTTATGTATATTTAGGGGTATGGCGGAGCCCTGTCCCGTCACATTTGTTATGTAAAACTCTTAGAGGTCTGTAGTCATATCTTGTGGGTCAGTTTGTAAAGGAAATGAGGCAACTGCTTTCGGTTATGTATTTATATATTTAGGGAGGTAGCCTTATCGGCTAACCTGTTGGTTATTCCTTATTGATTTTTTTTATTTATTAAGAGTTGTATGTATGTTCAGCTGATTTTCTCTGATGTATACTTGTAAGGGTGCCCAGGTAGGGCACGATGTGAGCAGGTCGGTCGTGACAAAAGTGGTATCAGAGCAGTTAGTCCTCGGAAAGTGTCTACAGAGCGTGTCTAGTAGAGTCTTGATTATCGGTGTGTTGTGCACCACATCTATAATCAGGAGGCTGCAGGACATTTAGGATTGATTTCCATTCTTCTCTCTCTTAGATCGTGCAGTAGAGATGTCTTATTAGGTTGAATCCTCTCTGACCTATTCTTATGTATCAGTTATGCCTCGCGGAAGCGACCGGGGCCAGAAGGGCAAAGCGTGGCGAGGAGGCGCTAGTGGTACACAGAGGGTTACCAGGACTCAGGCCCAGATTATTCCTGAGGTTGTGGCTCAGGCGGCGAGTTCAATTACGCCGACAGTATTAGAAGAGCCGAGAACAGCCGCAGCTCCAGAGGTTCCGATACCCGAGCCTCCAATTCTGCAGCTAGGGGCATAGTTTAGAGACTATGGAGAGCACATCAGGTTATTGACTAGCATAGTGGTAGGGCAGCGCCGACGGGAACAAGTAGCTAACCCTAGAGCCGACAGTTTGAGGATTCGAGATTTTCTGGGTTGTAGTCCACCCGAGTTCTATGGATCGAGATCTGAGGATGATCCCCAGGAGTTCATTCGGTAGATACATCGGACTATGCATGTACTTAGGGCCTCAGAGACAGAGTCAGTTGTGCTAGCTTCTTACCGATTACGCGATATTGCGTTGAACTGGTTTGAGTAATGGGAGTTGTCTAGAGGTGTGGGTGCTCCTCCAGCTGTTTGGGATGAGTTCACAGAGGCCTTCCTTGATCACTTTTTGCCTCCTGAGATGAAGAGAGCCCGCGTGGATAGGTTCTTGACCTTGAGACAGAATGGGAGGACTATCAGAGAGTACAACCTGGAGTTTGACTCATTGGCCAGGTATGCGCTCACTATTGTGGCTGACATGGCGGACAGAGTTCACCGCTATGTGATGGGGCTAGACCGTTATATGGTTACTGCATGCCTGGGAGTGGCCCTTCAGCCAGGTATGAATATTGCGGAGATGCGGCGTATGCGCGAGGATCGAGGAGAGAGGACCAGCGGACATAGTCCAACCCAAGAGGCGAGGCAGCGGGGTTTGAGGAAATTTTAGGCGGGACTGACCTCGGCGAGCTAGGTCGACATTTCCGCTCGCACCGAGTACTCCTCCACGATTTCGGGGGGTTTACAACCACAGGAATGCGAGGGCCGGTCGAGCTCTGAAGCTTGGTCTCGAGGAGATGGGGTTCGGTCGATCGATGCCACCTTTGCCTCAATGCACCCAGTGTGGTAGGTTCCATTCTGGGGTGTGTCACTCCGGTACGGGTGTTTGTTTTTCTTATGGTCGTCCAGGCAATAGTATAAGAAAGTATCCTCATCGAGGTGGTACTGGTGGGATAGCACAGTCTACTAGATCAGTTGCGGGTTCTTCGCCTCCAATAGTTAGGCAGGATGTTCGTGCACCGGCAGGCCGTGGCAGAGGTCGTGGTGGAAGTTCCCAGTTTTAGCGGTCCTTTGAACCGCCTATATGATTTCAGGTATATCTTTGACCCTTTAGAGACTTGTATGCATAATAAGGTTGTTGTATGTTTAAGTGTCATGAACGGATAATATTGAGATTATGTACGTATGCTAGAATAAGTTTGGAAGTACGAAAAAATAATTCTTGTAGGCCATGAATGGGTGTAAATAGTGATGGTGCACACTTTGGATTTGTTTTCTCGTTTGGCTTATGATGGATGGATATGCATGTGCGATGTATTAGGGATATATGTGGCATAATTAGGTTTCATTAAGTGTAGTTTTATGAGACTATGCCGAGAAATGTTAGATTGAGCTCCGAAAGAACATTCGGGGACGAATGTTTCTAAAGAGGGAAGAATGTTACACCCCGTAATCCCAGGACATGTATATAAGAGCGTACGTATGAAATCAGGACGTTAAGATTTGAGACTTGTAGAATTTATCGGAATTTTGGAAATGTCGGGAAACGAAATATTACGACGAATGGGAGGGTGACATGTGTCACCCCCTTGGATGGTCTTGGTCGAAATGGACCAAGGGCAAAAAGGTCAAGAGACCAAAGCAAAGATGATCAAGTCTTGAAAGCCCAAGCTTGATATATTTGACTAAGTCAATGAGCCCACTTGACTTGAGATATTTAAATCCTTTTCATCCAAATCCAACAAGTGTATTAATCTTGACCCTTTATTTTGTTATATAGTCACACTAGTAGCAACACTTGTCTCAACACTTAGAAAAAATTTAGAGAAACTAGAGCTTGAGTAGAGGAGCTCTCGTGTTAGCCACTCAAGAACAAGAATTTTTTTTCGTTTGTGTTCATAATTCACAATACTTTAACCCAAGGTTCCTAGGAGTATTACAAGGATATCTCAATAGAAAGATCCCAGAAAAACTACGTTTTTACGTTAGTCGCAAGGTGAAAACCTAAGGTGTTCTTCAACTTTGAAGTTGGAAATAGAAGAGGGGTTCTTCACAAGCTTCTAAGGGTTGCAAATAGCGGATTGGAACGTCAAGAAGGGGAGTTGAAGTTGCTAAGGATCGACTTTAGGTTTTGGATTGTTTTGGGCTTACAGAGGTAATAATCTCCGTCTTGCAATTGTAATTCAAGATTTCATGTTGTAGTAGTTAGAAATTATCATGTGATATATATTATGAAGATTGATAAGTGTTATGGAATATTTGGAAGAAATCCGAAAGTTGCATGATTAGCCTTAAGATTGTAATTCAATTTAGTTGTTAGTTTTAGTCGTCGCATGTTATATAAAGAAGGGATTATAGTTGTTAAAGTTGTTTCCGACTATATAACATGTTAGAACGACATTATGGATTGAAAGGAAGTGGAAAGGATTATATGTGGTTGTACTTTGTAGCCGAGAAGGACATTTAATATTGGATTGTTTTATATAAATTGTGGGGCAGAATTTTACACGTCTTGTAAGGCGTGTAATCCCCTTTGGATAGCTGAATTGTTGAGCCTTAAATGTGGCATGTTTGGTTGTTAAATTCGGGCCTTGAAAAAAGTGGAAAAGTATGTAGAAACAAAGGAAGTGATGCCCAAATTTCTGTAGAATAAGAGACTTAGCACTTAGTAGTATTCCACGTTAATAAGCTAGGAGTTGATAGACATGTTATGGTTATTATAGGTTGAAGTACTACGTATAGTGTATTCTACTTGAAGTATGGAATAGCTATCCCGGTTGAAGTAATTTGGAGCATTTTGCTACTTGTCGATAATCGTCGCGAGGTATGTGAACATCTGATTTCTTTTGGCATGATTCTACGTTTGAAATATACATGTGGTGTTATTTCATGATTCCTTCTACTCTTAGAGGTTAAGAGGTACGTATGTTTATTTACTCTGTGTAAAAGGTATGTCTAAGTTATCCTAAGTTCTTACCAAGTCTTATGGGGGATGTTGGTAAGAGTCGTTAGGAAGTATTTGGAGTCTAGTTGACTTTGCTAATTTACTGCACTAATGAGAATAAGTATCGAACAAGCCATTGCAGCGTTAATAAAAGAAAATGTATCGACAATCAATTATATTAAAATAAGTAGAATTTTCCATCTGCATAGAAACTAAGATAAGACAAAATTGTAATACATTTTCTAGATCATGGCTGCTTTAATAAGATCGTTAAAAACGAGTATAACCTATTCACAACTCATAAAAGTATATGTTACTTAAATTAAAAGAGTTTATGTTATGAAGTTTTAAGACTATGAACCTTGATTTCTATGAGGTTGTAGATTTATGTATATTCAGGGGTATGTCGGTGCCCTGTCCCGTCATAGTTGTTATGTAAAACTCTTAGAGGTCTGTAGTCATATCTTGTGGGTCAGTTTGTAAAGGAAAGGAGGCAATTTCTTTCGGTTATGTATTTATATATCCAGGGAGGTAGCCTTATCGGCTAACCTGTTGGTTATTCCTTATTGATTTTTTTATTTATTAAGAGTTGTATGTATGTTCCACTGATTTTTTCTGATGTATACCTGTAAGGGTGCCCAGGTAGGGCACCAGTCGCGATCCCGGGGTCGGGTCGTGACATGAAGGACTCATGCGGGTTCAATTCACAGGACATATTCCATGGACTATGTCACGATCCGACCCCGGGGCCGCGACTGGTGCCCTACCTGGGCACCCCGTTCAGGTATACATCAGAGAATAGCAGCGGAACATACACAACATACAACATTTAGACAATAATAACACAAAGCTAGCCGATAAGGCGCGCCATAAAATATGCATAATCGAAAAAATGTACAACTCGGTTCTTACACCCCAAACCACAACATGTGACTACAGACCTCTAGGAATAACATGATGGCGGGGCGGGGCCCTATCACCGAACCGGGCGTGGCGGTGCCTACACGGGCACCCTGCTACCTTAACAACACAAGTAAACTGCGGAAATTTAATAACACCTCATTTTTTTTAAACCAACGTACGTGCAAGGCAAAGCCGACAAGGCTGCCATATAATATACGTAATAAAAGACACTACACTGTACATGAGTCCAATCCCACATATGAATACAGACCTCTAGGAGTTAACTGAAATATGACGGGACAAGGCCCCGCCGTACCCAAAACTGTACAAAGCCTGTACTGAAGGATAATGTTATACCCCGTATTTCCAGTATATGCGTGGGGCGTGCGAGAAAAATTTGAACTTGTGATTTAGGCTTGGCGAATTCTTTTGTTCACAACACGATTAAGTCGTTTTTCGACGAAACGTTTCCATGACTTTCGTAGGGAATTTCGGCTATGTCATTTTTAATTTTTGCGGATTTTTAGAGAGGCGAAACATTTTGGACCAACAAGAGGCGACACTTGTCACCTCTCATTGGAACACCTTAGGCGGTAAAGGGGTTGGCGAATGGCCATTGTTTGGTCGAGGGGTTGGTAGGATATTTTGGTGGTAGATGGATAAGGTGCACTTGGCAAGATCTTGGCCTACACTTGCCTTGCACTTGGCAAGATCTTGGCCATTGGTTGGCCTTCACTTGACCTATAAATACCCACCTTTGAAGACTAATTCATCCACAAAATTGCCTAAGTCTTGAAAGCTCTCCTTCTCCCTCCCCTTGTGTTGAGTTCGCCGAGGCCTCCCTTGTGGTAGAGCACCCCCTCTAGGGGTGCTAGCCAGAGTGTACCCACAGCCTAGTTGTCTTCGTATAATACCCCTCTTGTTAGAAATACTCTCAAAGTATTGTTATAATGCCCAAATTACCTTAGCCATATACCTTGTAGTATTCTAAGGTTATACCTTTACAAAAAGCCGAAATACTATTATACTTCCCTTGATCCACAAAACCGAAACCTAAGGAAAATCTCCATAGTTAGTTGGAGTATTAAGTAGAAGTTGGTTAGAACTTCTAAGGGTTGTTTGGAGGCGAGTCGGAGCGCGGAGTAGGAGCTAAACCTTGCTCGGGATCGACATTTAAACTCGGATAATTATGGGCTTATCGAGGTAAATATCTTGTCCTATTGTAATTGGAAATTACATGTTGTTAGATTATATAGTTGAAGTATACTATATATAATCTTGAACGTTGTTATCGGCAATGTCTTTTGACTTAAGCCCGAATAATAAGAAACCTTTTGAAGAAATCTTGGCAGTATTTACATAGGTGTATTACTGATGAACTTGTGTAGCTTTTACGTGAGGTAGAATTGTGCGTCCGGATTAAGCGTATAACCCCACGGTTGGCTTGGTAGCGGCCCGATAGAGGAGGAGATTTACTGTGTTGCGGGAGAAGTCTTTGCGAATTTTATGTAGAATGTTCTACGAAGGGATCTAAATGTTAATAAGCGCCTTGTGGCCTTATAGGTTGAAGTACTACGTGTGGCGCGATCTACTTGGCTTAAAGAAGTAGCCGACAGTTGGAAGTACTTGGAGCGTTTTGCTATTAGTCGATAATCGTCGCGAGGTATGTAAACCTCTTCCTATCTCTTCTAGCATGATATGTGTGAACTATGTAGTACGGTGAGCGTCATGTGCTAAATGTATTTGATTGGTTTAAAACATAAAGTGTTATAACGGCTTTATGGGAAGTTGGTTATATGACTTTATGTTGGTAAGAAAATACTTGTGGTTTTTAAAGGTAACTGATTTGAACTATAACTGGCTTGTTATGTGTTAATAAAGAACTTGAAGTATTTCAAAAGATTTTTGAATCATTTCGAAAGAAGAAGTAATACTTGGTTTTTGAAAACTTAAGAGTTATAACGGCTTAAGAATGTTTTACTGATTTCGGAAATCAGAATGTGTATCGACAAACCACTGCAGCGTTAATAAAAGGAAATGTTTTGACAGATTAAGTATTATTAAAACCAGTAGAAACTTCCATCTGCATAGAAGCTAAGATGAGACAAAATGATATTTCCTAGATCATGGCTGCTGTAATAAGATTGTTATAAACAAGAATATCCTACTCACATATAAGACTTATGTTTCTCAAATAGTTTAAAGGAGAATTATATTCTTAAATGAATAAGACTATGAACTACGAAACCTTTCTAAAAAAGGCAAACTTGAACATTGGAAACTAGGCAAACTTGAACGTTGGAAATTAGGCAAACTTGAACATTGGAAAAGAATGTGGCTACTTGATTTTACAAAGAGAAGTAATTGAGTTACTCTAAAAAGATAATCACTCTATTTTCATATACTACAGGTATTGTGTGGTTTTTGTGAAGTAACGTATCTTTTAAAGATTTAATGTATGAAGTACTTTGGGGATAGGTACCCGAACTTGTTAGTAGAAAGTACCTTGTGTGAATAACTTGATTGTATTGGTTTGTGATAACCTTGTAATACGTTATTTTTGATTTGAAAAGTAAGCAAGTTAGGATGCTACGTGTCTTAGTATCTTGTGATAATTGTGTAAGGGCGTCACTCTTGTTGTGCTTACGTTGTCAAGCGTTAAGCGGTTGTCTTGTTATTGTATCACATACCCCTTGACTTATTATACCAGGGCTTGCCACCCGACGCGGGTCTATCGGCCTATGCGATCCTTGTGACTATGCAGTCGCGGTAGCTCGGGATTGATCATTCGGGTGTTTAGCCCGACGGGGATTCCTATGCGATGCATTGAGACTATGCGGTCTTTGAGACTATGCGGGCTGCGGGAGCCTAGGCGGATACCGAGGTTAGCTGCGCCGATCACGGGGTATACCTCGGTGATGCAGGACCATGATTCGAGAATACCTCGTGCGGGTCTGTGGGTGACCTATGCGGGCTGCGAGAGTTCCATGGATAGGCGCCACATTGATATTGCGGGCGAGTGGCGGCCGATCATGGTGCGGTCTAGAAAGACCTCGGGATACGGTTGTGGTATTTTTGATGCTGTGGGTCTTAGTAGTCGGCTATGCCTTCGTACTTGCCGTCGATTTTATTGTGATAACTTTGAGGCGTGAGTCACGACTTGACATATTTGCTTATTTATTGTGAGCGTAGTTTGGTTATCATACATGTCTCTGCTTTATATAGACTACTATGATTTCATTTCTGATTTATTTTGATTTCACATACTTGGTACTGTTATCGACCTCGCCGGGGCTGCGTTCATGCCGCAGGTAAAGGTACACTAGTCGTTGATCCTCGCTCTTAGGGTCACACTTCAGCGTTTGGGAAAGCTCGTTTCTCGGAGGCTTATCTTGGTATAGTCCCCTGTCGTTGTAGGTATTTACATTCAGGGGTATGGCGGGGCACTGTCCCGCCATTGTTGTCGTATCATTTCTTAAGTGCAGAATCTTGTTGTGGCGGGGTTGTAAAAAGTATTAAACTGCGTTCATTTGTAGGAGTTGTTATTTATATATATGCCGAAGGCAAGTTTTCCTCAGTTCTTGTTTTGTACTTCATTTGTTTCATGTATGTGTTTTATGTTCGTGATTACTCGATGTTGTATCACTAGGGTGCGGGGTAAGGCACGATCACGGAGCATTCGGGTCGTGACAAAAGTGGTATCGAGGCGATTAATCCTCGGAAAGTGTCTCTGAGCCGTATCCGATGAAGTCTTGATTATCGGTGTGTTGTGCTGCCACAATAATCGAGGAGGCTATAGGATATTTAGGATTGGTTTCTATTCTTCTCACTCGAGATCGTGCCTTAGAGCCATGTTGTAAGTTGGACCTCTAACGTATTTCTTTCCCTTACCGTTATGCCTCGCGTAGGCAACCCGCCCGGGAGGCAAGCGGCCGAGGAGGCTGCGAGTAAAGTCTGAGAGGGTTCGTGGGCACGAGCCCAATTATCACCTTGGGTGGTGCTTCGTTCGGGGAGTTCTGCGGCGTCACTAGCCCTGAGTTTAGCACGGCGGCGGCGATTCCTCTGCGGCCATGATATTTGAACCTTGGTTCCACGGCCGAGCAGAGAATATAGATTTCAAGAGGCGACCGTTACTAACTATGGATTTGACTACGAGTATACCGATGTCTGCGAGTCTTGATGAATATCAACGAGAAGGTTGTGCAAAAGTAAGTTCTTGATTGAAGCAGGCATGGCACGTATGCGGGCTTATGCGCGGCGAAAGCGTAGAGATCGGCGGGTTAACGAAGGGCGAAGAAGAGGCGAGCGGCAAGGCCGCTGGTAACTTTCGGCGAGTCGCCTCGCGGCGAATCAGATTATGCGCATCCACGATGTGCGAAAGGTCCTCGCGAGGTTCGGGGCGTTCGGGGTATGCGAGAGTGGGTCGAGCTCGAGCTTCCGGTTCACGATCCTGCGAAGGTTCGGCCATACGGATTGATTTTCTCGGTGTTCCGCGGTGTGGCGGCGTCATCTCGAGGAATGTCGTCTTTTAGTTGGTACTTGTTGTACCTATGACCGTCAGGGTCTGATGTCGAAAGAGTGTCCTTGCGGGAGGACTTAGCCTTGAGGATCGGTGGGTAGTTCGTCATCTTCCTAGCTATCGCCTACCAGGCGAGTTTGATTAGAACGACTAAGGGAGTGAAGCGATTCGGTATATCTTTAACCCTCAGGGTTTAGTATGTGTGATAAGGTGAGTATACCTTAAGTGTTATATTTCTGATAGCATTGTGTAAATGGTGATTAGAAATCTTGGTTAGTTAACCAAGTAAGATTTGGGGGATAGAGAAAGTGTGAGCCTTAGAGTGTTATACGTAGAGACCTTAGAGGTAAGGCCATCTCGAGTAAAAATGTATTGTTTATGTTTGACCCTTATAGGAGTGCATAGTGCACGTGAGTTATGTTGTGGGATTAGTCCCGAGTAGTGTGGAATGAAAGAGGGTAGTTGAGCTAAGAAGACCGCTAGGTTTCGTAACGTGATTAGTGAGAGTTTTCCTTGAGGAGCTAGCGTTTGGCGTTAGGGTCGGGTTGAGGCCGCGTTGCGGGTCAACCCGCGGCATGTTTGGTGGTGGGGTCGGTTGTGGTGGTCGCCTTGTGGTAGGTCACGAGGTGTTAGGCGAGTTTAGTTAACCAACGTCGATTTCATGGATGCGTTCGACCCGATAGTTGGGCGAGAGTCGGCCGTGTTGTCTTAGCAAAGGCCGTTTACTCGGCGAGAGGTTATGCGAGATGATATATCGAAAGGTTGTAAAGTGCGAGGTGCCTACGCCACCTTATGTCGAACAGTGGGCCGGTTGCGGTGTTTCTTTCTGGAGGTTTTACCGAGGCAAGGTTAGGAACTCAAGTAAGTCGCAGAATCACATTCGCCCTCGGGCCAGTGTTTGGATTTCAGGGATAGTTGCGAGAATTGTTGTCTCCTGTTGAAGGAGTGTTTAAGCTACCATTCAGTGTTCGGATGTCGCCTTATGAAGCCTTGTAGGGGCGGATGTGTGAGTCGCGGTCGATTGGTTCGATGTTGGCGGGATTGAGATAGTTGGTTGAGCTTGTTCCGGTAATTTGTGGTTAGAGTAAAGCTTGTCTAGAAGAGGTTACGCGGCTCGGAGAAATCGTGCGGATAATCGGCGACGCTTAGAGTTCGAGTTGTGGTCGGTCTTCTTGAAAGTACCACCGGGTTGGGTGTGACGAGTTTTGGAATCTGAGAGGAACTTAGCCCGAGTTACTTTGGGCCTTTGAGTTCATGTGAAGAATAGGCGGGTTGCCTATATGTTAGCATTTGCCGTCCGACTTAGGAGGCGGTGCGTCGATCTTTTCGTGTTATGTTCGAGAAGGAAATCGGAGATCCATCCGCAGTATTCGACTAATGATGACCAAGTTGAAGATGATAACCGAGTTTTGAATCTTGACGATGCTCGAAATGTGGTAAGAGTTCGAATGTCGACATCTTGATGATCGCATGCAGCCGGTACCATTTGTTGGGTCGGGTGACACTAGAACCTCGCGGCAAAGTGACAAAAGTGGTATGCTTTATGATGTTAGAGGTGCTTCCAGTGGACTTGGATGTAAGCATTTTGCGTGATTGTTTGGTGGCCATGTGTGACAGGTTTGTCCTCGTAAGTATAGTAGTGAAGACTATACTGGCGCGCGTTTGTTTTGAGACTTAGAAGGAACATTCGGGACGAATGTTTCTAAGGAGGGGAGGGAAAACTTGCCTTTCGGCATATATATAAATAACAACTCCTACAAATGAACAGTTTAATCCTTTTTACAACCCTGCCCACAACAGTACTACAGACCTCTAAGAAATGATACGACAACAATGGCGGGACAGGGCCCCGCCATACCCCTGAATGTAAATACCTACAACGGCAGGACTATACGAAGATAAGCCTCGAGAAAGCGGAGCTTTCCCAACGCTGAACTGTGACCCTAAGAGCGAGGATCAACGACTGGTGTACCTTTACCTGCGGCATGAACGCAGCCCCCCGAAGGAGGTCAGTACAACAGGTACCAAGTATGTGAAACTGGAAATAAATACTGTAAATGAAATCATAGTAGTCTATATAAAGCAGGAGACATGTATGATAACCAAACTACGATTCACAATAAATAGCGATCATGTCAAGTCGTGACTCACGCCTCAAAGTTATCACAATAAAACCGTGCGGGGCAAGTGCGAAGGCATGGCCGACTACTAAGACCCACGATACCAAAAATACCACAAAGCGTATCCGAGGTCTTTCTAGACCGCACCACATGATCGAAGCCTGGCCACTCGCCGCAATATCAATGTGCGCGTCTATCCTGGAACTCGCGACTCCGCATAGGTCACCCAGCACCGCGTGAGGTATTCCTCGAATCATGGTCCTGCATCGCTGAGGTATACCGCGTCGAAGGCGGCTAACCCTCGGTATCCGCCTAGGCTCCGCGACCCGCATAGTCTCAAAGACCGCATAGTCTCAGCGGACCGCATAGGAATCCCGCGTCGGGCTAAACACCGGAATGATCAATCCGAGCTACCGCTCCGCGTAGTCACAAGGATCGCATAGGCCGTATAGACCCGCATCAAGGGTGGCAAGCCCTCGGTATAATAAGTCGAGGGTATGTGATACAATAACGATAACTGGGCTTAACGTTTGACAACGTAAGCACAACAAGAGTGACCCCCTTACACAATAATCACAAGATACTAACACACGTAGCATCCTAACATGCTTACTTATCAAATCAACAAGAAAGTATTACAAGGTTATCACAAACCAATACAATCAAGTTATTCACACAAGGTACTTTCTACTAACAAGTTCGGGTACCTATCCCCAAAGTACTTCATACATTAAATCTTTAAAAGATACGTTACTTCACAAAAACCACAAAATACCTGTAGTATATGAAAATAGAGTGATTATCTTTTTAGAGTAACTCAATTACTTCTCTTTGTAAAATCAAGTAGCCACATTCTTTTCCAATGTTCAAGTTTGCCTAATTTCCAACGTTCAAGTTTGTCTAGTTTCCAATGTTCAAGTTTGCCTTTTTTAGAAAGGTTTCGTAGTTCATAGTCTTATTCATTTAAGAATATAATTCTCCTTTAAACTATCTGAGAAACATAAGTCTTATATGTGAGTAGGATATTCTTGTTTATAACAATTTTATTCTGTGACCATGATCTAGAAAATATCATTTTGTCTCATCTTAGCTTCTGCGGATGGAAGTTTCTCCGGTTTTAATAATACTTAATCACAAAACATTTCCTTTTATTAGCAGCAGTGGTTTGTCGATACATTCGATTTCGAAATCAAGAAAACATTCTTAAGCGTTATTACCTAACTTCCCATAAAGCTAGTATAACTCTTAAGTTTTCAAAAACCAAGTATTACTTCTTCTTTCGAAATGATTCAAAAATCTTTTGAAATACTTCAAGTTCGTTATTAACACATAACAAGCCAGTTATAGTTCAAATCAGTTACCTTTTAAAAACCACAAGTATTTTCTTACCAACATAAAGCTGTTATAGATATATACTAAAAAGATAAACTCCTGGACAGAGGGAGCTATCCAAAACCACGGCGAGGATCCTACACCGCTAATCACCAAACAACGTACCTAAACTGCGGCATGACGCGGCCGAAGGAGGTCGATGCGAAGAATGTACCAAGTATGTGAGCGATGAAATCTGTAATGAAATCATAACAGTCTAAACAAAGCAGGAGACATGTACGATAGCCAACCTACATTACATAACACATAAGCAGTCATATCAAGTCAGGGACGCAGACCCTCAAAGTCACTACTCAAATATAACTATGGGTCTCACACCCATAATATCAATCATGCCCGTGGAATCCTTCCTCACCGTGATCCATGATGTAATAACACCAACAAGGATACATGAACACCAAGTCCCACTGTGTCCTAAATACCACGTGGTCTCGTGCCGGAATCCCACATCGTAAAAGCATGACCATAGGGTGACACAAACAAACTGGGACATATATGATAATCAAATTACAACACATTGTGCCTTACTAACAATGAGAGTAAATGTAGTATCCTTACAATATAAAATAGGAAGCGCCGCGATCAGCGGGACCACCGCCGCGCGGTATCATTTAGCAATCCTTCTCACGGGACTATTTCACCCATGATAGTCACGTGGACCGCGTGAGGTATTCCTCGCATGAGACTATTTCACCGCATAAGCCCTTACGGACTCGCGTGAGGTATTCCTCGCATAAATTTGGACCGCCGCGTGGGACTATTTCACCGCGCATAAGTCCTTACGGACCGCGTGAGGTATTCCTCGCATCGTGGGTAGCAATTCCACGGAATCGCAAATGCCACAAACGGGAATGACCACGAAGCGATATACCAATAGCACACAACCGGCTATTTCCAGCACACATAGGCAATTCTCAACTAATCAGGCCAAGTACTTATCAAGGCACACATGGAAATAATTCTCAATTAACCAAGCCAAAGTACTTATCAAGGCACACATAGAATAATTCTCATTTGACAAGCCAAAGTACTTATCAGGGCACAAATAGAATAATTCTCATTTAACGAGCCAAAGTACTTATCAGGGCACAAATAGAATAATTCTCATTTAACAAGCCAAAGTACTTATCAGGGCACAAATAGAATAATTCTCATTTAACAAGCCAAAGTACTTATCCGGGCACAAATAGAATAATTCTCATTTAACAAGCCAAAGTACTTATCAGGGCACAAATAGAATAATTCTCATTTAACAAGCCAAAGTACTAATCAAGGCACACTTAGACAAATTCTCAATTTATCAAGCCAAGGTACTAATCAAGGCACACTTAGACAAATTCTCAATTTATCAAGTCAAAGTACTAATCAAGGCATCACATAGAATTATTCTCAATTAAATAGGCCAAAGTACTACGTACGTACATTCTTTTCAAAAGACTCCTTTTTATGTAAAATCCCAAGATACTAACACCCGTAGTATCAAGGCGTGTCTATTCTTCAAAGTAAGTTACTATACTTTTTGAAACTCATTTCGAAGCTTGAAACCAAGTAACTTCAAATTTTCACAAAATAGGCAACTTATGCCGATTAATCAAAATAGACAACTTTCTAAACCTTCCATAAAGTCGTTATAACCAACTTCCCATAAAGCCGTTATAACCCTTTATGGTTTTAGACATATCCATTCCTTTTTATAACCAAGAGACTTATACTTACAAATCAAGTTCTTAACTTTCAAAATACTTCAAGTCTCTTAACAATTAGAAAACAAGTTTCTTCTACTTTTAAACCTCAAGTAACTCACACCTTTAAAACAAGTTACTTCTCTTAAATCATGTCATTTCTCCTCTCTTAAAACAATTAAGTAAATCCCTCATTTAACTCCCCTAAAGTCATTATAATGACCTTTAGGATTTTGGGACTAAGGCACTAGCCCAAAAGATTTGAAAACCACTTCCTTTTCAAGACTCTATGTACTTTAAGTAAAATACTTTCACTTTTAAGAATCCAAACTTCACTAAGAAAATGGATTTTACAACTTACAATTTAAACATCAAAGTACAATCAAGGAAGTACATAGAACAAATTCTATTCTAGGCAATCCAAATACAACCAAGGAATGGATCATTTAAGGAGTAGAACATACTTTCTTAATCTTAAGGAATCATGCTAGAAGAGGAGATAGTTCACATACCTTTTGGCTAAATCCATAAGCTAAGCCGAATCGCGTGCGTAGAAGTGTCAACCTATAATGGTCACAACAAGACTATCAACTTCTAGTCTCAACGTAGAATAATACTAAGTATACGGTCTCTAATTCTACGGAAAATCGGGCAGCACTTCCTTTGTTTCTACTCACTTTGCCACCTTTTTCAAGGTCGAATACAATAACCAA
Source organism: Przewalskia tangutica (assembly GCA_029844215.1). Classification (NCBI taxonomy): domain Eukaryota; kingdom Viridiplantae; phylum Streptophyta; class Magnoliopsida; order Solanales; family Solanaceae; genus Przewalskia; species Przewalskia tangutica. The sequence continues at coordinate 211,012 of JAQGDG010000051.1, read as the reverse complement.
ACATGCCACATTTAAGGCTCCAAACAACAACCAACCAAAGAGGATTACACGCCTTACAATACGTGTAATATTCCTCCCCACAATTCATACCAAGTAGTTTAAAACTCCAAGCCATTCTCGGCCAACTACATACTAACAATTCAAAGTCTTTTCCAACCCTTTTCAAATTCCAAGTTCTAAGGTCAACATGTTACATAGTTATAAACCACTTCACAACTACAATTTCCTTCTTACACAACATGACGTCGGCGACTTAACGAATAATCAACTTGAATTGTAGTCTTAAGGCTAACATGCTAGTTTTCGGATTTAGGGTTCCAATAGCCAATACACTAATCCAACTATATAATATACATCTCATGCTTGCTAATAACTATAGCTACAACAATAAGTAAACTTAATTGCTAAACGACAAGAATATACCTTTCAAAGCCCTTAAAATTCCCAAGATTCCAAAGTCGCCTTAGCAATTCTTAGCTCCTTTCCTAGGTTCCAATCCGCTCCAAGCACTCCTTAGAGGCCTATGAAGAACCCATCTTCAAGTTCCAACTTCAAAGTTGAAGAACTCCAATAGTTTCCGCCTTGACTAACGTGAAAACTCCGCTTTTTCCAAATCTTTCTATTGAGATATCCTTACAATACCCTAAGGGACATTGGGTTAAAGTCTTGTGGCTAATGGATCAAAACTACAAAATTTTTGTGTGGGAGATAGGTCAAACCCGAGAGCTCTTCATGAAGAACACAAGGTTCTCTAATTTTTCTAAGTGTTCAAGACCTTGTCTTGCTACTAGTAGTATACTTATAACACAATGGAGGGCTTAGACTTAAACAAATGTGAGGTTAGGATGAGTTTCACTTGGATCAAGCCTAGGTGGACAAGTTGACTTGTCAACAATATCAAGCTTAGAAGACTTATCATCTACATAGGTCAAATGACCATAACACCCTTGCAATATTTCGTCCAACATCATGGAGGGGTGCCACGTGTCGCCCTCTCATTCGTCCATAAAATTCCGTAACCCTCGTGGGCCCCACAAAAATGTAAAATTCCTCGGGTGGGCCCCACGTGACCAAATCCGTAAAAATAAATTTCCATAGTGTTAATAAGTTCCATACTTTTCAAATAATGCCTTTTGAGAACCCAATTCTCAATAACGAACATTTTTCCTTTTCGACTTCCGGAAGATTTTCCGTCGGAAAAACAATTCTTCCTTTCGTATCAATTTCCAAGTCTTGTTTCCTTACGTACATTCTCTTATACATGTCCTGGACTTACGGGGTGTAACATTCTTCCCCCCTTAGAAACATTCGTCCCCGAATGTTCTTAATCGGTTTTCAAGCCATACAAACTCCGGCATAAACTCTATACTATGCCTCTCAATCAAAACTGCACAAGACCAACGATGTCACACATGACCACCACATAACATACGTAAACATATCAATGGACCTTCCGTCCGCTACCCCTTCTCATAAACTCGAAGGTTACAGTCTCCTAGAACACGGGATCCTTAGAGGTTCATTTCTTTCCTTACTTGTCATACTTTCTCGTACTTTCAAACTCATCTAGTACACGTACAAAATCTCAAATTTTGTTTCGTTTCTCCAACTGAGTTACTAACCAACTTGGCCAAATTGTTACTTACATTCCCGTGAAGGCTCTTCTCGGTCCTTACGACCTAGTTCCGGTAGAACGCATCCACAAACTCGTACAACGATTTACTAAACTTGGGCCTGGCATCCCCGGGACCCTATCACATAACGGGACCATTTCTAACTGATATCACCCCATTCCATACTACCGGCTAACCCGAAATGAGTCCATAACCCGACTCATCGTCACACTTAACTTGTCATTCTTAGTCTGAAATAAATCTTTCTCTTATCTCAAGGTACTTCTTACCCTATCCCCTATTCACTAGAGGTTCGTCACATAAGCCAAAGTATTTCTACTGCACAATCTTCCCTATTGGTCTTACACTGTTATGGGGTAATTACAACTTGTGAACTCTACACAACTATAGTCTCAGTTCACTTATCATTCTTGTCAACATTCATAACTTTTCACTTTACTAATCAAAGTATCCCTACCTCTGGGGTACTATCACTTTACAACTCTAGTAACAAAGGGAAAACATATACGCTAAGGCAAAATCTGAATCTAACAATGCACGTATGATTCAAAAGAATCGAACTATACCTGTAACCCCGTGCGATGTCGCTACGATCTCGCCGATGAGTCACGTCGTTTACGCGTTCAAGGACCGCCAGAACTATAAACTCTACCCTGACCTCCACCACGGCTGGCTAACATATGTACACCCTGCCCTGGGGAACGCACAGCTGTGGAGGAAAGGGAATCAACCATCGGCCTCATAGGCTGAGCCACCCCACCGGTGCTCTTTCTAAAAGGACATACCGCATATGGCCGACGGCCACAATAAAAACAAACACTGTGCATATAACGACATTTCCCGAATGACGCTACTACATCTGGAACATCGAGGAATAAGTGGCCTCGACCGAGAAAATCTTACGCTCCTCCGAGAACCTCGATCCTCGGAGCTTGGACCGCTCCTAAATACCTTGTGGGGTCAAATCTCCCACCGTGAGCCGCGGGGTATGTACCGGGTAGGCCGAGAAATATCTCACTGGCCGCCGAGGCACTGCCCAAAACTCACCGGAATAACCAACCGGTCTAGCCTCTTACGCATCTCCGCCGCCTCTATCCTCAGACACTGCTCAGACCGCCGAATAACCTCTGGCGACGAAACTGCAAAGACCGCTTATCTTGGTCAATAACATAATGGCTTCCTTCACGACCTAAAGTATTCCTAATCGAGAAACTGAGGCTCGTGTGGCTCAAAACACAGCGAAGAAGAACTTCGCCATCGCGAACAACATCCAGTATAACACAGGCATAAGCCCTATCAACTCTCCGAGTCCGACTAGTAGCTCTGTTACTCCTTTGCCCTTCAGGCGGCCGTTGCCTCGAGGCATAAGCGTAACACAACAATACGTCGAGAGGAATTATCTTACTAACACACTCTATGGCACGATCTAGAGTGAGAAGAATGAAACAAACTCCTAAATGTCATGTAGCCTCGTTTATGGGTGTGGCGCGCAACACACCGATAATCAAGACTCTACTAGACACGATGTCAGACATTCCGAGGACCGATCGCTTCGATACCACTGTCACACCCCGAACCTGCTCGCGATGGTGCCTACCTGGGCACCTCGCTACCTTAACAACACAAGTAAATGCGGAAATTTAATAACACCATTTTTTTTTAAAACCAACGACGCAAGGCAAAGCCGACAAGGCCGCCATATAATATACGTAATAAAAGACACTACACCGCATACGAGTCCAATCCTACGTATGAATACATGACCTCAGGAGTTAAATCGAAATATGACGGACAAGGCCCCAGCATCCAAAATCAGCATAAAGCCTGCTTGAAGGATATATACCAAAAGATAAACTCACGGACAGAGGAGCTATCCAAAACCCGAGCAGATCCTACACCGCCGATCACCAAACATCGTACCTAAACTGCGCATTTAACGCGGCCCAAGGAGGTCAAGACTGAAGAATGTACAAGTATGTGAGCGATGAAATCAGTAATGAAATCATAACAGTCTAAACAAAGCGGAGACATGTATGATAGCCAACCTACAATACATAACACATAAGCGATCATATCAAGTCGTGGACGCACCTCAAAGTCACTACTCAAATATAACTATGGGTCTCACACCCATAATATCAATCATGCGTGGAATCCTTCCTCACCGCCAGCCCATGATGTAATAACACCAACAAGGATACATGAACACCAAGTCCCACTGTGTCCTAAATACCACGTGGTCTCATGCCCTAATCCCACATCGTAAAAGCATGACCATGGGTGACACAAACAACCGGGACATATATGATAATCAAATTACAACACATCGTGCCTTAATAACAATGAGAGTAAACAGAGTATCCTTACAATATAAAATAGGAAGCTCACGATCAGCAGACCAAACGCCCGCAGATCATTTAGCAATCCTTCTCACGGGACTATTTCACCCAGATAGGTCACGTGGACCCGCGTGAGGTATTCCTCGCGTGGGACTATTTCACCCGCATAAGCCCTTACGACTCGCACGGTATTCCTCGCGATAGGTCGGACCCGCCCGCACGGGACTATTTCACCGCATAAGTCCTTACGGACCCGCATGAGGTATTCCTCAGATCGTGGGTAGCAATTCCACGGAATCGCAAATGCCACAAACCCGGAATGACCCCGAAACGACTGATATACCAATAACACACAACCGGCTATTTCCAGCACACATAGGCAATTCTCAACTAATCAGGCCAAGTACTTATCAAGGCACACATGGAAATAATTCTCAATTAACCAAGCCAAAGTACTTATCAAGGCACACATAGAATAATTCTCATTTGACAAGCCAAAGTACTTATCAGGGCACAAATAGAATAATTCTCATTTAACGAGCCAAAGTACTTATCAGGGCACAAATAGAATAATTCTCATTTAACAAGCCAAAGTACTTATCAGGGCACAAATAGAATAATTCTCATTTAACAAGCCAAAGTACTTATCAGGGCACAAATAGAATAATTCTCATTTAACAAGCCAAAGTACTTATCAGGGCACAAATAGAATAATTCTCATTTAACAAGCCAAAGTACTAATCAAGGCACACTTAGACAAATTCTCAATTTATCAAGCCAAAGTACTAATCAAGGCACACTTAGACAAATTCTCAATTTATCAAGCCAAAGTACTAATCAAGGCATCACATAGAATTATTCTCAATTAAATAGGCCAAAGTACTACGTACGTACATTCTTTTCAAAAGACTCCTTTTTATGTAAAATCCCAAGATACTAACACATGTAGTATCAAGGCGTGTCTATTCTTCTAAGTAAGTTACTATACTTTTTGAAACTCATTTCGAAGCTTGAAACCAAGTAACTTCAAATTTTCACAAAATAGGCAACTTATGCCGATTAATCAAAATAGACAACTTTCTAAACCTTCCATAAAGTCGTTATAACCAACTTCCCATAAAGCCGTTATAACCCTTTATGGTTTTAGACATATCCATTCCTTTTTATAACCAAGAGACTTATACTTACAAATCAAGTTCTTAACTTTCAAAATACTTCAAGTCTCTTAACATTTAGAAAACAAGTTTCTTCTACTTTTAAACCTCAAGTAACTCACACCTTTAAAACAAGTTACTTCTCTTAAATCATGTCATTTCTCCTCTCTTAAAACAATTAAGTAAATCCCTCCTTTAACTCCCTAAAGTCATTATAATGACCTTTAGGATTTTGGGACTAAGGCACTAGCCCAAAAGATTTGGAAACCACTTCCTTTTCAAGACTCTATGTACTTTAAGTAAAATACTTTCACTTTTAAGAATCCAAACTTCACTAAGAAAATGGATTTTACAACTTACAATTTAAACATCAAAGTACAATCGGGAAGTACATAGAACAAATTCTATTCTAGGAAATCCAAATACAACCAAGGAATGGATCATTTAAGGAGTAGAACATACTTTCTTAATCTTAAGGAATCATGCTGTAAGAGGAGATAGTTCACATACCTTTTTGGCTAAATCCATAAGCTAAGCCGAATACGCCGTACGTAGAAGTGTCAACCTATAATGGTCACAACAAGACTATCAACTTCTAGTCTCAACGTAGAATAATACTAAGTATACGGTCTCTAATTCTACGGAAAATCGGGCAAAGACTTCCTTTGTTTCTACTCACTTTGCCACCTTTTTCAAGGTCGAATACAATAACCAAACATGCCACATTTAAGGCTCCAAACAACAACCAACCAAAGGGGATTACACGCCTTACAATACGTGTAATATTCCACCCCACAATTCATACCAAGTAGTTTAAAACTCCAAGCCATTCTCGGCCAACTACATACTAACAATTCAAAGTCTTTTCCAACCCTTTTCAAATTCCAAGTTCTAAGGTCAACATGTTATATAGTTATAAACCACTTCAACAACTACAATTTCCTTCTTACACAACATGTGACGACTTAACGAATAATCAACTTGAATTGTAGTCTTAAGGCTAACATGCTAGTTTTCGGATTTAGGGTTCCTATAGCCAATACACTAATCCAACAATATAATATACATCTCATGCTTGCTAATAACTATAGCTACAACAATAAGTAAATTTAATTGATAAAACGACAAGAATATACCTTTCAAAGCCCTTAAAATTCCCAAGATTCCAAAGTCGCGCCTTAGCAATTCTTAGCTCCTTTCCTTAGGTTCCAATCCGCTCCAAGCACTCCTTAGAGGCCTATGAATAACCCATCTTCAAGTTCCAACTTCAAAGTCAAGAACTCCAATAGTTTCCGCATGACTAACGTGAAAACTCCGCTTTTTCCAAATCTTTCTATTGAGATATCCTTACAATACCCTAAGGGACATTGGGTTAATGTCTTGTGGCTAATGGATCAAAACTACAAAAAAAATTTGTGGGAGATAGGTCAAACCCGAGAGCTCTTCATGAAGAACACAAGGTTCTCTAATTTTTCTAAGTGTTCAAGACCTTGTCTTGCTACTAGTAGTATACTTATAACACAATGGAGGGCTTAGACTTAAACAAATGTGAGGTTAGGATGAGTTTCACTTGGATCAAGCCTAGGTGGACAAGTTGACTTGTCAACAATATCAAGCTTAGAAGACTTATCATCTACATAGGTCAAATGACCATAACACCCTTGCAATATTTCGTCCAACATCATGGAGGGGGTTCCACGTGTCACCCTCTCATTCGTCCATAAAATTCCGTAACCCTCGTGGGCCCCACAAAAATGTAAAATTCCTCGGGTGGGCCCCACGTGACCAAATCCGTAAAAATAAATTTCCATAGTGTTAATAAGTTCCATACTTTTCAAATAATGCCTTTTGAGAACCCAATTCTCAATAACGAATATTTTTCCTTTCCGACTTCCGGAAGATTTTCCGTCGGAAAAACAATTCTTCCTTTCGTATCAATTTCCAAGTCTTGTTTCCTTACGTACATTCTCTTATACATGTCCTGGACTTACGGGGTGTAACAGCCCCGCCCCCTGAATGTACATAAATCTACAACATCAGGGAAAGACTGTACCTAAAAGACAAGCCTCCAGAGAAATGGAGCTTCTGACGTCTGATAAGTGATCCTAAGTATGAGGATCCACCACCTGCTTACCCCTACCTGCGGCATGAACGCAGCCCCGAGAAGGGGTCAGACACAATATGTACTAAGTATGTAAAGCGGAAAAATCAGTAATTACATCATAGGTTTAAAACAAAGCGAGACATGTATGATAACCAAATTACGATAATCGCGGCCTTACTAACATGAGTAAATAGTAGGATACTTAAAATATAAAATAGGAAGCTCACGATCAAAGCAGGACCACCCGCCCGCAGTATCATTAAGCAATCCTACTTCTGGGACTATTTCACCCGCATAGGTCGCGTGGACCCGCATGAGGTATTCCTCGAATGGGACTATTTCACCCGCATAAGCCCTTACGGACTCGCATGAGGTATTCCTCGCATAGGCTGTATTCGCCCGCATGGGACTATTTCACCCGCATAAGCCCTTACGGACTCGCATGAGGTATTCCTCGCATCGTGGGTAGCAAATCCACGGAATATGCAAATGCCACAAACCCGGGGAATGACCCCACAATGAATAATATACCACTAGCACAAACCGGCTATCATACATAACATAAGCACTACCGGCTTATCATACAATATATAAGAAAGTTAAGAAATCCCCTAACTTCTTATTATCCTTGGTCATATACACTCTCATTTTAGTTTACTTAAGGCACTAACATGTCTTTATAAAATCCGAATTTAACCCAAAGTACTACATACTTCCACTCTTTAAAACAAATGACTCTTTTCAGTATAAAACTTCCAAGATACTACTAACCGTAGTATCAAGTCGAAATTACGTTTCAAGACAAGTCACAATACCTTTAAAAATAAAGTTAGGTTTCTAAATCAAGTGACTCATTTTCTTATAAAACCTTAAGCAATTGATGCCTTAAAATCAAATTGCTTTTCCATTAAATCAAGTCATTTATCTTTCCATAAAGCAAATATAACCAACTTCCCATAAAGTCGTTATATTCACTTTATACCTTAACCAAATACAATTTCCTATCCAAGGGACTTATACGTTTAAAACGGAACAAGTATCACATACTTTAAAACTCTTCAAGTCTCTTAACTTTAATAAAACTTAAGACATCCTTAATACTTTCAAAGAAGTGAGTTAATCTCCTAACTCACCCGACTTGGATATTCATAAAACTAGTAAAGGATATCAAGGTCTTGTACGTCTACCGTACTACATACGTGTAACTAGTCATGCTTAAAAGATAGGAAAAGTTCTACATACCTCTTCGGGTCAAACCACTTGCCAAGTACAAAGTCCCGCCCGTAGTATGTCAACCTATAATATTCACAATACGCCTATTAACGCCTTACTTCAAACGTAGAATATTATAAGTGTAAAGTCTCTAAATTCTACGGAAAATCGGACAGCACCTCCTTTGTTTCTACTTACTTTTCCACCTTTTTCAAGGCCGAATACAATAACCAAACACGCCACATTTAAGGCCCAATTAATGCAATTAACAATAGGGGATTACACGCCTACTAGACGTGTACAATTCCGCCCCACAACGATATCAAACTAATACAAACTACAAGTCCAATTCGGCCACATTGAGATGCAACAATACCAATTCTTATCCAATTTCCATTTCAATCCAAGTTGTTAGTATACCATGATATCAAGTCGCAATTGATTATAAATACTATAATCTTCAAGTAAGTAACATGCGACGATTCTAATAAACGACCAAATTGTAATCCAACTTCACATGGCTTACATTACATTTTCGGATTTTTAAGGCTACAAGCAATCCATAATACTTATAAAATTCAACACATATACTTCATGCTAGCAACATGTAAAGCTAACAACAATAAAAATAATCTTGTAACACTTTTAAGAGACAAGATTATACCTCAACGAATCTTAATCCAACTCCAAATCCGAAGTCGCTCCTTAGCAACTTAGAGCCTCTTCAAGACACTTCAATCCGCTAGTTGAGACCCTTAGAACAACACCAACAAATTTCCTTCAAATCTCCAAACAAAACCTAGAAAGCAACTAGGTTTTCACCTTGCGACTAATACGAAAACTATCATTTTCTGAGATTTTTCTATTGAGATACACTTATAATACACTCAAGAACCTTGGTTTAAAGTGTGGAGCTAAATGGATCACAAACAAAAAAAATTCTTTTTCCTTTTGAGTGAACCCGAGAGCACTCTTGTTGCTCTTCCAATTTCTTGAATTTTTTTCTAAGTGTTGGACTCACTCTTGCTACTAGTAGTAATATATAGGGACATGGAGGGTCTAGATGTGAACAAATGGGTGGTTTGGATGAGGTCTTACTAAATATCAAGACTTTGTGGACCCTTTGACTAAGTCAATTATGTCAAGCTCACTACTTGCAAGACTTGCCATCTAAGACTATGGTCAATGACCATTTTGGACATGCTAAAATCGTCCAAGGCAACCATAAGGGGGAGTGACACGTGTCGCCCTCCCATTCGTCACAATATTACGTTTTCCGACAATTTCATAATTCCGATAAATTTTTACAAGTCTCAAATCTTAACACTTATGAGTTCTTACGTACGTTCTTAAAACATGTCTTGTAAATACGGGGTGTAACATTCTTCCCCCCTTAGAAACATTCGTCCCCGAATGTTCTTTCGGAGTCAAACTCATAATTAGCGACATAGTTTTCTTTCACCACCCCGACATACCAATAATGCCACACATGGCCACATAAAAGCATTTAAGCAAAGGAAATACTTCAATTAAAACTTGACAAGTAAGGGAAAACGAATTACCTGAAGGTGTAGGGAATAAGTGAGGATACTTCCTCAACATGTCCTCCTCCGCTTCCCAAGTCATCTCCTCCTGCTATCATTCCTCCACAAGACTTTGACGGAAGCCACATCCTTGTCCGCGATCGCTTGACTGCGATCGAGTATCGCTATGGGACTCTCCTCATACGATAACCCCTCTGTCACCTGGACCTCACTAGCAGGGAAAAACTCTCGCTGGATCTCCGATACACTTCCGCAACATAGAAACATGGAAGACTGAATGTACCGCCTCTAACTCAGAAGGCAGATCCAACTCATAGGAAACCTTGCCTACTCGACGGACGATCTGGTAGGGCCCAATGTACCTTGGGCTGAGTTTCCCCTTCTTACAGAATCTCATCACACCCTTCATGGGTGACACCTTCAAGAAGACCCAATCGCTCACGAAACTCCAAATGCCGACGCCGATTATCCGCATATGACTTCGCCGACTCGAGCCGCTACGCTCTCCCGGATAAGCTTCACCTTATCCACACCACGAACCAAGTCCGCCAACTAATCGCACTCGCCCACGCCGAACCAACCAATCGGCGATCTACATTTCCACCCATATAAAGCCTCGTATGGCGCCATCTCAGATCGAATGGTAGCCGTTGTTATAAGCAAACTCACAAGAGGCAAATGATCCTCCCACTACCTCGAATCAATCACGCAGCTCGCAAAGATATCCTCGTTGTGCGGATAGTACGACCGCCCGCCGATACCGAGGATGAAATGTCATCGAGACTCACTGGTCCCTAATCCTTCCGAAAGACCTCCGTAAGTTAGTCGAATCCGGGCTCTATCGATATAATCGACACCGACACCGTGCCTCACAATCTCTCGATGTACAAATCGGCATAGTCCTCACCAAAACGCTGCCCCGACCGAAGGAAATAGGTGATTTTCACCTGTCAACAATAACCCAAATGGAGTCGTACTTCCTCTGAGTACGAGGTAACCCTAGAACAAAGTCCATGTTGATCACCTCCCACTTCCAAGTCGGAATCTCAATAGCCTGCAATAATCCACTGGCCTCTCGTGCTCGACCTTGACTGGCGGCAAATAGGACATCAGGTAACAAAACCTGCCACGTCCCTCTTCAGGCCATCCCACCAATACAAACATCTGAGGTCATGGTACATCTTGGTCGACCCCGGATGAATAGAATAACGAGCACTGTGTGCCTCCCCAAAATCGGCCGACGAAGTCTGCACATCGGAACACACAACCGCCCTCAAATCTTAGCACCTATCAGCGCTACTCGAATAGACTCTTCTCCTCCCAAGAGTTGCATCTCGACATCAGACCAACACTGGTCCTCAAACTGCCGCCTCTTCACCTCATCAACGATGGAAGACTCGACAACCTCACGAACCCGCACTCACTATCGTCGGTATCGATCAATCGAACCCCAAGGCTCTCTAATCGTGGATCTCGACGACCATGTCTGCCTCTCTGCCTGCACTCGCTGAGCTCCCCATCGATCTACGACTCAAGGCATCAAGAACTACGTTGTCTTTCCCTGATGGTATAGAATATCAACATCATAATCTTTCAAAGAATTCTAACCACCGCCTCGCCGCAAGTTCGGCTCCTCTCGCTCAAGATATCTTGAGGCTCTTGTGGTCCGTATAAATGTCCACATGAACCCCATACAAATAATGTCTCCAAATCTTCAAGGCATGAATAAATGCGCCAACTCTAAGTCGTGGTAGGATAATTCTCTCATGCTTCCGTGAATCGCCGGAAGCATAGGCTATAACCTTGACGCGTCGCATCAAAACACACCCTAGCCCGATACCCGAGGCATCACAATAGATCACGCATCGTGTGACCCCTCAAGAAGAGTAAGAATCTGTCAGTAGTCAACCTTTCCTTCAACAATCGGAAACCCTTCTCGCAAGCCTCGCCCATCGGAACTTGGCGCGCCTGCGTCACCTAGTCAATGGTCTGAAATCAAGCAACCGCTCCACGAACCTACGATAATAACTCGGTCCTAAGAAATCGCGCACCTGGTCGGGTAGTAGGTCTTGCCAAGACTGATCGCCTCATCTTTGCCGTATCCACCCGAACACCATCAGCCCCAATAATATGCCCCAGGAATTCCACTGAGGCCAACCAAAACTCACACTTGGAGAACTTGGCGAATAAATGCCGGCTCCGGAGGACCCCAAGTACCGTCCTCAAGTGATCTGCATGCTCCTGCTGTGTCCGCGAACAAACCAGGATGTCATCAATGAATACTATCACAAATGTATCCAAAAATGGCTTGAACACCCGGTTCATCAAATCCATAAATACCGCTGGAGCGTTGGTCAAACCGAAAGACATAACCCTGAACTCATAGTGCCCATACCGGGTCTTGAATGCAGTCTTTGGGATATCTGCCTCTCGAACTCATACCTGGTGGTAACTGCACGCAGTCTATCTTGGAGAAACACTCGCACCTGCAATCGTCAAACAAATCATCAATCACGGGAGGGTACCTATTCTTGATGGTTACCTTATTCACCGCTCAGTAATCAACACATACGCAGCTGGCCCCATCCTTCTTCTTCACAAACAACCGCGCTCCCGGGGAGATACACTAGGCCCGATAAAGCCTTTCTCCAACAAATCTTTCACTGGTCCTTCACTCCTCAACTCAACAGCATCCTCGTATGGCGGAATGGAAATAGGTCGAGTGTCCGCAACGTGTCAATACAAAATCAATCTCCTCTCGGGAGGGATACCGGAAGATCGATGGGAACACATCCGAAACTCCATAACCACCGCACCGATCAAGAACGGCACCTCGACCAGTATCAAATACCGAACCGGATGGTAGATGTACCCTTCTCGCACCATCTTCCTAGCCTTGAGGTAAGAAATAAACCTACCTCTCGACGCCATTTGTGTTGCCTTCCACTCGATAAGCGCTCGCCAGAAATCGAACCGAACCAACCTGTCCCTACAGTCAACGTTGGCATAATAAGAAGCCAACCAGTCCATACCCATAATGACATAAAAATCTGTCATCTCCAACTCTATCAAGGGTCTGACGACTGTAAATGAATACCGGACAACCTCTGTACACCCGCTCAACTAACACCGAATCCCCCACTGGCGTAGCTACCTCAAAAGGCTCTATCGACACCGGCTCTATCCCGATTCTACCCGCATAAGAGGGACACATAGGACAAGGTAGAACACGGATCTATCAAAGCATAAACATCACAAAGATGAAATCAATAATGTACATGTGATGACGCCGTGGAAGCCTCACGATCTGGCGGTGGCTAATGAATATATGCGGTTCTCGGATCGCTAGAATCGAACCACCACCACGACCTCATCGCGGCTGCCGGCTCACAGTACCGCTCCGGGCGCATAACCACAGAAGGAGAGGAAGACCCAACAACTGATCCTGTCGGCTTCACCGTACCACCCATGCCGCCTCTAGACGGACAATCTCTCCTCAAATGACCCAGCTGGCCACAAGAGTAACAAGCCCCTGCAGGAACACGACACTCTCCTGGGTGAGATCTACCGCATCGAGCGCACCGAGATGTGGGTGGTCTCGATCGGCGACGATCTCTGCCTCCCTGAAACCCCGAAGTCCTGGAGCCACGACTGCTCTGAATGACTGCTGATCAGACCTCCTGCCAGAAAACCATGACGGAGCACTCTGTGCTGGCTGGAATGTGGACCTAGTTTGTTGTTGAGGCCGCCCGCCGAAATCGCCACGAGACCACGGTTGTCACAGCCTCTTGGGCCGGCTCGAGTCAATCTGGTCCTCCTCTCTATCCTCTATCCTCGCGCATAGGCTGCATCTCCGCAATGTCCATACCGGCCAAGAGCCACCCCTGCGGCGAAGAATCATATGACGGTCTAGCCCCATCACATAACGATGAACTCATCCGCCATGTCGCCTACAATGGTGTGCGCATGCACGCCAAGGAGTCAAACTCGTGCTATACTCCTGTTAGTCCTCCCATTCCGCCTCAAGGTCAAGAATCTATCTACACGGGCTCTCCTCATCTCGGGAGGCAAAAGTGATCCATGAAGGCCTCTGTGAACTCCTCCCAAACACCGGAAGAGCATCCTCACCTCTCAACGGCTCCCGGGACTCAAACAGTTCAACGCAATATCGCGAACCAGAAGAGGCTAGCATAATGCACTACGTCTCAAGCCCTAAGAACCTGCATCGTCCGCTGTAGCTGCCGAATGAACTCCTGCGGATCCTCCTCAGACCTCGAACCATAAAACTCGGGCGGATGACAACCTAGAAAATCCCGGATCCGCAAACTGCTTGGGGTTAGCCGCCGCTGCTCACGGCACGCTTGCTACTATCTTGTCAATAACCGATCTGCTCCGTAGTTCTATACTCACCGCCGTGGGGTGAGGCTCGCACGGAACCTCTGGATCTACCGCTGCCTTTCTAATCTGCCGGGCGTGGCTGAACTCGCCGACCGCTTACTACCTCGGCATAGTCTATGCACAGTGCGTAACCCTTCGAGTACCGCTAGCGCCTCGCTCGCTTTGCCCTTCGGGCCCCGGTCTCCTTCCGTGGAGGCATAATCGTTTCATAAGAATAGGTCGGAGAGATTCAACCTAATAAGACGACTCTCTTGCACGATCTCAGAGAGAAGAATGGAAACCAATCCTAAATGTCCTGCAGCCTCACGATTATAGATGTGGTGCACAACACACCGATAATCAAGACTCTACTAGACACGCTCAGAGACACTTTCCGAGGACTAAGCGCTCGATACCACTTTTGTCACGACTGACCCGGGCGCGATCGTGCCCTACCTGGGCACCCCGTTCAAGTATACATCAGAGAATAGCAGCGGAACATACACAACATACAACATTTAGACAATAATAACACAGGCTAGCCGGTAAGGCCGCCTTCCATAAAATATGCATAATCCAAGAAAAACTGTACAACTACGGCCTAAAATTTCAAACCACAACATGTGACTACATACCTCTAGGAATAACAGATGGACGGGCCGCCATACCCCTGAATGTACATAAATCTACAACATCAGGGAAAGACTGTACCAAAAAGACAAGCCTCCGGAGAAATTAAACTTCTGACGTCTGATAAGTGATCCTAAGTATGAGGATCCACCACCTGCTTACCCCTACATGCGGCATGAACGCATCCCCCGAGGAATGGGGTCAGTACACAATATGTACTAAGTATGTAAAACTGGAAAAATACTGTAATTACATCATAGGTTTAAAACAAAGCCGGAGACATGTATGATAATCAAATTACAGTACACTGTGCCTTACTAACAATGAGAGTATATAGTAGGATACTTACAATATAAAATAGGAAGCTCACGATCAAAGCAGGACCACCCTCCCGCAGTATCATTAAGCAATCCTACTCCTGAGACTATTTCACCCGCATAGGTCGCGTGGACCCGCATGAGGTATTCCTCGCATGGGACTATTTCACCCGCATAAGACCTTACAGACTCGCATGAGGTATTCCTCGCATAGGTTGTATCCGCTCGCATGGGACTATTTCACCCGCATAAGCCCGTACGGACTCGCATGAGGTATTCCTCGCATCGTGGGTAGCAAATCCATGGAATAAGCAAATGCCACAAACCCGGGGAATGACCCCGCAATGAATAATATACCACTAGCACAAACCGGCTATCATACATTATTACACCCCGTAGTTCCCGGGTATGTATGTGAGGACGTACGTACGAGAATACGACACAAAAATTGGAAAGGAAGAAAGATGTGATTTTTCGACGGAAAAGTTTCCGGATTTTGTGAAGGAAAAATGTTCGTTAAAGGGAATTGGATTCCCAGATTTGGTATTCGGACTTTTTGGAATATTTGAGAATTATGGAATTTTATTTCCGGAATTGGTCACGTGGGGCCCACGGGAGGAATTTACGGTTTTGTGGGGCCCACTTTATTTTCGGATTTTTGGCATTACGGATATTTTCGAAAGACGAAATATTTTGGACGAGTAGGGGGGCGACACGTGTCACCCCCATGTGGCCCTATGGCCGAAAGTGAGGGACACTTGGACGTTTTTTTTGGGGGACAAGTGGCAAGCCATTTGTCCCATTTTTGTGGTGAACACTTGGTTGGTAGTTTACCCTCACACATGTACCCAATCCTCACCTTACACTTGCTTTAATCCTAGCCATTGATTTCTCTATAAATAGACCCTTAAGCTTGCAAGACTTCTTCATCCATTGTTGAGATAATTTCCAAGGCAAAATACTCCCTCCCTCTTGAGTGTAGCTCTCGGCCATGGGCTGATTTTAGGAGCTAGTGTTGTCCAAAAATTCTTAAAGTTTTAAGTGTTCTTCCATAGGGTGTTAGGAAGATTGTGTACCAAGAGTTGGAAAAGATTTCACACCCCTAGCCTAGAAACCTTGCCTTGGCCGAAACTTGCCATAGTTTCAGCCTAAGTGTTCTTCACTTTTTGGAGTTGGATCTTGAAGAGAAGTTGTTTAGAAACTTCTAAGGGTTGCTTGGAGCGGGTTGGAGCGTAAGGAAGTGGAGCTAAACGTTGCTCAGGATCGACTTATAATCTTGGATAATTTTGGGCTTATCGAGGTAATGATCTATGTCCCCCTATTGTAATTGGATATTACATGTTGTAGTAATGTATAGTTGAGTATACTATATGTAGAATGAATATGGATAAGAATTGAACTGTATTTACATTGGACTGTATTTACAGTAGACTTGTAGTATTATTGTGGGGCAGTGTTGTACACGTCCGGTTAGACGTGTAACCCCCCCTTGGAGTTGTTGGCTTGGTAGCAGGCCTTGATAGAGGAGGAGATTTATGTGGTTGCGGGGGGGAGGTGCTGCCGAATTTTCCGTAGAATAATAACCTTGTGCTTTGAATTGCGCTACAAAGAGATCGAGAGGTTGATAGACGTTTTGTGGTCTTTTTAGGTGGAAATACTGCGAGTAGTGTATTCTACTTGAAGGGTGGAAAAGGCTAGCAGGTTCTGATGCTTTGGAGCTTTTGCTTATTGTCGATAATCGTCGCGAGGTATGTGAACCTCTTCCTATCTTTTCTAGCATGATTGTTGTGAACTATGTAGTACGGTAGACGTACATGTGCTAAACGAATTTGGTTGGTTTAAAACATAAAGTGTTATAACGGCTTTATGGGAAGTTTGTTATAACAACTTTATGTAGGTAAAGAAATGGTTTGTGTTTTTTAAAAAAAAAGTAAGAGACTTGACTTATAAATGACTTGATGTGAAATATTAAGGACTTGGTTTGTGTTAAAAAGTTGAGAAACCGCTTTTATGAGAAATGGGTAATTGGGTTTTAAAAGGAATAAGTTATATTGATTTCGGAAATGAGAATAAGTATCGAACAAACCACTGCAGCGTTAATAAAGGAAAATGTATTGACTAATTAATTATTATTAAAACCAGTAGAAACCTCCATCTGCATAGAAGCTAAGATAAGACAAAATTGTATTACATTTCCTAGATCATGGCCGCTTAAATAAGATCATTAATAACAAGTATTGAATTTTCTTAAATTCCAAAGTAAGGAACTTGTTTTCTAAACAGAAAAGAGACTTGAGGAATTAAAGTGTTTTGGTTTTAAAGAAGGCATGGTTTTGTCTTAAAATGGTTTAAAAAGAAGGCATGGTTTTGTCTTAAATCGGTTTAAAAAGAAAGTCATGGTTTTGTCTTAAGTTGGTTTATTCGAAAAGAAGATATGAAAATTATTTTGGTTTACTTAAAAAGATAGTTACTCTATTTTGATACTACGGGTATCGTGTGACTTTTTGTGAAAGAAATGGATCTTTTTAAAGAGTTAAAGTACGTAGTACCTTGGGGTTAAAATTCGTATTTGTTGTAATAAAATGAAAGTCTATGAGTACGTTGAACTTGCCTATGCTTGTTATGCTATCCTTTGTTGTGCAATTGTTTTGATTCTGTGCTACCGAGTCTCTCGATGGAGGGCAGGTTATCTTATTATATCCTTGGACCTACTGACACGTTGGGTGGCCCATAGGTATGGTTCCATTAGGATTGTTGTTCCATGGACTAGCTCTGCATGAGGTTTTACTAATTCGGCTTTGGTATCTGGTAGTTGGCTCTCGTACTTGCCGGCCGTGGCTGATTCGGCTTTGGTTCTCGTAGTTAGCCTTCGATTTGCCGCTCGGTTTTGTGGCGAAGTCTCGTGACTTACGGTTGTGATCCGTGGTTAGCTCGTTACTTGCCCCGCCGATACGTGACGCAGTGGATCTGCAGAGGTTATCACACTTGCCACGTGTCGCCTTCGCGCAAAGTATCGTGACTTACGGTTGTGATCCGTGGTTAGCTCGGTTACTTGCCCGCCGCCTACGTGGCGCAGAGGATCCGCAGAGGTTATCGCACTTGCCACGTGTCATCTTCGCGAGTCGGTGTTTGGACGGCCGTGACTTACGGTTGTGACCGTAGTTAGTCCGTTACTTGCCCCGCCGCCACGTGGCGCAGGGAGGATCCGTAGAGGCTATCGACTTGCCACGTGTCGCCCGTGATATGGTTGTTTAGTATTGTTGCACGGTAGGTTCGTAGCCGGCTTTCGACTTGCCCGGTCGATTGATGATGCAGTGGATCCGTAGTTATGCCTTCGTACTTGCCCCGTGACGGTTTTATGACACAGTGGGACCGTGTTCATGTGTACTCTCTTGTTGTTATATCATGATCGCGGCATGAGGAAGGTATTCCACGGGCATGATTGATGTTGTAGGTGTGAGACCCATAGTTATATTTGAGTGATGACTTTGAGGGCGTGAGTCCCTGACTTGACATGACTGCTTATATATTATGGACTGTAGTTTGGTTATCATACATGTCTCCTGTTTTATATAGAATGTTATGATTTCATTTACTGATTTTTGCCACATACTGGTACTGTTGTATCGACCTCTTCGGGCCTGCGTTCATGCCGCAGTAAGTACACGATTGTTGATCCTCGCCATAGGATCACGAGCGTTTGGGAAGCTCCGTTTCTCCGAGGCTTATCTTTGTATAGTCCCCGCTGTCATTGTAGGTTCTTGTACATCTGTGGTATGGCGGCCCTGTCCCGTCGTAGTTGTGGTTACATTCTTAGAGGTCTGTAGTACTGTTGTGGGCAGGGTTTGTAAGGGATTTAACTGTTCAATTTTTATATATATTCAGGAAGGTAACCGGTTTGGTTAGCCTATTGCTTATTTTATGTCTTGATTCATGCTTAAGTTTTTATTTCACGATTTCTCTGATGTTTGTATCACTAGGGTGCCCGGGGTAAGGCACCAGTCACGGGCCCTAGGTCGGGTCGTGACAAAAGTGGTATCAGAGTAGTTAATCCTCGGAAAGTGTCTACAGACCGTGTCTAGTAGAGTCTTGATTATCGGTGTGTTGTGCACCACATCTATAATCAGGAGGCTACAGGATATTTAGGATTGGTTTCCATTCTTCTCACTCTGAGATCGTGCCTTAGAGCTGTGTTATAAGTTGGACTCCCTCTGGCGTATTCTTGTGTACCCGTTACGCCTCTACGCAAGGCAACCAGGGCCCAGAATGGCAAGGCAGCAGAGGGAGCTGCGAGTAGAACACAGAGGGTTACGGGGGCACAGCCCGGTCATTACTCGAGATAGTACTTCGACGACGAGTTTTATGACGCCGCTAGCCCAAAGAGTTTAGAGCGGCGATAGCTCACCGAGGCCACGATACCGAGCTCCGTGCCACGACCGGGAGCCGAGGATATGAGTTCAAGGAGATGGCCCGATTACTAGCTAGGTGGTGGCCGAATGAGGACGACGGAGCCGTGGTTCGGCAGCGCGATGATTCACCCTAGATCCGATAGTCCGAGACTTCGGATTTCTTGAGTTGTAGTTCGCGATGTTCTATGGATAGAGAGCTGAGGATGGTCTTCAGGGTGTCGTGCTAGTTGGGAGATTGTTATACTTGCGACCGTCAGGGCCATGTGATGGGAGGATGTCCAAGTAGAAGGGATACAAGAGGGATGCCTTAGTCTACCGGGTCACTGCGAGTTGATTGTTCGGGAGAAGGGTGTTAGTCGGGATGAGGTCACCCCTACCTCGTTGTGGCGTTATGATAGACTCCATTACGGGAGTGTCGACTACTGATACCAGGCCGCGGCCAACAGGCCATTTGGTGAGAGTTGTCAGACTGCAGGTACCACGGATGTAGTGACTCAAATTTCGGATCGGTGGATGGTTCATCACCTTCTATGGCGGCGCCTGCAGGCGTGATTATGATTAGAGCGGCGAAGGGAAAGTGAGGCAGTAGTTGCAGAGATATCTTTATCCCTTAAGAGACTTGTTTATGTTGTTATGGTGGGTACATGTTAAGTTCTATGTACGGATAGCATTGTGTTAAGTGTGAATTAGAAAACATGGGTAGTTGAGAAAGGGTAAGTCTGGAGACGAGACGATTGTGAGCCTTAGAATTTATAACAGTTAGGACCTTGGGTGTGTCACGACCCGACCCCGGGACCGCGACTGGTGCCCTACCTGGGCACCCTTACAGGTAAACATCAGAGATAATCAGTGGAACATACATGAAACTTATAAATAAAACAACGGAAGTAAAACAAATGTGTCACCGATAGGGCTACCTTCACGACGCATACATAAACGGCAGCTTGCCTCCTTTCTTTACAAACAGACCCACAATATGTGACTACGCACCTCAAGAATTATAATCGTGGCGGGACAGGGCCCCGCCATACCTGAATATACATAGCCATGACAACTCCAAACATCGAGCCATCTAAAATGTTGAACCAGGATCCTAAGCTCGCGGATCCACGCGGTACCTAAACTCGCGACATTTAACGCAGCTTCGGCGGGGGTCGCAACAAAAATTACGAATATGGAACGTAAATAATGCAAGAATCAAATCATAATCGTACAAAAGAATGCCATTTTAACTCCCGAAATCACTCGTATATTAACTGCTCCATTCCTTCTTTCCATAAGATTTAACATCATATTCTTACATACATACTTAAGAGGTTAATCAAGTTTTTCCACATAACTTACTTATCTTACATAACATAATCCGCCCATTTATGGGACACGGTGCATTGATGAATCATGTGACATAATCCGCCCGCTCAGGCTCGGTGCATCGTGGAATCATGTAGCATAATCCGCCCGCTGGAGCCTTGCATCGTGGAATCATGTAGCATAATCCGCCCGCTGTGGAGCCTTGCATCGTGAAATCATGTAGCATAATCCGCCCGCTGTGGAGCTCGGTGTCTCAGGACGTAACCCGCCTATGTGTAGGCTCGGGTAATATGGCGAATCCGCCTATGTGTAGGCTCGGTGTATCTCATAACGTAATCCGCCTATTTGTAGGCTCGGTGTATCTCATAACGCAATCCGCCTATTTGTAGGCTCTGTATTTCATAACGAATCCGCCTATTTGTAGGCTCGGTGTATTTATAACGTAATCCGCCTATTTGTAGGCTCCTGTATTTCATAACGTAATCCGCCTATTTGTAGGCTCGCGTATTTTATAACGTAATCCGCCAATTCGTAGGCTCGGTGTATTTTCCTTACATAACATTTTTAAACCATCTTTTCACTTCTTCTTAAGTCGCCATAACAACTTCCCATAAAGCTATTATAACAACCTTTCATTTTTGAGAACTTAAGACACTTTTATTCTTACAACATTAGGAAAACTAGATCCAAAAATACTACGCATATACATACTTAAAAGAATCATAAAACCTCCTTTCTTTTTAAAGCTCAAGTCACATACTCTTTTGGAAACCATCTTCTTAACTTTCAAATAAATTAAGCCATACTTTTAAAATTTAGTCCTTTCCACTTATAATCAAGGCTTATGGTCTTAACACTGTAGCATACACTCTTTAAAATCATGTCGCTTATACTTATAAAATCATGTCATCAATACTTTAGAAATCAAGTCCCATAACTTGAAAAATAAAGTTTCAAAATCCTTCAAAGACAATCAAAGTTCATAGTCTTAAAACTTCATAACATACATTCTTTAAAGTCCATTTACTTATACTTATAAAAATATAAAGTTCCATACACTTCCAAAACCAAGTAACTTATTCTCTTAAAATCATATAACTTCCACTTTTAAAATCAATCCCTTTTCACATATAAATTCAAGTCATTTTCAACATAAAATCCACTTACTTACTTTAACCAAATCAAGACACATAGCCTTTAAATCAAATCTCATAACTTCCTAACCATTCTTACTAACGCCTCCCATAAGACCTAGTAAGGACTTAGGACAATTTAAACATACTCTTAACTTAGATTCAACAATGCAAATACTTCTTAACTTCTAAGAGTAGAAGAAATCTTGAAATATTATCACATTGAGATTTCATACGTAGGATCATGCCAAAGAAAGAAGAGGTTCACATACCGCGACGCTTGTCGACAAGAGTAAAATGCTCCAAAGTACTTCAACCTATCATGGTCACAATACGCCCATTAACCTCTTACTTCAAACGAGAATATTCTAAGTGCTAAGTCGCCAAATTCTATAGAAAATCGGACAAAGACCTCCTTTGTTTTTACTTACTTTGCCACCTTTTCAAGGCCGAAATACAATAGCCAAACAGCCCCAATTGGCTCACAACAATATGAAGGCACCCAATACGAATAATTAACTATACAGTCCCAATTGGCTCACCACAATAGAGAAGGTAGTTCAATACAAATAATTAACTAACTATTACAAACCACAAGTACAAATTCGGCCACCTTGAGTTCAACAATACCAATTCTTATTCAATTTCCATTTCAATCCAACTTGGTAGCATAACATGATATCTAGTCGCAACCAAATATAACTACTAGAATCTTCAAGTCAATTACATGCGACGATTCTAGTAACGATCAAATTGTATTCCAACTTAACATGACTTACTTTTCATTTCGAACTTAAGCTACAAGTAATCCATAATACTTATTAACTTCAACTTAACAACTTCATGCTAGCAACATGTAAAGCTAACAACAACAATATAAATAATCTTGTAACACTTTCAAAGAACAAGATTATACCTCAACGAATTGTAATCCAATCTTCAAAACCGGTTGCTCCTTAGCAACCTAGAGCCTCACAAGACACCTCAATCCGCCTCGAGACCCTTAGAACCACACCAACAACTTTCCTTCAAACCTCCAATCCAAAACCTAGAAAGCCACTAGGTTTTCGCCATGACTAATACGAAAACTCTCTTTTCCGGGGTTTTTCTATTGAGATACACTTACAATACCCTCATGAACCTTGGTTTAAAGTGTGGGCTTAATGGACAAGAAACGCAAAATTTTCCTTTTGAAAGTGAGGGAAGCGAGAGCTCTTCCTTGAGTTCTTCAATTTTGTGGAAATTTTTCTAAGTGTAATGACATACTCTTGCTACTAGTAGTGTAATAAAGGGGCATGGAGGGTTAAGATGTAACCAAATGGGTGGTTTAGATGAAGTCTTATAAAATATCAAGACTGGGACCTTTGACTTTGGTCAAGAAACTCAAGCTCATTAATAGGAAGACTTTGTCATCTAAAGACTATGGTCAATGACCATTTTGGCCATGCCTATTTCGTCCAAGGCATCAATAAGGGGGTGACAAGTGTCGCCTCCCATTCGCCACAATACTACGCTTTCCGACAATTTCACAATTCCGATAATTTTTTTACAAGTCTCAAATCTTAACACTTGCGAAGTTCTTACGCACGCTCTAAAGCATGTCCTGAAAATACGGGGTGTAACATTCTTCCCCCCTTAGAAACATTCGTCCTCGAATGTTCTTTCGGAGTCAAACTTATAATTAGCGACATAGTTTTCTTTCACCACCCCGACATACCAACAATGCCACACATGGCCCTAATACTCGCACACGCATATCTGTCCCATCATAAGCCCAAAAGAGATTATCTTTTCGCATTTCCAACTCCTTCTAACATACATACATAACTTCCATACCGACTGCCTCAAACCTTGAGTCACTCTATAAAACAACATAAGGCCATTTCCGGCCATGACTGGTTCTGAACGCGCCCACGAACCCAGAAACAATTAACTAAACTTGCCTTGCGCCTCTGCGGACTCGCCACGAGCGGAACTACTACCAACTGATCCCACTCCATTCCAGCCATGGGGAGACCCGCAACAGTCCTCAACCACTCGGCCGCACTTAACTCTTATCCTCGGTCCGACTTAAAATCTTATTGTCGAGAAAACCTTATATACCTAAGGTCTCGAAGAATCAATATTCTTAGGCTCGCACTTTCCATGCTCCACGCCCACCTTACCACCCCCAAGAATCGGTACAAAAACTTCTCATAATACCAAAACCATGTTGTCTCGATCACAATAACCATTGCTTACTCTATCCATTCCTCATCCGTATAATTCTCTTAAGCTTACTACACAGCTTAATCTATTAACATGACATTCCGTTAGGTTCCTTAATATGGCTTCTTAAGGGTTCACTACCCTATCGCATACCTCATCCTTTCCCAATTACCTCAAAATAAAACACAAAACCTTGGCGAAAATTCATTAACTATACCATACCTTCCCAGATCTAGTTAGTCTTTACCAATTCCGGTAATCTAAAATTATTCTAGGCAACACGCGTCCGACTTCATACATAACTTCGTATAGATGTATGTCACAATACCAACTATACTATAATCATTACCAACCCGATACGCAATCCACATAGTCATTCCCGGGTCATCCGCTTTCTCAGTCGCAATTAACATAACTCGTTAGGAGGGACGACCCTAACAATACAAACTCTATCGCACGATCTCAGAGTGAGAAGAATGGAAACTAATCCTAAATGTCCTGCAGCCTCCGATTATAGATGTGGTGCACAACACACCGATAATCAAGACTCTACTAGACACGGCCTCAGACACTTTCCGAGGACTAATCGCTCGATACCACTTTTGTCACGACCACCCGATCGCGATCGTGCCCTACCCGCACCCTTACGTAAACATCGAGATAATCAGGAACATACATGAAACTTATAAATAAAACAACGGAAGTAAAACAACAGTCACCGACAGGCTACCTTCCCGACGACATACATAAACGGCTAGCCGCTTCCTTTCTTTACAAATGCACTCCACAATACGTGACTACTGCACTTAAGAATTATAATCGCATGGACAGGCCCCGCCATACCCTGAATATACATAGCCATGACAACTCCGAACATCGGAGCCATCTAAAATGCCAACCAGATCCTAAGCTCATGGATCCACACTGCACCTAAACTCGCGACATTTAACGCACTTCGGCGGGGTCGCATAACAAAAATCAATATGGAATGTAAATAATGTGCAAGAATCAAATCATAATCGCATAAAAGAATGCCATTTTTAACTCCTCAAATCACTCGTATATTAACCGCTCCATTCCTTCTTTCCATAAGATTTAACATCATATTCTTACATACATACTTAAGAGGTTAATCAAGTTTTTCCACATAACTTACTTATCTTACATAACATAATCCGCCCATTTATGGACACGCATCATGAATCATGTGACATAATCCGCCCGCCCAGGGCTCTGCATCGTGGAATCATATAGCATAATCCGCCCGCCGTGGAGCCTTGCATCGTGTGGAATCATGTAGCATAATCCGCCCGCCCGGAGCTCTGCATCGTGGAAATCATGTAGCATAATCCGCCCGCCGTGGAGCTCGCATCAGGACGTAACCCGCCATGTGTAGGCTCGGGTAATATGGCGTAATCCGCCTATGTGTAGGCTCTGTATCTCATAACGTAATCCGCCTATTTGTAGGCTCCTGTATCTCATAACGAATCCGCCTATTTGTAGGCTCCTGTATTTCATAACGTAATCCGCCTATTTGTAGGCTCCTGTATTTCATAACGTAATCCGCCTATTTGTAGGCTCCTGTATTTCATAACGTAATCCGCCTATTTGTAGGCTCTGTATTTTATAACGTAATCCGCCAATTCGTAGGCTCGGTGTATTTTCCTTACATAACATTTTTAAACCATCTTTTCACTTCTTCTTAAGTCGTCATAACAACTTCCCATAAAGCTATTATAACAACCTTTCATTTTTGAGAACTTAAGACACTTTTATTCTTACAACATTAGGAAAACTAGATCCAAAATACTACGCATATACATACTTAAAAGAATCATAAAACCTCCTTTCTTTTAAAGCTCAAGTCACATACTCTTTTGGAAACCATCTTCTTAACTTTCAAATAAATTAAGCCATACTTTTAAAATTTAGTCCTTTCCACTTATAATCAAGGCTTATGGTCTTAACACCTCGTGAGCATACACTCTTTAAAATCATGTCGCTTATACTTATAAAATCATGTCATCAATACTTTAGAAATCAAGTCCCATAACTTGAAAAATAAAGTTTCAAAATCCTTCAAAGACAACCAACGTTCATAGTCTTAAAACTTCATAACATACATTCTTTAAAGTCCATTTACTTATACTTATAAAAATATAAAGTTCCATACACTTCCAAAACCAAGTAACTTATTCTCTTAAAATCATATAACTTCCACTTTTAAAATCAATCCCTTTTCACATATAAATTCAAGTCATTTTCGAACATAAAATCCACTTACTTACTTTAACCAAATCAAGACACATAGCCTTTAAATCAAATCTCATAACTTCCTAACCATTCTTACCAACGCCTCCCATAAGACCTAGTAAGGACTTAGGACAATTTAAACATACTCTTAACTTAGATTCAACAATGCAAATACTTCTTAACTTCTAAGAGTAGAAGAAATCTTGAAATATTATCACATCGAGATTTCATACGTAGGATCATGCCAAAGAAAGAAGAGGTTCACATACCGCGACGCTTGTCGACAAGTAGTAAAATGCTCCAAAGTACTTCAACCTATCATGGTCACAATACGCCCATTAACCTCTTACTTCAAACGTAGAATATTCTAAGTGCTAAGTCGCCAAATTCTATAGAAAATCTGACAAAGACCTCCTTTGTTTTTACTTACTTTGCCACCTTTTCAAGGCCAAATACAATAGCCAAACAGCCCCAATTGGCTCACAACAATATAGAAGGCATCCAATACAAATAATTAACTATACAAATCCCAATTGGCTCACCACAATAGAGAGGTAGTTCAATACAAATAATTAACTAACTATTACAAACCACAAGTACAAATTCGCCACCTTGAGTTCAACAATACCAATTCTTATTCAATTTCCATTTCAATCCAACTTGGTAGCATAACATGATATCTAGTCGCAACTAAATATAACTACTAGAATCTTCAAGTCAATTACATGCGACGCATTCTAGTAACGATCAAATTGTATTCCAACTTAACATGACTTACTTTTCATTTCGAACTTAAGCTACAAGTAATCCATAATACTTATTAACTTCAACTTAACAACTTCATGCTAGCAACATGTAAAGCTAACAACAATATAAATAATCTTGTAACACTTTCAAAGAACAAGATTATACCTCAACGAATTGTAATCCAATCTTCAAAACCGGTTGCTCCTTAGCAACCTAGAGCCTTGTCAAGACACCTCAATCCGCCTCCGAGACCCTTAGAACCACACCAACAACTTTCCTTCAAACCTCCAATCCAAAACCTAGAAAGCCACTAGGTTTTCGCCATGACTAATACGAAAACTCTCTTTTTCCGGGGTTTTTCTATTGAGATACACTTACAATACCCTCATGAACATTGGTTTAAAGTGTGGGGCTTAATGGACAAGAAACGCAAAATTTTCCTTTTGAAAGTGGAGGGAAGCCGAGAGCTCTTCCTTGAGTTCTTCAATTTTGTGGAAATTTTTCTAAGTGTAATGACATACTCTTGCTACTAGTAGTGTAATAAAGGGGCATGGAGGGTTAAGATGTAACCAAATGGGTGGTTTAGATGAAGTCTTATAAAATATCAAGACTTGGGACCTTTGACTTTGGTCAAGAAACTCAAGCTCATTAATAGGAAGACTTTGTCATCTAAAGACTATGGTCAATGACCATTTTGGCCATGCCTATTTCGTCCAAGGCATCAATAAGGGGGTGACAAGTGTCGCCTCCCATTCACACAATACTACGCTTTTCGACAATTTCACAATTCCGATAATTTTTTTTACAAGTCTCAAATCTTAACACTTGCGAGTTCTTACGTACGTTCTTAAAGCATGTCCTGAAAATACGGGGTGTAACAGGGTGCAAGGCCGCCTTGAGTGGATGATTTTACGGTTGGTCTTTGTCGAAGTACTTGGTATGCGTAAAATATATTGTGGGATAATTCCATGGGTAGTGTGAGATGGAAGTGGTAGATTTCATGACGTGAATTTGGGTGGTATATAATATCGACATCGTAATCCTTAAGTAACTCCAACCACCGTCTCTGCCGCAAGTTCAGCTCCCTCTGGCTGAAGATATACTGGAGGCTCTTGTGGTCTGTGTAAATATCCACATGAACCCCATACAAATAATGTCTGCATCTTGAAGGCATGAATCACGCCAACTCTAAGTCATGTGTGAGATAGTTCTTCATGCTTCCGAGTTGTCGAGACGTAAGCTTATAACTTTTCCGCTTGCATCGACGCACTCCAAGCCCGACACCCGACGCATCACAACAAATCACATATCCGTCTAAACCCTCTGAAAGAGTAAGGACTGGGGCGGTCGTCAATTTCTCCTTCCGTAACGGGAAACTCTCCTCACAAGCATCCGTCCACCGAACATATTCGCTACGAGTCACCTAGTCAAAGGTCTTTGAAATGGAAGCAAACTTCTCCACAAACCTCCGATAATAACCCGCGAGGCCCAAAAGTCGCGCACTCCATCGGTGTAGTGGTCTAGCAAGTCTTGATCGCCAATCTTGGTTGTATCAACTCAATACCATCGCCCCCGATAACATGCCCTAAGAAAGCCATCAAGCCAACCAAAACTCGTGATTTCGAGAACTTGGCATACAATCGCGGCCCGAGGACTCCCAATACCGCCTCGCCGTCTGCATGTTCTCTCGCCTTGGCTAATAAACCAAGATATCATCAATGAATACTATAACGAACATGTCCAAGAATGGCTTGAACACCCGGTTCATCAAATCCATGAATACTGCTGGGGCGTTGGTCAACCCGAAGGACATCACCCTAAACTCATAGTGCCCATACTGTGTCCTGAATGCAGTCTTTGGGATATCTGTCTCTAACTCGCACTGATGTTAACTGCATCGCATGTCTATCTTGGAAAAACACTCGCCCCTACAACCGTTGGTCAAACAAATCATCAATCCCGGGAGGGGATATCTGCTTGATAGTTACCTTATTCGCTTCTGTAATCAACACATACGCAGCTGGCCCCATCCTTCTTCTTTACAAATAACACTGGCGCTCCCCATGGAGAAACACTTGGCCTGATAAATCCTTTTTCCAGCAAATCTTTCAGCTGGTCTTTCAATTCCTTCAACTCAAGAAAGCATCCTCGTATGGCGGAATAGATATCGGCCGAGTGTCCGCGCCATATCAATGCAAACTCAATCTCCTCTCGTGAGGATACCTTGCTCGTCTGGGAATACGCCCGAAACTCTCTAACGACCGGATCGATCAAGGTCAGGTATCTCACCTCGTGATCGAATACCCAACCATATGGTAGATATACCCTTCCGCACCATCTTCCCAGCCTTGAGGTAAGAAATAAACCTACCCTACGACGCAAAGATTCCCTTCCACTCGATAACCTACCACAAAGAAACTAGAACCGTACCAATCTCTCTCTACAGTCCACATTGGCATAGCAAGATGCTAGCTAATCCATGCCCATAATCACATCAAAGTCTGTCATATCCAACTCTATCAAGTCGGCTAGAGTGTCACGACCGTATATAGTCACTGGGCAAGCCTTATATACCCGTTCGGCTACCACCGAATTACCTACTGGCGTAGCCACCTCAAAAGGTTTTATGGACTCGTGATCTATCCCTATTCTACCAGTAATATGAGGAGATATATAGGACAAGGTATAACCTGGATCTATCAAAGCATATACATCACAGCAAGAAACCAATAATGTACTGCGGATTTACATCCGTGACGCCTCGGTCCCCGGCCGGACATAGCATAAATGCGGTCGACCGCTGAACTGGGACCCCACCACGACCTTCGCCGCACCGCCCGTGAACACCCTGCCCTCCGGGGCGCATAACCGTTGAAGACGAAGATCCAAAGAATCGACTGCCGCTGAATCCATAACACTCCCGCCACCTCCTGGAAAATCTTCTTCAAATGGCCTCCCGCCATAAGATTAACAAGATCCTGGAGTACCACGCCACTCGCCGGGGTAAGACCTACCGCCCCGAGCCCACCGAGATGGGGGTGGTCTCGATCGGTAGCGGTCTCTGCTTCCCTGAAACCTCAAGTCCCGGAGCCTCGACTCGCCTCGAATGACCCGATCGGACCTCCCGCCGTAAAATCGGAAGGAGCACTCGCGCCGGCTGAAATGTGGACCTAGTTTGTCGCCGAGGCCGCCCGCCTCAAATCGCCTCGAGACCGCTGCTCGCCTCTTGGCCGGGCCTAAGTCTAGCCGATCTTCCTCTCTGCCTCTATCCTCGCGCATACGCTGTATCTCCGGCAATATCCATACAGGGCCAAGAGCGCCCAAGCATGCAAAGAATCATGACGGTCTAGCCCATCACATATCAATGAACCCGCTCGCCATGTCGCTACAATGGTGTGCGATACCGCCAAGGAGTCAAACTCGGTGAACTCTCTCGATAGTCCTCCTGCTCGCCTCAAGGTCAAGAATTGTCACGCTGGCTCTCTCATCTCGTGAGGCAAGAAGTGATCCAGAAAGCCTCTCAGAACTCCTCCCAAACACCGGAAGAGCATCCTCACCCTAGACAACTCCCATGACTCAAACTGCTCAACGCAATATCGCAGAATCGGTAAGAGGCTAGCATGACTGACTCACCTCCGAGGCCCTAAGCACTGCATAGTCCGTAGAATCGCCGAACAAACTCCCGAGGATCCTCCTGATCTCGAACTATAGAACTCGGTGGATGACAACCCGGAAATCTGAATCCGTAAATTGCTCTAGGGTTGGTGCCGCTCTTTGCTGCCGCTCGCACTACGCCGTCAATAACCGGATCTGCCTCGTAATCTCTATACTCACCGATCGTGGATCGAGGCTCGTCTGCGGTCTCGCAGCCGCCGCCGCCTCAAACTCGAGGCCGGGCGACGTCGTGAACTCGCCGCCAAACATCATCTCGTAAGGATTGGGCCTGTGCCTCGTGGCCCTCCGCCCTACTAGCAGCGCCTCTCACCGCTTTGCCCTTCGGGCGCGGTTGCATGCGTGAGGCATAATCGGTACATAAAGGAAAATATCGGAGGAGTTCAACCTATAACACGCCTCTATTGCACGATCTTAGAGTGAAAGAATGAAACCAATCCTAAATATCCTGCGACCTCCGATTATAGATGTGGTGCACAACACACCGATAATCAAGACTCTACTAGACACGGCCTCAGACACTTTCCGAGGACTAAGCGCTTCGATACCACTTTTGTCACGACCGACCGGGCCGCGATCGTGCCCTACCGGGGCACCGTCGTATACATCGAGAATAGCAATGAACATACATAACACATAAACTCGTATAGAGTAAACATCACCGAAAGCCGAAGGCCGCTTTCATAAAAATATACTTAATCAAAAGTATAACAAGAAAACTTGTTCTTACCCAAACCACAAACGTGACTACGCACTTAGGAATAACAATAATCGTGGCAGATGACGGGCCCGCCATACCCCTGAATGTACAAAATACCTACAACATCAGGGAAAAACCGTACCAACAAAACAAGCCTCCGGAGGAATGGAGCTCGACACTGCACGGTGATCCTAAGAGTGAGGATCCACCACCTGCTTACCTCTACCTGCGGCATGAACGCAGCCCCCGAGGAAGGGGGTCAGTACACAATATGTACTAAGTATGCGAAACTGGAAAATACTGAAAATACCTCATAAGTCTAAAATAACTGGAGACATGTATAAAAATCAGTTTACAGAACACTGTGCCTTACTAACAATGAGAATATCAAGCATATACTATACTGCATGAAAATAGGAAGCTCATGGTCAAAGCAAGGTCATCCGCCCCGCAGTATCATTAAGCACTCCTACTCCTGGGACTATTTCACCCGCATGGGTCATGTGGACCCGCATGAGGTATTCCTCGCATAGGCTGTACTCACCCGCATGGGACTATTTCACCCGCATGAGCCCTACAGACTCGCATGAGGTATTCCTCGCATCGTGGGTAGCAAATCCACGGAATATGCAAATGCCACAACCCGGGGAATGACCCCGTAATAAATAATAATATATCACTAGCACAAACCGACTATCATACATAATGCAAGCAAGTTAAGAAACCCCTTAACTTCTTATTAATCTTGTTCATACACCTTCTCATTTTAGTTTACTTAAGGCACTAACATGTCTTTATGAAATCCGGGAATTTAACCCAAAGTACTATACTATGTGCTTCTACTCTTTTAAAACCTTAGGCAATTAATGCCTTAAAAATCAATTTGCCTTTCACAACCTCAAATCATTTATCCGTACTCATTTTACTTAGAGTAAATCTTCCTCTATTAACTTTCCATAAAGCTAATTTAATCAACTTCCCATAAAGTCATTATATTAACGTTATACCTTAGTCAAATACATTTTCCTAAACCCAAGGGACTTACACTTTTTAAAAGAAACAAAAATCATATACTTGAACACATCAAGTCCCTTAACTTTGAAAACTCAAGACATCCTTAATACTTTTTAAAGAAATGAGTTAATCCCCTCTTACTCACAAAACTTGGCCATCCTTAAAACAAGTAAGGCATATCAAAACCTCAGACGCCTATCGCATCATATAGGTAAAGCTATTCATGCTCAAGAGATAGGAAAGTTCCACATACCTCTTCGGTCAATCCACTTGCTAAGTCCAAAATATCGCACGCAGTACGTCAACCTATAATGACCATAATACATTTAATAACCTCAAGCTACAACGTAGAATATTCCAAGTTCAAAGTCACTAAATTCTATGGAAAATCAAGATTTCCTTTGTTTCTACATACTTTGCCACCTTTTTCAAGGCCGAATTCAACATCCAAACGCCACTTTTAAGGCCCAACAATCCAAACATTTCAAAGGGGATTACACATCTAATCTTGGATGTGTAAAATTCTGCCCCACAATGCATAACTAATAACTTAACAAGTTTAAGGTAGTATTTTGGCTACAACCTGCTTACATAACCTTCTTATCCAATTCTTTCATATCCAAACCATATTTCTTACATGCAATTTATCTAAGAGCAATATTTTCAACTACAAGTTCTTTCTTCTTCACATGCAACACCGAAAACTAGCAATAAGAGAAAGAATTGTTACCTTAGAGCTTTAGCCAAATCAATCCAACAAATTTGCTAGCCTCCTTTCCAAAAACACCACCACAATAACTCCTACAAGCTTGCACTAAGTTTCCTTCTTGCCACACTTTTCAGATTTTTCTCAATCCTTGATTTCCTCTTGATTTTCTAGAGAGAAGGAAGAGTTTCTAATTTAGAGAGAGAGAGGAGCTTGAAGAATGACCAAGTCTTCAAGACTTGGTCAATAAATAGTGCATGCAAAAATCAGATGGGGGGGACACTTGTCACCCTCCCATGGCCTTATTTAAAACAAAAGCTCAGATTTTTCCACTCACCTCGCAGAACTCCGCTCAGGCTGGGCACTGAAACTTCGCCAACCTCGGATCTTCCGCGCGCCCCGTGGCTCTCGTCCGAATTATTTTTCTCGTCCGTCACAAGACCGAACTTGTAACTCCCATAACTTTCTACTGATGTCCTATTGACGAACGGTTGGTTGGAAATTAGACTCAACGAACTACGACTAGGCCTTTGAAACACCTAATAACTCTCATCAGAACGTCATAACCCGCCCCAAAGTTGACTAAAACCCGTCTCAAAACAATCCACAACCTATCCTTCTAAAATTTACGCCTTAATCCCTTTTCAGACGCCTCATACGCATGGCCGAACTACGGGTATAACGTACCAACCATACCCCGAATATACGAATCTACAACCTCGGGGAAACCGTATCAAAAGATAAGCCTCGAGTAAATGGAGCTTTTTCCCAAAATCAACCGAGATCCTAAGAGCAAGGATCACCAACTGTACCTAATACCGCGAGCATTTAACGCACTTCGGCGGGTCAAGATAATAGGTACCGATTATGGAACTAAATAAGTTACAGAAACAAATCATAATCAGACAAAAGAATGACAGAGGCAAGTATAATGTTATACCCGTAGTGTGGTATGTATGTGAGGACGCACGAGAGTACTGGCAGAAAATTTTGAAAAGAAAGAAAGATGTGAGTTTTCACTTTAAAAGTTTCCTGCTATTTGTGAAGAAAAGGTTCGTTAATGGGAATTGGATTCTGATTTGGTATTTGGACTTCATAGATTATATTAGAATTTTGAGATTTTATTTTGAATGGTCACGTGGGCCCACGGAGAAATTTACTGCTTTTGGGCCCGCTTTGTTTTTGAGATTTCTAATTTGGATATTTTCTAAGACGAAATATTCGGCGAATCGAGCGACACGTGTCACCCCATGTGGCACCCTCGCCGATTTTACATTTGTGCACAACACCCATTGAGTCGTTTTCGACGAAACGCTTTCAGAACTTGGCGAAGGGAAAATTCGGCTATGTCGCTTTGTTTTTTGCGGATTTTTCCGAGAGACGAACATTTTGGACCAACGGAGGGTGACATGTCACCTCACAATGGAGAGACAATGGGCGCTCGGCCGACCGGAGGGTACGGGTGCTAGATATTTGTGTAGATATTTGTGAGGGTTTTAAGGAGTAGGGCTAGGTGCACTTGGCTTGATCTTGGCCTTACACTTGCCTTGCACATGGCTTAATCTTGGCCATTGGTTGCCTTTGGTTTTGCTATAAATACCTCCTCTTGTGAAGAATTATTCATTCACTCCTCACTTTGTCTAAGTCTTGAAATCCTCCTCCTCCTCTAGTAGCCTCGCCCTAAGCCTCCTCCTCCTCCTCCTCGCGTGGCCTTCCGAGAAGGGTTTCCCCTTTGTGGTGCTAGCCGTGGGGTACCCCTAGCCTAGTTGTTTTCAGATAATACCCTTGTTGTGGTATAGAAATACTCCCTAGTATTGTTATAATGCCCAAAATACCTTAGCCTTGTACCTTGTAGTATTCCAAAGATACCTCTTTACGTAGAGTCCTAAATACTACCTTTGTCCTTTTAGTCTCAAACCGAAACCCTAAGGAAATCTTCATAGTTGGTCAAGTATTTGAGTAGAAGTTGGTTAGAACTTCTAAGGGTTGTTTGGAGTGGTTTGAGCGCACGAGCGAGCTAAACCTTGCTCAGACCGACATTATAACTTGGATAATTTTGGGCTTATCGAGGTAATTATCTTGTCCTCTATTGTAATTAGAAATTACATGTTTGTTAGAATATATAGTTGAGGTATACTATATATGGAACTATACTTAGTATTCGCAATGTCTTTTGACTTAAGCCCAAGAATAAAGAATGAATCGAATCAGATTTACATAGACTGTATCAGACAAAGAGACTTGTAGTATTATCGAGTAGAATTGTACACGTCCGAGTAGACGTAAACCCCCGGTTGGCTTGGTAGCTACTCTCGATAGAGGAGATTTACGCTGTTGCGGGAGTCGCCAATTTTCTATAGAAAGATAGAAACTTGTGTTTTGGGGTTAATAGACGTTTGACCTTTATAGGTGAAAGTACTAAGAGTAGCGATTCTACTCGAGGAGTGGAAAGGGCTAGCGGTTGTAGTACTTGGAGCATTTTGCTTATTGTCGATAAATCGTCGCGAGGTATGTGAACCTCTTCCTATCTTTTCTAGCATGATTGTTGTGAACTATGTAGCGGTAGACGCATACGTGCTAAGTGATTCGGTTGGTTTAAAACATAGGGTGTTATAATAGCTTTATGGGAAGTTAGTTATAACGACCTTATGTAAGTGAAAATGGTTTACTGATGTTAGAAGTTAAGAGACTTGATCTTATAAGATAAGAGACTTAACTTATTTGTTTTAATGTGGATGTTTGTGTGAAACCTCATTCGTGAGTAATGAATACTTGGTTTTTAAAGGGATAATGTTTTACTGATTTCGGGAATCAGAATGTGTATCGACAGACCACTGCAGCGTTAATAAAAGGAAAATGTATTGAATAATGATGTGTTGTATTAAAACCAGTAGAAACCTCCATCTGCATAGAAGCTAAGATAAGACAAAATGATATTACATTTTCTAGATCATGGTCTTTGTAATAAGATCGTTATAAACAAGAATAAACTACTCACATATATGACATATGTTACTCGATTGTTCTAAAAAGGAATCAAGTGATTAAGTTTGGGAACTATGAAACCATTTGAAAATGAGAAGCCTGAGTAATTGAAACTAGGCAAACTGGAACTTAGGAAAAGAATGTTGTTACTTGGTTTTGAAAAGGAAGGTGGGTTGGTCATTCTAATACTACGGGTATCGGGTGACTTTTATAAAAGAAATGGATCTCTTTTAAAAGAACTTAACGTATGTAGTACCTTGGGGTTAAAAACCCGGACCTTGACATAAAATGAAAGTACTTTGAGTTGTGTGAAACTTGCCTATGCTTGTTGTTGTGAAACTTGCCTATGCTTGTTGTTGTGAAACTTGCCTATGCTTGTTGCTGTGAAACTTGCCTATGCTTGTGATGATAGCCTTTGTTGTGCAAGTGTGGTATTTACGTTACCGCTCTCGATAGGTCGGTCGACTTGTTGAGAACTTACTTGGACGTCCGCGGTGATGGAGAATTCCACGTATGTTTCCATTTTGATTATCGTCTTGTTGTTGATGTCACATGGACATGTCTACACCGATGCAGAATCCGGCACGCGGCCACGCGGTCGTCGATTACCGATATATTGTTATTGTGGTTACATGGTCATGTCTACACCGAGGTAGAATTCGGGGCACGTTACGCGCAGGTTGATCACCCAAAGATATTATTGTTGATGTCACATGGACGGTTCACACCGAGGTAGAATTCGGCATGTGGCCGTGGGCATTGGTATTATTGTTGCATCATGGACATGTCTACACCGGCGCAGATTCCGGCACGCAACATGACGCGAACATGATTGATGTTGGGCGTGAGACCCATAGTTATATTTGAGTGATGACTGAGGCGTGAGTCCTCGATCGATATGATCGCTTATGTTGTGAATCAGAGTTTGGTTATCATACATGTCTCCCGCTTTATATAGACTAGTATGATTTCATTCATGATTTTTTACGCTTTCACATACTTGGTACTGTTATCGACCTCCTTCTGGCCGCGTTCACGCCGCAGTAGAGGTACATCTCGTGGATCCCCGCCTTAGGATCACGTCAAAGATATTGGGAAGCTCCGCTTTCTTCTGAGGCTTATCTTTTGTATGTGTTCCCGAGTTGTAGGTTCTGTACATTCTGGTGGCGGGCCCCGTCCCGTCATAGTCGTTGTAAATCTTAAGGTCTGTAGTAATGCCAAGTGTGGTTGTAAAGGATTAAACTGCTCGTGTTTTATGATATACCAAGGCAACCGCTTTTGGTTGGCTCGTTTATTATTATATCTCGGTTTCATGACTCATGTTTTATTTTCCGCTGGTTTTCTCGATGTTGTATCACTAGGGTGCCCGGATAAGCGCAAGAACGCCCCGAACGGTCGTTACAAAAGTGGTATCGAGCGCTTAATCCTCGGAAAGTGTCTGCACCAGTGTTCAGTAGAAGTCTTGATTATCGATGTGTTGTGCACCACATCTATAATCGTGAGGTCGCAGGACATTTAGGATCGTTTCATTTTTCTCATTCCGAGATCGTGCCTTAGAGTCGTGTTGTAAGTTGGACCCTCCGACGATCTCGCTTTTACCGCTTATGCCTCCGCGCAGAGCAACCAGAGCCCGTATGGCAAGGCACCGAGGTGCCGCTAGTGAGATACAGAGGAGTACGAGGGCGCAGCCCTGACAAGACTGAGGTTGTGCTTGACGGCGGGTTTTGTGACGCCGCCACCCCAAAGAGAGTTTAGAGCCGCCGTGGTCGTGAGACTACAGCAGACTGAGCCTCCATCCCACCGCGCAGGAGATGGGTTACGCGAGATGGCCCGCTGGCCGCCGGTCGTGGCCGATACATGAGGATAGGCCGACGCAGCAGCCCAGCCCAAAGAGCACGATGGTTCACCCCGAGCATAGTTTGAGGCTACGGACTTTCCGAGTCAGAGCCCGCCAGAGTTTTATGGGTCGAGGCTCGAGGATGATCCGCAGGAGTTCATCCGGCAGCTACACGATCACGCGGTGATCAAGGCTTCAGAGACCGAGTCCGTGACCTTTGGTTCAGACGGCCGCGCGTGATACCGCAATCGATTGGTTTGATTCATGGGAGCTTTCCCGGGAGAGCATGCACTCCAGCAAGATATGGGATGAGTTTTCGGGCTTTCTCACGCACTTCTTGCCTCCGCAGATGAGGGCACGCCGACAGATTTTTGATGCTTAGACAGGCGGCGCGCATTCGGGAGTACAATGGAGTTCGACTCATCGCCTTGCGACGCCCCGTTGGTAGCTAGTATGGAGGATCGAGTGCACCGATATGTTACAGGGCTCGATGATTACATGTCAGAGGCATGTTCAGGAGTAGCCCTTCAGCCGGGCATGGACATTGCCCGCATGCAGGCTCATGCACTAGGATGTGAGGTACGGAGAGGTCGACGGAATGACCTGGATCAGCAGAAGAGGGCCAGGACATCAGGGTCTTTTGGCGACTTTCGAGGCGGACCGCCTCAGCAGCATATTAGTTTTGCACCTCCGCCGGCAGAGTGGTCCTCCACAACCTTGAGTATTCGGAGCGGTCGTGGCTCCAAGGTCTGTGTTTCGAGGAAGTAAGGGTGTTGGCGGACGCGTCACCCCTACCGGTGTGGTCGATGTGGTAGACCGCATTTCGGGAGTGTCGTGTGCCGTGGGAGCTTGTTATTTTTGCGGCAGCAGGCCATTTTGCGAGGAACTGTCCACCAAGGGTAGCACGGATGTTACGACTCACCACCGGATCGCTGGCTGTTCATCGCCTTCTACAGCATACTGCAGTAGTGCCTATGATTAGAGTGGAGCGGTAGCTTCAGGTATATCCTTAACCCTCTAGAGTTTTGGTATGCTTGTTATGATGGTCTCATTATATTGTGCTATGTACGAATAGCGTTGTGTTAATTGTGAGTTTGAAAACATGCTTAGTTGGGAGGATACGTATGGGGGCATGGTAAGTGTGAACCTTAGACTATGTCACGACTGAGACCTTAGGGGTAAGGTCGTCTTGAGTTAAAGATTTATTTTTGACCCTTATCAGAGTAGTAGTATACGTGGGATTTATTTGTGTGATAAGTCCGTGGGTAGTGTGAGATGGAAGTGGTAGCTTTCATGATGTGAATTAGTAAGATTGTTCCGGATCGGGGAACAAGAGTTTGGCGCATTGGGGTCGGGTTGAGGACCATTTGCGTCAACCCGTAACCCGGTTTGGGGTGGGGTCGTTCTGGGTGGTCCCGCCAGTGGTAGGGTCACGAGGATGCTAGGCCCAAGTTTGTATGATCATCGTATGAGTTCGTGGACGCGTTCGACGAAGCGGTTCGTAAAGGCCGGAATGGCCTTAATGAAGTTCGAGGTTAGTAAGATGACCAAGTTTGGAGGTAGTGACTCCGCAGATTTTCGAACGGAGTAATGATCAAGTATGGTACGTCTTGGGAGAGTTCGAGTGTTCGAGAAGCGGTACAACGAGTAAGGGATAAGATAACGTGTGTTATCTCGCTGCCGCGTGGCGTTGCAACTTGTTAGAGGAACTTCATCGATATCCGTCTTGAGAAGGAACATTCGGACGAATGTTTCTGAGAGGAGAATGTTATACCCGTAGTTGGGTATGTATGTGAGGACGCACGCATTTGCGAGTACCAGAAAATTTTGAAAAGAAAGAAATATGTGAGTTTTCGACGGAAAAGTTTCCGCTAATTTGTTTAGAAAAATGTTCGATAATGGGAATTGTATTCACAGAGTTGGTATTTTGACTTCATATATTATATTAGAATGGGGAGATTTTATTTTCGGAAATGGTCACGTGGGCCCACGGAGAAATTTACTGATTTTGTGGCCCGCTTTGTTTTTGAGATTTCGGTAATTTGGATATTTTCTAAGACGAAATATTGGCGAATCGGGCGACACGTGTCACCCCATGGCACCCGCCGATTTTACATTTGTGCACAACACCCATTGAGTCGTTTTCTAAACGCGTTTGCGTAACTTGCGAAGGGAAAATTCCGGCTATGTCGTTTTGTTTTTTTGCGGATTTTTCCGAGAGATGGAATATTTTGGACCAACGAGAGGGTGACACTTGTCACCTCACAACGGAGACAATGGGGCGCTCTTGGCCGAATGAGCGGGCATGGGTGCTAGATATTTGTGTAGATATTTGTGAGGGTTTTGGAGTAGGGGCTAGGGTGCACTTGGCTTGATCTTGGCCTTACACTTGCCTTGCACATGGCTTAATCTTGGCCATTGGTTGGCCTTTGGTTTTGCTATAAATACCCTCCCTTGTGAAGACTTATTCATTCACTCTCACTTTGTCTAAGTCTTGAAATCCCTCCTCCTCTAGTAGCCTCGCCCTAAGCCTCTCCTCCCTCCTCCTTGTGGCCTTTGGCCGAGAAGGGTTTCCCTTTGCTGTGGTGCTAGCCGTGGGTACCCCTAGCCTAGTTGTTTTCGATAATACCCCTTGTTGTGGTATAGAAATACTCCCTAGTATTGTTATAATGCCCAAAATACCTTAGCCTTGTACCTTGTAGTATTCCAAAGATACCTCTTTACGTAGTCCTAAATACTACCTTTTGTCCTTTTAGTCTCAAACCGAAACCCTAAGGAAATCTTCATAGTTGGTTGAAGTATTTGAGCAGGTTGGTTAGAACTTCTAAGGGTTGTTTGGAGTGGTTTGAGCGCACGAATGAGCTAAACCTTGCTCAGACCGACATTATAACTTGGATAATTTTGGGCTTATCGAGGTAATTATCTTGTCCTCTATTGTAATTAGAAATTACATGTTTGTTAGAATATATAGTTGAGGTATACTATATATGGAACTATACTTAGTATTCGCAATGTCTTTTGACTTAAGCTCAAGAATAAAGAATCGAATCAATCGTATTTACATAGACTTGTATTGCGGAGACTTGTGTAAGATTATCGAGTAGAATTGTACACGCCCGAGTAGACGTAAACCCCGTCGTTGGCTTGGTAGCCTACTCGATAGAGAGGAGATTTACGCTGCATGTGAGAGTCTTCAATTTTCTATAGAAAGATAGAAACTTGTGTTTGGGGGTTAATAGACGTTTTGACCTTTATGTGAAAGTACAAGAGTAGCGTATTCTACGAGGAGTGGAAAGGGCTAGCAAGGTTGTACTTGGAGCATTTTGCTTATTGTCGATAAATCGTCGCGAGGTATGTGAACCTCTTCCTATCTTTTCTAGCATGATTTGTGAACTATGTAGTACGGTAGACGCATACGTGCTAAGTGATTCGGTTGGTTTAAAACATAGGGTGTTATAATAGCTTTATGGGAAGTTAGTTATAACGACCTTATGTAAGTGAAAATGGTTTATCGATGTTAAGTTAAGAGACTTGATCTTATAAGATAAGAGACTTAACTTATTTGTTTTAATGTGGATGTTTGTGTGAAACCTCATTCGTGAGTAATGAATACTTGGTTTTTAAAGGGATAATGTTTTACTGATTTCGGGAATCAGAATGTGTATCGACAGACCACTGCAGCATTAATAAAAGGAAAATGTATTGAATAATGATGTGTTGTATTAAAACCAAGAGAAACCTCCATCCGCATGTAAGCTAAGATAAGACAAAATGATATTACATTTTCTAGATCATGGTCTTTGTAATAAGATCGTTATAAACAAGAATAAACTACTCACATATATGACATATGTTACTCGATTGTTCTAAAAGGAATCAAGTGATTAAGTTTGGGAACTATGAAACCATTTGAAAATGAAAGCCCGAGTAATCAAACTAGGCAAACCGGAACTTAGGAAAAGAATGTTGTTACTTGGTTTTGAAAAGGAAGGTGGGTTGGTCATTCTAATACTACGTATCGGGTGACTTTTATAAAAGAAATGGATCTCTTTTAAAAGAACTTAACGTATGTAGTACCTTGGGGTTAAAAACCCGACCTTGGCATAAAATGAAAGTACTTTGAGTTGTGTGAAACTTGCCTATGCTTGTTGTTGTGAAACTTGCCTATGCTTGTTGTTGTGAAACTTGCCTATGCTTGTTCTCGCGGAAACTTGCCTATGCTTGTGATGATAGCCTTTGTTGTGCAAGTGTGGTATTTGTGTTACCGCTCTCTCGAAGGTCGGTCGACTTGTTGAGAACTTACTCGACGTCTTGGCGATGGAGAATTCCACGCATGTTTCCATTTTGATTCTTGTCTTGTTGTTGATGTCACATGGACATGTCTACACCGATGCAGAATTCCGGGGGCATGCGGCCATGCGGTCTGGTCGATTAACCTATATATTGTTATTGTGGTAACATGTACATGTCTACACCGAGATAGAATTCCGGGCACGTGGCTACGCGCAGGTTGATCACCAAGATATTATTGTTGATGCCATACGGACGTGTTCACACCGAGGTAGAATTCGGGGCATGGCCATGGGCATTGGTATTATTGTTGCATCATGGACATGTCTACACCGATGCAATTCGGGCATGCAGCCATGATGCGAACATGATTGATGTTGTGGGCGTGAGACCCATAGTTATATTTGAGTGATGACTTGAGGGCGTGAGTCCTCGATCGATATGATCGCTTTATGTTGTGGAATCGTAGTTTGGTTATCATACATGTCTCTCGCTTTATATAGACTAGTATGATTTCATTACTGATTTTTTCTGATTTCATACTTGGTACTGTTATCGACCTCGCCGGGGCCGCGTCATGCCGCAGTAGAGGTACATCGGCCGTGGATCCCCGCCTTAGGATCACGATCAAAGATATTGGGAAGCTCCGCTTTCTTGAGGCTTATCTTTGTATGTGTTCCCGAGTTGTAGGTTCTTGTACATTCGTGGGTATGGCGGGGCCCCGTCCCGTCATAGTCGTTGTAAATCTTAGGTCTGTTGTACTGGCAAGTGGTTGTAAAGGATTAAACTGCTCGTGTTTTATGTATATACCAAGGCAACCGCTTTTTGGTTGGCCTGTTTATTATTATATCTCTGGTTTCATGACTCATGTTTTATTTTCCGCTGGTTTTCTCTGATGTTGTATCACTAGGGTGCCCGGGATAAGGCACCAGTAACGGGCCCCGGAACGGGTCGTTACATATAAAAAGGATAAATACCAGATCCTACCGTGTCATTACCATCTCGTGAACTTAATTGTACCTTATTATCTTTTCCCATTTTTTTTCAATAAAAGTTATAGTCAAATTATTACGTACATACTTAGGAAAACTCATAAAGTTCATAAACATATAACTTACGTTTCTTGCATAACATAATCCGGCCCTTTATGGAGGGACGCCTCATTTTGGAGTTCACTTTAATTATCCTTACGTGATAATGTAACCCAGCCCATTTGCGGGACACAACGAATTCATAAAAATCTTCCTACGAAGGTATACTTCCCGGCCCATTCTGGGACGCGATAAAGTCATGTAAGTCTTCCCATAAAGGTGTACTGCCCGGCCCATTCCTGGGACGCGATAATGTCATATAGTCTGCCCATAAAGGTATACTGCCCGGCCCATTCATGGGACGCGATAATGTCATATAGTCTGCCCATAAAGTTATATTGCCCGGCCTATTCCTGGGACGCGATAATGTCATATAGTCTGCCCATAAAGGTATACTGCCTGGCTCATTCCTGAGACGCG
Organism: Przewalskia tangutica; assembly: GCA_029844215.1. Lineage (NCBI taxonomy): Eukaryota > Viridiplantae > Streptophyta > Magnoliopsida > Solanales > Solanaceae > Przewalskia > Przewalskia tangutica. The sequence goes on along the minus strand of JAQGDG010000051.1, from coordinate 166,925 downwards.
ATAATGTCATATTGTCTGCCCATAAAGGTATACTGCCCGGCCCATTCCTGGGATTCGATAATGTCATATAGTCTTCCCATAAAGGTATACTGCCCGGCCCATTCCTGGGACGCGATAAAGTCATTTAAGTCTGCCCATAAAGGTGTACTGCCCGACCCATTCCTGGGACGCGATAATGTCATATAGTCTGCCCATAAAGGTATACTGCCCGACCCATTCCTGGGACGCGATCAAGTCTCTTTACATAACATTTTAAACCATCTTTTCACTTCTTCTTAAGTCGTTATAACAACTTCCCATAAAGCTATTATAACAAACTTTCACTTTAGAGCACTTAAGGCACTTTTATTTCTTATTACCTTAGGAAAAATTAAACCCAAAAGTACTACGTACATACATACTTAAAAAGAATCATAAAACTCCTTCTCCTTTTTAAATCCATAAACTTCTTCTTTTGAAACTCAAGTCTCTTAACTTTTGAAATAAAACATAGGAACCATACTTTTTTTAAATCAAGTCCTTTCTTCCTTTAAGAATCAAGTCCCATAACTTGAAAAATAAAGTCTCTTAACCTTTTCAGAAATCAAGGTTCATAGTCTTAAAACTTCATGACATAAAACTCTTTAAATTAAGTAACATATACTTTATGAGTTGTGAATAGGTTATACTTGTTTATAACGATCTTATTAAAGCAGCCATGATCTAGAAAATGTAATACAATTTCGTCTTATCTTAGCTTCTATGCAGATGGAGAATTCTACTCATTTTAATTTAATTGATTGTCGATACATTTTCTTTTATTAACGAGGCAATGGCTTGTTCGATACTTATTCTCATTCGTGCAGTAACTTAGCAAAGTCAACTCGACTCCAAATACTTCCTAACGACTCTTACCAACATCCCCCATAAGACTTGGTAAGAACTTAGGATTACTTAGACGTAGCTTTTACATAGAGCAAATCAACATACATACCTCTTAACTTCTACGAGTAGAAGGAATCATGAAATACTACCACATGTATATTCCATACATAGAATCATGCCAAAAGAAGGAAAAGGTTCACATACCTCGCGACGATTATCGACAAGTAGCAAAATGCTCCAAAGTACTATAACCTTGCTAGCTTTTCTACCCTTCAAGTAGAATACTCTACTCGTAGTACTTCAACCTATAAGGGTCATAATATGTCTATTAACCTCTAGCTTCAAACGTAGAATATTCTAAGTGCAAAGTCACTAAATTCTACGGAAAATCGGACAGCACTTCCTTTGTTTCTACATACTTTTTCACCTTTTTCAAGGCCCGAATTCAATAACCAAACACGCCACATTTAAGGCTCAACAATTCAACTATCCAAAGGGGATTACACGCCTTAACAGGACGTGTAAAATTCTGCCCCACAATAATACAAAACATTCCAAAATTCCATGTCATTCTCGGCTACAACAACATTAATTCTCTTTCAATTCCTTTTCAATCTAAGTTGTTATTCTAAGACGTTATAAAGCCGCAATCTATTATAACAACTAAAATCTTCAAGTAGATAACATGCGACGATTCTAGTTATCGACCAAATTGTATTTCAATTTCAAATGGATCACAATGTCATTTCGGCTATAGGCTTCCACAATCCATATCATTTATCAATCTTCAATACATATACTTCATGCTAGTTAGAATGTAAGGCTACAACAATATGTAATCTTATAACACTTAAGAGAACAAGATTGTTACCTTGACGAGCCTTAATCCAATCTTCAAGATCCGAAGTCGCTCCCTAGCAACTTAGAGCCTCTCCTTGACACTCCAATCTGCCACTTGAAGCCCTTAGAAGATCACCAACAACTTTCCTTTAACTTCTCTCACACGCCCGAACCCCTGCCGTGACTAGTGCCCTACCTGGGCACCATTTTACTTAACTGACACAAGTAAACTGCGGAACTAAACAACACCTCATTTTTTTTAAACCAATGAACATGCACGGGAAAAGCCGATGTGCCGTCATATAATATACATAATCAATGCACACTAATCGCATAACGAGTCCAATCCTACATATGAATACAAACCTCTAAGAGTTTTATCAAATATGACGACAAGGCCCGTCTGTACCCATAATCAGATAAAAGTTTGATCAAGGATCTATACCAAAATGATAAACTCCCGAATGGATGGAGCTATCCAAAACTCGAGCAGGCCCTACACTGCAGATCACCAAATCGCAGACCTAAACTCAAGCAGATGAACGCACTCAAGGAGGTTAGTACGAAGAATGTACCAAGTATGTGACACAGTAAGTACTGTACCTAAATCATAGCAGTCAGACATGTATTATAGCCAACCTACGCATCTAATACATAAACAAATATATCAAGTCGTGGACGATGCCCTCAAAGTCATTACTCAAATATAACCACGGGTCTCACGCCTAATATCAATCATGCCCGTGGAATCCTTCCTCACTGTCGGCAGTCCATGATATAATATAACATCAGTAAGCACACTCAACCTTGCAATCATGAGAGTAATGCAATCCTTTTTATCTTTTTAGTTATACTTTTAACAACGACCAATTGTTCCACTTTAATTCACACACCGCACTTATCATTAATGAAATCACTACCGCTTTCAAAACACGGGCGTCGTAAGGCCTGTGGTCAACCACCCTCCGTGTTATAATGCAACCTATCACGGGACTATTTCACCCACAAAGGACTATTTCACCCGCTTTAGGTCATGTGGACCCAATGAGTCATCCAGACACGATACTCGCGATCACGGATAGCTAATCCATGGCTTATATATATCCCAGAATTTAACCCGCCGAGTCAAATACCGACCACGCGAGTGTCACGACCGACCCTCGATCGCGATCGTGCCCTACCCGCACCTTACAGTAAATATCGAGATAATCACGGAACATACATGAAACTTATAAATAAAACAACGGAAGTAAAACAACAGTCACCGATAGGCTACCTTCCCGACGCATACATAAACGGAGCGCTTGCCTCCTTTCTTTACAAATGCACTCCACAATATGTGACTACGCACTTAAGAATTATAACCGTATGGCGGACAGGCCCCGCCATACCTGAATATACATGAATCTACTACCTCGTGGAAAACTGCACAAGAGCTAAACCTCCGAGCAACAGAGCTTTCTCAAAGATCAACCAAGATCCTAAGAGCAAGGATCACCAACCTGGTACCTAAAACTCGCGGCATGGACGCACTTCGGCGGGGCCGCATAACAAAAATTTGAGTATAGAAATGTAAATAAAATGCAATAACCAAAACATATCCGTATAAAAGAATGTCCTTTAACTCCTGAAACCAATCATATATTAACTGCTCTGCTCTTCTTTCGATAAGATTTAACAACATATTCTTACATACTTACTTAAGAGTTTAATCCACTTTTTCACATAACTTACATATCTTACATAATATAATCCGCCCATTTATGGACACGGCATCTTGATGAATCATGTGACATAATCCGCCCGCTGTGGCCTTGCATCTTGTGGAATCATATAACATAATCCGCCCGCTGGGCCTTGTCTTGTGGAATCATATAACATAATCCGCCAGCTGGGGCTCGCATGCGTGGAATCATATAACATAATCCGCCCGCTGGGGCTTGCATCGTGGAATCATATAACATAATCCGCCCTTTGTGGGGCTCGGTGTAAGATGACGTAACTACTATGTGAAGGCTCGGGGTAATATGGCGTAATCCGCCTATGTGTAGGCTCGGTGTATCTCATAACGTAATCCGCCTATTTGTAGGCTCGGTGTATTTCATAACGTATCCACCTATTTGTAGGCTCCTGTGATTTTCCTTACCTAACATTTTCAAACCATCTCTTCACTTCTTCTTAAGTCGTCATAATAACTTCCTATAAAGCTATTATAACAACCTTTCACCTTAGAGAACTTAAGGCACTTTTTATTCTTACAACATTAGGAAAACTAGATCCAAAAATACTACGACATACAAACTTAAAAAGAATCATAGAACTCCTTTCTTTTAAAGCTCAAGTCACATACTCTTTTGAAGCCATCTTCTTAACTTTTGAAATAAATTAAGAAGCCATACTTTGTAAAATTAAGTCATTTCCACTTATAAAATCAAGGCTTATAGCCTTAACACCTCGTAGCATACACTCTTTCAAATCATGTCGCTTATACTTTAGAAATCAAGTCCCATAACTTGAAAAATAAAGTTTCATAATCCTTTAAAGAAAATCAAAGTTCATAGTCTTAAAACTTCATAACATACATTCTTTAAAGTCCATTTACTTATACTTGTAAAATCATGTCATCTACACTTTTAAAACCAATCCCCTTTTTACACATAAATTCAAGTCATTTTCAAACATAAAAATCAACTTACATACTTACTTTAAACAAATCAAGACACATAGCCTTTAAATCAAATCTCATAATTTCCTAACCATTCTTACTAACGACTCCCATAAGACCTAGTAAGGACTTAGGACAATTTAAACATACTCTTAACTTAGATTCAACAATGTAAATACTTCTTAACTTCTAAGAGTAAGGAATCTTGAAATACTATCACATGGATATTTCATACGTAGGATCATGCCAAAGAAAGTAGAGGTTCACATACCTCGCGACGATTGTCGACAAGTAGCAAAATGCTCCAAAGTACTTCAACCTCGAGCTATTCCATTCTTCAAGTAGGATACGCTATACTTAGTACATCAACCTATAATGGTCACCATACGTCCATTAACCTCTTACTTCATAATGAGAATATTTGGTGCTAAGTCGCTAAATTCTACGGAAAATCTGACAAAGACCTCCTTTGTTTCTACTCATTTTGCCACCTTTTCAAGGCCGAATACAATAGCCAAATAGCCCCAATTGGCTCACAACAATATAGAAGGTACCCAATACAAATAGTTAACTATACACCCCAATTGGCTCACCACAAAATGAAGGTAGTTCAATACAAATAAATAACAAACTAATACAAACTACATGTCCAAATTCGCCACCTGAGTTCAACAATACTAATTCTTATCCAATTTCCATTTCAATCCAACTTGGTAGCATAACATGATATCTAGTCGCAACCAATTATAACTACTATAATCTTCAAGTCAATTACATGCGACGATTCTAATAACGATCAAATTGTATTCCAACTTAACATGACTTACTTTCATTTCGAACTTAAGCTACAAGTAATCCATAATACTTATAAACTTCAACTTAACAACTTCATGCTAGCAACATGTAAAGCTAACAACAACAATATAAATAATTTTGTAACACTTTCAAAGAACAAGATTATACCTCAACGAGTTGTAATCCAATCTTCAAAACCGGTTGCTCCTTAGCATTCTAGAGCCTCATCAAGACACATCAATCCGCCTCGAGACCCTTAGAACCACACCAACAACTTTCCTTCAAACCTCCAATCCAAAACCTAGAAAGCCACTAGGTTTTCACTTGCGACTAACCCGAAAAACTATCTTTATCCGAGATAGTTCGATTGAGATATGCCTACAATACACATAGGGACCCTGGTTTAAAGTGGGAAGATTATTGGATAACAAACAAAAAATTTTCTTGTGGGAAGCTAGCCTAACCCGAGAGCACCCCAAAGGATTCTTGAAATTCTTGGAAATTTTTCTAAGTGTCAAACTTGGTCTTGCTACTAGTAGTGTTAAATAGAACCTCGAGGGTCAAGATGCAAACAATTGGGTGGTTTGGATGATCTCTAATTAAATATCAAGACTTGTGGGACCTTTGACTTTGGTCAATTTTGTCAAGCTAATTAATCGGAAGACTTAGTCATCCTAAGGCTATGGTCAATGACCATTTTGGCCATGACATTTTCGTCCAAGGCATCAATAAGGGGGGGGGGGGTGACAATTGTTGCAAACCCATTCGTCACAAAATTACGTTTTCAGAAAATATCACAATAACGATAAAATTTTACAAGTCTCAAATCTTTACACTTATGAGTTCTTACGCACGCTCTAAAACATGTCCTGAAAATACGGGGTGTAACATTCTTCCCCCCTTAGAAAAATTCGTCCACGAATGTTCTTTCGGAGTCAAACTTATAATTAGCGACATAGTTTCCTTTCACCACCCCGACATACCAACAATGCCACACATGGCCCTAATACTGCACACGCATATCCGGCTCATCATAAGCCCAAAAGAGATTATCTTTCGCATTTCCCACTCCTTCTAACATACATACATAACTTCCATACCGACTGCCTCAAACCTTTGAGTCACTCTATAAAACAACATAAGGCCATTTCCGGCCATGACTGTTCGGTGGAACGCGTCCACGAACCCAGAAACAATTAACTAAACTTGGGCCTTGCGCTCGCGACTCGCCACGTAGCGAACTACTACCAACTGATCCCACTCCATTACAGCCATGGGGAGACCCGTAGCAGTCCTCAACCACTCGGGCCGCACTTAACTCTTATCCTCGGTCCGACTTAAAATCTTATTGCAGAGAAAACCTTATATACCTAAGGTCTAAGAAGAATCAATATTCTTAGGCTCGCACTTTCCATGCTCCACGCCCACCTTACCACCCCCCAAGAATCGGTACAAAAACTTCTCATAATACCAAAACCCCGTTGTCTCGATCACAATAACCATTGCTTACTCTATCCGCACCTCATCCGTATAATTCTCTTAAGCTTACTACACACCTTAATCTATTAACATGACATTAGTTAGGTTCCTTAATATGGCTTCTAAGGGTTCACTACCCTATCGCATACCTCATCCTTTCCCAATTACCTCAAAATAAAACACAAAACCTTGGCGAAAATTCATTAACTATTCCATACCTTCCCAGATCTAGTTAGTCTTTACCAATTCCTCGTAATCTAAAAATCATTCTAAGCAACACGCGACCGACTTCATACATAACTCCGTATAGATGTATGTCACAATACCAACTATACTATAATCATTACCAACCCGATACGCAATCCACATAATCATTCCCGGTCATCGTTGTCTTTCTCGAAATGCAATCAACGTAACTCGTTAGGGAGAGACGACCAACACAACTCTATCGCACGATCTCAGAGTGAGAAGAATGAAAACCAATCCTAAATGTCCTGCAGCCTCCTGATTATAGATGTGGTGCACAACACACCGATAATCAAGACTCTACTAGACACGGTCTGTAGACACTTTCTGAGGACTAATCGCTCGATACCACTTTTGTCACGACCGACCCTCGATCGCGATCGTGCCCTACCCGCACCCTTACTGTAAATATCGAGATAATCACGAACATACATGAAACTTATAAATAAAACAACGGAAGTAAAACAACAGTCACCGATAGGCTACCTTCCCGACGACATATACATAAACGGCTAGCTTGCCTTTCTTTACAAACGGACCCACAATATGTGACTACACTTAAGAATTACAATCGTATGGACAGGCCCCGCCATACCCCGAATATACATGAATCTACTACCTCGTGGAAAACCGCACCAAGAGCTAAACCTCCGAGCAAATAGAGCTTTCTCAAAGAATGAACCAAGATCCTAAGAGCGAGGATCACCAACCTGGGTACCTAAAACTGCGGCATGACGCAGCCTCTGGCGGGGTCGCATAACAAAACCGAGTATAGAATGTAAATAAAATGCAATAACTAAAACATATCTCAGATAAAAGAATGTCCTTTTAACTCCGAAACCAATCATATATTAACTGCTCTGCTCCTTCTTTCGATAAGATTTAACAACATATTCTTACATACTTACTTAAGAGTTTAATCCAACCTTTTTCACATAACTTACATATCTTACATAACATAATCGCCGCCCATTTGGGACACGGTCTTGCTTGATGAATCATGTGACATAATCCGCCCGCCCGCGGCCTTGCATCGTGGAATCATATAACATAATCCGCCCGCCTGGGGCCTTGCATTGTGGAATCAAATAACATAATCCGCCCGCCTGGGCCTTGCATCGTGGAATCATATAACATAATCCGCCCGCTGTGGGGCTCGGTGCATCGTGGAATCATATAACATAATCCGCCCGCTGTGGGCCTTGTAAGATGACGTAACCCGCCTATGAAGGCTCTGGTAATATGGCGTAATCCGCCTATGTGTAGGCTCGTGTATCTCATAACGTAATCCGCCTATTTGTAGGCTCCTGTATTTCATAACGTAATCCGGCCTATTTGTAGGCTCGGTGTGATTTTCCTTACATAACATTTTCAAACCATCTCTTCACTTCTTCTTAAGTCGTCATAATAACTTCCCATAAAGCTATTATAACAACCTTTCACCTTAGAGAACTTAAGGCACTTTTTATTCTTACAACATTAGGAAAAACTAGATCCAAAAATACTACGTACATACAAACTTAAAAAGAATCATAGAACTCCTTTCTTTTTAAAGCTCAAGTCACATACTCTTTTGGAAGCCATCTTCTTAACTTTTGAAATAAATTAAGAAGCCATACTTTGTAAAATTAAGTCATTTCCACTTATAAAATCAAGGCTTATAGCCTTAACACCTCGTAGCATACACTCTTTCAAATCATGTCGCTTATACTTTAGAAATCAAGTCCCATAACTTGAAAAATAAAGTTTCATAATCCTTTAAAGAAAATCAAAGTTCATAGTCTTAAAACTTCATAACATACATTCTTTAAAGTCCATTTACTTATACTTGTAAAATCATGTCATCTACACTTTTAAAACCAATCCCATTTTTACACATAAAATCAAGTCATTTTCAAACATAAAAATAAACTTACATAATTAATTTAAACAAATCAAGAAACAAATCATATAAATCAAATCTCATAATTTCCTAACCATTCTTACTAACGCCTCCCATAAGACCTAGTAAGGACTTAGGACAATTTAAACATACTCTTAACTTAGATTCAACAATGTAAATACTTCTTAACTTCTAAGAGTAGAAGGAATCTTGAAATACTATCACATGGATATTTCATACGTAGGATCATGCCAAAGAAAGTAGAGGTTCACATACCTCGAGACGATTGTCGACAAGTAGCAAAATGCTCCAAAGTACTTAAACCTTGAGATATTCCATTCTTCAAGTAGGATACGCTATACTTAGTACATCAACCTATAATGGTCACCATACTTACATTAACCTCTTACTTCACGTAGAATATTTTAGGTGCTAAGTCGCTAAATTCTACGGAAAATCGGACAGCACCTCCTTTGTTTCTACTCATTTTGCCACCTTTTTCAAGGCCGAATACAATAGCCAAACAGCCCCAATTGGCTCACAACAATATGTATGCAGTCCAATACAAATAGTTAACTATACAGCCCCAATTGGCTCACCACAAAATAGAAGGTAGTTCAATACAAATAAATAACAAACTAATACAAACTACATGTCCAAATTCGGCCACCTTGAGTTCAACAATACTAATTCTTATCCAATTTCCATTTCAATCCAACTTGGTAGCATAACATGATATCTAGTCGCAACCAATTATAACTACTATAATCTTCAAGTCAATTACATGCGACGATTCTAATAACGATCAAATTGTATTCCAACTTAACATGACTTACTTTCATTTCAACTTAAGCTACAAGTAATCCATAATACTTATAAACTTCAACTTAACAACTTCATGCTAGCAACATGTAAAGCTAACAACAACAATATAAATAATTTTGTAACACTTTCAAAGAACAAGATTATACCTCAACGAGTTGTAATCCAATCTTCAAAACCGAAGTTGCTCCTAGCAACCTAGAGCCTCATCAAGACACATCAATCCGCTCCTCGAGACCCTTAGAACCACACCAACAACTTTCCTTCAAACCTCCAATCCAAAACCTAGAAAGCCACTAGGTTTTCACTGCGACTAACCCGAAAACTATCTTTTCCGAGATTTTTCTATTGAGATATGCCTACAATACACATAGGGACCCTGGTTTAAAGTGGGAAGATTATTGGATAACAAACAAAAATTTTCTTGTGGGAAGCTAGCCTAACCCGAGAGCACCCCAAAGGATTCTTGAAATTCTTGGAAATTTTTCTAAGTGTCAAACTTGGTCTTGCTACTAATAGTGTTAAATAGAACCTTGAGGGTCAAGATGCAAACAATTGGGTGGTTTGGATGATCTCTAATTAAATATCAAGACTTGTGGGACCTTTGACTTTGGTCAATTTTGTCAAGCTAATTAATTGGAAGACTTAGTCATCCTAAGGCTATGGTCAATGACCATTTTGGCCATGACATTTTCGGCCCAAGGCATCAATAAGGGGGTGACAAGTGTCGCCATCCCATTCGCCACAATATTACGCTTTTCCGACAATATCACAATTCGATAAAATTTTACAAGTCTCAAATCTTGACACTTATGAGTTCTTACGCACGCTCTAAAACATGTCCCGAAAAATACGGTGTAATAAATGAGTGTGTACCACTCACCCCTACGGGGAGCTAACCCATGGTATCCTTGAAACAAGTTGTCACGCCCTTTATGGAGGGACGCGGAGATGTGAAAATATGACACTTGCACGAATGTCTATATGAGCAACCCATATGCAAGCAAACCAAGACAATACCATGCCTTTCACACCAAGACAATACCATGCCTTTACAAACCAAGACAATTACCATGCCTTCTTTTTACATAAACCAAGACAATTACCATGCCTTCTTTTTACATAAACCAAGACAATTACCATGCCTTCTTTTTACATAAACCAAGAGAAATCCTTATTTAAGCAAGTCAAAGTACTTATCAAGGCACACATAGAATAATTCTCATTTAAACAAACCAAAGTACTATCAAGGCACAAATGGAAAAATTCTCATTTAAACAAGCCAAAGTACTACGTACGTACATTATTTTCAAAAGACTCATTTTTATACAAAGCCCCAAGATACTAACACCCGTAGTATTAAGGCATGTCTATTTTTCAAAATAAGTTACTACACCTTTAGAAATTCATTTCAAGGATTTGAAACTAAGTAACTTTAAATTTCACAACCTAGGCAACTCATGCCTATGAATCAAAATAGACAATTTTCTTAACCTTCCATAAAGCCGTTATAACTAACTTCCCATAAAGTCGTTATAACCCTTTATGGTTTTAGACAATTTCATTTTTTTTATATCCAAGAGACTTATACTTTTAAAACCATGTATCACATACTTACAAATCAAGTTTCTTAACTTTCAAAATACTTCAAGTCTCTTAATCTTTAGAAATCAAGTTTCTTAACTTTCAAAGTACTTCAAGTCTCTTAACCTTTAGAAATCAAGTTTCTTATAATTTTAAAATCAAGTAACTCACACCTTTAAAACAAGTTACTTCTCTTTAAGTCATGTTATTTCACCTCTTTTAAATCACTTAAGTAAATCACTCCTTTGACTCCCCTAAAGTCATTATAACAACCTTTAGGTTTTGGAACTAAGGCACTAGCTAAAAGATTTGGAAACCACTTCCTTTCCAAGACTATATGTACTTTAAGTAAAATACTTTCACCTTTGAGAATCCAAACTTCATTAAGGAAATGGATTATAACAACTTACAATTTAAACATCAAAGTACAAACAAGGAAGTATATAGAACAAATTCTATATTAGGCAATCCAAGTACAACCAAGGAATGGATCATTTAAGGAGTAGGACTTACTTTCTTTATCATAAGGAATCATGCTAGAAGAAGAGGAGATGGTTCACATACCTTTTCGGCTTAATCCACAAGCTAATTCGAATACGCCGCACGTAGAATTGTCAACCTATAATGGCCACAACACGACTATCAACTTCTTGTTTCTAACGTAGAATAATGCTAAGTATACGGTCTCTTATTCTACGGAAAATCGGGCAGCACCTCCTTTGTTTCTACATACTTTTCCACCTTTTTCAAGGCCCGATAATCAATAACCAACATGCCACATTTAAGGCTCAATACAACAACCAATCAAAGGGGATTACACGCCTTACAATACGTGTAAAATTCTGCCCCACAATTAATACCAAGTAGTTTAATGTCCAAAGCCATTCTCGGCTAATATGTATAACAACACAATGTCCTTTCTAATTCTTTTTCAATCAAGTTCTTAGATCTAACATGTTATATAGTCATAGACAACTTTAACAACTATAATTTCTTCTTTATATAACATGTGACGACTTAAACTAATAATCAAATTGAATTGTAATCGTAAAGGCTAAACATGCTAGTTTCGGATTTAGGGTTCCAATAGTCAATACAATTATCAAACTTCATAATATATACCTCATGCTTGGTAATATCCATAACTACAATGATAAGTAATCTGTTATACCCCGTATTTCCAGAGTATGTACGTGAGGGCGTACGTATACAATTTGAGCCTTAAAGTTGGCTAGTTTCGAAATTTGTACACAACACCCGAGAGAGTCGTTTTTTAAAACGTTTCATTAACTTTCAAGGGAAAATTCGGCTATGTCATTAATAATTTTTGCGGATTTTTCCGAGAGACGAAACATTTTGGACCAACGGGAGGGTGACATGTGTCACCCTCACATTGGAAGAGGTTGGACGGCATTTGGCTAAGTCTTGCACGTTTTTTGTGCTAAAAAATGTGGTCAAGGGTTAGGTAGGATATTTTGGGTAGATGGATAAGGTAGCACATGGATTAATCTTGGCCTTACACTTGCTATGCACTTGTCTTCATCTTGGCCATTGGTTGGCCTTCACTTGACCTATAAATACCCCTCTAATTGATGAACTTTCTTCATGCAAAAATTGAGCAATTTTTCTAAGTCTCAAACCTTCCTCTCCCTCTTGTGATCTCGCCCACCACACACCCTCCCCTCTTGAAGGCCCCTGGCCGAAACCCACCCTCCCCTTGTAGGCTTGGCCGTGGGTACATACCCCCTAGCCTAGTTGTCTCGTATAAATACCCCTTGTTGTGGTATAGAAATACTCTCCTAGTATTGTTGTTATGTCCAAATACCTTGGCCCAAATACCTTGTAGTATTCCCAAAGTTACACTTGTAAAAAGCCCAGAAAATACTATTATACTTCCCTCAGTCACAAAAATGAAACCCTAAGTAAATCTTCACCCGTAGTTGAAGTTATAAGTAGAAGTTGGTTAGAACTTCTAAGGGTTGGTTGGAGCGGGTCGAAGCGCACGGAGTAGGAGCTAAACCTTGCTCAGGATCGACATTTAAACTCGGATAATTTTGGGCTTATCGAGGTAAACACTCTTGACCTTCTATTGTAATTGGAAATTACATATTGTAGAAATATATAGTTGAAGTATACTATATATAGAACTGAACATTATAATTGTGCGGCAATGTCTTTTGACTTAAGCTCGAATAATACTTACGCAATGTCTTGCGACTTAAGCCCGAATTTAAAGAAGAGAATCGAATCAGTAATTACATAGATCAGACATGAGACTTGTGTAGCATCTTGTGTAGTAGAATTGTACACGCCCGGTTAGACATGTTAACCCCTCGGTTGGCTTGGTAGCCACTCGATAGAGAGGAGATTTACGCTGTGCGGGAGGTGGCCAATTTTTCTGTAGAATATTCTACGCCGGGATCTAAAAGATATTAATAGGCGCTTTGGGCCTCTATAGGTTGTAGTACTACGTGTGGAGTGATCCGCTTGACCGAGTGTAGCGCACGGTTTGGGGGTACTTGGAGCGTTTTGCTATTAGTCGATACTGTCGCGAGGTATGTGAACCTCTTCCTATCTGTTCTAGCATGATATGTGTATAACTATGTAGTACGGTAGACGCATACGTGTTAAATGTATTTGATTGCCTTTAAACATAAAGTGTTATAACAACTTTATGTAAATGAGAAATGCTTTGTGGTTTTTAAAAGATAACCGATTTGACTTATAACCGACTTGTTGTAAAAGAACCTCAAGTATTCTAAGAGATTAAGAAACCTTTTGAAAGAAGTGTATACTTGGTTTGAAAACATAAAAGTTATACCAGCTTTATGAGAAGTTAGGTGTAACGCCTTAAGAGAGATAAAAAGAATGGTTTAATGGTTTAGAATTTAAGAGACTTGACTTAATATGGATGTTTGTGTGAAACCTCATTCGTGAGTAATGAGTACTTGCTTTTGTGGAAGGAATAATGTTTTACTGATTTCGGAAATCAGAATGTGTATCGACAAACCACTGCAGCGTTAATAAAGGAAAATGTATTGAATAATTAAGCATTATTAAAACCAAGAAACCTCCATCCGCATAGAAGCTAAGATGAGACAAAATGATATTACATTTTCTAGATCATGGTCGCTTAATAAGATTGATTATGAACAAGAATAACCTACTCGCCAGTGGCATATGTTACTCAATTGTTTTAAAAGAGATTAAGACATTGAACTATGAAACTTTTCAAAAGAGACTTGCGTAATTAAAATTAGGCAACCGGAACCTTAGGAAAGAAAGGCATTGTGTTGTCTTAAAATGGTTTAAAGCATAAGGTGTTATAACGGCTTTATGGGAAGTTGGTTATAACGACCTTATGAAAACAAAAGAAAGGTTTTATCATTGGTTTTAACGTGGTAACTTGACTTAAAAGAAAGTATGGAAGTTGTTTTGGTTTACTTAAAAGATGTAAGTCACTCTATTTTATACTACGTATCGGGTGACTTTTATACAAGGAATGAATCTCTTAAAAGGAATTTAACTCGCGTAGTAATTTAGGGTTAAAACCCGGTCATTGGCATAAAAATGGAAGTACTTTGAGTTGTGGTGAAACCTGCCTATGCTTGTTGTTGTGAAACTTGCCTATGCTTGTTGTTGTGAAACTTGCCTATGCTTGTTGTGATAGCCTTTATTGTGCAAGAATTGTGTTTCTATACTACCGCCTCTCGATGGAGGATCGGTTGACTTGTTGAGTACTTACTGACGTGACCGCAATGACGGATAAATTCCACTGCACGCTCGCTGATAGTGTTACTTTTGTTAAATCACTTTGACATACCGACACGACGCGTAGCGCACGCATGCATCCACTTTGATTACCGCCTTGTTGCTTATTGTTTCCTTTGACATACCGACACGACGCGTAGCGCGACGGGTATGCTTCCATTTGGAATGATGTCTTATCGTTTCCTTTGGACATACCGACACGATCGTAGCGCACGCATGCTTCCATTTGGAATGATGTCTTATTGTTTCCTCTCGACCTCATCGACACGATGCGTAGCGCACGTATGCTTCCATTTGGAATGTTGTCTTATTTGTTCCTTTGACATACCGACACGATGCGTAGCGCACGTATGCTCCCATTTGGATTGCTATCTTGTTGTTATCATATCATGATCGCCGGCAGTGAGGAAGGTACTCACGGGATTGATGTTGTGGCGTGAGACCACGAATTGATATAATCATATGTGTATGCCGTAGTTTGGTTATCATACGTCTCGCTTTTATAGACTATTATGATTTCGCCATGATTTTGCGCTTCACATACTGTACTGTCCAGATCGACCTCCTTCGGGCCGAGCGTATAAAGAGGCCGAGCCTCTACCACGGAACACCGAACCGTGGCTCTCCGTATGGCACGCCGCGAAGATGGCCGTGAGGCATGCCTCGAGGATCGCAGCAGCCCGCACCATTTGTCGGGTCGTCAACAAGGCTCGCGACAAAGTGACAAAAGTGGTATCGAGCGCTTAGTCTCGGAAAGTGTCTACACCGTGTCTAGTAGAGTCTTGATTATCGGTGTGTTGTGCACCACATCTATAATCGTGAGGCTATAGGACATTTAGGATTGGTTTCATTCTTCTCATTCGAGATCGTGCCTTAGAGTTGTGTGATGAGTTGAACCCTCCGACGTATTCCTTTCCTTACCAGCTTATGCCTCCGCGCAAGGCAACCCGGCCTGGGCAAGGCAAGAGAGGAAGATACGAGTAGAGCAATGGCGCCTCTACAGAGACCACAAGACTGAGCCTCCACCTGCAGCGGCGTATGAGACGGGTTACGGAGATGGCCCGATTAATGGCGGGGTGTGGTCAGGCGACTTGAGGATAAGCCGGACGCAGCTAGCCGACCCCAGAGCACCCGTAGTTCACCCCGAGCGCATGCTTTGAGATTACGGATTTTCTCGAGGTGTAACCCGCCAGAGTTTTATGGGTCGAGGCTCGAGGATGATCCGCGAGAGTTCATCCGGCGATTGCCGATCGCAGAGTGATCAAGGCATCGAGACCGAGTCGGTGGTCCTAGGTTCGCATCGGTGCGTGATACCGCAATGATCGGTTTGATTCGTGGGAGCTATCCGGGAGAGCATGCACTTCCACTTTATGGGGCGAGTTCTCGCAGGCCTTTCGCACATTTCTTGCCTCCACGGATTTGCGAGGGCTCGCCGACAGATTTTTGGGGTCATGCGCAGAATCGGCGACGGCTCGGGAGTACAATGTGAGTTTGACTCATTGGCCTTATACCCGTAGTTGCAGAGTGGTATGTATGTGAGGATGTACGCACGAGAGTCTGCGAAATGTTGAAAAGAAAGAAAGATGAGTTTTCACGGAAAAGTTTCCTGTTATTTGTGAAGAAAAAGGTTCGTTAATGGGAATTGGATTCCTGATTTGGTATATGGGCTTCTTAAATTATATTAGAATTTTGAGATTTTATTTTGGAAATGGTCACGCTGGGCCCACGGAGAAATTTACGATTTTGTGGGGCCCGCTTTGTTTTGAGGTTTCGGTATTTTGGATATTTTCTAAGACGAAATATTCGGCGATCGGGGGCGACACGTGTCACCCCATGTGGCACCCTTGGGCGAGTTGACCTTTGTGCACAACACCCGACAGTCGTTTTTGACGAAACGCTTTACAGAACTTGCGAAGGAAAATTCGGCTATGTCGCTTTGTATTTTTGCGGATTTTTCCGAGACGAACATGTTGGATTAACGGAGGGTGACATGTGTCACCCTCACATCGAAGCGGGCGCAACCTCGACGATCGTTCACGCCGCCAATCGCTCCTTGTTTTGTGCCTTGTTTTGGCCTTGTTTGGTGCATTGTTTTGTGGCATGTTTGGTGGAGTAGGGGTTAGGGTGCACTTGGCTTAATCTTGCCCTTACACTTGCTATACACTTGGAAGGATCTGCCTCGTTGGCCTTTGGTTTTGCTATAAATACCACCAAGTGTGAAGACTTCATCCATTCCAAAACTTCCAAGTCTTGAAACCCTCGCCTCCCCCTTTGTGAGCTCTTCGCCGCGAGCCTTCCCCCCCCCCCTTTTCGGGTGGCCTTTGGCCTTGGGGTTCCCCTTCACCCCTTTGTGGTGCTACAGTGGGTACCCCTAGCCTAGTTGTTTTCGTGATAATACCCTTGTTGTGGTATAGAAATACTCCCTAGTATTGTTATAATGCCCAAAATACCTTAGCCTTGTACCTTGTAGTATTCCAAAGATACCTCTTTACGTAGAGTCCTAGGAATACTACCTTTGTCCTTTTTAGTCTCAAACCGAAACCCTAAGGAAATCTTCATAGTTGGTTGAAGTATTTGAGTAGAAGTTGGTTAGAACTTCTAAGGGTTGTTTGGAGTGGGTTGGAGCGCCTTTGAATGAGCTAAACCTTGCTCAGATCGACATTATAACTTGGATAATTTTGGGCTTATCGAGGTAATTATCTTGTCCTCTATTGTAATTGGAAATTACATGTTTGTTAGAATATATAGTTGAAGTATACTATATATGGAACTATACTTAGTATTCGCAATGTCTTTTGACTTAAGCTGAAGAATAAAGAATCGAATCGAATCAGATTTACATAGGATCGTATTGCAAGAGACTTGTGTAGATTTGTACACGTCCGGTTAGACGTGTAAACCCCACACCTGGTTTGCTTTGTAGCCGGCATCGATAGAGGAGGAGATTTACGCTGTTGCGTGGGGGGGGGAGGTGCTGCCGAATTTTCTATAGAAAGATAGAAACTTGTGTTTTGGGGTTAATAGACGTTTTGACCTTTATAGGTGAAAGATCGAGAGTAGCGATTCTACTCGAGAGTGGAAAGGGCTAGCGAGGTTGTAGTACTGGAGCATTTTGCTTATTGTCGATAAATCGTCGCGAGGTATGTGAACCTCTTCCTATCTTTTCTAGCATGATTGTTGTGAACTATGTAGTGCGGTAGACGCATACGTGCTAAGTGATTTGGTTGGTTTAAAACATAGGGTGTTACAATAGGTTTTTGGGAAGTTAGTTATAACGACCTTATGTAAGTGAAAACGGTTTCTTGATGTTAGAAGTTAAGAGACTTGATCTTATAAGATAAGAGACTTAACTTATTTGTTTTAATGTGGATGTTTGTGTGAAACCTCATTCGTGAGTAATGAGTACTTGGTTTTAAAGGGATAATGTTTTACCGATTTCGAATCGAATGTGTATCGACCACCGCAGCGTTAATAAAGGAAAATGTATTGAATAATGATGTGTTGTATTAAAACCAGAGAAACCTCCATCCGCATGAAGCTAAGATAAGACAAAATGATATTACATTTTCTAGATCATGGTCATTGTAATAAGATCGTTATAAACAAGAGTAAACTACTCACATATATGACATATGTTACTCAATTGTTCTAAAAGGAATCAAGTGATTAAGTTTGGGAACTATGAAACCATTTGAAAATGAGAAGCTTGAGTAATTGAAACTAGGCAAACCGGAACTTAGGAAAAGAATGTTGTTACTTGATTTTGAAAAGGAAGGTGGGTTGGTCATTCTAATACTACGTATCGGGTGACTTTTATAAAAGTAATGGATCTCTTTAAAAGAACTTAACGTATGTAGTACTTTGGGGTTAAAAACCCGACCTTGGCATAAAATGAAAGTACTTGAGTTGTGAAACTTGCCTATGCTCGTTGTTGTGAAACTTGCCTATGCTTGTTGTTGTGAAACTTGCCTATGCTTGTTGTTGTGAAACTTGCCTATGCTTGTTCTTTGTGAAACTCGCCTATGCTTGTGATGATAGCCTTTGTTGCAAGTGTGGTATTTACGTATTACCGCCTCTCGATGAGGCCTTCGACTTTGTCGAGAACTTACTTGGACGTCTTTGGCGGTGATGGAGAATTCCACGTGTATGTTTCCATTTTGATTCTCGTCTTGTTGTTGATGTCACGTGGACATGTCTACACCGATGCAGACTCGGGGCACGCGGCCACGCGGTCGGGTCGACACCCGATATATTGTTATTGTGGTTACATGGACATGTCTACACCGAGGTAGAATTCCGGGGCATGTGGCTACGCGCAGGTTGATCACCCAAGATATTATTGTTGATGTCACATGGACGTGTCTACACCGAGGTAGAATTCGGCATGTGGCCACGGGGCATTGGTATTATTGTTGCATCATGGACATGTCTACACCGATGCAGAATTCCGGGGCACGCGCCGACGCGAACATGATTGATGTTGTGGGCGTGAGACCCATAGTTATATTTGAGTGATGACTTGAGGCGTGAGTCCCCGATCGATATGATCGCTTATGTTGTGAATTGTAGTTTGGTTATCATACATGTCTCCCGCTTTATATAGACTAGTATGATTTCATTACTGATTTTTACGATTTCACATACTTGGTACTGCCAGACCTCGACTCTTCGAGGCCGCTCATGCCGCAGTAGAGGTACATCGGCCGTGGATCCCCGCCTTAGGATCACAACAGATTGGGAAGCCTGCTTTCTTGGAGGCTTATCTTTTGGTATGTGTTCCCCGAGTCAGGTTCTTGTACATTCGTGGTATGGCGGGCCCCGTCCCGCCATAGTCGTTGTAAATCTTAGAGGTGCAGAGTAATCTTTGTTGTGGGCAGGGTTGTAAAGGATTAAACTGTTCAGGTTTTATGTATATACTGAAGGCAACCGTTTTGGTTGGCCTGTTTATTATTATATCTCTTGTTTCTTGTTTAAAGTTTTATTTTCCGCTGGTTTTCTCTGATGATTGTATCACTAGGGTGCCCGGGATAAGGCACCAGTAACGGGCCCCGGAGCGGGTCGTTACAAAAGTGGTATCAGAGCAGTTAATCCTCGGAAAGTGTCTACAGACCGTGTCTAGTAGAGTCTTGATTATCGGTGTGTTGTGCACCACATCTATAATCAGGAGGCTATAGGACATTTAGGATTGGTTTCCATTCTTCTCATTCCGAGATCGTGCCTAGAGTCGTGTTGTAAGTTGGACCCTCCGACGATCTCGCTTTTACCGCTTATGCCTCCGCAAGGCAACCAGAGCCCGTAGGGCAAGGCAGCGAGTGCTTTGCTAGTGAGATACAGAGGAGTACGAGCGCAGTCGGACAAGACTGAGGTTGTGCTTCAGACGGGTTTTCAGGACGCCGCCACCAGCCAAAGAGTTTAGAGCGCACCGTGGATGAGACTACAAGACCGAGCCTCCAGCCCCACACCGGGCAGGAGATGGGTTACAAGGAGATGGCGATTGCTGGCCGTGGTCGTGGCCGATATGAGGATAGGCCGGACGCAGCAGCCTGGGCCCAGAGCACCATGGTTCACCCCGAGCAGATAGTTTGAGGCTACGGGACTTTCTCGAGTCAGAGCCCGCCAGAGTTTTATGGGTCGAGGCTCGAGGATGATCCGCAGGAGTTCATCCGGCAGCTACCAGATCGCGGGTGATCAAGGCTTCAGAGACCGAGTCTGTGACCTTTGGTTCGCGATCGGCCGCGTGATACCGTTATCGATTGGTTTGATTCATGGAGCTTTCCCGGGAGAGCATGCACTCCAGAAGATGGGATGAGTTTTCGGGGCTTTCTCACGCACTTCTTGCCTCCGCAGATGAGAGGCACGGGCCGACGTGATTTTTGATGCTTAGACAGAGCGGCGACGGTTCGAGTACAATGTGAGTTTGACTCATCGCCTTGCACGTCCCAAAGATTGGTAGCTAGTATGGAGGATAGAGTGCACCGCCACGCCACCGGATTAGATGATTACTTAACAGAGGCTTGTTCGTGTAGCTCTTCACCGGCATGGACATTGCCCGCATGCAGCTCATGCACTAGGATGTGAGGCACGGAGAGGTCGACTGAACGACCGTTCGCGAAGAGGCGGTGACATCGTGGTCTTTGGCGACTTTCGAGGCGGACCGCCTCAAGAAGAGACTAGTTTTGTACCCCGCCGCATGCAGTGGTCCTCCGCCTTGAGCAGTCGTGGCTCCAAGGGTTCGTGTTTCGGAAGTAAGGGTGGCGCTGACGCGGTCACCCCTACTCGGTGGTCGATGTAGACCGCATTTCGGAGTGTCGTGGTGGGAGCTTGTTATTTTTGCGGCAGGGCCATTTTGCGAGGAATCGACCAAGGGTAGCACGGATGTTACGACTCACCCACCGGATCGATGGCTGGTTCATCGCTTTCATTAGCATACACTGCAGGCCTGTGCCTATGATTAGAGTGAGCGGTAGCTTTTGTATATCCTTAACCCTCTAGAGTTTTGGTATGCTTGTTATGATGGTCTCATTATTATGTGCTATGTGCGAATAGCGTTGTGTTAAGTGTGAGTTAAAAACATGCTTAGTTGGGAGGATACGATGGGGCATGGTAAGTGTGAACCTTAGACTATGTCATTTGAGACCTTAGGGGTAAGGTCGTCTTGAGTTAAAGATTTATTTTTGACCCTTATCAGAGTAGTAGTATAAGTGGGATTTATTGGTGTGATAAGTCCGTGGGTAGTGTGAGATGGAAGTGGTAGCTTTCATGATGTGAATTAGTAAGATTGTTCGGATCGGGAACAAGAGTTCTGCGGTTGATTGGGGTCGGGTTGAGGACCATTTGCGGGTCAACCCGTAACCCGGTTTGGGGTGGGGTCAGTTCTGGGTGGTCCCGCCAGGTGGTAGGGTCACGGGGATGCTAGGCCCAAGTTTGTATGATCATCGTATGAGTTCGTGGACGCGTTCGACCAGAATCGGATCGTGAAGGCCGGAATGGCCTTAAGGAAGTTCGAGGTTAGTAAGATGACCAAGTTTGAGGTAGTGACTCAGAGATTTTCGGAACTAAGTAATGACTGAAGTTTGGTGCGCGATCGGGAGAGTTCAAGTGTTTGAGAAGGGCACGACGAGTAAGGAAGGAAGATAACGTGTGTTATTTCGTGGCCAAGCTGTGGCGTTGACAACTTGTTAGAGGAACTTCATCCATATCCGTCTTGAGAAGGAACATTCGGGACGAATGTTTCTAAGGCGGGGAGAATGGTATACCCCGTAGTTGCGTGGTATGTATGTGAGGACGCACGCAGAGTACGGCGTAAATGTTGAAAAGAAAGAAAGATGTGAGTTTTCGATTAAAAGTTTCGGTTATTTGTGAAGAAAAAGGTTCGTTAATGGGAATTGGATTCCGATTTGGTATATGGGCTTCTTAAATTATATTAGAATTTTGAGATTTTATTTTCTGAATGGTCACGTGGGCCCACGGAGAAATTTACGATTTTGGCCCGCTTTGTTTTGAGGTTTCGTATTTTGGATATTTTCGAAGACGAAATATTCGGCGAATCGGGGCGACACGTGTCACCCCCATGTGGCACCCTTGGCCGATTTTACCTTTGTGCACAACACCCGACAGTCGTTTTCGACTAAACGCTTTCAGAACTGCGAAGGAAAATTCGGCTATGTCGTTTTGTATTTTTGCGGATTTTTCCGAGGCGAAACATGTCGATTAACGGGAGGGTGACATGTGTCACCTCACATTGGAAGCAAAGCGGCAACCTCGACGATCGTTCACGCTTTCGCCAATTGGCTCCTTGTTTTGTGCCTTGTTTTGGCCTTGTTTGGTGCATTGTTTTGTGGCATGTTTGGTGGAGTAGGGGTTAGGGTGCACTTGGCTTAATCTTGCCCTTACACTTGCTATACACTTGGAAGGATCTTGGCCCTTGGTTGGCCTTTGGTTTTGCTATAAATACCCCCCTAAGTGTGAAGACTTCATCCATTCCAAAAACTTCCAAGTCTTGAAACCCTCTCCTCCCCCTTTGTGAGCTCTTAGCCGAGAGCCTCCCCCCTCCCCCTTTTCGTGTGGCCTTTGGCCGAGGGGTTCCTCCCCTTTGTGGCTAAGTGGGTACCCCTAGCCTAGTTGTTTCGTATAATACCCTTGTTGTGGTATAGAAATACTCCCTAGTATTGTTATAATGCCCAACATACCTTAGACGGGTCCCTTGTTGTATTCCACAGATACCTCAGTACGGAGAGGCCGGAAATACTACCTTTTGTCCTTTTTAGTCTCAAACCTAAACCGTAAGGACATCTTCATAGTTGGTCAAGATTTGAGTAAGTTGGTTAGAACTTCTAATGGTTGTTTGGAGTGGTTTGGAGCGAACGGAGTGGAGCTAAACCTTGCTCTGGATCGACATTATAACTTGGATAATTTTGGGCTATTCGAGGTAATTATCTTATCCCTCTATTGTAATTCTAAATTACATGTTTGTTAGAATAAATATTTTAATTATACTATATATGGAACTATACTTAGTATTCGCAATGTCTTTTGACTTAAGCCCAAGAATAAAGAATCGAACTGTATTTACATAGGACTGTATTGCAGTAGACTTGTGTAGATTTGTACACGTCCGGTTAGACGTGTAAACCCCCCCCCCCTGGTTGGCTTGGTAGCCGGCCTCGATAGAGAGAGATTTACGCTGCATGGGAGGTCTACGAATTTTCTATAGAAAGATAGAAACTTGTGTTTTGGGGTTAATAGACGTTTGTGACCTTTATAGGTGAAAGATCGAGAGTAGCGTATTCTACTCGAGGAGTGGAAAGGGCTAGCGAGGTTGTAGTACTTGGAGCATTTTGCTTATTGTCGATAAATCGTCGCGAGGTATGTGAACCTCTTCCTATCTTTCTAGCATGATTGTTGTGAACTATGTAGTACGGTAGACGCATACGTGCTAAGTGATTTGGTTGGTTTAAAACATAGGGTGTTATAATAGCTTTATGGGAAGTTAGTTATAACGACCTTATGTAAGTGAAAACGGTTTCTTGATGTTAGAAGTTAAGAGACTTGATCTTATAAGATAAGAGACTTAACTTATTTGTTTTAATGTGGATGTTTGTGTGAAACCTCATTCGTGAGTAATGAGTACTTGGTTTTAAAGGGATAATGTTTCTTGATTTCGGGAATCGTAATGTGTATCGTGCATCACCGCAGCGTTAATAAAGGAAAATGTATTGAATAATGATGTGTTGTATTAAAACCAAGAAACCTCCATCCGCATAAGCTAAGATAAGACAAAATGATATTACATTTTCTAGATCACGGTCACTTTGTAATAAGATTGTTATGAACAAAGAATAAACTACTCACATATATGACATATGTTACTCAATTGTTCTAAAAAGGAATCAAGTGATTAAGTTTGGGAACTATGAAACCATTTGAAAATGAGAAGCTTGAGTAATTGAAACTAGGCAAACCGGAACTTAGGAAAAGAATGTTGTTACTTGATTTTGAAAAGGAAGGTGGGTTGGTCATTCTAATACTACGGGTATCGGGTGACTTTTATAAAAGTAATGGATCTCTTTTAAAAGAACTTAACGTATGTAGTACTTTGGGGTTAAAAACCCGGACCTTGGCATAAAATGAAAGTACTTTGAGTTGTGTGAAACTTGCCTATGCTCGTTGTTGTGAAACTTGCCTATGCTTGTTGTTGTGAAACTTGCCTATGCTTGTTGTTGTGAAACTTGCCTATGCTTGTTGCTGTGAAACTTGCCTATGCTTGTGATGATAGCCTTTGTTGTGCAAGTGTGGTATTTCTGTGTTACCGCGTCTCTCGATAGAGGGCCGGTCGACTTGTTGAGAACTTACTTGGACGTGCTGGCAGTGATGGAGAATTCCACGGGTATGTTTCCATTTTGATTACTGTCTTGTTGTTGATGTCACATGGACATGTCTACACCGATGCAGAATTCCGGGGGCATGCGGCCATGCGGTCGGGTCGATTACCCGATATATTGTTATTGTGGTTACATGGACATGTCTACACCGAGGTAGAATTCCGGGGGCATGTGGCACGCGTGGTTGATCACCCAAGATATTATTGTTGATGTCACGTGGGCGTGTCTACACCGAGGTAGAATTCCGGGGCATGTGGCCGGGGCATTGGTATTATTGTTGCATCATGGACATGTCTACACCGATGCAGTCCGGCACGCGCCATGATGCGAACATGATTGATGTTGTGGGCGTGAGACCCATAGTTATATTTGAGTGATGACTTGAGGGCGTGAGTCCCTGACTGGATATGACTGCTTTTATGTTGTGAACTGTAGTTTGGTTATCATACATGTCTCCTGCTTTATATAGACTAGTATGATTTCATTCTGATATTTTACAGATTTCACATACTTGCAATTATCGACCTCCTTCGGTGCGTTCATGCCGCAGTAGAGGTACATCGGTCGTGGATCCCCTCTTAGGATCTGATTCAGCGTATTGGGAAGCTCGCTTTCTTGAGGCTTATCGTTTGGTATGTGTTCTCGAGTTGTAGGTTCTTGTACATTCGGGGGTATGGCGGGCCTGTCCGTCATAGTCGTTGTAAATCTTAAGGTCTGTAATCTTGTGGCGGTGGTTGTAAAGGATTAAAGCATTCGTGTTTTATGTATATACTGAAGGCAACCGTTTTGGTTGGCCTGTTTATTATTATATCTCTTGTTTCTTGTTTAAAGTTTTATTTTCCGCTGGTTTTCTCTGATGTTGTATCACTAGGGTGCCCGGGGTAAGGCACCAAAGCGCCCCGAAGCGGTCGTTACAGTGCGTCCCCGCATTAGTAGCTAGTATGGAGGATCGAGTGCACCGATATGTTACTGGCTCGATGATTACCTAGCAGAGAGTTGTTCGGGTGTAGCTCTTGGTAGGCATGGACATTGCCCGCATGCGCAGCTTATGCACTGGAGGTGAGAGCGGAGAAATCGACGGAATAACGAAGGTCGCAGAAGAGGCGAGCAACACAGGTCCTGGTGACTTTCGAGGCGGACCGCCTCAAAGCAGACTAGTTATGCGCCTCGCAAGACAGAGTGGTCCTCCACAATCTTGAGCACCTGAGTATTGGGGAGCAGTCGTGGCTCGAGGTTGATTTTCGAGAGAGCAGAGGTGTTAGCGGTGAAGCCACCCCTACCTCGTTGTGGCCGTGGTAGACTCCACGGTGAGTGTCGTGCTAGTCCGAGTTTGTTTTACATGCGACACAGGCCATTTTGGGAGAAATTGTCCGACCAGGGTAGCGCTGGTAGGATAGCATGACTACGGGATCGATTGCGGGTTCTTCACCTCCCATAGTCAGCAGATGTTCATACACCTGCCGGGCCACGGTAGGTCGCGGTGGAAGTTCCCGATTTAGCGGTCCTCGAATCGCCTATTTTCGGTATATCCTTAACCTCAGAGTTTTGTATGTATTAATGATGTGTTGATGTGTTTAGTGTTATGTTCGGATAGCGTTGTGCTAAAACGTGATGTAGAACCCGGTTGTGAGAAGCGGTAAGCTTGAGGGTGAGAAAATGATGAACCTTAGAATATTACAGTTGAGACCTTAGATGTAAAGCCGTCTCGAAAGTACCAGATTTTGCAAGTGATCCTTTGAGTGCATTTTATGCCTAGAACGTTTTGTGTGATAAAATCCTCGGGTAGTGTGTAATGGAAGTGGTAGCTTTCATGACTGTATAGGTAAGATTGTTCGGATCGGGAACAAGAGCTTGACGCGTAAGTGGGTCGGGTTGGGGCCATGTTGAGGGCCAACCCGCCGGTTTCAAAGTGGGTCAGATCGGGTGGTCCCGCGGTGGTAGGTCACGAGGGTGCTAGGCCCGTGATTAGATAACCATCGATGAGTTCGTGGATATGTTCGACCGTAGGCGGATCGTGAAGGCCGGGAATGGCCTTAAGGAGATTGAAGCTAGTAAGATGACCAAGCTCGAGGTTGTGACTCCAAAGTATCGGGAACTGAAGCGATGGCGAAGTGTGTACGATACTAGAAGAGTTCAAGTGTCAGAAGGCACGACGAGTAAGGAAGAGAACGTGTGATATTTCGTGGCGGTGTGGCGTTGGCAACTTGTTAGAAGAACCGTTATCTGTTGAGAAGGAACATTCGACGAATGTTTCTAAGGAGGAGAATGTTATACCCGTATTTCCAGAGTATGACGTGAGCACGATACAATTTGAGCCTTAAAGTTGGCTAGTTTCAAATTTGTACACAACACCCGAGAGGAGTCGTTGATTAAACGCTTTCCATAGTTTTCAAGGGAAAATTCCGCTATGTCATTAATAATTTTGCGGATTTTTCAGAGACGAAACATTTTGGACCAACGGGAGGGTGACATGTGTCACCTCACATTGGAAGAGGTCGGACGGCATTTGGCTAAGTCTTGCACGCTTTTTGTGCTAAAAATGGTCAAGGGTTAGGTAGGATATTTTGGGTAGATGGATAAGGTAGCACGTGGCTTAATTCGCCTTACACTTGCTATGCACTTGTCTTCATCTTGGCCATTGGTTGGCCTTCACTGACCTATAAATACCTCTAAGTGATGAACTTTCTTCATCCAAAAATTGAGCAATCTTTCTAAGTCTCAAACCCTCCTCTCCCTCTTGTGATCTCGTCCACCACACACCCTCCCCTCTCAAGGCCCTCGAAACCCACCCTCCCTTGTAGAGGCTTGGCTGGGTACATACCCCTAGCCTAGTTGTCTCGTATAAATACCCCTTGTTGTGGTATAGAAATACTCTCCTAGTATTGTTGTTATGTCCAAATACCTGCCCAAATACCTTGTAGTATTCCCAAAGTTACACTTGTACAAAAGCCTAAAATACTATTATACTTCCTCACTACAAAAATGAAACCCTAAGTAAATCTTCACCCGTAGTTGAAGTTATAAGTAGAAGTTGGTTAGAACTTCTAAGGGTTGGTTGGAGCGGGTCAAGCGCACTGAGTAGAGCTAAACCTCGCTCAGGATCAACATTTAAACTCGGATAATTTTGGGCTTATCGAGGTAAACACTCTTGACCTTCTATTGTAATTGGAAATTACATATTGTAGAAATATATAGTTGAAGTATACTATATATAGAACTGAACATTATAATTGTGCGCAAATGTCTTTTGACTTAAGCTCGAATAATACTTACGCAATGTCTTGCGACTTAAGCTGAATTTAAAGAAGAGAATCAGAATTACATAGTGATCAGACATAGACTTGTGTAGCATTACCGTAGTAGAATTGTACACGCCCGGTTAGACATGTTAACCCCCGGTTGGCTTGGTAGCCGCCGATAGAGGAGAGATTTACGCTGCCATTGCGGGAGGTGCCACGAATTTTCTGTAGAATATTCTACGTCGGGATCTAAAAGATATTAATAGGCGCTTTGTGGCCTCTATAGGTTGTAGTACTACGTGTGGAGTGATCTGCTTGACTGAGAGTGTAGCAGACGGTTTGGGGTACTTGGAGCGTTTTGCTATTAGTCGATACTGTCGAGGTATGTGAACCTCTTCCTATCTGTTCTAGCATGATATGTGTATAACTATGTAGTAGTGAGACGCATGTGTTAAATGTATTTGATTGCCTTTAAACATAAAGTGTTATAACAACTTTATGTAAATGAGAAATGCTTTGTGGTTTTTAAAGATAAGCGATTTGACTTATAACCGACTTGTTGTAAAAGAACTCAAGTATTCTAAGAGATTAAGAAACCTTTTTGAAAGAAGTGTATACTTGGTTTGAAAACATAAAAGTTATACCAGCTTTATGAGAAGTTAGGTGTAACGCCTTAAGAGAGATAAAAAGAATGGTTTAATGGTTTAGAAGTTAAGAGACTTGACTTAATATGGATGTTTGTGTGAAACCTCATTCATGAGTAATGAGTACTTGGTTTTGTGGAAGGAATAATGTTTCCGATTTGAAATCAGAATGTGTATCGACAAACCACCGCAGTTAATAAAGGAAAATGTATTGAATAATTAAGTATTATTAAAACCAGTAGAAACCTCCATCTGCATAGAAGCTAAGATGAGACAAAATGATATTACATTTTCTAGATCATGGCTGCTTAATAAGATTGATTATGAACAAGAATAACCTACTCGCCTATGGCATATGTTACTCAATTGTTTTAAAAGAGATTAAGACATTGAACTATGAAACTTTTCAAAAGAGACTTGCGTAATTAAAATTAGGCAACCGGAACCTTAGGGAAAAGAAAGGCATTGTGTTGTCTTAAAATGGTTTAAAGCATAAGGTGTTATAACGGCTTTATGGGAAGTTGGTTATAACGACCTTATGAAAACAAAAGAAAGGTTTTATCATTGGTTTTAACGTGGTAACTTGACTTAAAAGAAAGTATGGAAGTTGTTTTGGTTTACTTAAAAGATGTAAGTCACTCTATTTTATACTACGTATCGGGTGACTTTTATACAAGGAATGAATCTCTTAAAAGGAATTTAACGCCAGAGTACTTAGGTTAAAACCCGACCTTGGCATAAAAATGGAAGTACTTTGAGTTGTGGTGAAACCTGTCTATGCTTGTTGTTGTGAGACTTGCCTATGCTTGTTGTTGTGAAACTTGCCTATGCTTGTTGTGATAGCCTTTATTGTGCAAGAATTGTGTTTCTATACTACCGCTGCCTCTCGATGGAGGATCGGTTGACTTGTTGAGTACTTACTTGGACGTGACCGCAGCGACGGATAAATTCCACGCACGCTCTCGCTGATAGTGTTACTTTTGTTAAATCACTTTGGACATATCGACACGATGCGTAGCGCACGTACGCATCCACTTTGATTACCGCCTTGTTGCTTATCGTTTCCTTTGGACATATCGACACGACGCGTAGCGCATCGCATGCTTCCATTTGGAATGTTGTCTTATTGTTTCCTTTGGACATACCGACACGACGCGTAGCGCACGTATGCTTCCATTTGGAATCTGTCTTATTGTTTCCTCTCGACTCATCGACACGACGCGTAGCGCACGTATGCTTCCATTTGGAATGTTGTCTTATTTGTTCCCTTTGGACATACCGACACGATGCGTAGCGCACGTATGCTCCCATTTGGATTGCTATCTTGTTGTTATCATATCATAGATGCCGTGATGAGGAAGGTACTCACGGCAGGATTGATGTTGTGGCGTGAGACCACGAATTGATATAATCATGTGTATGTATCGTAGTTTGGTTATCATACATGTCTCTCGCTTTATAGACTATTATGATTTGATTCTGATTTACGATTTCACATACTGTACTGTCTTGACCTCCTTCGGGGCTGCGTCATGCGCCGCAGGAGTACATCGGTTGTCGATCCCCGCGTTTAGGATCTCATTTCGTCTTGGGAAGCTCCGTTCCTTGGAGGCTTATCTGGTATGTTACCACGAGTGCAGAGGTTCTTGTACATTCAGGGGTATGGCGGGGCCCTGTCCCGTCATAGTTGTTGTATAAATTCTTAGAGGTCTGTAGCACTGTGTGGGCAGGGTTTGTAAAAAGGATAACTGTTCGGGTATTTATGTATATATATGATGAAGGCAACTGTTTTGGTTGGCCTGTTAATTTATTTTGTCTCTAAATTCATGTTCATGTTTTTATTTCCGCTGATTTTCTCTGATGTTGTATCACTAGGGTGCCCGGGGTAAGGCACCAGTCACGGGCCCGGGTTCGGGTCGTGACATAATCTTTAATTGCTAAATCGACAAGATCTTTACCTTTACAAGCCCTTATAATTTCCAAGATTCAAAGTCGCTCCTTAACAATTCTTAGATCCTTTACTTTACGCTTCAATCCGCTATTTGAAGCCCTTAGAAGTTCACAACCAACTTCTCTTCCATTTCCAATCCAAAACTAGGAAAACGACTTAGGTTTTCGCCTTGCGACTAACGTGAAAACGTCGTTTTTCCGAAATCATTCTATTGAGATATCCTTACAATACTCTTAGGAACCTTGGGTTAAAGCTTGTGAATAAAGAACCAAAACTACAAAAAATTTGTGTGAGCAAGACCTCAAACCCGAGAGCTAACATGAAGAACAAGAATGTTGTGATTTTCCTCTAAGTGTTGGAGACTTAGTCTTGCACTAGTGTAGTATTTATAACACAATGGAGGGCTTATATCACAACACTTGTGTGGTTTGGATGGAGGAGATTAATTAATTAGCCAAGTGGACAAATTGACTTAGTCAATATTCTCAAGCTTGAAGACTTATTCATCTACAATGGTAAATGACCATTCTAACCTTGCCTCATTTCTTCCAAGACCATGTGGGGGTGCCACGTGTCGCCCTCCCATTCGTCCATAAAATTTTGTAACCCTCGTGGGCCCCACAAAACGTAAAATTTCTCGGGTGGACCCCACGTGACCAAATCCGTAAAAATAAATTTCCATAATGATAATACATTCCATAATCCTCAAATAATGCATTTTGAGAATCCAATTCTCATCAACGAACATTTTTCCATTCCGACGTTCGGAATATTTTCCGTCGGAAAAACAATTCTTCCTTTCGTACCAATTTTCAAGCCTTGTGTTCTCGCGTCTATTCTCTTATACATGTCCTGGACTTACGGGGTATTCTTCCCCCCTTAGAAACATTTGTCCCCGAATGTTCTTAGTCGGTTGTCAAGCTATACAAATGTCACGCCCCGAACCCCGGGCCCGTGACTGGTGCCCTACCAGGGCACCCTTCTACCTAACTGACACAAGTAAACTGCAGAATTAAATAACACCTCTTTTTTTTTTAGACCAACGTACATGCGAGGGCAAAGCCGACAAGACTGCCATATAATATACATAATCAAAAGACACTACACTGTACACGAGTCCAATCCCACATATGAATATAGACCTCTAAGAGTTATACTGAACTATGACGGGACAAGGCCCCGCTGCATCTAGCTGTACAAAGCACATCTTGAAGGATCTATACCAAAATGACAAACTCCTGAACAGATGGAGCTATCCAAAAACTCTGAGCAGGGCCCTACACCTGTAGATCACCAAATCACTGCACTAAACTCGCGCAGATGAACGCACTTCAGGCGAGGTCAAGACGAAGAATGTACCAAGTATGTGAAGCAAGAATACGTAATGAAATCATAAGCCTAAACAAAACAGGAGACATGTATGATAGCCAACCTACAGTACACAATACATAAGCAGTCATATCAAGTCAGGGACGCATGCCCTCAAAGTCATTACTCAAATATAATCATGGGTCTCACGCCCATAATATCAATCATGTCCGTGGAATCCTTCCTCACTGCCGGCAGTCCATGATATAATATAACCTCAATAAGCATACTGAACCTTGAAATCATGAGAGTAATGCAATCTTTTTTATCTTTTTAAGTTATACTTTTAACAATGAGACCAATTGTTCCACTTTAAGTCATAAACACACTGCACCCTTTCATTAATGAAATCACTACCGTTTCAAAACACGGATGCGTCGCTGCCGTGGTCAACCACCCTCTGTGTTATAATGCAACCTATCATAGGACTATTTCACCCGCATAGGACATGTGGACCCGCAATGAGTCATCGGTACACGATACTCGCATCACGGAGAGCTAATCCATGACTTATATATATCCCGGGAATTTAACCCGCCCGAGTCAAATACCGACCCGCCGTGAGTGTGTACCACTCACCCCCATGGGGGGATACCCCATGGTATCTTTTGAACAAAGTTGCCGGCCCTTTATGGAGGGACGCGGAGATGTGGAAATATGACACTTGCACGAATGTCTA
Source organism: Przewalskia tangutica (assembly GCA_029844215.1). NCBI lineage: Eukaryota > Viridiplantae > Streptophyta > Magnoliopsida > Solanales > Solanaceae > Przewalskia > Przewalskia tangutica. Next base: position 134,215 of record JAQGDG010000051.1, on the reverse strand, counting down.
TATGAGCAACCCATATGCAAGCAAACCAAGACAATACCATGCCTTTACACAAATCAACACAATTACCATGCCTTTCCTTTTTACATAAACCAAGACAATTACCATGCCTTCTTTTTACATAAACCAAGACAATTACCATGCCTTCTTTTTACATAAACCAAGACAATTACCATGCCTTCTTTTTACATAAACCAAGACAATTACCATGCCTTATTTTTACATAAACCAAAGTACTATCAAGGCACAAATAGAATAATTCTCATTTAAGCCAAAGTACTACGTACGTCCATTCTTTTATACAAAGCCCCAAGATACTAACACCCGTAGTATCAAGGCATGTCTATTTTTCAAAATAAGTTACTACACCTTTAGAAATTCATTTCAAGGCTTTGAAACTAAGTAAATTTAAATTTCACAACCTAGGCAACTCATGTCTATGAATCAAAATAGACAATTTTCTTAACCTTCCATAAAGCCGTTATAACTAACTTCTCATAAAGCCGTTATAACTAACTTCCCATAAAGCCGTTATAACCCTTTATGGTTTTAGACAATTTCATTCTTTTTATATCCAAGAGACTTATACTTTTAAAACCAAGTATCACATACTTACAAATCAAGTTTCTTAACTTTCAAAATACTTCAAGTCTCTTAATCTTTAGAAATCAAGTGTCACGACCCGACCCCGGGCCCGCGATTGGTGCCCTACCTGGGCACCCCTTTCAGGTATACATCAGAGAATAGCAGCGGAACATACACAACTCATAAAATAAAAATCATACTTAGACAGTAGGCATCAACAGGCTAGCCGATAAGACTACCTTCCGTAATATATACAAAATTAAAATAGTACATCTCTGTTCTTACAAACCCAATCCACAAATGTGACTACACTACAAGAATAACTGAATCGTGGCCGGGCCCATACCCCTGAATGTATAACAACTGACCATACCAGGGATCTGTACTAAGGATAAGCCTCCGGAGTAATTGAGCTTCTCAACAGCTGAACAGTGATCCTAAGAGTGAGGATCAGCAACCTGTATACTCTACCTGCGGCATGAACGCAGCCCCCCGAAGGAGGTCAGTACAACATGTACCAAATATGTGAAACTGAAAGTACTGTAGTGAAATTATAAGTCTAAAATAAAGCTGGAGACATGTATGATAACTCAAATAATAGTACACTGTGTCTTACTAACAATGAGAGTAAACAAGAGTATACTTTACTGCATAAAAATAGGAGGCTCATGATCAAAGCAGGGCCACCCGCCCGCAGTATCATTAAGCAATCCTACTCCTGGGACTATTTCACCCGCAAGGGTCGTATGGACCCGCATGAGGTATTCCTCGCATAGATTGTATCCGCCCGCATAGGTCGTGTAGACCCGCATGAGGTATTCCTCACATAGGACTGGTCCGCCCCGCATGGGACTATTTCACCTGTATAAGCCCTTTCGGACCCGCATGAGGTATTCCTCGCATCATGGGTAGAAAATCCATGGAATATGCAAATGCCACAAACCCGGGGAATGACCAGAATGCACAATATATCACTAGCACAACCGGCTATCATACATAACATAAGCACTACCGGCTTATCATACATAACATAAGCACTATCGGCTTATCATACATTACATAAGCAAGTTAAGAAATCCCCCTAACTTCTTATTAGTATTATTCATATACACTCTCATTTTAGTTTACTTAAGACACTAACATGTCATTATAAAATCCGGGAATTTAACCCAAAGTACTACGTACTTCTATTCTTTTAAAATGACTCTTTTTCATATAAAACTTCCAAGATACTAATAACCGTAGTATCAAGTCATAACTACTTTTCAAGACAAGTCACAATACCTTTTAGAAATACATTTATAGGCTTCTAAATCAAGTGACTTCTTTCTTTTAAAACTTTTAAGCAATTGATGCCTTTAAATCGATTTGCCTTTCATTATTTCAAGTCATTCATCATACTTAAATTACTTAGAGTAAACCACTCTTTTTGCTTTCCATAAAGCTATTATAACCAACTTCCCATAAAGCCGTTATACTAGCTTTATACTTTAGAAACTTACATTCTTCTTTGTAACCGAGAGACTTAAACTTTCCAAACAAAACAAGTGTCATATACTTTCAAAAATACTTTAAGTCTCTTAACATTTAGAAAGTAAGATATCCTTAATATTTTAAACAAGTGAGTTAATTCCCTAACTCAACCAACTTGGACATTCTTATAATAATCCAAGGATATCAAAGGAACTAAATTTGTCAAAACCTCGTACGTCCACCGTACTATATACTTACAACTATTCATGCTCAAGAGATAGGAAAGTTCCACATACCTCTTCGGTTCAATATACTTGCCAAGTCCAATATGCCGTACGTAGTATGTCAACATATAATGACCATAGTATGTCTATTAACTTCTTACTTCAAACGTAGAATATTCCAAGTGCAAAGCTACTAAATTCTACGGAAAATCGGACATCACTTCCTTTGTTTCTACATACTTTGCCACCTTTTTCAAGGCCGAATTCAATGACCAAACACGCCACATTTAAGGCTCAACAATGTAGTTAACGATAGGGGATTACACGCCTACAAGACGTGTAAAATTCCGCCCCACAATTGATATCAAACAATTCCAAAATACAATGTCCATTTGGCAAATTAGGGACAACAATACAAATTCATTTCCAATCCCTTTTCAATCCAAGTGGTTTAATATAACATGTTATCTAGCCGCAATTGATTATAACTAATATAATCCTTAAGTAGGTAAACATGCGACGATTCTAATTATCGACCAAATTGTATTTTAATTTCAAATGGCTTAACATGTCATTTTCGGATTTGAGCTTCTAAATTTCCATAACACTTATCAATCTTCATAACACATATCACATGATCATTTCTAACCTATCATAACCTTCAATTACAAAAGTAAGACGAAGATTATTACCTCATTTAGCCCAAATGTGATCCAAGATTACAAGTCGATCCTTAGAAACTTTAGCTCCTTTTTTCGACGTTCCAACCCACTCCAAGCAGCCCTTAGAAGCTTATGAAGAACTTGTTATACCCCGTATTTCCAGAGTAAGTACGTGGGGACGTACGTAGAAAAGTTTGAACTTTAAAGTTGGCTTGGACGTTTTATTTTTGTGCACAAGTACCGAAAAGAATCGTTTTCCGACGAAACGTTTTACACAACTCGCGTAGGGTAAATTACGGCTATGTCATTTCTAATTTTTGCGGATTTTTCTGAGAGACGTAACATTTTGGACCAACAAGAGGGCGACACTTGTCACCCTCTAATTGGTGAACGTTGGGCGGTAAAGGGTGGACGATTGGGAACCTTTTTGTCAAGGAGTTGGTAGGATATTTTTGTGTAGTAGATAGAATGGACACTTGCCTAAATCCTCACCCTACACTTGCCTTGCACTTGGCATCATCTTGGCCATTGGTTGGCCATTGCTTGACCTATAAATACCCCCCCTTTAGATGAAGAGTTCTTCATCCACAACTCATTCTCCAAGTCTTGAAATTCCCTCCCCTCTCTTGTAGTATTTTCATCCAACACCTCCCCCCCCCTCTAGCCTTAGTGGCTTGGCCGAGAGCCCCCTAAAGCAAGCCCTAGCCAAACACCACCCCTCCCTTAGTAGAAAATACTCTTCAAGTATTGTTGCTATGGCAAAATACTTTAGCCCTTATACTTTGTAGTATTTCCAAAGTCCTCTATACTAAAAGCCCAAATACTAGCTATACTTCAGAGTCACAAACGAAACCCTAAGAGAAACTTCATTGTTGATTGAAGTAGTAAGTAGAAGTGTGTAGCAACTTCTAAGGGATCTTGAGCGCATTGGAGTGTACTGGAGTAGAGCTAAACCTCGCTTAGGATCGACGTTTATATTTGGATAATATTGGGCTTATCGAGGTAAATAAACCTTATCCTCCTTTTGTAATTAGAATTTACATACGTAGAAGTATAGGAATAAGTATTAAATACTTAGAAGGATATTGCGAATAGAAATGAATCGTTATCACCGTAGAAGGGTATTAAAGAAGAATAATTGAACTGTACTCACATAGATCAGAGTATAGTTTACCTGCAGGGAAGTCTGCCCAAATTTCCATAGAATAGAGAACCTCTCGCTAGAGCTTTATACAAGATACCTAGACGTTGATAGACGTATTTGATCGATATAGGTCGATACTCTGCGCGACATATTTAACTTGGCGTGGTTTTCGCGGAAGGTATGTGATTCTTCCTATACTCTTGAGCATGATATTTTAAAGCATATATATAGTACGGTGACGACGTGTGTTAATCGAATAATAATTACGGCAATGTCTTTTGACTTAAGCCTGAATAATAATTACGGCAATGTCTTTTGACTTAAGCCTGAATAATAATTACGGCAATGTCTTTTGACTTAAGCCTAAATAATCTTGAAGTATTTCAAAAGAATACTAAATCATTTTTAACAGAAGAGTAATACTTGGTTTTAAAAAGCTAAGAGTTATACCAGCTTTATGGGAAGTTAGGTATAACGGCTTAAGAAAGATAAAAAGAAGGGTTTATTGACTTTAAGAAGATTAAGAGACTTAATCTTAAAAAGATAAGAGACTTGACTTGGTTAATTAATATGAGTTTTGTTAAAGAGTGTGAAACCTCATTCGTGAGTAATGAGTACTTGGTTTTTAAAAAAGGAATAATGTTTCATCGATTTCGAAATCGAATAAGTATCGAACAAACCACAACAGCTTAATAAAGTGGAAATGTTTTGACTACTAAAGTATTATTAAAACCAGTAGAAACTTCCATCCGCATAGAAGCTAAGATGAGACAAAATGATATTACATTTCCTAGATCATGGTCTGTAATAAGATTGTTATGAACAAGAATAAACTACTCACATAAGGTATATGTTTCTCAAATTGTTTTAAAGGATTAAAACCATGAACTACTAAACCTTTCAAAATGAAACTTGAGTAATTGAAATTAGGCAAACTTGAACGTTTGGAAAAGAATGTTGTTACTTGATTTTACAAAGAGAAGTGTTTTGATTTACTTCAAAGATAATCACTCTATTTTCATATACTACGAGTATTGTGTGACTATTTGTGAAAGAACAAATCTCTTAAAGAGTTAATGTATGAAGTACTTTAGGGATAAAAACCCGATCTTGTTAATCATATAGTAGAAAGTACCTTGTGTGAATAACTTGATTGTGTTGGTTTATGATAGCCTTGTAATACTTTCTTGTTGATTTGATAAGTAAACATGCTAGGATGCTACGTGTGTTATTATCTTGTGATGTTTGTGTAAAGGGGTTTTCCCTCGATTGCGCTTAAGTTGTTTAACTATCAGTCGTTATGTTGGTATTGTACCACTCACCTTGACATCATCCCGGAGGTTGTCGCCTCACGCGGGTAGACTCAGCGTGTCTGTGTGACCTATGATTCGAGAATACCTCACGCGGGTCCCGGCCCATGCGAGTCGCGAGAGCTCCGTGTTAGTGCGGCCTTTATGGTCACGCGAGTCGCGAGCTCCGTGTTAGTGTGGCGCCTTTATGGTCATGTGGTCTATGTGGGCTACGCGATCGCGAGTCCAGCGGATGCCGGGGAGTAGCTACCGATGCGGGAATACCTCACGCGGGCCATTGGAGTGGCCTATGCGGAGCTACGGAAGTTCCGTGTCTAGACGCGACATTAGATATCGGGCGAGTGGCCGCTTTGATCATGTGACGGCAGACAGATCTCATGATACGCTTTATGACCTTGTTTGTACGCTGGTTTTAGTAGTCGGCTATGCCTTCGCATTTACCCCGCACGGTTTTATGGTGACACGTAGGACTCGGTGTTCATGTGTATTCCTCGGTGCTTTTCTATCATAGATCGCCGCGGCGGGAAGGTATTCCACGGGCATGATTGATGTTGTGGGCGTGAGACCCATAGTTGTATCTAAGTGATGACTTTGAGGGCGTGAGTCTCTGACTTGACATGACTACTTATTTATTGTGAACTGTAGTTTGGTTATCATATATGTCTCCTGCTTTATATAGACTACTATGATTTCATTTATGATTTTCGCCACATACCGACTGTTGTCAGATCGACCTCCTTCGGGGGGCTGTGTTCATGCCGCAGGTAAAGGTACTCCTGTTGTTGATCCCCGCTCTGAGGATCATTGTTTCAGCGTTTGGGAAAGCTCCGTTTCTCCGGAGGCTTAGCATTTTGGTATGGTCCCCTGTCGTTGTAGGTATTTGCATTCAGGGGTATGGCGGGGCCCTGTCCCGCCATTGTTGTTTTAAACTCTTAGAGGTCTGTAGTCCTGTTGTAAAGTTGGAATGTAACTGTTCATTTTGGGTATTTATATATATATGCCGAAAGGCAACTTTTCTTCAGATAACTATGTCTCAATTTCTACTGTTTCATATCTTGGTTGTTTTATATTCGACATTACTCGATGTAGGACTACTTGGGTGCGGGTAAGGCACGATCACGCCCCGAACGGTCGTGACAAAAGTGGTATCGAGCGCTTAATCCTGAAAGTGTCTACTGCATCGTATCTAGTAGAGTCTTGATTATCGGTGTTGTGCACCACACCAATAATCGTGAGGCTATAGGATATTTAGGATTGGTTTCATTCTTCTCACTCCGAGATCGTGCTTTAGAGCCAGGTTATAAGTTGACCCTCTAACGTATTCCTTTCCTTTACCGCTATGCCTCCGCGCCAGTAACTCAGCCCGTGGCGGCAAGGCGCCAAGGAGCCGCGAGTAGAGTACAGAGAGTTAGGCGGCACAGCCCAATCATCACTGGGGATGCTTCATTATACCTCGTATTTCCGCAGTATGTACGAGGGCGCACGTATTATAATTTGAGCCTTAAAGTTGGCTAGTTTGAAATTTGGGCACAAGTGCCAAAAAGAGTCGCTTTCCGACTAAACGCTTTCCAAGGCTTGCGTAGAAAATTCCGGCTATGTCATTTATTATTTTGCGGATTTTTCCGAGAGACGAAATATTTTGGACCAACGGGAGGCGACAAGTGTCACCTCACATCGGCCGTGACTAGTGGGCGGTTTGGACGATTTGGGGTCAAGGAGTAGGTAGGATATTTTGTGCAAGTTGTGTGGTAGATGGATAAGGTCCACATGGTTAAAATCTAGCCCTACACTCGCACCACACTTGTCTTCATCTCGCCATTGGTCCCTTGGTTAGCCTATAAATACTCCCTTGTTGAAGACTTTCTTCATCCAAAACTTGAGCAATCTACCTAAGTCTCAAATACTCCTCCTCTTGTTTTGCTATCGTCCAAAGCCCCTCCCCTTCGAGATAGGCCCTGGCCGAGAGCCTCCTCCCCTCATGGTGCTCCTAGCCAGGGTACCCCTAGCCTAGTTGTCTCGTATAAATACCCCTTTGTGGTATAGAAATACTCTCCAAATATTGTTATAATGCCCAAATACCTCGCCCAAATACCTTGTAGTATTCCCAAGGTTACACTTATACAAAAGCCCGTAAAATACTATTATACTTCCTCACCCCAAACGAAACCCTAAGGAAAACCTTCATAGTCGGTTGAAGTGTTAAGAAGTTGCGTAGAACTTCTAAGGGTTGTTTGGAGCGAATCGAGCACTCCTGAGTAGAGCTAAACCTTGCTCAGGATCGACATATAAACTTGGATAATTTTGGGCTTATCGAGGTAAACACTCTTGAACTTCTGTTGTAATTAGGAATTACATGTTGTAGTAATATATAGTTAAAGTATACTATATATAGAATTGAGCATAGTTGTGCGGCAATGTCTTTTGACTTAAGCTCGAATAATACTTACGCAATGTCTTGCGACTTAAGCTGAATTTAAATAAGAGAATCGAATCAGAATTACATAGATCAGACATGAGACTTGTGTAGCATTGCTGTGTAGTAGAATTGTACACGTCCGGTTAGACATGCAAACCCCTCTAGGAGTCGTTGGCTCATAGCGTGCCTCGATAGAGGAGTTTTACGCTGCCATGTGGGGGGAGGTGTCACAAATTTAGAGAATATTCTACGTTGAGATCAAAATATGTTAATAGCGCCAGTGGCATCTATAGGTCAAGTACTACGTTTGGAGTGATCCGCTTGGCTTAAAGTGTAGTCGACGGGTTGAGGTACTGGAGCGCTTTGCTATTAGTCGATAATCGCCGCGAGGTATGTGAACCTCTTCCTATCTGTTCTAGCATGATACGGGTATAACTATGTAGTACGCAGACGCATACGTGTTAAATGTATTTGATTGCCTTTAACCATAAAGTGTTATAACGGCTTTATGGGAAGTTGGTTATAACATCTCTTTGTAAATAAGAAATGCTTTGTGATTTTTTTAAAAAAGATAACTGATTTGACTTATAACTGACTTGATGTGTGATAGTAAAGAACCTTGAAGTATTCTAAAAGATTAAGAAACCCTTTTGAAAGAAGTGTATGCTTGGTTGAAAACATAAGAGTTATACCACTTTATGAGAAGTTAGGTGTAGGCCTTAAGAGAGATAAAAAGAATGGTTTAATGATTTAGAAGTTAAGAGACTTATTCTTAAAAGATAAGAGACTTGACTTAATATGGATGTTTGTATGAAACCTCATTCGTGAGTAATGAGTACTTGGTTTTTGAAAGGAATAATGTTTTACTGATTTCGGAAATCAGAATGTGTATCGACAAAACACAGCATCGTTAATAAAGGAAAATGTATTGAATAATTAAGTATTATTAAAACCAGTAGAAACCTCCATCTGCATAGAAGCTAAGATGAGACAAAATGATATTACATTTTCTAGATCATGGCTGCTTAATAAGACTGATTATGAACAAGAATAACCTACTCGCCTATGACATATGTTACTCAATTGTTTTAAAAGAGATTAAGACATTGAACTATGAAACTTTTCAAAAAAGAGACTTGTGTAATTGAAATTAGGCAAACTGGAACTTTAGGGAAAAGAAAGGCATTGCGTTGTCTTAAAATGGTTTAAAACATAAGGTGTGATAACAACTTTATGGGAAGTTGGTTATAACGACCTTATGAAAACAAAAGAAAGGTTTTATCATTGGTTTTAATGTGGTAAATTGACTTTAAAAAGAGAAGTGTTTTGGTCAAAAAAGAAGGCATGGTGTCATTTTAATTTGGTTTTAAAAAGGAAAGTATGGAAGTTGTTTTGGTTTACTTAAAAGATATAAGTCACTCTATTTTTATACTACGGGTATCGGGTGACTTTTATAAAAGGAATAGATCTCTTTAAAAGGAATTTAACGTACGTAGTACTTTAGGGTTAAAACCCGGACTTGGGCATAAAATGAAAGTACTTCGAGTTGTGTATAAACTTGCCTATGCTTGTTGTTGTGAAACTTGCCTATGCTTGTTGTTGGGAAACTTGCCTGTGCTTGTTGTTGTGAAACTTGCCTATGCTTGTTGTTGGGAAACTTGCCTATGCTTGTTGTTGTGAAACTTGCCTATGCTTGTTGTGATAGCCTTTGTTGTGCAAGAATTGTGTTTCTATACCATCGCGTCTCTCGATGGAGGTCGGTTGACTTGTTGAGAACTTACTTGACGTGATCGCGTGACGGATAAATTCCACGCACGTTCTCGCTGATAGTGTTACTTTTGTTAATCGCTTTGGACATATCGACACGACGTGGCGCACGGTATGCTTCACTTTGATTACCGCTTGTTGTCTTATTGTTTCCTTTGGACATATCGACACGATGCGTAGCGCACGGTATGCTTCCATTTGGAATCTTCTTATTGTTTCACTTTGGACTCATCGACACGATGCGTAGCGCACGTATGCTTCCATTTGGAATGTTGTCTTATTTGTTCCTTTGGACATACCGACACGATGCGTAGCGCACGGTATGCTCCCATTTGGATTGCTGTCTTGTTGTTATCATATCATATCACGTGATGAGGAAGGTACTCACGGCGTGGATTGATGTTGTGGGCGTGAGACCAATTGATATAATCATATGTGGTATCGTAGTTTGGTTATCATACATGTCTCGCTTTTATAAACTATTATGATTTCATTTACGATTTTGCGCTTCACATACTTGGTACTGTTGTTGAGCCTCCTTCGGGGCCGCGTTCATGCCGCAGTAGAAGTACATCACCGTCGATCCCCGTTAGGATCTCATTTCAGCGTTTTGGGAAGCTCCGCTTCACGAGGCTTATCTTTGGTATGTTACCACAGTCCGTAAGTTCTTATGCGTTCAGGGTATGGCGGGCCCCTGTCCCCATAGTTGTTGTATAAATCTTAGAGGTCCAGAGTAATCGCAAGTGTGGTGTAAGGATTGTAATCGCTCAAATGTTTATATATATATGTTGGAAGGCAACCGCTTTGGTTGGCCTATTTGCTTTATTTATCATGTCTCTTGTTTCATATTTATGCTTTATGTTCCGCTGATTTTCTCGATGTTGTATCACTAGGGTGCCCGGTAGGCACGACCACGCCCCGGTCGGTCGTGACAAAAGTGGTATCGAGCGCTTAATCCTCGGAAAGTGTCTGCACCGTGTCTAGTAGAGTCTTGATTATATGTGTCAGTGCACCACCTCGGAGGCTATAGGACATTTAGGATTGGTTTCCATTCTTCTCATTCCGAGATCGTGCCTTAGAGTCATGTGATGAGTTGAACCCTCCGACGTATTCCTTTCTTTACCGATTATGCCTCGCGTAAGGCAACCTGTGCCCAGACGGCAAGGCAGCCGAGGAGTCGCTAGCTGGATACAGAGGAGTACGAGGGCGCAGTTCGGCCAAGACTGAGATAGTACTTGACGACGAGTTTTGCGACACCGCCAAAGACCAAAGCAGAGTTTAGAGCCGCAGCTGGCCGAGACTACAAGACTCGAGCCTCCGCCCCACACCGAGCAGATAGACGGGGTACAAGGAGATGGCCCGCCATCGCCGCGGTCGTACCGATATGAGGATAGGCCGGACGCAGCAGCCCAAAGAGCACCAGGTTCACCCTAGATCGGATAGTTTGAGGCTACAGACTTCGAGACGTAGCCCGCGAGTTCACACGACCTGCCCGGCCCGTGGATCGTGCCTTACCCGCACCCCAAGAGTCATACATCGAGTAATCACGAATATAAAATAACCAAGATATGAATCAAGATAAATTGAGACACGATATTCGAAGAAAGTTGCCTTTCGCATAAATAATAATAACAACTCTTCCAAAATGAACAGCTTAACTTTCTTTACAACCCCGCTTACAACAAGATTACTGCACTTACGAATGATATGACAACAACGACGACGGCCCCGCCATACCCTCAATATAAGCACCTACAACAACAGAGGACTATACCAAGATAAGCCTCGGAGGAACGGAGCTTCCCAAACGCTGAATCGTGACCCTAAGAGCGAGGATCAACGATCGTGTACCTTTACCGCGGCATGAACGCACTCAAGGAGGTCAAGATAACAAAAATTTAGTATGTGAATCAAAATATCAGAAATGAAATCATAGTAGTCTATATAAAGCGAGACATGTATGATAACCAAACTACGCTCAATAAATAAGCGATCATATCAAGTCGTGACTCACGCCTCAAAGTCGCCACCAAATATAAACACGGGTCTCACGCCACAACATCAATCATGCCCGCGAATACCTTCCTCACCGCGGTCAATGATAGAGAAGCACCAAGGAATACACATGAACAGCAGTCCCAATGTGTCCAAATAAAACAAGACAGGTAAGTACGGCGCATAGCCGACTACTAACACCTACAGTACTAACAAGGTCATAAATCGTATCATGATATCTGTCTGCAGACCCATTACATGATCAAAGCCGGTCGCCGCCGCAATATCAAATGCGCGCCTAGTCCCGAACTCCCGCAGCTCGCATAGGCCAATCTCATAGGCCCGCATGAGGTATAACCCGCACGAGGGTAGCTACTCCCGGCATCGCCCCGACTCGCAGCCGCATGGCCACATAGACCGCGTGACCATAAAGGCCGCACACTAACTCGAACTCTCGAGTTCGCATAGGCCCCTGACCCGCATGAGGTATTCTCGAATCATGGTCCTGCATCACTGAGTCTACCCGCATCGGAGGGCGCCTAACCCGGAAACACGGTGAGTGGTATAATACCAACATAACGCTTTATCGTTTAACCAACATAAGCACAATCAAGGGAAAACCCTTTTACACAAACATCACAGAATACTAACACACGTAGCATCCTAATATGATTACTTATCCAATTAACACGAAGGTATTACAAGGCTATCACAAACCAACACAATCAAGTTATACACACAAGGTACTTCCTACTATAAGTCAACATGTTCGGGTTGCTATCCCCAAAGTACTCCATACATTAACTTTTTAAAAGATACGTTACTTTCACAAAAGTCACACAATACCCGCAGTATATGAAAAGAGAGTGATTATCTTTTGAAGTAAATCAAAACACTTATCTTTGTACAATCAAGTAACAACATTATTATCCAAACGTCCAAGTTTGCCTAATTTCAAATGTTCACGTTTCTTATTTTAGAAAGGTTTCGTAGTTCATAGTCTTACCCATTTAAGAATATAATTCTCTTTTAAACCATCTGAGAAACATAAGCCTTATATGTGAGTAGGATATTCTTGTTTATAACAATCTTATTACAGCAGCCATGATCTAGGAAATATCATTTTGTCTCATCTTAGCTTCTATGCAGATGGAAGTTTCTACTGATTTTAATAATACTAAATCTGTCAAAACATTTCCTTTTATTAACGCTGCAGTGGTTTGTCGATACACATTCGATTCAAATCAAGAAAACATTCTTAAGCCGTTATACCTAACTTTCCATAAAGCTAGTATAACTCTTAAGTTTTCAAAACCCAAGTATTACTCCTTCTTTCAAAATGATTGAAATCTTTTGAAATACTTCAAGTTCTTTATTAACACATAACAAGCCGCTTATAGTTCAAATCGATTACCTTTTAAAAACCACAAGTATTTCTTACCAACATAAAGTCGTTATAACCAACTTCCCATAAAGCCGTTATAACACTTTATGTTTTAAACCAATCAAATACATTTAGCACACGTACGCTCACCGTACTACATAGTTCACACATATCATGCTAAAAGAGATAGGAAGAGGTTTACATACCTCGCGACGAGTATCGACTAATAGCAAAACGCCCAAGTACTTCCAACCGCCGCTACTCCTGCCAAGTAGATCGCGCCATACGTAGTACTTCAACCTATAAGGCCACAAGGCGCTTATTAACATTTAGATCCCTTCGTAGAACATTCTACGAAAATTCGCAAAGACCTCTCCCGCAACAACAGAAATCTCCTCCTCTAACGGGCCGACTACCAAGCCAACCGCGGGGGTTATACGCTTAATCGGACGCACAATTCTACCTCACGAAAAGCTACACAAGCTCATCAGAATACATCCTATGTAAATACATCAAGATTCTCTTCTTTGAAAAGGTTTCTTATTATTCAGCTTAAGTCAAAAGACATCACGACAAAAACGTTCAGTTCTATATATAGTATACTCCAACTATATAGTCTAACAATCATGTAATCTCCAATTACAATAGAGGGACAAGATATTTACCTCGATAAGCCCATAATTATCCGAGTTTAAATGTCGATCCTGAGCAAGGTTTAGCTCCTACTCAAGGCTCCGACCGCCTCCAAACAACCCTAGAAGTTCTAACCAACTTCTACTTATAATTTTAACTACGGGTGAAGATTTACTTAGGGTTCGGTTTGTAGTGACGGAAGTATAATAGTATAACTGGGCTTTAGTAAAGGTATAACCTTAGAATACTACAAGGTATATGGCTAAGGTAATTTGGGCATTTTAACAATACTTTTGAGAGTATTTCTACCAAGAGGAGGGGTGTTTTATACGAGACAACTAGGCTGTGGGGTACCCACTACCACACTACTAGGAGGGGGAGGGCTCTCGCCAAGGGGAGGGGATGGTGTTGGACGAGAACACTACAAAGAGAGGGGGAGGATTTTTAACACTTAGAAATGATTTTTGGATGAAGAATTTCATCAACAAAGGGGGGTATTTATAGGTCAAGAAATGGCCAACCAATGGCCAAGATTCTTCCAAGTGTTAGGCAAGTGTAAGGTGTAGATTAAGCCATGTGTTGTGTGGTCCCACTTGGTCATCAACCACACAAATATCCTACCAAACATTGACCAAATGTTTTAGGCAACAAAAATGCCAAAAACGTGCCCAACAATTCCCTTTGGTGTCGTCCACTTGCTTCCAATGTGAGGGTGACACATGTCACCCTCCCGTTGGTCCAAAATGTTTCGTCTCTCGGAAAAATCCGCAAAAATTAGAAATGACATAGCCGGAATTTTCCCTACGAAAGCTGTGAAAACGTTTCGTCGAAAAACGACTCTAACCGGGTGTTGTGAACAAAGTTAAATCGGCCAAGCCTAATTAAAAGTTTCAAATTTTCTACGTACGTCCTTACGTACATACTCTGGAAATACGGGGTATAACAAGTTCTACGGGTCGAGGCCTGAGGATGATCCGCAGGAGTTCATCCGGCAGTTACAGCGGATCATGAGAGTGATCAAGGCATCGGATACCGAGTCAGTGATCCTAGGTTCGCATCGGCTGCGTGATACCGCAGTCGATTGGTTTGATTCATGGGAGCTGTCCCGGGGAGAGAATACACTTCCGGCTTTATGGGATGAGTTCTCAAAGGCATTTCTTGCACATTTCTTGCCTCCACAGATGAGGAGGGCTCGCGCATGATTTTTGGTATTGCGTAGCGAGCGACGGTTCGGGAATACAATGTGGAGTTCGACTCATTCGACCGGTACGTCCCCGCATTAGTAGCTAGTATGGAAGATCGAGTGCACCGATAAGTTACAGGGCTCGATGATTACCTAGCAGAGAGTTGTTCGGGTGTAGCTCTTCAGCCGGGCATGGACATTGCCCGCATGCAGCTTATGCACTTGAGGTGAGGAGCGAGAAATCGACTGAATGACCAAAGTCGCAGAAGAGGGCCGAATCGCAGGTCCTTTGGTGATTTTCGAGGCGCACCGCCTCGCCAGCAGACTAGTTATGCGCTCCGCCAAGATGCAGTGGTCCTCACAATCTTGAGCGCCGAGTTTTCGTGAGCAGTCGTGGCTCCAAGGGTTCAGATTTTCGAGAGCAGGGTGTTAACGATTGAAGCCACCCCTACCTCGTTGGACCTGTGGTAGACTCCGGGGGAGTGTCGTGCTAGTCAGAGTTTGTTTTACATGCGACACAGGCCATTTTGGGAGAAACTGTCCCACTGTGGGTAGCGCTGGTAGGATAACACAGATCACGGCCGCTATGGTTCTTCACCTTCCATAGCCAGCAGATGTTCATACACGGCAGGCCACGAGAGGTCGCGGTGGAAGTTCCCAGTTTTAGCGGTCCTCTGAATCGCCTATTTTCAGGTATATCCTTAACCCTCTAGAGTTTTGTATGTATTGATGTTGTGATGATGTGTTTAGTGTTATGTTCGGATATCTTTGTGCTAAAATGTGATGTAGAATCTGGTTAGTGAGAAGGGTAAGCTTGAGGGTGAGAAAATGGTGAACCTTAGAATATTACAGTTGAGACCTTAGATGTAAGGCCGTCTTGAGTACCAGATTTTGCAAGTGATCCTTGTCGGAGTGCATTTTATGCCTAGAAAGTATTGTGTAATAAGTCCCTGGGTTGTGTGAAATGGAAGTGGTAGCTTTCATGACCTGTAGAGGTAAGATTGTTCCGGATCGGGGAACAAGAGCGTGATGCGTTAAGTAGGTCGGGTTGGGGCCATGTTGAGGGCCAACCCGCGGCCTGTTTCGTGGTGGGGTCAGCTCTGGGTGGTCCCGCCAGGTGGTAGAGTCGCGAGGGTGCTAGGCCCAAGTTTAGATGACCATCGTGTGAGTTCGTGGATGTGTTCGACCAGAAGCAGACCGTGAAGGCCGGGAATGGCCTTAAGGAAGATTGAGGCTAGTAAGATGACCAAGTTTGGGAGTGATGACTCTAAAGTTTTGGAAACTGAAGCGATGACTGAAGTGTGGTACGTATACTAGAAGAGTTCAAGTGTTCAAGAAAGGGCACGACGAGTAAGGAAGGAAGAGAACGTGTGTTATTTCGTGGCCAGGTGTGGCGTTGGCAACCTGTTAGAAGAACTTCATCGTTATCCGTCTTGAGAAGGAACATTCGGGACGAATGTTTCTAAGGAGGGGAGAATGTTATACCCCGTATTTCCAGAGTATGTACGTGAGGGCGTACGTATTATAATTTGAGCCTTAAAGTTGGCTAGTTTCGAAATTTGGGCACAAGTGCCAAAAAGAGTCGTTTTCCGACGAAACGTTTCCACAGCTTGCGTAGAGAAAATTCCGGCTATGTCATTTATTATTTTTGCGGATTTTTCCGAGAGACGAAACATTTTGGACCAACGGGAGGGTGACAAGTGTCACCCTCACATTGGCCGTGACTAGTGGGCGGTTTGGACGATTTGGGGTCAAGGGAGTAGGTAGGATATTTTGTGCAAGTTGTGTGGTAGATGGATAAGGTCCACATGGTTAAAATCTAGCCCTACACTTGCACCACACTTGTCTTCATCTTGGCCATTGGTTGGCCTTTGGTTAGCCTATAAATACTCCCCTTGTTGAAGACTTTCTTCATCCAAAACTTGAGCAATCTACCTAAGTCTCAAATACTCCCTCTTGTTTTGCTATCGTCCAAAGCCCCTCCCCTTTGAGATAGGCCCTTGGCCGAGAGCCTCCCCCTCCCCCTTTGTGGTGCCCTAGCCGAGGGGTACCCCCCCCTAGCCTAGTTGTCTCGTATAAATACCCCCTTTTTGTGGTATAGAAATACTCTCCAAATATTGTTATAATGCCCAAATACCTTGTAGTATTCCCAAGGTTACACTTATACAAAAGCCCAGAAAATACTATTATACTTCCCTCAGTCCCAAACGAAACCCTAAGGAAAACCTTCATAGTCAGTTGATGTGTTAAGTAGAAGTTGCGTAGAACTTCTAAGGGTTGTTTGGAGCGAATTGGAGCACTCGGAGTAGGAGCTAAACCTTGCTCAGGATCGACATATAAACTTGGATAATTTTGGGCTTATCGAGGTAAACACTCTTGACCTTCTGTTGTAATTAGGAATTACATGTTGTAGGAATATATAGTTAAAGTATACTACATAGAGATTTGAGCATAGTTGTGCGGCAATGTCTTTTGACTTAAGCCTGAATAATACTTACGGCAATGTCTTGCGACTTAAGCCTGAATTTTAATAAGAGAACTAAACTGTAATTACATACGTATCAGACAGAGACTTGTGTAGCATTCTTGCAGTAGTAGAATTGTACACGTCAGGTTAGACATGCAACCCCCAGTGAGTCGTTGGCTTAGCGTGCCTCGATGAGGAGTTTTACGTTGTTGCGGGGGGGGAGGTGCTGCCGAAATTTCTGTAGAATATTCTACGTTGAGATCAAAAGATGTTAATAGGCGCCTTGTGGCCTCTATAGGTTGAAGTACTACGTTTGGAGTGATCTGCTTGGCTTAAAGTGTAGCCGACGGGTTGAGGTACTTGGAGCGTTTTGCTATTAGTCGATAATCGTCGCGAGGTATGTAAACCTCTTCCTATCTGTTCTAGCATGATATGGGTATAACTATGTAGTACGGTAGACGCATACGTGTTAAATGTATTTGATTGCCTTTAACCATAAAGTGTTATAACGGCTTTATGGGAAGTTGGTTATAACAGCTCTTTGTAAATAAGAAATGCTTTATGATTTTTTTAAAAAAGATAACTGATTTGACTTATAACTGACTTGATGTGTGATAGTAAAGAACCTTGAAGTATTCTAAATGATTAGGAAACCCTTTTGAAAGAAGTGTATGCTTGGTTCGAAAACATAAGAGTTATACCACTTTATGAGAAGTTAGGTGTAGCGTCTTAAGAGAGATAAAAAGAATGGTTTAATGATTTAGAAGTTAAGAGACTTATTCTTAAAAGATAAGAGACTTGACTTAATATGGATGTTTGTATGAAACCTCATTCGTGAGTAATGAGTACTTGGTTTTTAAAGGAATAATGTTTCCGATTTGAAATCGAATGTGTATCGACAAACCATCGCACGTTAATAAAGGAAAATGTATTGAATAATTAAGTATTATTAAAACCAGTAGAAACCTCCATCTGCATAGCTTAAGATGAGACAAAATGATATTACATTTTCTAGATCATGGCCGCTTAATAAGATCGATTATGAACAAGAATAACCTACTTTATGGCATATGTTACTCAATTGTTTTAAAAGAGATTAAGACATTGAACTATGAAACTTTTCAAAAAGAGACTTGTGTAATTGAAATTAGGCAAACGGGAACTTTAGGAAAAGAAAGGCATTGCGTTGTCTTAAAATGGTTTAAAACATAAGGTGTGATATGACTTTATGGGAAGTTGGTTATAACGACCTTATGAAAACAAAAGAAAGGTTTTATCATTGGTTTTAATGTGGTAACTTGACTTTAAAAAGAGAAGTGTTTTGGTCAAAAAAGAAGGCATGGTGTTGCCTTAATTTGGTTTTAAAAAGGAAAGTATGGAAGTTGTTTTGGTTTACTTAAAAGATATATGTTACACCCCGTATTTACAGGACATGTGTTAAGAACGTACGTAAGAACTCGCAAGTGTTAAAATTTGAGACTGTAAAAAATTTAACGGAATTATGGAATTGTCGGAAAACGTATTCAGGATTTAATGGGAGGCGACACGTGTCACCCCCTTATGTTGTCTTGGACGAATTGAAGCATGGGCACAATGGTCATTTGACCTTTGGTAGGATGATTTAGTCTTGCAAGGTAGTAGCGTGAGAAAATTGACTAAGTCCAACGGCCCCACTTAGTCTTGATTTTTAGCTAGAGCTCATCCAAACCACCCATTTGGTTGCATCTTAACCTCCATGTCCCTATATATAATACTAGTAGCAAGAGAGGACTTAACACTTAGCAAAAATTTCACAAAATTGAGGACTTCACTAATGGTGCTCTCGGGTTCACCATGGAGAAGAAAGGGAAATTTTCGTTGCTTGTTCTTTAAGCTCCACATTTTAAACCAAGGTTCATGAGTGTTATGTAAGTGTATCTCAATAGAAAAATCCGGAAAAAGAGAGTTTTCAGATTAGTCGCAAAGCAAAACCTAGTTGTCTTTCTAGGTTTTGTTTAGAAGTTTGAAGGAAAATTGTCAGGTTGTTCTAAGGGTCTCAGGAGCGGATTGAGGTGTCTTGAAGAGGCTCTAGGTTGCTAGGAGAAACTGGTTTGAAGATTGGATTACACGTGAGGTATAATATTGTTCTCTTTAAGTGTTACAAGATTATGTAAGTGTTGTTAGCCTTACATTTTACTAGCATGAAGTATATGTGTTGAAGTTGTATAAGTATTATGGATTGTTGTAGCCAAAAATCCGAAATGACATGTAAGCCATGATTAAGTCGATTACAATTTAATCGTTGTTAGAATCGTCGCAAGTAATTGACTTGAAGATTACGTTGTTATAATCAAATGCGACTTGATATCATGCGAGGCTACCAATTTGGATTGAAATGGAAATTGGATAAGAATTGGTATTGTTGTATTCATTATGGCGAAATTTGGACTAGTAGTTTGTTATTCATTTGTTTTGGACTACCGCCTATATCATGGTGAGCCAATTGGTGTATGGTTATTTATTTGTATTGTACTACCTTATAGATTGTGGTGAGCCAATCGGGGCTGTTTGGTTATTGTATTCGACCTTGAAAAAGGTGGCAAAGTAAGTAGAAACAAAGGAGGTGTCAGATTTTCCGTAGAATTTAGTGACTTAGCACAGGATATTCTACGTTGAATTGAGAGGTTAATGGGCGTATTGTGACCATTATAGGTTGAAGTACTTAGTATAGCGTATTCTACTTGGAGGATGAAATAGCTATCAAGGTTGAAGTACTTTGGAGCATTTTGCTACTTGTCGACAATCGTCGCGAGGTATGTGAACCTCTTCCTTCCTTTGGCATGATTCTATGTATGGAATATACTTGTGGTATCATCTCATGTTTCCTTCTACTCTTAGAAGTTAAGAGGTAGTCAGGTGATTTACTCTATGTAGAACTTTTCCTATCTTTTGAGCATGACTACTTGCACGTATGTAGTACGGTAGACGTACAAGACTATGACATTCTTTACTATTTTCCATGTAATGCCAAGTCGGTGGGTTAGGAGATTAACTCACTTCTTTGAAAATAGTAAGGATGTCTTATGTTGATTTTAAAGTTAAGGGACTTGAAGAGTTTTATAGTATGTGATACTTGTTCCGTTTTAAACGTATAAGTCCCTTGGATAGGAAATTGTTTATGGCTAAGGTATAAAGTGAATATAACGGCTTTATGGGAAGTTAGTTATATTTGCCTTATGGAAAGATAAATGACTTGACTTTAATAGAAAGGCAACTTGATTTTACGGCATCAATTGCCTAGAGTTTTAATAATAAAAGGAGTCACTTGTTTTCAAATGGTTAAGAGACAAATTGTATTTTTGAAAGTTAAGAGAATTGATTTGAAAGTATATAATACTTGGTTTCAAAAGTAGAAGTCTCTTGGTTATAAAAGGAACGTGTTAGTCTAAACCATAAAGGGTTATAACGGCTTTATGGGAAGTTGGTTATAACGACTTTATGGAAGATTAAGAGAATGGTTTTCTCTAGTAAAGTAATAAAAGGAATAACTTATATTAGGCAAGGGCAAATTGGTTTAAAGGTACCAATTGCTTAAGGTTTTTAATAAAGAAGTCACTTGATTTGAAGTTCTGTAATTGTATTTCTAAAAGGTATTGTGACTTGTCTTGAAAGGTGGATAGGACTTGATACTATGGTTGTTAGTATTTTGGAAGTTTTATTTGGAAAATAGTCCTTTGAAAAGAATGTACGCAAGTACTTTGGCTTGTTAAATGAGAATTTATTCTATTTGTGCGGATAGGTACTTTGGCTTGTTAAATGAGAATTTATTCTATTTGTGCGGATAAGTACTTTGGCTTGTTAAATGAGAATTTATTCTATTTGTGCCGGATAAGTACTTTGGCTTGTTAAATGAGAATTTATTCTATTTGTGCGGATAAGTACTTTGGCTTGTTAAATGAGAATTTATTCTATTTGTGCGGATAAGTACTTTGGCTTGTTAAATGAGAATTTATTCTATTTGTGCGGATAAGTACTTTGGCTTGTTAAATGAGAATTTATTCTATTTGTGCGGATAAGTACTTTGGCTTGTTAAATGAGAATTTATTCTATTTGTGCGGATAAGTACTTTGGCTTGTTAAATGAGAATTTATTCTATTTGTGCCGGATAAGTACTTTGGCTTGTTAAATGAGAATTTATTCTATTTGTGCGGATAAGTACTTTGGCTTGTTAAATGAGAATTTATTCTATTTGTGCGGATAAGTACTTTGGCTTGTTAAATGAGAATTTATTCTATTTGTGCGGATAAGTACTTTGGCTTGTTAAATGAGAATTTATTCTATTTGTGCCCTGGATAAGTACTTTGCTTGGTTAATTGAGAACTTGCCTATATGTCTTGGTGATAGCACGTGAGTGCAAGTATTATGTTTTATTACGTTGTCGCGACTCGGTTGGGCCTACCGTCTTGTTGTAAGTTACTCTGACGTCGACGGTGATGTGGGATTCCACGTATGCTTCCGTTATTTGTAGTACTTAGGTTAAATTCCGGATTTTTATAAAAGACACGGTAGTGCTTATGTCTTGTTTGATGGTCTCGAGTTAGGGTAAGAGTATAAATGAGCGAGCAAGCCCCACGACGTTATACCACCTACTCGAGGTAAGAGTATAAGTGAGGGTAAGCCCCAAGACGTGTACCACCCGCTTTTATGTGTTGTTTGACGACCGGTCGAGTTAGGGTAAGAGTATAAATGAGGGGCAAGCCCCAAGACGTTATACCACCTTCTCCAGGGTAAGAGTATAAATGAGGGGCAAGCCCCAAGACGTTATACCACCTTCTCCAGGGTAAGAGTATAAATGAGGGGCAAGCCCCAAGACGTTATACCACCTGCTTTGATTGATATTATGGGCGTGAGACCCATGGTTATGTTTTACACGTATAATTGTCGGTGATGCGGGATTCCACGCGTGAGATATGTATATATGTATTGTGTATGTGGTACGCCGACAAATGGTAGGAGGCCACGCGCCATTACATGGTTATATTTTACACTTATAGCCGACGGTGATGGGCGATTCCACGCATGCTTTGATATTAGTGTGATTTGATCGCCCCCATTGGGGCGTAGTATATGTGTCCCTCCGTAATGGGCGGACTATGTTATGAAAGATAAGTAAGTTATATGGTAATGAACTTAATGATTCTTTTCTAATAATGCACGTAAGAATGTGACTATAACTTTTATGGGAATGGAAAAGATAATAAGGTACGATTAAGTTCATAAGTGATAATGACACGGCAGGATCCGTATGTATTTTTATACTTGTCCTTGTCGTTCTTTGTACAATTGTGATCTGCTTATCAGACGTTATTTCTGCTCCATATTCGCACTGTTGTAATCGACTTCTTCGGGCCGCTCATGCCCGCAGTTTAGGTATTACGCCAGGATCCGCGAGCTTAGGATCCCGCTCAAAGAAGTTGAGATGGCTCCAGTGTTCCGAGTTGTCACGTTTATGTTTATTCAGGTACGGCGGCCTTGTCCCGCCACGATTGTTAGGTCAAAACTCTTAGAGGTCCGTAGTCACATATCGTGGGTCGCTTTGTAAAGGAAAGCGAGGCAACCGCTTCGTTTATGTATACATTCGGAAAGGTAGCCCTATCGGCTAACTTTGTTGTTTTATTATCGTTGTTTTTATTTTATAAGTTTCATGTATGTTCCGCTGATTTTCTCCGATGTTTACGTAGCGGTGCCTGTAGGGCACCCGCGTCCCGGTCGGTCGTGACAAAAGTGGTATTAAGCGCTTAGTCTCTGAAAGTGTCTACGCATCGTGTCTAGTAGTCTTGATTATCGGTGTGTTGTGCACCACATCTATAATCGTGAGGCTGCATGACATTTAGGATTGGTTTCATTCTTCTCACCGAGATCGTGCGATAGAGTCAGATTGTTGTGGTCGCCCCTCCCTAACGAGTTATGTTGATTGCAGCCTACGAAAGGCAAAGAATGACCAGAATGACTATGTGGATCGCATCCAGTTGGTAATGATTACGAGATAGTTGGTATTGTGACATACATCTATACGGAGTTATGTATGAGGGTCAGACGCGTGTTGCCTAGAATGATTTTAGATTACCAGGAATTGGTAAAGACTAACTAGATACCGGGAAGGTATGGAATAGTTAATGAATTTTCGCCAAGGTTTTGTGTTTTATTTCGAGATAATTGGGAAAGGATGAGCTGTCTGATAGGGTAGTGAACCCTTAAGAAGCCATATTAAGGAACCTAACGGAATGTCATGTTAATAGATTAAGATGTGTAGTAAGCTTACGAGAATTATACGGATGAGGCCGGTATAGAGTAAGTAATGGTTGTTGTGATCGAGACAACATGGTTATGGTTTTATGAGAAGTTTTTATACCCGTTATTGGGGGATTGGTAGGGTAGGCTTGGAGCATGGGAATTGCGAGCCTAAGAATATCGCTGACCGCTGAGACCTTAGATGTACAAGGTCTTCTCGGGTAGAAAGATTTATTATAGACCAAGAATAAGAGTTAAGTGCGACGTTGAGTCGGGTTGAGGACCTGTTGCGGGTCTCCCCATGGCCTGGAATGGAGTGGGATCAGTTGGTAGTAGTTCCGCTACGTGACAGGGTCACGAGGGCGCAAGGCCCAAGTCTAGTTAGTTGTTTTACGGGTTCGTGGACACGTTCCACCGGAACCAGGTCGTGAAAGCCGGAAATGGCCTTATTTTGTTTTATAGAGTGACTCCAAAGATTAGAGGCCAAAATTGGTATGGAAGTTATGTATGTATGTTAGAAGGAGTTGGAAGTACGAAAAGGTAATCTCTTTTGGGCTTATGATGGACGGATGTGCGTGTGCGAGGTATTAGGGCCATGTGTGGCATTATTAGTATGTCGGGGTTGTGAAAGGGAACTATGTCGCTAATTATAAAGATTGACTCCGAAAGAACATTCGAGGACGAATGTTTCTAAGGGGGGAAGAATGTTACACCCCGTATTTACAGGACATGTGTTAAGAACGTACGTAAGAACTCGCAAGTGTTAAAATTTGAGATCAGAAAAATTTAACTAATTATGGAATTGTCTGAAACGTATTATCAGGATTTAATGGGAGGCGACACGTGTCACCCCCTTATGTTGTCTTGACGAATTGAAGCACGGGCACAATGGTCATTTGACCTTTGGTAGGATGATTTAGTCTTGCAAGTAGTAGCATGAGAAAATTGACTAAGTCAACGGCCCCACTTAGTCTTGATTTTTAGCTAGAGCTCATCCAAACCACCCATTTGGTCGCATCTTAACCTCCATGTCCCTATATATAATACTAGTAGCAAGAGAGGACTTAACACTTAGCAAAAATTTCACAAAATTGAGGACTTCACTAATGGTGCTCTCGGTTCACCATGGAGAAGAAAGGGAAATTTTCGTTGCTTGTTCTTAAGCTCCACATTTTAAACCAAGGTTCATGAGTGTTATGTAAGTGTATCTCAATAGAAAATCCCTAAAAAAGAGAGTTTTCAGATAGTCGCAAAGCAAAACCTAGTTGTCTTTCTAGGTTTTGTTTAGAAGTTTGAAGGAAAATTGTTGGGGTTGTTCTAAGGTCTCAAGGAGCGGATTGAGGTGTCTCAAGAGGCTCTAGGTTGCTAGGAGCAACTTCGGTTTTGAAGATTGGATTACAATTCTGAGGTATAATCTTGTTCTCTTTAAGTGTTACAAGATTATGTAATTGTTAGCCTTACATTTTACTAGCATGAAGTATATGTGTTGAAGTTTTATAAGTATTATGGATTGTTGTAGCCAAAAATCCGAAATGACATGTAAGCCATGATTAAGTTGGATTACAATTTAATCGTTGTTAGAATCGCCGCAAGTAATTGACTTGAAGATTACGGTTGTTATAATCAAATGCGACTTGATATCATGTGAGGCTACCAATTTGGATTGAAATGGAAATTGATAAGAATTGGTATTGTTGTATTCATTATGGCCAAATTTGGACTAGTAGTTTGTTATTCATTTGTTTTGACTACCGCCTATATCAGGTGAGCCAATTTGTCAGATGGTTATTTATTTGTATTGTACTACCTTATAGATTGTGGTGAGCCAATCGGGGCTGTTTGGTTATTGTATTCGACCTTGAAAAGGTGGCAAAGTAAGTAGAAACAAAGGAGGTGTCGTCCGATTTTCCGTAGAGAATTTAGTGACTTAGCACCTAGGATATTCTACGTTGAATTGAGAGGTTAATGGGCGACAGACCATTATAGGTTGAAGTACTTAGTATAGCGTATTCTACTTGGAGGATGAAATAGCTATCAAGGTTGAAGTACTTTGGAGCATTTTGCTACTTGTCGACAATCGTCGCGAGGTATGCGAACCTCTTCCTTCCTTTGGCATGATTCTATGTATGGAATATACTTGTGGTATCATCTCATGTTTCCTTCTACTCTTAGAAGTTAAGAGGTAGTCAGGTGATTTACTCTATGTAGAACTTTTCCTATCTTTCGAGCATGACTACTTGCACGTATGTAGTACTAGACGATGAAGACTATGACATTCTTTACTATTTTCCATGTAATGCCAAGTCGGTGGTTAGAGATTAACTCACTTCTTTGAAAATAGTAAGGATGTCTTATGTTGATTTTAAAGTTAAGGGACTTGAAGAGTTTTATAGTATGTGATACTTGTTCCGCTTTAAACGTATAAGTCCCTTGGATAGGAAATTGTTTATGGCTAAGGTATAAAGTGAATATAACGCTTTATGGGAAGTTAGTTATATTTGCCTTATGGAAAGATAAATGACTTGACTTTAATAGAAAGGCAACTTGATTTTACTACATCAATTGCCTAGAGTTTTAATAATAAAATGAGTCACTTGTTTTCAAATGGTTAAGAGACAAATTGTATTTTTGAAAGTTAAGAGAATTGATTTGAAAGTATATAATACTTGGTTTCAAAAAGTAGAAGTCTCTCGGTTATAAAAGGAACGTGTGTTAGTCTAAACCATAAAGCGGTTATAACGGCTTTATGGGAAGTTGGTTATAACGACTTTATGGAAGATTAAGAGAATGGTTTTCTAGTAAAGTAATAAAAGGAATAACTTATATTAGGCAAGGGCAAATTGGTTTAAAGGTACCAATTGCTTAAGGTTTTAATAAAGAAGTCACTTGATTTAGAAGTTCAGAATTGTATTTCTAAAAAGGTATTGTGACTTGTCTTGAAAGGTGGATAGGACTTGATATTATGGTTGTTAGTATTTTGGAAGTTTTATTTGGAAAATAGTCCTTTGAAAAGAATGTACGTACGAAGTACTTTGGCTTGTTAAATGAGAATTTATTCTATTTGTGCCCTGGATAGGTACTTTGGCTTGTTAAATGAGAATTTATTCTATTTGTGCCCTGGATAAGTACTTTGGCTTGTTAAATGAGAATTTATTCTATTTGTGCGGATAAGTACTTTGGCTTGTTAAATGAGAATTTATTCTATTTGTGCGGATAAGTACTTTGGCTTGTTAAATGAGAATTTATTCTATTTGTGCCCTGATAAGGACTTTGGCTTGTTAAATGAGAAGTTATTCTATTTGTGCCCGGATAGGTACTTTGGCTTGTTAAATGAGAATTTATTCTATTTGTGCCCGGATAAGTACTTTGGCTTGTTAAATGAGAATTTATTCTACTTGTGCCCTGATAAGTACTTTGGCTTGTTAAATGAGAATTTATTCTATTTGTGCGGATAAGTACTTTGGCTTGTTAAATGAGAATTTATTCTATTTGTGCCCTGATAAGTACTTTGGCTTGTTAAATGAGAATTTATTCTATTTGTGCCCTGATAAGTACTTTGGCTTGTTAAATGAGTATTTATTCTATTTGTGCCGGATAAGTACTTTGGCTTGTTAAATGAGAATTTATTCTATTTGTGCCCTGATAAGTACTTTAGCTTGTTAAATGAGAATTTATTCTATTTGTGCCCTGATAAGTACTTTGGCTTGTTAAATGAGAATTTATTCTATTTGTGCCGGATAAGTACTTTGGCTTGTTAAATGAGAATTTATTCTATTTGTGCCCTGATAAGTACTTTTGCTTGGTTAATTGAGAACTTGCCTATACGTACGGGTGATAGCCCGTGAGTGCAAGTATTATGTTTTATTACGCTGTCGACTTTCTTGGAGGGCTACCGCCTTGTCAGAAGTTACCCTGACGCATCGACAAAGTTGATGTGGGATTCCACGCATGCTTCCGCTATTTGTAGTACTGGGTTAAATTCCGATTTTTATAAAAGACACGGTAGTGCTTATGTCTTGTTTGATGGTCGGTCGAGTTAGGGTAAGAGTATAAATGAGGGGCAAGCCCCAAGACGTTATACCACCTACTCTAGGGTAAGAGTATAAGTGAGGGGTAAGCCCCAAGACGCTGTACCACCTGCTTTATGTGTTGTTTGACGACCTCGAGTTAGGGTAAGAGTATAAATGGCGGGCAAGCCCCAAGACGTTATACCACCTTCTCGTGGTAAGAGTATAAATGAGGCAAGCCCCAAGACGTTATACCACCTTCTCCGTGGTAAGAGTATAAATGGCGGCAAGCCCCAAGACGTTATACCACCGCTTGATTGATATTATGGGCGTGAGACCCATGGTTATGTTTTTACACGATAGGCCGACGTGATGCCGATTCCACGCAAGAGATATGTATATATGTATTGTGTATGTGTAAAGCGATGGGGTAGGAGGCCACGCGCGTCACATGGTTATATTTACACTTATAGCTATCGACGGTGATGGAGGATTCCACGCATGCTTTGATATTAGTGTGACTTGATCGCGTCCCATTGGGTCGTAGTATATGTGTCCCTCCGTAATGGGTCTGACTATGTTATGAAAGATAAGTAAGTTATATGGTAATGAACTTAATGATTCTTTTTCTAATAATGTACGTAAGAATGTGACTATAACTTTTATAGGGAATGGAAAAGATAATAAGGTACGATTAAGTTCATAAGTGATAATGACACGCAGATCCGTATGTATTTTTATACTTGTCCTTTTCATTCTTTTGTACAGTTGTGATCTGCATCAGACGTTATTTCGCTCCATATTTGGTACTGTTGTAATCGACTTCTTGGGCCGCTCATGCCCGCAGTTTAGGTACATTGTCAGGATCCGCGAGCTTAGGATCCCGGTTCAGCAAGTTGAGATGGCTCCAGTGTTCCGGAGTTGTCACGTTTATGTTTATTCAGGGGTACGGCGGGGCCTTGTCCCGCCACAGTTGTTAGGTCAAAACTCTTAGAGGTCTGTAGTCACATATTGTGGGTCAGTTTGTAAAGGAAAGGAGGCAACTGCTTCGTTTATGTATGTACATTCGGGAAGGTAGCCCTATCGGCTAACCTGTTGTTTTATTACTGTTGTTTTTATTTTATAAGTTTCATGTATGTTCCGCTGATTTTCTCTGATGTTTACCTGTAAGGGTGCCCAGGTAGGGCACCAGTCGCGGTCCCGGGGTCGGGTCGTGACAATATAAGTCACTCTATTTTTATACTACGGGTATCGGGTGACTTTTATAAAAGGAATAGATCTCTTTAAAAGGAATTTAACGTACGTAGTACTTTAGGGTTAAAACCCGGACTTGGGCATAAAATGAAAGTACTTCGAGTTGTGTATAAACTTGCCTATGCTTGTTGTTGTGAAACTTGCCTATGCTTGTTGTTGGGAAACTTGCCTATGCTTGTTGTTGTGAAACTTGCCTATGCTTGTTGTTGGGAAACTTGCCTATGCTTGTTGTTGTGAAACTTGCCTATGCTTGTTGTTGTGATAGCCTTTGTTGTGCAAGAATTGTGTTTCTATACTACCGCGTCTCTCGATGGAGGGTCGGTTGACTTGTTGAGAACTTACTTGGACGCGGATCGGCGATGACGGATAAATTCCACGCACGCTTTCGTTGATAGTGTTACTTTGTTAATCGCTTTGGACATACCGACACGATCGTAGCGCACGGGTATGCTTCCACTTTGATTACCGCTGTTGTCTTATTGTTTCCCTTTGGACATATCGACACGATCGTAGCGCATCGTATGCTTCCATTTGGAATCTGTCTTATTGTTTCCTTCGACTCATCGACACGACGCGTAGCGCCGCGGGTATGCTTCCATTTGGAATGTTGTCTTATTTGTTCCTTGGACATACCGACACGATGCGTAGCGCACGTATGCTCCCATTTGGATTGTTGTCTTGTTGTTATCATATCATAGGTAGGCGGTGAGGAAGGTACTCCACGCGGGATTGATGTTGCGGGCGTGAGACCAATTGATATAAGCGTATGTGTATTGTAGTTTGGTTATCATACATATCTCTGCTTTATAAACTATTATGATTTCATTTACGTATTTTGCGCTTTCACATACTTGGTACCTCAGGCCGACTCCTTGGGGCCGTCATGCCGCAGTAAGTACATCTACTGTCGATCCGCGTTTAGGATATCATTTCAGCGTTTGGGAAGCTCCGCTTCGTCGAGGCTTATCTTTGGTATGTTACCCAGTCCGTAAGTTCTTATCGTTCGGGGTATGGCGAGGCCCTATCGTCATAGTTGTTGTATAAATCTTAGAGGTCTGCAGCACCTTTGTGTGGTGTAAGGATTATAATCGCTCAAATGTTTATATATATATGTTGGAAGGCAACCGCTTTGGTTGGCCTATTTGCTTTATTTATCATGTCTCTTGTTTCATATTTATGCTTTATGTTCGTGATTTTCTCGATGTTGTATCACTAGGGTGCCCGGTAAGGCACGATCACGGCCCCGGCTCGGTCGTGACCTTCACGCGGAGTTACGAGACGTCGCCAAAGAAGAAGCAGAGTTTGGCACACGCAATGGCGGCGATTCCTGCGCGCCATGACATCTGGACCTTCGCCCACGACTAGAGCGTAAAATATGGATTGGAAGGAGACTACCACATTACTAGCAAGGGATTTGGCAACAGAGAGTATTTTATGTACCGATATATCAAGGTATTGATGATTATCTAAGAAGGTTGTGAGGAAGTAGCTCTTGATCGTGAATGAAATGGGCTTGCTCGAGCTTATGTGCAGCAAGGCGAGAGATGTAGATCGCAGACAACCAAGATCGCGAAGAGGCCCGATTGGCGGATCATTTGGTAACTCTCGACGCGAACCGCCTCGGAAAGATATTAGACATGCGCCCGCCCGGCTGAGTGTTCCTCCACAGGGTTCAGGACGTTCGAGGTATACCAGAGTTGGTCGTAACTCCGGGCTTCAGTTTCTGATTATCGTAGGTTCTAGCCACCGGTTCGATTTTCCTCGATGTTCCACATGGCAGCGCCATCCCGGAATGTCGTCTTTTTGTTAGCACTTGTTTCTCCTGCGGCCGTCAGGGCCATGTGACGAGGGAATGTTCTATGAGGAAGGATGCGAGTAGGAGGACTCGGCTATCGATCGATTGTGATTCATGGTTCGGAGAGGAAGGCGTTAGCGAGAGAGCCACCCACCTCGTGCCGTTGTGGTAGGTGTCATTGAAGTGTCGGCTTCTTCGATTTGTTATTTTGCGCCATCGTGGCCATTTGCGAGGAATTGTCCGACCAAGGGTGGTGCGGATGTGGAGACTCAGCCGTCGGGATCAGTGGCTAGTTCATCACCTTCCCTAGCTATGCGCCCAACAGGGCAGGTTTGATTAGAACGACAAAGGAGAGTGAAGCAGGAGATGCAGGTATATCCTTAACCCTCTAGAGATTTGTATGTATGATAAGATGCAAATATCTTTAGTATTATTCTCAGTTAGCATTGTGTTAATCGTGATTAGAAATCCTGGTTAGTTAACCGGGTAAGATTGGGGGATAGAGAAAGTGGGAGCCTTAGAATATTATACGTAGAGACCTTAGAGGCGAGGCCATCTTTGGTAAAAGAATTATTTCATGTTTGACCCTTATCGAAGTGCATAGTTTACGTGAGATATATTTGTGGGATAAGTCCCTGAGTGTTGTGATATGAAAGAGGGTAGTTGAGCTAAGAAGACCACTAGGTTTTCGTAACTTGATTAGTGAGATTGTTCGGTTCGGGGAAAAAGAGTTTTGCGCGAGCAATGAGTCGGGTTGAGGACCGACGCGGGTCAACCCGCGCCCGTATGGTGGGTCGGTTTGTGGTGGTCCCGCTTTGTGTTAGGGTCACGAGGGTGTTAGGCCCGGTTTAGTTAACCATCGTGGCGAGTTCGTGGATCGTTGCTCGACAAAAGTCGGGCCGATGAGGTCACCGTCTTATCTTTTAGTCAAACCGTGTACTCGGTAGTAAGTTGCGAGATGATTATTTCGTGAAGGTTGTAAGGCTGCACGAGGTGCCTACCTTCACCTTATGACGCATAAATGGAGCCCAAGTTATGGTCTTTTCTTTACAGGAAGTTTTACCAGCGGGTTAGGAACTCGTAAGTCTCGACGCATTCACCCTGCCGGTGTTTGATTTGAGGTAGTCAGAAGGACTATTCGCCTCTTGTTGAGGGCCTCTTGTTGAGTGTGTATTATAATAGCTACCGTTTCAGTATTCGGATGTCGCCGTATGAAGCCTTTTTATAAGCACTAGTGCAAGATTGCCGATCGATTGATTCGATGTAAGCAAGGTTCAGATAGTTGGTTCATACTTGTTCAGCAGGGCATGGATAGGGTGAAGCTTATCCAGAAGAGGTTGTTGGCAGCTCAGAGTCAGCGGGAAGCAGTACCAGAAACATGGTAAGTTATGAGAAAGAGTTCGAGGGTATGAGAAGGGTACGACGAGTAAGGGAAGAAGCGAGCATGTGTAAGGACATAGATGTGATCATTTCGTTTGTAAAGAGTAGGTGCGAAGGGAGTATCTTTTAGACCCCGGGTGGGAACTTTTGTGATGTTAGAGGTGATTCCTCGTGGACTTGGATGTAAGTATTTGCGCAGGTGTTTCTGTGGCCAGGTGTGGCAGGATTGTTCTCGTAAGTATAGTAGTGAAGACTATACTGGCGCATGTTTGTTTTGAGACTTAGAAGGAATATTCGGGACGAATGTTTCTAAGGAGGAGAGAATGTTATACCCCGTATTTCCAGAGTATGTACGTGGGGACGTACGTAGAAAAGTTTGAACTTTAAAGTTGGCTTGGACGTTTTATTTTTGTGCACAAGTACCGAAAAGAATCGTTTTCCGACGAAACGTTTTACACAACTCACGTAGGGTAAATTACGGCTATGTCATTTCTAATTTTTGCGGATTTTTCCGAGAGACGTAACATTTTGGACCAACAAGAGGGCGACACTTGTCACCCTCTAATTGGTGAACGTTGGGCGGTAAAGGGTGGACGATTGGGAGCCTTTTTGTCAAGGAGTTGGTAGGATATTTTTGTGTAGTAGATAGAATGGACACTTGCCTAAATCCTCACCCTACACTTGCCTTGCACTTGGCATCATCTTGGCCATTGGTTGGCCATTGCTTGACCTATAAATACCCCCCTTTAGATGAAGAGTTCTTCATCCATAACTCATTCTCCAAGTCTTGAAATTCCCTCCCCTCTCTTGTAGTATTTTAGCCCAACACCTCCCCTCTAGCCTTAGTGGCTTGGCCGAGAGCCCCCTAAAGCAAGCCCTGGCCAAACACCACCCCTTCCCTTAGTAGAAAATACTCTTCAAGTATTGTTGCTATGGCAAAATACTTTAGCCCTTATACTTTGTAGTATTTCCAAAGTCCCCTCTATACTAAAAGCCCAAATACTAGCTATACTTCCGTAGTCACAAACGAAACCCTAAGAGAAACTTCATTGTTGATCAAGTAGTAAGTAGAAGTGTGTAGCAACTTCTAAGGGTTCTTGGAGCGCATTGGAGCGTACGGAGTAGGAGCTAAACCTCGCTTAGGATCGACGTTTATATTTGGATAATATTGGGCTTATCGAGGTAAATAAACCTTATCCTCCTTTTGTAATTAGAATTTACATACTGTAGAAGTATAGGAATAAGTATTAAATACTTAGAAGGATATTGCAGAATAGAAATGAACTGTTATCACCGTAGAAGGGTATTAAAGAAGAATAATTGAAGCGTACTACATAGATCGTATTTACTGAGATCGTATAGTTTACTGCAGTAGGAAGTCTTGCCCAAATTTCCATAGAATAGAACCCTCTCGCTTAGAGCTTTATACAAGATCTGTCAGACGTTGATAGACGTGTTGGATCGATATAGGTCGATACTCTGCTTGTGACATATTCAACTTGGCGTGGTTTTAGCGAGAAGGTATGTGATTCTTCCTATACTCTTGAGCATGATATTTTAAAGAATATATATAGTACGGTAGACGACGTGTTAACTGAATAATAATTACGGCAATATCTTTTGACTTAAGCCTGAATAATAATTACGGCAATGTCTTTTGACTTAAGCCTGAATAATAATTACGGCAATGTCTTTTGACTTAAGCCTAAATAATCTTGAAGTATTTCAAAAGAATACTAAATCATTTTTAACAGAAGAGTAATACTTGGTTTTAAAAGCTAAGAGTTATACCACTTTATGGGAAGTTAGGTATAACGGCTTAAGAAAGATAAAAAGAAGGGTTTATTGACTTTAAGAAGATTAAGAGACTTAATCTTAAAAAGATAAGAGACTTGACTTGGTTAATTAATATGAGTTTTGTTAAAGAGTGTGAAACCTCATTCG
This sequence comes from Przewalskia tangutica, assembly GCA_029844215.1. NCBI lineage: Eukaryota > Viridiplantae > Streptophyta > Magnoliopsida > Solanales > Solanaceae > Przewalskia > Przewalskia tangutica. Next base: position 100,325 of record JAQGDG010000051.1, on the reverse strand, counting down.
TGAGTAATGAGTACTTGGTTTTTAAAAAAGGAATAATGTTTTACTGAATTCGGAAATCAGAATAAGTATCGAACAAACCACAGCAGCGCTAATAAAGGGAAATGTTTTGACTACTAAAGTATTATTAAAACCAGTAGAAACTTCCATCTGCATAGAAGCTAAGATGAGACAAAATGATATTACATTTCCTAGATCATGGCTGCTGTAATAAGATTGTTATGAACAAGAATAAACTACTCACACATAAGGTATATGTTTCTCAAATTGTTTTAAAGGATTAAAACCATGAACTACGAAACCTTTCGAAAATGAGAAACTTGAGTAATTGAAATTAGGCAAACTTGAACGTTTGGAAAAGAATGTTGTTACTTGATTTTACAAAGAGAAGTGTTTTGATTTACTTCAAAGATAATCACTCTATTTTCATATACTACGAGTATTGTGTGACTATTTGTGAAAGAACAAATCTCTTAAAGAGTTAATGTATTTAAGTACTTTAGGATAAAACCCGATCTTGTTAATCATATAGTAGAAAGTACCTTGTGTGAATAACTTGATTGTGTTGGTTTATGATAGCCTTGTAATACTTTCTTGTTGATTTGATAAGTAAACATGCTAGGATGCTACGTGTGTTATTATCTTGTGATGTTTGTGTAAAGGGGTTTTCCCTCGATTGCGCTTAAGTTGTTTAACTATCAGTCGTTATGTTGGTATTGTACCACTCACCTTGACATCATCCCGGAGGTTGTCGCCTCACGATGCGGTAGACTCGGTGGAGTGCGTGTGACCTATGATTCGAGAATACCTCATGCGGGTCCCGGCCCACGCGAGTCGCGAGAGCTCCGGTTAGTGTCGCGGCCTTTATGGTCATGCGGTCATGTGGCCATGCGGATCGCGAGTCCGTGGATGCCGGAGTAGCTACCCTCGACGCGGGAATACCTCATGCGGGCCATCGGAGTGGCCTGCGCGAGCTACGGGAAGTTCTGTGGCTAGACGCGCACATTAGATCATGCGCGAGTGGCGCTTTGATCATGTGACGGCAGACAGATCTCATGATACGCTTTATGACCTTGTTTGTACCGTGGGTTTTAGTAGTCGGCTATGCCTTCAGACTTACCCTGACGGTTTTATGATGACACAGTAGGACACGGTGTTCATGTATTCTTTGGTGCTTTTCATCATAGATCACGGTGAGGAAGGTATTCCACGGGCATGATTGATGTTGTGGGCGTGAGACCCATAGTTGTATCTGAGTGATGACTTTGAGGGCGTGAGTCTCTGACTTGACATGACTACTTATTTATTGTGAACTGTAGTTTGGTTATCATATATGTCTCATGCTTTATATAGACTACTATGATTTCATTTACGATTTTCGCCACATACCAGACTCAGATCGACTCTCCTTCGGGGCCGCGTTCATGCCGCATGTAAAGGTACTCCCGCTTGTTGATCCCCGCCTGAGGATCATCGTTTCAAAGATTTGGGAAAGCCCGCTTTCTCGGAGGCTTGCATTTGGTATGGTCCCCGTCGTTGTAGGTATTTGCATTCAGGGTATGGCGGCCCCGTCGCCATTGTTGTTTTAAACTCTTAGAGGTCTGTAGTCCTGTTGTAAAGTTGGGATGTAACTGTTCATTTTGGGTATTTATATATATATGCCGAAAGGCAACTTTTCTTCAGATAACTGTGTCTCAATTTATACTGTTTCATATCTTGGTTGTTTTATATTCCGCTGATTACTCTGATGTATGACTACTTGGGTGCCCGGGTAAGGCACCAGTCACGGGCCCCGGAACGGGTCGTGACAGAACTCCTCTTCAATTTCCAACTTCAAAGTTGAAGAACTCCTTAGGTTTTCGCCTTGCGACTAATACGAAAACACCACTTTTCCGGGATCTTTCTATTGAGATACTCTTAGGAACCTGGGTTTAAAGTGTGGAGCTTATTGGACAAAAATTGAAAATTCTTGTCTTGAAGAATCCCTCAAACCCGAGAGCACTCCTTGAGTGTCTTCAAATTTCTTGAAATTTTTTCTAAGTGTAGAGCCTTTGTCTTGCTACTTGTACACATATATAATACTATGGAGGGTCAAGATCTACACAAATGGTTGGCTTAGATGCAATTCATTAAAGGTCAAGCCAAGTGGCCCTTTGACAAGTCAACAATGTCAAGCTCTTTGTCTTAGCAAGACTTGGTCATTTAAATTATGGTCAAATGACCATTCTATCCATGTATATTTCGTTCAAGACCAAGTAAGGGGGGTGACACATGTCACCCTCCTGCTCGTCGTAATATTTCGTTTCCGACATTTCCATAATTAGATAAATTTACTGCCTCAAATCTTAATAAATTTTGAGCTCTTACGCACGTTCTTATAAACATATCCGAATTTCCGGTGTAACATTCTTCCCCTTAGAAACATTCGCCCCGAAAGTTCTTTGGGAGTCAAACTTAAAAATAGCGACATAGTCTTCTTTACAACCCCTACATACCAATAATACCACACGAGGCCACATAACAATACTCATACTAAAATGTCAACTCGAACCCCATGTGTCAACGCTTGCTATGCATAAAGCTTCACGACTGAGCTTACTAATAATCTTTCCCGGATAAGCTTCGCCTTATCCACAGCCCGTTGAATCAAGTCTGGACTAAATAGCTGAACCTCGCCTACGTCGAACCAACCAACCGGTGATCTATACTTTCTCACATACAAGGCCTCATACAGGGCCATCTGAATACTGGAAGGGTATCTGTTATCGTACGTAACTCAACAAGAGGCAAATAACCCTCCCGACTATCTCTGAAATCAAGAACACAGGCCCGCCACCTATCCTCGTGCACGGATAAGACGCTCGCACGTCAAGTTGGCCGAGGTGAAATGTCAAATGTCACTCTAAGACTCACCTGTGTCCCTAATACCTTCTAGAAAACCTCCAGAAGTCAGCCGTAAACTGAACTCATCTGTCTGACATCATAAATGTAGGCACCCCGTGAATTCTCACAATCTCCCTGCTATATAAGCTAGCATAATCCTCAGCCGAGTAAGTGGTCCTAACCGGAAGAACACGGCTGGTTTCGCCAACCTATTTACCATGACTCCCCAGGAAGTCGCACTTCCTCTGAGTACGATGCCACCCTGTAACAAGATCCATATTAATTACCTCCCATAACTAAGTCGGGATTTAAATAGCCTGTAATAGCCCACTGGGCTCCTGGTGTCCAACCTTGACCTGCTACCTATTCGGACGTTTAAGCAACAACTCTGCTACGTCCCTCTTCAGACTATCTTACCAATACAAACATCTGAGGTCATGACACAACTTAGTCGACCCGAACAATTAGAGCAATAAGCACTGTGTGCCTCCCCAAAAACTGGCTGCAAGTCTCGCAAAGACCGGTACACACAATCTATCTCATATCACAAAGACTCCCATCCGGTGCTACTACTCAAACAGGCTCTTCTCTTCTCGGAGAGCCGTATCTCGATACCGTATCATAACTGGATCCTCATACTGTCACCTCTTTATCTCATCAACGACGGAAGACTCGGCAACCTCTCGGATCTAAACTTCATTAACCTTGGAAACAAATAATCGAACCCCTCGGCTCGGTAGCTGATGAATCTCACGGACCACGTCCTGTCTATCTGGTTGCCCATCTGCCAGACTACCCATAAATCCACGACTAAGAGCGTCTGTAACCGTCTCGGCTTTCCCCGGGCGGTATAGGATATCGATATCACAATCCCTGAGTAACTCTAACCACCGTCTCTGTTGCAAATTCAGCTACCTCTGTCTGAAGATATACCGGAGGCTCTTGTGGCCTGCACAAATATCCACATGAAGTCTATATAAGGAATGCCTCCAAATTTTCAAGATACGATTAATTGTCGCCTACTCTAAATCGTGAGTAGCGTAATTCCTTTCATGCTTCCCTAACCGCCAGGAAAACATAGGCTCTAACCTTATCGTGTTGTGTCAGCACGCAACCCAGCCAAACACTCAAAATATTACCATAATAACCTAACCTCCTAGTCTCTCAGGGGGGGTTAGAACTGTAGTCGTGGTCTACTTAGCTTCCAATCACTGGAAGCCTTCCTAACTCCGCGAAATATTCGGGCACCCTTAATCTCAATTATGGTTCATGTTTCCCTTTCTCTGTTGCAACTTAACTTGGTCACTAACTTAGATTTGATTCCTTTGCTTGCCACATGGCTAAGACTTCATGTCAATCACAATTTAGGGGGGGGGGATTTCCTTGATCTCGTCAAGTAGTAACCCGATTTTCCTTTCCCAGTTTGTAGAGCCTATAGTCAGGTGTTCAACCTCCATTCATGGTATTACATAATCCAAAGATTTGTCAAAATTTCTTATCGTTCGAGTGTCTACTCGTCTTTCCTTTATAAGTTATTTCAAGTTGTCCTGGGGTCCCTTACCCCTCCGTATTTTCTTACAATCTTTCTCGTCAGTACATATGCGACCACCTTTCCTCGAGGTGTTCTTACTGCCCATTATTTACTAATGGTCTTACACTAGTCTGGGGTAATCATATCTCGTGCAACTTACATAACCATAGTCGTATTCTCTTTTATCATGCTGGTCATAACCTTACCTTATGCTTATTATTAGCAAAAGTATTTCTATCTTGATTCATAATCGTACAGTTTCATATATGCGTACTACCAACATTTTTATCCTTACGACACTTCCTCGACCATTTCGTAACGTCGTTCTTAATTACCCCAACACAATACTTTTCCCATGGTTATCTAAAATCAGAACCTATGGCATGACGATACCAAGACCTTACTACCTCATATCCTTCGTATAACAACATGGGTACACGCAACCCCATAATATGTAAAACTATCCTTTAGATGGGGGAGAGAACTTATCTCCCTTAAATAAACTTTCCTTAGAGTCACAACTCTAATCAAAGGGTCCCCTTGCGGTCCAGTAAATATCTAATCATCACGCATCGCCTTAAAGTCGTGTAGATTTTCAAAACCTACCAAGGATGTCTTCTGTTTTCTGTAGGTAGCACTCATACTTATCTTATTCTTGCTTACGCGCTATCCTGAACTTATCCGGAAGGTCGTGGCTGTCACGACCCGACCCCGGGCCCGCGACTGGTGCCCTACCTAGGCACCCTTACAGGTATACATCAGAGATAATTAGCGGAACATACATGAAACTTATAAATAAATCAACAAGAGTAAAACAACAGGTTAGCCGATAGGGCTACCTTCCTGGACATATATATATACAATCGAAGCAGTTGCCTCATTTCCTTTACAAACTGACCACCATATGTGACTACAGACCTCTAAGAGTTTTAGCACAACAATCGTGGACAGGCCCCGCCATACCACGAATATACATGAATCTACAACCTCGTGGAAAACTGCACCAAGAGATAAGCCTCCGAGCAAATGGAGCTTTTTCCCAAAATCAACCGAGATCCTAAGAGCAAGGATCACCAACCTGGTACCTAAACTGCGGCATTTAACGCAGCCGGCGGGTCGCATAACAAAAATTTAATATGGAACATAAATAACGTGACAAGAAATGATCATAATCAGACAAAAGAATGACAGGGACAAGTATAAAAAGTACATACCAGATCCTGCCGTGTCATTACCACTTATGAACTTAATCGTACCTTATTATCTTTTCCCATTTTCAATAAAAGTTATAGTCATATTCTTACGTGCATGATTAGGAAAAATCATTAAGTTCATTACCATATAACTTACGTATCTTTCATAAGATAATTCGGCCCTTTAAGGAGGGCGCATATACTACCCGGCCCAATCTGGGACGCGATCAAGTCACATAAATATCCAAGCGTGTCCGTGGAATCCCCCATCACTGCCGACAGCTATAAGAGTAAATTATAACCATGTGACGCGCCCGTGGCATCCCACCTCACTGTCGGTGTACACATACACAACACATATATATATCTCCTGCCCGTGGAATCCCACATCACTGCCGACAACTATAAGTGTAAAATATAACCATGTGACGCGCCCGTGGCATCCCACCTCACCGGGCGACATACATATACAATATATATATATATATATATATATATATAACGCGGCCGCATGCCCTGGAATCCCACATCGTATAAGCATGGCCATAACGTGCCCTCGGCATCCCTCATCGTAGGTGCATGTCTTCATGGGGAGCTAGCCCATTGAGTAATAATATAACATGCCCCCGGAATCCCTCATCGTGGGTACATGTCTTCATGGGGAGCTAGCCCATGGATTAAAATATAACATGGTCGCATGCCCCGGAATCCCACATCGTAAGCATGGCCATGGAGTAATAAAATGCGCGGGCATCTAACCCGCATCGTGGCTGCATGCCCCGGCATCCCTCCTCGTATAAGCATGGCTAAGATCAATCACAATGGAAGCATACCCGTGGAATCCCCCGTTACTGCCGGTACGTCCAAGTAAACTCATAACAAGAAAGCCGACCCTCCAACTGAGAGTCACGACTACGTAACATATAATACTTGCACTTAAAGCTATCACAAGCAAATACAGGCAAGTTCATTAAACCTTTAGACTTCCATTTTTATAAACTCATGGCACTTCCGTTTCACACATAAAAATCCGGGAATTTAACCCCAAGTACTACATGCTTACATTCCTTTCAAAAGATTCCTTTTTCATATAAAACCCCAAGATACTAACACCCGTAGTATCAAGGCTTGTGTACATTTCACCTAAGTCACTATACTTTAGAAATACATTTCTCGGCTTCTAAATCAAGTGACCCTTACCTTAAAGCTTTAAGCAAGTGATACCCTTAAATCAAATTGCCCTTCCTTAATTCAAGTTATTTCTTTGATTACTTTATTAGAGAAAACCATTCTATTAACCTTCCATAAAGCCGTTATAACCAACTTCCCATAAAGCCGTTATAACCCTTTATGGTTTTAGACAAACCCATTCCTTTTATAACCAAGAGACTTATACTTTTTTAAAACCAAGTATTATATATTTTCAAATCAATTCTCTTAACTTTCAAAGTACCATTAGTCTCTTAACCTTTAGAAATCAAGTGACTCCTTTTATTATAAAACCTTAGGCAATTGGTGCATTAAAATCAAGTTGCCTTTTCACTAAAATCAAGTCATTTATCTTTCCATAAAGCAAATATAACCAACTTCCCATAAAGTCGTTATATTCACTTTATACCTTAGCCAAAATATAATTTCCTATCCAAGGGACTTATACGTTTAAAACGGAACAAGTATCACATACTTTAAAACTCTTCAAGTCCCTTAACTTAATAAAACTTAAGACATCCTTTATTCTTTCAAAGAAGTGAGTTAATCTCCTAACTCACCCGACTAGGCTATTCATAATACTAGTAAAGGATATCAAGGTGTTGTACGTCTACCGTGCTACATACGTGCAACTAGTCATGCTCAAAAGATAGGAAAAGTTCTACATAGAGTAAATCACACAACTACCTCTTAACTTCTAAGAGTAGAAGGAAACATGAAATGATACCACAGGTATATTCCATACATAGAATCATGCCAAAGGAAGGAAGAGGTTCACATACCTCGCGACGATTATCGACAAGTAGCAAAATGCTCCAAAGTACTTCAACCTTGATAGCTATTCCATCCTTCAAGTAGGATACGCTATACTTAGTACTTCAACCTATAATGGTCACAATACGTCCATTAACCTCTTAATTCAAACGTAGAATATTCTAAGCGCTAAGTTGCTAAATTCTACGGAAAATCGGACAGCACCTCCTTTGTTTCTACTACTATGCCACCTTTTTCAAGGCCGAATACAATAACCAAACACGCCACATTTAAGGCCCAATCAAAGAAATTAACAATAGGGGATTACAGGCCTACTAGACGTGTAAAATTCTGCCCCACAATAGATATCAAACTAATACAACTACTAGTCCAATTTCGGCCATATTGAGTACAACAATACCAATTCTTATCCAATTTCCATTTCAATCCAAATTGTTAGCATAACATGATATCAAGTCGCAATCGATTATAACTACTATAATCTCCAAGTAATTAACATGCGACGATTCTAATAAACGACCAATTTGCAATCCAACTTCACATGGCTTACATTACATTTCGGATTCTAAGGCTACAAGCAATCCATAACACTTATGAACTTCAACACATACTTCATGCTAGCAACAAGTAAAGATAACAACAATATAAATAATCTTGTAACACTTTTAAGGGACAAGATTATACCTCAACGAATCTTAATCCAATTCCAAATCCGAAGTCGCACCTTAGCAACTTAGAGCCTCTTCAAGACTCTTCAATCTGCTAGTTGATACCCTTAGAACAAAACCAACAACTTTCCTTCAAATCTCCAAACAAAACCTAGAAAGACAACTAGGTTTTCGCTTTGCGACCAACCCGAAAACTATCTTTTTCCGAGATTTTTCTATTGAGACATGCTTACAATACACCCAAGAACCTTGGTTTAAAGTGGGGAGCTTAATGAACAAGAAACAAAAAAAATTTCTCCCTTGTTGAACCCAAACCCGAGAGCACCATATGTGTGTTCTTGAAATTCTTGAAAAAATTTCTAAGTGCTGGGCTCTCTCTTGCTACTAGTAGTATTATATAGGGACATGGAGGGTCAAGATGTAACCAAATGGGTGGCTAGGATGAGGTTCTCTTAAATATCAAGCTTGTGGTCCCATTGACCAAGTCAATTATCTCAAGCTCTACTACTTGCAAGACTTGTCTTCCTAACAAGGGTCAAATGACCCTTGTGCCCTTGTGATTTCGTCCAAGACCTCAATAAGGGGGGGGTGACACGTGTCGCCCTCCCATTCGTCACAATATTATGTTTTCCGACAATTTCATAATTCCGATAAATTTTTACAAGTCTCAAATCTTAACACTCGTGAGTTCTTACGTACGTTCTTAAAGCATCTCCTACAAATACGGGGTGTAACATTCTTCCCCCCTTAGAAACATTCGTCCCCGAATGTTCTTTCGGAGTCAAACTTATAATTAGCGACATAGTTTCCTTTCACAACCCCGACATACCAACAATGCCACACATGGCCCTAATACCTCGCACACGCATATCTGTCCATCATAAGCCCCAAAAGAGATTATCTTTTCGTACTTCCAACTCCTTCTAACATATACATAGTCTCAATATAATCTGTTCATGAAACTTAAACATACCACAACTTTATCATGCATACAAGTTTCTAAAGGGCCAAAGACATACCTGAAATCATATAGGCGGTTCAAAGGACCGCTAAAATCGAACTACCACCACCTGCATCACATCCTCGCTGGCATAAACATCCTCGCTTAGCTATGGAAGGCGAAGAACCCGCGAATCGATCCAAGAGATCGCGCTTATCCCACCAATGCCACTGCCTGGACAGCCTTCACGAACGGCTCGCTGCCGCAAGCATAACAAGTTGTCAAGAGTACGACACTTCCCAAAATGGAATCTACTACGCGACTACACCGGCAAAGGTGGCTTCTCGCCTACTATTCTCTGACATCTCGAACTCAGAGCTCGAGCCCGAATCGCCCCAATATCCCCGCGACCAAACCTCCGCCTAAGATCGAAGGAGCACTCAGGCCGAGATATAGACCTAGTTCGGCCAGACTGGCCCGCCTAAAGTTACCCCGAATCTCGCTGCCCCTGCCTCTTGGCCGGCTCGAGTCTAGCCGACCTCTCTCTCTCGCCCTCTATCCTCGCGCATAAGCTTGCATCCCGGCAATATCCATACCGGCCAAAGGGCCACTCCTGTGCATGCAGAATCATATAATGGTTTAGCTCCATCACATAACTGAACTCGTCCGCCATATCAACCACAATAGTGCCATGATACCGCCAACGAGTCAAACTGTGTGTTGTATTCTCGACGGTCCTCCCATTCTCGCCTCAATGACAAGAACCTATCGACACGTGCTCTCTCATTTCAGTGAGGCAAAAGTGATCAAGAAAGGCCTCGTGAACTCATCCCAAACCGCTGACGAGCACCCACACCCTCGACAGCCTCCCAAGACTCAAACCAGCCAACGCAATATCACGAACCTGAAGAAGCTAACACAATCGACTGCCTCTCGAGGCCCTGGTACTGCATAGTCCGTCAGAGCCGAACGAACTCTTGAGGATCATCCTCGCATCTCAACCATAAAACTCGTGGACTACAACCTAAAAATCCCAATCCTCAAACTGGCCAGGTGGTTAGCTACTCGCTTCCCGCTTACGCCTACCACTATGCTAGTCAATAGCCCGATCTTCTCCATAATTCTAAACTCGCCTCGTCATGGAATCGAGGCTCTGCACGAACCTCTCGAGCTACCGCCGCCTCGGCCTCTAATACCGCGCGGTCGTGTTCGCCGATCCGCCTACTACCTCGTGCATAGTTCGTGCCCGAGTCCTCGTAACCTCTGCACTCACTAACGCCTCGCCGCCGCTTTGCCCTTCTGGGCCCCGTCGCTCCGGAGGCATAACTGCATAAGAAGTGGGTCGAGAGGATTCAACCTACTAGATGCCTCTCCATCGCACGATCTCAAAGAGAGAAGAATGGAAACTAATCCTAAATGTCGCAGCCTCTTGATTATAGATGGTGCACAACACACCGATAATCAAGACTTACTAGACACGGTCAGACACTTTCCGATGACTAATCGCTCGATACCACTTTTGTCACGACTCCACTCTGCCCGCGATCGTTCCCTACCCGGGCACTTACAGGTATAGATCGTAGATAATCAATGAACATACATGAAACTTATAAATAAATCAACAAGAGTGAAACAACAAAGTTAGCCGATGTGGCTACCTTCCCGACATATATATACAATCAAGCCATTTCATTTCTTTACAAATCGACCAATTATGTGACTACAAACCTCTAAGAGTTTTAGCACAACAATCGTGGATGTGGCCCCGCCATACCCTGAATATACATGAATCTACAACCTCGTGGAAAACTGCATCAAGAGATAAGCTCCGAGCAAATGGAGCTTTTTCCCAAAATCAACCGAGATCCTAAGAGCAAGGATCACCAACCTGGTACCTAAACTCATGGCAGAACGTCGTTATACCCCGTAGTTCCGTGGTATGTATGTGGGGACGACGACGAGAATACGACATAAATTTTGGAAAGAAAGAAGTGATTTTTCACTTTAAAAGTTTCCTGTTTTGTGAAGGAAAAGGTTCGTTAGTGGGAATTGGATTCCTAGATTTGGTATTTGGACTTCTGGATTATTTTAGAATTATGAGATTTTATTTTCAGAATGGTCACGTGGGCCCACGAGAAATTTACGCTTTGTGGCCCACTTTGTTTTTGAGATTTTTGGTATTTTGGATATTTTCTAAGACGAAATATTTTGATTTAGTAAGGGCGACACGTGTCACCCTCGAGTGGCCATGTCGAATGAGGGACAAGTGGCTAGCCACTGTCTCCCTCGCCGAAACGGCCACGACACTGGGTGAGTTTGTTGCCATGTGGTGGTGGGACCCACACACACATGGCCCAATCTTGACCATACACTTACATTGATCTTGGCCCTTGATTCTTCTATAAATACCTCATAGTGCAAGACATAATATTCATCCACACTTAAAGACTTTCCAAGGCAAAAATATCCCTTTCCCTTTGTATGGTTTTCGTCCCCCTCCCCCCACTTGTGTAGAAAAATACTCCAAGTAGTATTGTATAATCCCAATACCTTATCCTAGTATCCCTAGTTGTATTACAAGTTATTTCAATACTAGGAGCCCGGAAATACTACTTTATTCCATTAGTCGCAGTTGAAACCCTAGAAAATCATCCTAGCTTGGTTGAAGTTTTAAGAGAAGTTGTTTAGAAACTTCTAAGGTCGCTGGAGCGGGTTGGAGCGTATGAGTCGAGCTAAACGCTGCTCGTGATCGACTTATAAACTTGGATAATTTTGGGCTTATCGAGGTAATGATCTACGCCCCCTATCAGAATTGGATATTACATATCAGAGTAGTATAGAATCGAGTATAAGATATATGGAAGGATGATTATATAGAATTAAATCAGATTTACATTGACCAGATTTACAGAGTCTTGTAGTATATTTGTGGGGCGGTTGTAAACATCCTGTTAAACGTAACCTCGAGTTGCTGGCTGTTAGCATGCCCAGCAGAGAGATTTATGTGGTCATGGGGAGGTGCGCCAATTTTCTCAGAGAATAAGGAATGTTGTATTTAGAATATTCTACAAGAGATCTAGAAGTTGATAGACGTTTTATGGCCAAGATAGTGGAAGTACTACGAGTAGCATATTCTACTCAAGGGTGGAAAAGGCTAGTGCGTCAGTAGTACTTGAGCATTTTGCTAATTGTCGATAATCGCCGCAGGTATGTGAACCTCTTCCTATCTTTTCTAGCACGCATCGTAGAACTATGTAGTACTAGACGCATATATTCTAAGTGAATTTGGTTGTTACCGATTTTAAAATATAAAGGACTTGACTTATATTTGACTTGATATGATATATGAAGAACTCGAATCAGGTAGAAAGTCAGGAAACCTCATTCATGAAATGAGTATTTGGTCTTTAAAAGGAACTTGATTTCTAAAAGAAAAGAGACTTGAGGAATCAAGAGTTTTTGGTTTAAAAGAGAGACATGGTTTTGTCTTAAATTGGTTTAAACATAAAGTGTTATAACAGCTTTATGGGAAGTTAGTTATAACGACTTTATGAAAGCAAAAGAATGGTTTTATCATTGGTTTTAAAATGGTAACTTTATTTAAGTATAGGTTACTTGTTTTGAAAAGAGTAAGTATTTGAGTTTTAAAGAGTATACTTGATGTTGTTTTAAAAGAAAGGCACTTGGTTTAAAAAGTATAGAGTACTTGATTTTAAAAGTCTTGTAAAGGTTTTTACGAAAGTAAAGTAATTTGGTTTGAAAGAAATATGTTTTGATACTACGAGTATTAGTATCTTTTACGAAAAGAGGTCTTTTTGAAAGAATGAAAGTGGGTATTATTTTGGGTTTGAAACCCGTATTGTTGACATAAAATGAAAGTACTTGAGTTGTGTGTAACTTGCCTATGTTTGCGTGATAGCCTTGTTGTGCCAAGATTGTATTTTTATACCACCGCCTTCTCAATGGAGGGCCGCTGATTTGTTATGATCTTACTCGACGCATCGGCAGCGACGAGGATTCCACGCACGCTCGCTGATAGCGTTATTCCACGGACTAGCTCTCCACGAGGTTTTACCGATTCGCCTTGGTATCCGTGGTTGGCTTTCGATTGCCCCGCCTCGTGGCTGATTCGGCCTTGTACCGTAGTTAGCCTTCGACTTGCCCCGCTCAGCTTTAGTGGCGGTCCGTGACACGGCTCGCACTGGTAGTTAGCTCAGACTTGCCCCGGCCAATGTGACACGCTGCGTACCGTAGTCGGCCGACTTGCCCCGCGGTCGCCTTCGTGTTTGATTGCATAGTATTGTTAGTACGACCTGGTATCTAGTAGTTGGCTTTGACTTGCCCGCCACCGATGATGGCTTTGTATCCGTAGTTAGCCTTCGCATTGCCCCATACGGCTTTTATGACACAGTGGACCCGTGTTCATGTGTACCCTCGTGTGTTGTTCTATCATAGATCACGACAATGAGGAAGGAATTCCACGCACGATTGATATCGCGGGCGCGAGACCCATGGATATATTTTGAGTGACGACTGAGGGCGCGAGTCCCCGACTTGACATGACTTCTTATATGTCAGGTAATGTAGTTTGGTTATCATACATGTCTCCGCTTATATAGACTATTATGATTTCATTACGCATTTTCGCCACATACTGTAATTGCCAGATCGACCTCCTTCGGGCCGCTCATGCCGCAGCAGAGGTACATTGTCAGGATCCTCGCCATAGATCACGTGAGCGCTTTGGGAAGCTCCGCTTCTCCGAGGCACATCTCGTATAGTCCCTCGCTGTAGTTACTTGTACATCTGTGGGTATGGCGGCCCGTCCCGGCCATAGTTATGGTTACATTCTAGAGGTCCGTAGTACGCAAGTGTGGTTTGTAAAAGGATTTAATCTGCTCGTGCTGATATATATATGTATATATTCGTGAAGGTGACCGCTTTGTTAGCCTGCTTTCATACTTTATGTCTTGTCTCATGTTTTAGTTTTTATTTCCGCTGATTTTCTCTGATGTTGTATCACTAGGTGCCCGGTAGGCACTACCACTGCCCGGATCGGTCGTGATAAACGCACTTCGGCGGGTCAGCATAACAAAAATTTAATATGGAATGTAAATAACGACAAGAAATGATCATAATCAGATAAAAGAATGACAGGACAAGTATAAAAGTACATACCAGATCCTCGCTGTCATTACCACTTATGAACTTAATCGCACTTTATTATCTTTTCCCATTTTCAATAAAAGTTATAGTCACATTCTTACGCATGATTAGGAAAATCATTAAGTTCATTACCATATAACTTACGATCTTCATAAGATAATCCGCCCTTTAGCGAGGGCGCATATACTACCTTACCAACTGGGACGCGATCAAGTCACACAAATATCCAAGTGTGTCCGTGGAATCCCCATCATCGCCGATGCTATAAGCGAATTATAACCATGTGACGCGCCTGGCATCCCACCTCACCGCCGGCAAGATACATACACAACACATATATATATCTCCCGCCGTGGAATCCCACATCACCGCCGACAACTATAAGTGTAAAATATAACCACGTGACGCGCCTGGCATCCCACCTCACCACAATGCAACACATATACAACATATATATATATATATATATATATATATATATATAATTAGCCGCATGCCCCGGAATCCCACATCGTATAAGCATGGCCATAACGTGCCCTCGGCATCCCTCATCGTAGGTGCAGGTCTTCATGGGGAGCTATCCCATGGAGTAATAATATAACATGACCCCGGAATCCCTCATCGTGGGTACATGTCTTCATGAGGAGCTAGCCCATGGAGTAAAATATAACATGGTCGCATGCCCCGGAATCCCACATCGTAAGCATGGCCATGGAGTAATAAAACGTGCGGGCATCTAACCCGCATCCTGGCTGCATGCCCCGGCATCCCTCCTCGTATAAGCATGGCCAAGATCAATCACAATGGAAGCATACCCGTGGAATCCCCCGTCACTGCCGGTACGTCCAAGTAAACTCATAACAAGACAGCCGACCCTCCAACTGAGAGTCACGACTACGTAACATATAATACTTGCACTTAAAGCTATCACAAGCAAATACAGGCAAGTTCATTAAACCTTTAGACTTCCATTTTTATAAACTCATGGCACTTCCGTTTCACACATAAAAATCCGGGAATTTAACCCCAAGTACTACATGCTTACATTCTTTTCAAAAGATTCCTTTTTCATATAAAACCCCAAGATACTAACACCCGTAGTATCAAGGCTTGTGTACATTTCACCTAAGTCACTATACTTTAGAAATACATTTCTCGGCTTCTAAATCAAGTGACCCTTACCTTAAAGCTTTAAGCAAGTGATACCCTTAAATCAAATTGCCCTTCCTTAATTCAAGTTATTTCTTTGATTACTTTATTAGAGAAACCATTCTTCTTAACCTTCCATAAAGCCGTTATAACCAACTTCCCATAAAGCCGTTATAACCCTTTATGGTTTTAGACAAACCCATTCCTTTTATAACCAAGAGACTTATACTTTTTTAAAACCAAGTATTATATATTTTCAAATCAATTCTCTTAACTTTCAAAGTACTATTAGTCTCTTAACCTTTAGAAATCAAGTGACTCCTTTTATTATAAAACCTTAGGCAATTGATGCCTTAAAATCAAGTTGCCTTTTCACTAAAATCAAGTCATTTATCTTTCCATAAAGCAAATATAACCAACTTCCCATAAAGTCGTTATATTCACTTTATACCTTAGCCAAAATATAATTTCCTATCCAAGGGGCTTATACGTTTAAAATGGAACAAGTATCACATACTTTAAAACTCTTCAAGTCCCTTAACATAATAAAACTTAAGACATCCTTTATTCTTTCAAAGAAGTGAGTTAATCTCCTAACTCACCCGACTAGGCTATTCATAATACTAGTAAAGGATATCAAGGTGTTGTACGTCTACCGTGCTACATACATGCAACTAGTCATGCTCAAAAGATAGGAAAAGTTCTACATAGAGTAAATCACACAACTACCTCTTAACTTCTAAGAGTAGAAGGAAACATGAAATGATACCACAGGTATATTCCATACATAGAATCATGCCAAAGGAAGGAAGAGGTTCACATACCTCGCGACGATTATCGACAAGTAGCAAAATGCTCCAAAGTACTTCAATCTTGATAGCTATTCCATCCTTCAAGTAGGATACGCTATACTTAGTACTTCAACCTATAATGGTCACAATACGTCAATTAACCTCTTACTTCAAACGTAGAATATTCTAAGCGCTAAGTTGCTAAATTCTACGGAAAATCGGACAACACCTCCTTTGTTTCTACTACTATGCCACCTTTTTCAAAGCCGAATACAATAACCAAACACGCCACATTTAAGGCCCAATCAAAGCAATTAACAATAGGGGATTACACGCCTACTAGACGTGTAAAATTCCGCCCCACAATAGATATCAAACTAATACAACTACTAGTCCAATTTCGGCCATATTGAGTACAACAATACCAATTCTTATCCAATTTCCATTTCAATCCAAATTGTTAGCATAACATGATATCAAGTCGCAATCGATTATAACTATTATAATCTCCAAGTAATTAACATGCGACGATTCTAATAAACGATCAATTTGCAATCCAACTTCACATGGCTTACATTACATTTCAGATTCTAAGGCTACAAGCAATCCATAACACTTATAAACTTCAACACATACTTCATGCTAGCAACAAGTAAAGCTAACAACAATATAAATAATCTTGTAACACTTTTAAGGGACAAGATTATACCTCAACGAATCTTAATCCAATTCCAACCAAGTCGCCCTAACAACTTAGAGCCTCTTCAAGACGCTTCAATCCGCTAGTTGAGACCCTTAGAACAACACCAACAACTTTCCTTCAAATCTCCAAACAAAACCTAGAAAGACAACTAGGTTTTCGCTTTGCGACCAACCCGAAAACTATTTTTTTCCGAGATTTTTCTATTGAGATATGCTTACAATACACCCAAGAACCTTTGTTTAAAGTGGGGAGCTTAATGAACAAGAAACAAAAAAAATTTCTCCCTTGTTGAACCCAAACCCGAGAGCACCATATGTGTGTTCTTGAAATTCTTGAATTTTTTTCTAAGTGTTGGGCTCTCTCTTGCTACTAGTAGTATTATATAGGGACATGGAGGGTCAAGATGTAACCAAATGGGTAGCTAGGATGAGGTTCTCTTAAATATCAAGCTTGTGGTCCCATTGACCAAGTCAATTATCTCAAGATCTACTACTTGCAAGACTTGTCTTCCTAACAAGGGTCAAATGACCCTTGTGCCCTTGTGATTTCGTCCAAGACCTCAATAAGGGGGGTGACACGTGTCGCCCTCCCATTCGTCATAATATTATGTTTTCCGACAAATCCATAATTCCGATAAATTTTTACAAGTCTCAAATCTTAACACTCGTGAGTTCTTACGTACGTTCTTAAAGCATGTCCTGCAAATACGGGGTGTAACAGTGGCCCTGACCGCCACACCAAACCAACTCCAAGTACATCCAAGGGCACTTAGCATAAACTCCTTCAAATTCGAGTATTTCTTACTTTCTGCATTAATTTACCTCCAATGAACAAGTCACACAGACTTATTAAAATCAACAATGTCAAAGAAGGAAGGATAATTAACTGGATACCACCACTTCTCTTCCTTTCCACTCGATAACCGCCACGAACCGTACCAATCAATCTCTCTCGTAGTCCACGTTGGCATAACAAGAGGCCAACTAGCCCGCACTCATAATGACCTCAATGTGCTGGCATAACAGCTCGCTAGTGGTCCAACGATCAGATCGTTACGTAATTATTATCTACCCGCCGCCTACCACCCAACACTTACGGGTGTAGTCACCTCGAAAGGTCCTCATGGATTCAGGCTCCATTTCTTTACACTTGGTTGCTCTCTTTCTTACTGGTCGTACTCTTCCCGTACTTCCAAACTTATTCTAGCGTACGTACAAATCCTTCATACTGATTCGGGCCTCTAGTCTTTGGAGTTACTATTCTAAACAACATAAGGCCATTTCCGGCTCTCACAACCTGGTTTCGGTGGAATGCGTCCACGAACCCGTAAAATGATTAACTAGACTTGGGCCTTGCACCCTCGTGACCCTGTCACGTAGCGGCACTACTACCAACTGATCCCATTTCATTTCAAGCTATGGGGCGACCCTTAATAGGTCCTTAACTCGACTCGGCGTCGCACTTAACTCTTATCCTTGGTCTGTCTTAACCTTTTACTACCCGATAAGGCCTTATATACCTAAGGTCTTGGTGGTTATCAACATTCTTAGGCTCGCAATCTCCATGCTCCACGCCTACCTTATCGCCTCTGCAAACGTACAAAACTTCTCGTAATACCATAATTGTGTTGTCTTGACCACAACAACCATACCTACTCCATACGGATCTCATCCGTACCATTTTCTTAATCATACTACATAGCTATATCTATTAACATAGTCTTCCATTAATTCCCTTAATAATAACTTCTTAAGGGTTCATTTCTTCGCATAACTCATCATCTCCTAATTATCTCAAATTAGCACGTAAAACCTTACTGAGAGTCCATTAAATGTTCCTACCTTCCCGGTATTTATTTAGTCCTTACCAAATCATGGTAACCTAAAACCATTCTAGGCAACACGCGTCCGACCCTCGTACATAAATTCGTATAGTTGTATGTCACAATACCAACTATACTACAAACATTACCTACCTGGATACGTAATCCACATCATCTTTCCCGGTCATCACGCTTTCTCGTAATGCAAACAACATAACTTGTTAGGAGAGACGACTCTAACCACACACTCTATCGCACGATCTTAGAGTGAGAAGAATGGAAACTAATCCTAAATGTCCCGCACTCCCGATTATAGATGTGGTGCACAACACACCGATAATCAAGACTCTACTAGACACGGTGCAGAGACACTTTCCGAGGACTAATCGCCGATACCACTTTTGTCACGACCCGACCCCGGGCCCGCGACTGGTGCCCTACCTGGGCACCCCTTTCAGGTATACATCAGAGAATAGCAGCGGAACATACACAACTCATAAAATAAAAATCATACTTAGACAAGAGGGCATCAACAGAAGCCGATAAGGCTACCTTCCGTAACATATACAAAATTAAAATAAGACATCTCTCGTTTACAAACCCAATCCACAAATGTGACTACGCACTTAAGAATAACAATCGTATGATTGTGGCCCCGCTTATACCCCGAATGTACAACAACCGACCATACTGTGGATCTCAGACAAGGATAAGCCTCGAGTAATGGAGCTTCAAACAACAAAGTGATCCTAAGAGTGAGGATCAGCAACCTGTATACTCTACCTACGGCATGAACGCAGCCCCACGAAGGAGGTCAGTACAACATGTACCAAATATGTGAAACTGAAAATACTGTAGTGAAATCATAAGTCTAAAATAAAGCTGGAGACATGTATGATAACTCAAATAATAGTACACTGTGCCTTACTAACAATGAGAGTAAACAAGAGTATACTTTACTGCATAAAAATAGGAGGCTCATGATCAAAGCAGGGCCACCCGCCCGCAGTATCATTAAGCAATCCTACTCTTGGGACTATTTCACCCGCATGGTCGATGGACCCGCATGAGGTATTCCTCGTGATAGATCAGATCCGCCCGCATAGGTCGTGTAGACCCGCATGAGGTATTCCTCGCATAGGACTGGTCCGCCCCGCATGGGACTATTTCACCCGCATAAGCCCTTTCAGACCCGCATGAGGTATTCCTCGCATCATGGGTAGCAAATCTACGGAATATGCAAATGCCACAAACCCGGGGAATGACCGTGAATGCACAATATATCACTAAAGACAACCGGCTATCATACATAACATAAGCACTACCGCTTATCATACATAACATAAGCACTACCGGCTTATCATACATTACATAAGCAAGTTAAGAAATCCCCCTAACTTCTTATTAGTATTATTCATATACACTCTCATTTTAGTTTACTTAAGGCACTAACATGTCATTATAAAATCCGGGAATTTAACCCAAAGTACTACGTACTTCTATTCTTTTAAAATGACTCTTTTTCATATAAAACTTCCAAGATACTAATAACCGTAGTATCAAGTCATAACTACTTTTCAAGACAAGTCGCAATACCTTTTAGAAATACATTTATAGGCTTCTAAATCAAGTGACTTCTTTCTTTTAAAACTTTAAGCAATTGATGTCTTTAAATCGATTTGCCTTTCATTATTTCAAGTCATTTATCATACTTAAATTACTTAGAGTAAACCACTCTTTTTAGCTTTCCATAAAGCTATTATAACCAACTTCCCATAAAGCCGTTATACTAGCTTAATACTTTAGAAACTTACATTCTTCTTTGTAACCGAGAGACTTAAACTTTCCAAACAAAACAAGTGTCATATACTTTCAAAAATACTTTAAGTCTCTTAACATTTAGAAAGTAAGATATCCTTAATATTTTAAACAAGTGAGTTAATTCCCTAACTCAACCAACTTGGACATTCTTATAATAATCAAAGGATATCAAAGGAACTAAATTCGTCAAAACCTCGTACGTCCATCGTACTATATACTTACAACTATTCATGCTCAAGAGATAGGAAAGTTCCACATACCTCTTCGGTTTAATCCACTTGCCAAGTCCAATATGCCGTACGTAGTATGTCAACCTATAATGACCATAGTATGTCTATTAACTTCTTACTTCAAACGTAGAATATTCCAAGTGCAAAGCTACTAAATTCTACGGAAAATCGGACAACACTTCCTTTGTTTCTACATACTTTGCCACCTTTTTCAAGGCCGAATTCAATAACCAACATGCCACATTTAAGGATCAACAATGTAGTTAACGATAGGGGATTACACGCCTACAAGACGTGTAAAATTCCTCCCCACAATTGATATCAAACAAGTCCAAAATACAATTTCCATTCGGCAAATTAGGGACAACAATACAAATTCGTTTCCAATCCTTTTTCAATCCAAGTGGTTTAATATAACATGTTATCTAGCCGCAATTGATTATTACTACTACAATCCTTAAGTAGGTAAACATGCGACGATTCTAATTATCGACCAAATTGTATTTCAATTTCAAATGGCTTAACATGTCATTTTCGGATTTGAGCTTCTAAATTTCCATAACACTTATTAATCTTCATAACAAATATCACATGATCATTTCTAACCTATCATAACATGGAATCTTGAATTACAAAAGTAAGACGAAGATTATTACCTCATTTAGCCCAAATGTGATCCAAGATTACAAGTCGATCCTTAGCAACTTTAGCTTCTCTTTTCGACGTTCCAACCCACTCCAAGCAACCCTTAGAAGCTTATGAAGAACTCCTCTTCAAGATCCAACTTCAAAGTTGAAGAACTCCTTAGGTTTTCACCTTGCGACTAATACTAAAACACCACTTTTCCGGGATCTTTCTATTAAGATACCCTTACAATACTCTTAGGAACCTTGGTTTAAAGTGTAGAGCTTATTGGACAAAAATTGAAAATTCTTGTCTTGAAGAATCCCTCAAACCCGAGAGCACTCCTTGAGTGTCTTCAAATTTCTTGAAATGTTTTCTAAGTGTAGAGCCTTTGTCTTGATACTTGTACACATATATAATACTATGGAGGGTCAAGATCTACACAAATGGTTGGCTTAGATGCAATTCATTAAATGTCAAGCCAAGTGGCCCTTTGACAAGTCAACAATGTCAAGCTCTTTGTCTTAGCAAGACTTGGTCATTTAAATTATGGTCAAATGACCATTTTATCCAAGTATATTTCGTCCAAGACCAAGTAAGTGTGGTGACACGTGTCGCCCTCCCGTTCGTCGCAATATTTCGTTTTCCGACATTTCCATAATTCTGATAAATTTACTGACACGACCCGATCCCGGGCCCGTGACTGGTGCCTTACCCCGGGCACCCTAGTGATACAACATCAGAGAAAAATCAGCGGAAATAAAAACTTAAACATGAAACAAGAGATAAAGTATGAAACAGGATAACCAAAACGGTCACCTTCATGAATATATACATATATATATCAACCTGAACAGTTAAATCCTTTTACAAACCCTGCCCACAACAAGATTACATGCACTCTAAGAATGTAATTATAACTATGACGGACAGGCCGCCATACCTCGAATGTACAAGTAACTACACCGACAGGACTATACCAAAGATGAGCCTCGGAGAAACTGAGCTTCCCAAAACGCCGAATCGTGATCCTAAGAGCGAGGATCCACAACCAATGTACTTACCGCGCAGATGAACGCAGCCCCGGGCGAGGTTAGTACAACAGTACCAAGTATGTGAAATCAGAAATATCAGAATGAAATCATAATAGTCTATATAAAGCGTGAGACATGTATGATAACCAAACTATACCACAATATATAAACAAATATGTCGTCGTGGACTCATGCCTCAAGTCATTACTCAAATATACAACGGGTCTCACGCCCACAACATCAATCATGCCCGTGGAATACCTTCCTCATCACGGCAATATGATATAGTCATACCAAGAAGTACACATGAACATCAGTCCCACCTGTCATAACAACCGTGACGGCAAGTACGGGCTAACTACCGCATACTAAGCCGCATCATCAATCGATCGGCAAGTACGAAAGCCAACTACCGATACCAAAGCCGTACTAACAAATCTATATAACCAAACCACGGTTCGACCAGGCAAGTACGAAGCCAACTACCGATACCAAGCTCGCGCCACGCACCGCCGGGCAAGTACGAAGACTAACTACCGATACTGCCGAATCACGAGACTTCGTCACAAAACCGAACGGGCAAGTACGAAGGCTAACTACCGATACTGTCGAAACACCACGACTTCGGGGCAAGTACGAGAGCCAACTACCAGATACCAAGCCGAATCAGTAAAACCTCAATGAGAGCTAGTCCATGGAACAACAATCCTAATGGAACCATACCCGTGGGCCACCCAACGTGTCAGTATGTCCAAGGATATAACAAGATAACCGGCCCTCCATCGAGAGACGCGGTGGTATAGAAATACAATACTAGCACGACAAGGCTATCACACGCAAACGTAGGCAAGTTACACACAACTCAAGGTACTTTCATTTTATGCTAAAGTCCAGGTTTTAATCCCCAAAGTACTACGCACGTTAAATTCTTTTTAAAAGATCCATTTCTTTTACAAAGGTCACCCGATGCCCGTATTATCAAAAATAGAGTGACTAACATTTTAAGTAAACCAAAACGACTTCCATACCTTCCTTTTTAAACCAAATTAAGACACTACCATGCCTTCTTTTTAGACCAAAACACTTTTCCTTTTAAAGTCAAGTTACCATTTTAAAACCAATGATAAAACCATTCCTTTGTTTTCATAACGTCGTTATAACTAACTTCCCATAAAGTTGTTATAACACTTTATGTTTTAAACCAAAAACTCTTCAATTCCACAAGTCTCTTTTCTTTTTAAAACAACAACAAGTATTCTTTTAAAACCCAAATAACTTACTCTTTTCAAAACAAGTAACCTATACTTAAAATCAAGTTACTTCTCTTTTTCCGAAAACAAGTCGTTATAAGTTAAGTCTCTTATCTTTCAAGATCAAGTCTCTTAACTTTCAAAATCAAGTCGTTTATAAGTCAAGTCTCTTATCTTTCAAGATCAAGTCTCTTAACTTCTAAAATCAATAAACCATTCTTTTACCTACATAAAGTCGCTATAACTAACTTCCCATAAAGCTATTATAACACCTTATGTTTTAAACCAACCAAATCACATAGCACACGTGACGCTCACCGTACTACATAGTTCACAACAATCATGCTAGAAAAGATAGGAAGAGGTTCACATACCGCAACGATTATCGCATAAGAAGCAAAAAGCTCCAAAGTATCAGAACTCGCTAGCCTTTTCCACCCTTCAAGTAGAATACGCTACTCGTAGTACTTCCACCTAAAAAGGCCACAAAACGCCTATCAACCTCTCGATCTCTTCAGAGAATATTCTAAATGCATGGTTCTTTATTCTACGTAAAATTCGCAACACCTCCCCGCAACCACATAAATCTCCTCATCTACTCAGCCCGCTACTGTGCCAACAACTCCTGGGAGAGGTTACACGCCTAACCGACGTGTACAATTCTACTTCACAATAATACTACACAAGTCTCATCAGAATACAATCCAATGTAAATACAGTTCAATCCTTTATAATAATTCTTCCAATATATCTTATACTCAAATCTAAATCACTACAATATGCAATATCCAATTACAATAGGGGGACATAGATCATTACCTCGATAAGCCCAAAATTATCCAAGATTATAAGTCGATCCTGAGCAACGTTTAGCTCCAATTCCTTACGCCCAACCCGCTCCAGCTTAACCTTAGAAGTTTCTAAACAACTTCTCTAACATTTCAACCAAGCTAGAAGATTTTGTAGGGTTTCACTGCGACTATCGAATAAAGTAGTATTTCCGGGCCCCGAGTTTTGAAATAACTTTGGAACACTACTAGGGAGACTAGGCCAAGGTATTTGGGATTTTACAACAATACACAAAGTGGGAGGGGGACGAGAACAAGTAGAAGTGAGGGAGTATTTTGCTTGGAAAAACTCTTAAGTGTGGATGAAATTGATCTTTAAGCTAAGGGGGTATTTATAGAGGATTCAAGGGTTAAGATCTAAGCAAGGTGTGTGGTCAATATTGGGCCATGTGTGTGTGGGTCCCACCACACCACATGGCCAACGGTTTGGCTCTCCAAATGTCAAGGCCATTCGACCAAGGGGACAAGTGGCTAGCCACTTTTCCCTCCAATTTCGGCCAAGGGTGCCACATGGGGGTGACACATGTCGCCCCCCGATTCGTCCAAAATATTTCGTCTTCCGAAAATATCCAAAATACCGAAAATCTCAAAAACAAAGTGGGGCCCACAAAACCGTAAATTTCTCCCGTGGGCCCCACGTGACCATTTCCGAAAATAAAATCCCATAATTCTAATATAATCCAAGAAGTCCAAATACCAAATCTGGGAATCCAATTCCCATTAACGAACCTTTTTCTTCACAAAACCTAAACTTTTCCGTAAAAATCACATCTTCCTTTCTTTCCAAAATTTCTCACAGATTCTCGCACGCATATCCTCACATACATACTGAACTACGGGTATAACATTCTTCCTTAGAAACATTCATTCCGAATGTTCCTTCTAAGTCTCCAAACATACATGCTCCAGATAGTCTTCACTACTATACTTACTTAAACCAATCACGCCATCAACGGCCATAGTATATCATACAAATCCAAGCCAACGAGGAATCACCTCTAACATCACAAAAATATCACACCCATGGTCTAAAGGATACTCCTTCAGATCTTCACTTTACAAAAGAAATGATCACTCCGCTCATAACACATTGTTCGCTTCTTCTTACTCGTCGCACCTTTCTCGACACCCCGTTACACCCCGTATTTACAGACATGTTTTAAGAACGCACGTAAGAACTCATAAGCGCCAAGATTTGAGACTTGTAAAAATTTAGCGGAATTATGGAATTGTTTGAAACGTATTATCAGGATTTACGAATGGTATACGTGTCACCCCCTTAGAATGCCTTGACGAAATTGATCATGGACAAAAGCGGTCATTTGACCCTTGTTAGGAAGACAAGTCTTGCTAGCCTTAGAGCTTGACAACATTGACCAAGTCAATGACCCCACATTAGTCTTGATATTTGTTAAGACCTCATCCAAACCACCCATTTGTTTAGATCTTAACTCTCCATTACACTATATAATACTAGTAGTGCAAGACAAGCTTAACACTTAGCCAAAATTTCACACAATTTGAAGAACATCAAGAGCCTAGCTCTCGGTTCACAAGAAGAAAGAAAGAAAAATTGCTTGTTCTTAAGCCCCACACTTTAAACCAAGGTTCCTAAGTGTGTCGTGAAGCATATCTCAATAGAAAATCTCTGAAAAGATAGTTTTCGTTAGTCGCAAAGTGAAAACCTAGTGGCTTTCAGGTTTTGGATTGGAAGTTTGAAGGAAAGTTGTTGGTGTGGTTCTAAGGGTCTCAAGTAATGGATTGAAGATCTCAAGAGGCTCTAGGTTGCTAAGGAATGACTTCGATTTGGAGTCGATTAGGATTCGTTGAGGTATAATCTTGTTCTTTGAAAGTGTTACAAGATTATTTATATTGTTGTTAGCTATACTTGTTGCTAGCATGAAGTATATGTTTTGAAGTTTGTAAGGATTATGGATTGATTGCGGCCTTGGAACCGAAATGTAATGCGAGCCATGTTAAGTTAGATTACAATTTGTCGTTATTAGAATCGTCGATGTTATTGACTAAGATTATAGTAGTTATAATTGGTTGCGACTTGATATCATGTTATGCTAACAACTTGGATTGAATTGGAAATTGATAAGAATTAATGTTGTAGTACCTCAATGTAGCCGAATTGGCCAAGTATGTTGTATTAAATTAATATCGTTTGTGGGGCAGAATTTTACACGTCTAGTAGGCGTGTAATCCCCTATTGTTGATTGCATTGGTGTTCCCTTAAATGTGGCGTGTTTGGTTATTGTATTCGGCCTTGAAAAAGGTGGCAAAGTAAGTAAACACAAAGGAGGTGCTGTCCGATTTTCCGTAGAATTTAATGACTTAGCACTTAGAATATTCTACGTTTGAAGTAAGAGGTTAATGGACGTATGGTGACCATTATAGGTGGAAGTACTAAGTATAACGTATCCTACTTGAAGGATGGAATAACTATCAAGGTTGAAGTACTTTGGAGCATTTTGCTACTTGTCGACAATCGTCACGAGGTATGTGAACCTCTTCCTTCCTTTGGCATGATTCTATGTATGGAATATACCTGTGGTATCATTTCATGTTTCCTTCTACTCTTATAAGTTAAGAGGACGGTGGGTGATTTACTCTATGTAGAACTTTTCCTATCTGTTGAGCACGACTAGTTGCACGTATGTAGTACTCAGAGATCTAACAACACCTTGATATCCTTTACTAGTTTTATGAATAGCCAAGTCGGATGAGTTAAGAGATTAACTCATTTCTTTGAAAGAATAAAGGATGTCAAGTATTATTAAAGTTAAGGGACTCAAGAGTTTTGAAGTATGTGATACTTGTTCCGCTTAAACGATAAGTCCCTTGGATAGGAAATTGTATTTTGATAAGGCATAAAGTGAATATAACGCCTTTATGGGAGTTGGTTATATTTGCTTTATGGAAAGATAAATGACTTGATTTTAGTGAAAAGGCAACTTGATTTTAAGGCATCAATTGCCTAAGGTTTTATAATAAAAGGAGTCGCTGAGTTCTAAAAGTTAAGAGACTAATTGTATTTTTGAAAGTTAAAAGAAATGATTTGAAATAAAGGGCAAATTGTTTTAAAGGTACCAATTGCTTAAGGTTTTTAATAAAGAAGTCACTTAATTTGTAGTTCTAATTGTAGTTCTAAAAGGTATTGTGACTTGTCTTGAAAGGTGGATAGGACTTGATACTATAGTTGTTAGTATCCGAGAAGTTTTATTTGAAAAGAGTCTTTCTAAAGGAGTAGAGGTGCGAGTACGTTGGGTTAAATTCCTGTGACTATATGACATTATCGACCCAGAACGGGCCGCAAAGATACCTTTACGGGCAGACTATATGACATTATCGACCCAGGAATGGGCCGGGCAGTATACCTTTACGGGCAGACTATATGACATTATCGACCAGAACGGGCCGGCAGTATACCTTTATGGGCAGACTATATGATATTATCGACCCAGGAATGGGCCGGACAGTATACCTGTATGGGCAGACTATGTGACCTTGATCGCGTCCCAGATTGGGCCGGGTAGTATAGGCGCCCCTGGACCCGCATGAGGTATTCTCGAATCATGGTCCTGCATCACCGAAGTCTACCCCGCATCGGAGGCGCCTTAACCCCAGAATATGTCAAGAGGTGAGTGATATTACACTAACATAACAACTTATCGTTAAACAACATAAGCACAAGAATACTCTCTTATACAAACTTTACAAGACACTAACACACATAGCATCATATCATGTCTACTTATCAAACCATCTTATTATTCTTTCTACAAATCAATATAAGTCCGTTATAAACACATAGGCAAACTGCTTCTTTTATCATGCTTAAGTGGTTATACCTAACTTCCCATAAAGCTAGTATAACTCTTAAGCTTCGCTTTAAAACCAATTAGTTCTCTTCATTAAAAATGATTCAAGAATCTTTTGAAATGCTTTCGATCCTTATTATTCAAAGCTTAAGTCGCGAGACATTGCTGTAAGTATTATTCGTGCTTAAGTCGAAAGACATTACCGTAGTTATTATTCAGCTAACACACGTACGCTTCACCGCACTATATATTTTAAAAATATCATGCTTTAGGAAGAATCACATACCTTCTCGCGAAAAACCACCGCCAAGTTGAATATGTCGCGCGCAGAGAATCAACCTATAATAGTCGACACGCCTATCAATGTCTAGACTACTCAGAAATGCTTCTAAGCAGAGGGTCCTTTATTCTACGGAAAATCGGGCAAAGACTTCTCTACCCTAGTGAGCTACTCAAGTTCATCGTGAAAACAAATTCTAAGTAAGTATAGTTCAATTATTCTTTTTAAACCCTTCTACGTGATAACAGCTCAATTCTATTCTGAATATTCTTCTAAGTATTTAATACTTATTCTTATACTACTACAAGATGTATTCTCTAATTCAAAAGAGGGTTAGGATTATTTACCTCTGTAAGCCCAATAATATCCTAGATAAAAGTCGATCCGAGCAAGGCTTAGCTCAAGTCAGACGCTCCGATAGCTCCAAGGAAACCTTAGATGTTCTTCACAACTTCTACTAAGTACTAAGGATTTGGGCTAGGTATTTTGGGCATTATAACAATACTAGAAGGCAACTTTTCTACCAAGGAGGGGGTAGATTTCGGCTAGGCTAGTGGGGCCTCGGCCAAACTTTACTCAAAGGGGGAGGTGTTTGGACGAAATGGCTATCAAAGGAGAGGGTAGGATTTTAGACTTGGAAAGATTTTGTGGATGAAGAACTCTTCATCACAAGAGGGGTATTTATAGGTCAAGGTATGGCCAACCAATGGCCAAGATTATGCCAAGTGCAAGGCAAGTGTAAGGTCAAGATTAGGGCAAGTGTCCTCGCCAACTTGCACACAAAATATCCTACCAACTACATGACAAAGATGGCCATCCATTCGCCCTATTGCCGTACACATCCATCAATGAGGGTGACAAGTGTCGCCTCTCGCTGGTCCAACGTGTTACGCCTCTCGAAAAATCCGCAAAAATTAGAAATGGCATAGCCGAATTTATCCTACGAAAAGTTGTGGAAACGCTTCGCCGAAAACTATTCGCTTTGTGAGTTGTGCCCAAAACGCCCAAGGCCTAAACTTTTAAGGCTAAACTCAGACGTATTCCCTTACGCATATACCTGAAATACGGGGTATAACATTCTCCCCTCCTTAGAAACATTCGTCCCGAATGTTCATTCCCAAGACGGATAACGATAAGGTTCTTCATAACTTAAACAGTTGCAAATGCCACACACGGCCACAAAAGAACACTTAGGCATAAACGATAATGAAAATTTACAAGTAGGAAAGTGAATTACCTGGAGGTGTGGGGAATAGGTGAGGATACTTCTGCCTCATGTCTTCCTCGGCTTCCCACGTCATCTCCTCCCTGAGCTCGTTCCGCCACAAGACTTTGACGGCCACGCCCTTCGTCCGCAGACGCTTAACTCGACGATCGACATCGCTATGGAATCTCCTCATACGATAACCCCTGGCCACCGACATCGCCAATCGGTGTACTAGATGGATCCCCGATACATCTCTCAAAGATAGATACGTGAAAACCGGATGCACCGCCTCCGATCGGACGGCAGATTCAACTCATAGGCAACCTTGCCTACCTCGCGACAATCAAACGCCCAATGTACTTGGGCCGAAGTTTCTTCTTCCCGAATCATCACACCCTTCATGGGTGACACTTTAGAAAACCCAATCATGAACCTCGAACTCCGGATGCCGACGACGATGATCTCGTATATGACTTCGCCGACTCGAGCCGCCAAGAACCTCTCCCGGATAAGCTTCACCTTATCCACCGCTCGCCGCACCAAATCGTCCCACTAATCGCACTCGCCATATCGAACCAACCCATAGGCGACCGCACTTCCTCCCATACAAGGCCTCATAAGGCGCCATCCGAATACCGGAGTGGTAGCTATTATTGTACGCAAACTCAACTAGAGGCAAATGATCCTCCCACCTACCTCGGTCGATAACACAGCTCGCAGATATCCTCAAGAGTCCGATAGTGCGCGCTCGACTGTCTGGTCTGTGGATGGAATGCGATCAAAGCTCACTGCCCCTAAACCTTCGAAAGACCTCCGTGTTAGCCGTAAATTAGGCTCCTCCGTGCGATATGATCGAAATAGGACTCCATGCACCGACGATCTCTGATGTAAAGTCCGCATAATCCTCACCAAAAGTCATCCCGACGGAAGAAAGTGGCTGATTTCTGTCACCGCCGACGATAACCCATATAGAATCATGTCTCCTCCGAGTGCGAGGTAATCCCGTGATAAAATCCATGTTGATTACCTCCCACTTCCGTGTCGATCTCAATCGTCGCAACAAACCACCGTGCCTCGTGCTCTACCTTCACCGCCGACAACACGCACCGAGCTACGAACTCGCAACGCCCCTCTTCAAGCCATCCCACCAATACACGATCTAAGCGTCGTGGTACATCTTGGTCGACTTCGATGGATAGAGTAACGCGGCGCTGTGTGCTTCCCCAAGAACTCGCCGCCAAGTCCTCAAACATCCGAACACACAACTCGCCAAACCTTAGCACCCCATCGTGCTACCTCAAAAGGACCTCTTGCCTCACGAAGAGTTGTATCACGATAACGTGTCAAAATCGATCTCGAATCGCTTTCTTCACCTCCTCGACGATGGAAGACTCGCAACCTCACGAACTCGAACCCCATCGCTATCAAAATCAATCAAACGGACACCAAGGCTCGCTAATCGATGCAAATCACGAACCATGTCCTCCTCTCTAGCCGCACATCCGATAGGCTCCCATCGACCTACGACTAAGAGCATCCGCACAACATTGGCCTTCCCGTGGTACAGATATCAACATCGTAATCCTTAAGCAACTCTAACCACCGCCTCGCCGTAAGTTCACCTCCTCCGGCCGAAGATATACCGAGGCTCTTGTGGTCCGTATAAATATCCACATGAACCCCATACAAGTAGTGCCTCCAGATCTTCAAGGCGTGAATCACCGCCGCTAACTCCAAATCATGGGTGGGTAGTTCCTCGTGTTTCTTCACCGTCGGATGCATACGCTATAACCTTGCCTCGCCGCATCAACACACATCCCAACCCGATGCTCGACGATCGCAATACACAACATAACCGTCTCGACCTCCGGAAGAGTAAGAACGGGGTCGTCGCCTCTTTTCAAGAATCGAAACCCCGCCACAAGCATCACCATCAAACTTGGCCGCTTTCTTAGTCACCTAGTCAATGGTGCCGAGATAGAAGCAAACTTCCACGAACCGCCGATAATATCCTCGCGAGGCCCGTAAAATCGCGAACCTCTGTCGGAGTAGTAGGTCTAGGCCAAGTCCTCGATCGCCTCGATCTTGGTCAGATCCACTGAATGCCATCGCCCCGATAATATGCCCAAGAAAAGCCACCAAGTCAACCAAAACTCACATTTGGAAAACTTGGCGCATAATCGCTGGTCTCGAGAATCACAGCCACAGTCTCAAATGCTCCGCATGCTCGCCTCGAGCGAGAATAAACCAAGATATCATCAATGAACACTATCACAAACGTGTCCAAAATGGTTTGAACACTCTCATCAAATCCATGAATACCGGCGGAGCATCGTCAACCCAAAAGACATGACCCGAACTCATAATGCCCGCACGTCCGAATGCGATCTAGGGACATCCACCTCTCGACTCGCACTGATGATAGCCCGATCGCAGATCAATCTTGGAGAAACATCTCGCACTCGCAATCGGTCGAACAAATCATCAATCCCGGAAGCGGGGTATTCGTTTCTAATGGTCGCCTTGTTCACCGTCAGTAATCAACACACGCGCAGCGTCCCGCCCTTCTTCTTCACGAACAATACCGGCACTCCTGCGAGAAACACTAGGCCCGATGAAGCCCTTCTCCAAAGAAATCCCTAAGCCGATCCTTCAACTCTCTCAACTCGCAGTGTCATTCTCAGATGGCGGAATGGAAATAGGCCGAGTGTCCGCAATATGTCTATACAAAACTCAATCTCCTCTCGTGAGGATACCCGAGGTCGCCTGAAACACGTCTGGGAACTCTCTCGACCATCGAACTGATCAAAATCGCATCGCAGCCTTCAGTATCAAACACCCGAACGAGATGGTAGATATACACCTTCTGCACCATCTTCCTATCCTTGAGCTAGGAAATAAACATACACCTCGGCGATACCGTGCTCCCCTCCCACTCAAAAACCGGCCTCAGAAACCGAACTGCATTACTTTCTCTCAGCTTCACATTGGCGTAGCAAGAAGCTAGCCAATCCATCCCCATGATCACGCCAAGTCAATCATCTCCAACTCTATCAAGTCGCCAGTGGTCCGACGATCAGTAAATGGTCACGTGACATGCTCTATATACCCGCCAGCTACCACCGAATCACCCATCGCGTAGCTACCTCGAAAGGGTCTATGGACTCGTGCTCTATCCCTATCCTACTAGAAACAAGTGGGAGATATATAGGACAGTAGAACCCGATCTATCAAAGCATACACATCAAACCAGAACCGATAAGGTACCGTGACGACATCAGTGAGGCCTCCCGATCCCGCTCGGCCGACAAAGCATAAATGCGGTTCGAGGACCGCTAGAATCGACCCGCGCCACGACCTTCCGCGACTGGCCGGGTCCATGAGTACCTTGCCTCCGTGGCAGTAGCCGCTTCGGGATGAAGAAGACCGGCGAAAGAACTCGTAGTCGACTTACCATCAAGATCGCCTTTGGTCGGACAAGCCGCATAGTGACCTCTGGCCACAATCAAACAAGCTCCCGTAGCACCACAACTCCCGGTGGGATCTACCGTGACGGCCACACCGGCGGTGGTCCCGATCGCCGCACTTCGCCGCTCGACGCTCAAGTCCCGGGCCCGGTCCGCCTCGAATATCCCGTTGTCCGAGGACGGTGCGGAGTGCTCGAGCCGGCCGTGGTGCACCCAGATCGCTGCCGAGGCCGCCACCACGATAGCCACCAAAAGACCTCGCCCCGGCCTTCTTCGCCGTCCACAACCCGCTTGCCTCTACGCTCCTCGCATCCAAGAGCACGAGCTCGCATGCGGTAATGTCCATACCCTACAAGAGAAACACCCGCATGACTCGCCATATAATCATCTAGCTCGGTGACGTAGCGGTGCACCCTATCCTCCATATTCGCTACTAACGCTGGGACATATCGAGCCAATGAATCAAACTCGACATTGTACTCCCGACAAGGCCCTCTCTCGCCTCAAGAAAAATCTATCACCGCGCCTCCTCATCCGTGAGGCAAGAAGTGAGTGAGAAAGCCTCCGAGAACTCATCCCAAGTAGCCGGGACGCGGTTCTCCCGGGATAACTCCCACGAATCAAACCAATCGATCATGTATCACGCATCCTATGTGAACCAAAGATCACGACCGGTCTCCGACGCCCGATCACTCTCAAAATCCTTCAGAGCCGACGGATGAACTCGCGATCATCCTCCCGCCGACCAGTAAAACTCGCGGGCTACAACTCAGAAGTCTCGTAGCCTCAAACTCGTGCTCGGGTGAACCACGGCACGATCGGGCTGGATCGAACCGCCAGATCCACTGCTCCTCATGTTCGCCACGATCCCGCCGAATCGCCATCTCTCTCAGAACCCATCTCATCTTCTCCAGCCGCGTGGACCGAGGTGTAGGTATTGTGGTCTCATCACCACGCCGCGCCCTAAACCTCTCGGGTCGGCGGCGCCAGAGAACTCGCCGCTCGTATAGATTGGGCCCGAGCCTCGTGACTCTAGGTGTCCCACTAGCGCCTCCTCGCCGCCTTGCCCTTCGGGCCCGGTTGCCTTACGTGAGGCATAATCATACGTAAAAGGGATACGTTAGGCGGTCCGACTTATAACACAAATTTCAAGGCACGATCTCGTAATGAAAAGAATGGAAACCAATCCTAAATATCCTATAGCCTCCTCGATTATTGGTGTGGTGCACAACACACCGATAATCAAGACTCTACTAGATACGGCTCAGACACTTTCCGAGGATTAATCGCTCGATACCACTTTTGTCACAACCTGTTCGGGCCCGTGGATCGTGCCTTACCCGCACCTGCGACCATACATCGAGAAAATCAGCGGAAATATAAAACAAGACATGAAACGATGGAAAATGAGACACGCTTTATCTCGATGAAAAGCTTGCCTTTGGCATATATATATAACCCAACTTTTGCAGCTACATCCCAACTGCATAACAGACTACGCACTTCTGGAAGTAACAACTATGGCGGACAGTGGCTCCCGCCATACCCCGAATGTACAAAACTATCTACAATACAGGAGATCATACCAAAAGTAGAGCCTCAGGAGAAGATGGAGCTCACGACACCAATGCAAAGAGATCCTAAGATGTGGATCTAGCACAAGCCTGCCTCTTACTCGCGGCATGAACGCACTCGGAGGTCAAGATAACAGTACTAAGTATGTGAAATCAGAAAGTACTTAAATGAAATCATATCATTTTAAAATCAGTTTTGCAAGTATGTTTGAAACAACAAATGTAACCGCATAGTGCTACATCATAAACAAGAGCAACAATAGGTAAACTGTAATGGTCTTTTCTAGGTCGCGAATGATCGAGCAGTGGCCAATTGCCCGTAGTATCACCACGCAAGCCTAATCGACTCCGTAGTCCGCATAGGCCACTCACATAGGCCCGCATAGGTATATAACCCCGATCGAGGGTAGCTACTCTGCATCGCCCCGACTCGTAGTCCGCATGGCCACATGACCGCATGAGGTATAACCCCGCATCACTAACACCGAACTCCGTAGCTCGCATAGGTCCCTGGACCCGCATGAGGTATTCTCGAATCATGGTCCTGCACCGCTCGAGTCTACCCCAGACGGAGGCGCTTAACCCCTGCATATGTCAAGAGGTGAGTGATATTACACTAACATAACAGCTTATCGTTAAACAACATAAGCACAACAAGAATACTCTCTTATACAAACGTTACAAGACACTAACACACATAGCATCATATCATGTCTACTTATCAAACCATCTTATTATTCTTTTCACAAATCAATATAAGTCTGTTATAAACACATAGGCAAACTGTTTCTTTTATCATGCTTAAGTGGTTATACCTAACTTCCCATAAAGCTAGTATAACTCTTAAGCTTCTGTTTTAAAAACCAATTAGTTCTCTTCTGTTAAAAATGATTCAGTAATCTTTTGAAATGCTTTCAGATCCTTATTATTCAGGCTTAAGTCGCGAGACATTGCCGTAAGTATTATTCAGGCTTAAGTCGAAAGACATTGCCGTAGTTATTATTCGATTAACACACGACGCTTCACCGTACTATATATTTTAAAAAATATCATGCTTTTAGGAAGAATCACATACCTTCTCGGCGAAAACCACCTGCCAAGTTGAATATGTCGCGCGCAGAGAATCAACCTATAATAGTCAGACACGTCTATCAATGTCTAGACTACTCTGTAAACAGTTCTAAGCAGAGGGTCCTTTATTCTACGGAAAATCGGGCAGCACTTCTCTACCCGGTGAGCTACTCAAGTTCATCGTGAAAACAAATCCTAAGTAAGTATAGTTCAATTATTCTTTTTAAACCCTTCATCGTGATAATAATTCAATTGTATTCGTAATATTCTTCTAAGTATTTAATACTTATTCTTATACTACTACGATGTATTCTCTAATTCAAAAGAGGGTTAGGATTATTTACCTCGGTAAGCCCAATAATATCCTAGATAAAGTCGATCCTGAGCAAGGCTTAGCTCCTAAGTCAGACGCCCGATAGCTCCAAGGAAACCTTAGAAGTTCTTCACAACTTCTACTAAGTACTAAGGATTTGGGCTAGGTATTTTGGGCATTATAACAATACTAGAAGGCAACTTTTCTACCAAGGAGGGGTAGATTTCGCCAGCAGTGGGGCCTCGCCAAACTTTACTCAAAAGGGGGAGGTGTTTGGACGAAATGGCTATCAAAGGAGAGGAAGGATTTTAGACTTGAAAGCTTTTGTGGATGAAGAACTCTTCATCACAAGAGGGTATTTATAGGTCAAGGGATGGCCAACCAATGGCCAAGATTATGCCAAGTGCAAGGCAAGTGTAAGGTCAAGATTAGGCAAGTGTCCTTGGCCAACTTGCACACAAAATATCCTACCAACTACATGACAAAGATGGCCATCCATTCGCCCATTGTCGTGTACACATCCATCAATGAGAGGTGACAAGTGTCGCCTCTCGTTGGTCCAACGTGTTACGCCTCTCGGAAAAATCCGCAAAAATTAGAAATGGCATAGCCGAATTTATCCTACGAAAGCCGTGGAAACGCGTTTCGGAAAACTATTCGCTTTTGTGAGTCAGGCCCAAAAACGCCCAAGGCCTAAACTTTTAAGGCTAAACTTTTGTACTTATTCCCTTACGCACATACCGGAAATACGGTATAATCATATACCGTATTCTCGTGGTATGTATGCGAAGACGCACGTCTGAGAGCACGACAGAAAAATTGGAAAGGAAGAAAGAGGTGATTCTTCCACGGAAAAAAGTTTCCGGTTTTTGTAAGGAAAAATGTTCGTTGAAGGGAATTGGGTTCCCAGATTTGGAATTTGGGCTTCTTAGATTATATTAGAA
The DNA here is from genome assembly GCA_029844215.1 of Przewalskia tangutica. Classification (NCBI taxonomy): domain Eukaryota; kingdom Viridiplantae; phylum Streptophyta; class Magnoliopsida; order Solanales; family Solanaceae; genus Przewalskia; species Przewalskia tangutica. The sequence goes on along the minus strand of JAQGDG010000051.1, from coordinate 63,009 downwards.
TTTTGAGATTTTATTTTCGGGAATGGTCACGTGGGGCCCACGGGAGGAATTTACGGTTTTGTGGGGCCCACTTTGTTTTCGAGATTTTGGCCATTGTGGATATTTTTTCGGAAGACGTTTTTTGAGGGCCAATAGGAGGGTGACACGTGTCACCCCGCCTGTGGCTCGCCGAATGACATTTGTGCACAACACCCTGCTTAGAGTCGCTTTTGTAAACGTTTTACATAACTTGCGAGGGAAAATTCGGCTATGTCTTTTCTTATTTTGCGGATTTTTCCGAGAGACGAAACATTTTGGACCAACGGGAGGGTGACATGTGTCACCCTCACAACGGAAGCAAGTGGGCGCACTTGGCCGATTGAGGGCAAGTTGTGGTAGATATTTGTGTAGATATTTGCAGGTTTTGGAGTAGGGTCTAGGGTGCACTTGGCTTGATCTTGGCCTTACACTTGCCTTGCACATGGCTTGATCTTGGCCATTGGTTGGCTTTTGGTTTTGCTATAAATACCCCCCTTGGCTTGAAGACTTCATTCATCCAAATATGTTCCAAGTCTTGCTATCCTTCCCCTCTCCTCTTGTTTGACTCTCGTCCAAGAGCCCTCCCTCCCTAGTAAAGGCCCTTGGCCGAGAACCCCGGCCCCCTGTGCGTGGCCGTTGTGGCCGAGAGAGCCCCCTCCCCTGAGGTGCTAGTGGGGTACCCCACTGCCTAGTTGTTTTCGTATAATACCCCTTTTTGTGGTATAGAAATACTCTCCTAGTATTGTTATAATGCCCAAAATACCTTAGCCTTTACCTAGTAGTATTTCAAAAGTTACCTCTATACGTAGAGCCCGGAAATACTACCTTTTGTCCTTTTTGTCTCAAACCGAAACCCCAAGGAAATCTTCATAGTTGGTTGAAGATTTGAGTAGAAGTTGGTTAGAACTTCTAAGGGTTGTTTGGAGTGGTTTGAGCGCACTTGGAGCTAAACCTTGCTCAGGATCGACATTATAACTTGGATAATTATGGGCTTATCGAGGTAATTATCTTGTCCCTCTATTTGTAATTGGAAATTACATGTTATTAGAATATATAGTTGAAGTATACTATATATAGAACTAAGCTTAATCGCGCAAATGTCTTTTGACTTAAGCCCGAAGAATAAAGAAAAGAATCGAATCAGATTTACATAGATCTGTATTGGCAGGAGACTTGTGTAGCATTGTTGTGTAGTAGAATGGTACACGTCCGGTTAGACGTGTAAACCCCCCCCCCCCGGTTGGCTTGGTAGCCGGCCTCGATAGAGGAGGAGATTTACGCTGTTGCGGGGGGGGGAGGTGCTGCCGAATTTTCTGTAGAACATGGAACCGTGATGTTAGAAGTTAATATACGTTTGTGGCCTTATAGGTGGAAATCGCGAGCAGCGTATTCTACTTGAAGAGTGGAAAGCGGCTAGTGTTACTGATCTTGTGGGGCATTTTGCTTATCGTCGATACTCGTCGCGAGGTATGTGAACCTCTTCCTATCTTTTCTAGCATGATTGTTGGAACTATGTAGTACGGTGACGCATACGTGCTAAGTGATTTGGTTGGTTTAAAACATAGGGTGTTATAATAGCTTTATGGGAAGTTAGTTATAACGACTTTATGTAGGTAAAAGAATGGTTTACTGATGTTAGAAGTTAAGAGACTTGATCTTATAAGATAAGAGACTTAACTTATTTGTTTTAATGTGGATGTTGTGTGAAACCTCATTCGTGAGTAATGAGTACTTGGTTTTAAAGGGATAATGTTTTACCGATTTGAAATCGAATGTATCGACAGCACCCTGCGGCGTTAATAAAGGAAAATGTATTGAATAATGATGTGTTGTATTAAAACCAGTAGAAACCTCCATCCGCATGAAGCTTAAGATGAGACAAAATGATATTACATTTTCTAGATCATGGTCATTTGTAATAAGATCGTTATAAACAAGAATAAACTACTAACATATATGACATATGTTACTCAATTGTTCTAAAAAGTAATCAATTTATTAAGTTTGGGAACTATGAAATCATTTTAAAATGAGAAGCTTGAGTAATTGAAACTAGGCAAACTGGAACTTAGGAATAGTATGTTGTTACTTGATTTTGAAAAGGAATGTGGGTTGGTCATTCTAATACTACGGGTATCGGGTGACTTTTATAAAAGTAATGGATCTCTTTTAAAAGAACTTAACGTATGTAGTACCTTGGGGTTAAAAACCCGGACTTTGGCATAAAATGAAAGTACTTTGAGTTGTGTGAAACTCCATGCTTGTTGTTGTGAAACTTGCCTATGCTTGTGATGATAGCCTTTGTTGTGCAAGTGTGGTATTTACGTTACCGTCTCTCGATAGAGGCGTCGACTTGTTGAGAACTTACTTGACGCTTTGGCAAAGAATGGGAATTCCGGGTATGTTTCCATTTTGATTACGTCTTGTTGTTGATGTCACATGGACATGTCTACACCGACGCAGATTCCGGGGCACGCGGCACGCGCCGCGTTGATTACCCGATATATTGTTATTGTGGTTACATGGACATGTCTACACCGAGGTAGAATTCCGGGGCATGTGGCCACGCGGCGGGTTGATCACCCAAAGATATTATTGTTGATGTCACGTGGACGCGTCTACACCGAGGTAGAATTCCGGGCATGTGGCCATGGGCATTGGTATTATTGTTGCATCATGGACATGTCTACACCGGCGCACTCGGCACGCGCCGTGATGCGAATATGATTGATGTTGTGGCGTGAGACCCATAGTTATATTTGAGTGATGACTTGAGGCGTGAGTCCTCGATCGACATGATCGCTTTTATGTTGTCGCGAATCAGTTTGGTTATCATACATGTCTCTCGCTTTATATAGACTAGTATGATTTCATTACTGATTTTACGATTTCACATACTGTACTGTTATCGACCTCCTTCGGGGCCGCGTTCATGCCGCAGTGAGGTACATCGGCCGTGGATCCTCGCCTAGGATCTCGATTCGGCGTTTTGGGAAGCTCCGCTTTCTCGAGGCTTATCTTTTGGTATGTGTTCCCGAGTTGTAGGTTCTTGTACATTCTGTGGGGTATGGCGGGCCCCGTCCGTCATAGTTGTTGTAAATCTTAAGTGCGTAGTATCTTGTTGTGGCGGGGTTGTAAAAAGGATTAAACTGTTCGTTTTGAAAGAGTTGTATTTATTTATGTTATTGGAAGGTAACCGTTGGGTTGGCCTGTTTTATGTTCATATATCTTGTTTCTTGTTTAAAGTTTTATTTTCCGCTGGTTTTCTCTGATGATTGTATCACTAGGGTGCCCGGGATAAGGCACCAGTAACGGGCCCCGGAACGGGTCGTTACAATAACACAATCGTCATGAGGTATGTGAACCTCTTCCTTCCTTTAGCATGATTCTATGTATGGAATATACATGTGGTATCATTTCATGTTTCCTTCTACTCTTAGAAGTTAAGAGGAAGTTGGGTGATTTACTCTATGTAGAACTTTTCCTATCTTTTGAGCACGACTAGTTGAACGTATGTAGTACGGTAGACGAACAACACCTTGATATCATTTACTAGTTTTATGAATAGCCAAGTCGGGTGAGTTAGGAGATTAACTCATTTCTTTGAAAGAATAAAGGATGTCTCAAGTATTATTAAAGTTAAGGGACTTGAAGAGTTTTGAAGTATGTGATACTTGTTCCGTTTTAAACGTATAAGTCCCTTGGATAGGAAATTGTATTTTGGCTAAGGCATAAAGTGAATATAACGACTTTATGGGGAGTTGGTTATATTTGCTTTATGGAAAGATAAATGACTTGATTTTAGTGAAAAGGCAACTTGATTTTAAGGCATCAATTGCCTAAGGTTTTATAATAAAAGAGTCGCTGAGTTCTAAAAGTTAAGAGACTAATTGTATTTTTGAAAGTTAAAAGAAATGATTTGAAATAAAGAAGGGCAAATTGTTTTAAAGGTACCAATTGCTTAAGGTTTTTAATAAAGAAGTCACTTAATTTAGAAGCCGGTAATTGTAGTTCTAAAAAGGTATTGTGACTTGTCTTGAATGGTGGATAGGACTTGATACTATAGTTGTTAGTATCTGGGAAGTTTTATTTGAAAAAGAGTCTTTCTAAAGGAGTAGAGGTGCGTAGTACGTTGGGTTAAATTCCCAGGTACTATATGACATTATCGACCCAGGAATGGGCCGGGCAGTATACCTTTATGGGCAGACTATATGACATTATCGACCCAGGAATGGGCCGGGCAGTATACCTTTATGGGCAGACTATATGACATTATCGACCCAGGAATGGGCCGGGCAGTATACCTTTATGGGCAGACTATATGATATTATCGACCCAGGAATGGGCCGGGCAGTATACCTGTATGGGCAGACTATGTGACCTTGATCGCGTCCCAGATTGGGCCGGGTAGTATAGGCGCCCCTCCTTAAAGGGCCGGATGTACTTATGAAAGATAAGTAAGTTATATAGAAATGAACTTAATGATTTTTCCTAATCATGTGCGTAAGAATGTGGCTATAACCTTTATTGAAAATGGGAAAAGATATTGATGTGAAATTAAGTTCATAAGTGGTAATGACACGGCAGGATCTGGTATGTATTTTTATACTTGTCCCTGTCATTCTTTTGTACAGTTATGATCTGTTTACTGTACGTTATTTCTGTTCCATATTCCATATTCGCACTGTTGATCACCGCCTTCGGCTGCGTTCATGCCCGCATGAGTTTTAGGTACCAGGTTGGTGATCCTTGCTCGGGATCTCGGTTGATTTTGGGAAAAAGCTCCATTTGCTCGGAGGCTTATCTCTTGTACGGTTTTCCACGAGGTAGTAGATTCATGTATATTCGGGTATGGCGGGGCCTGTCCCCACCATTGTTATGATAAAAACTCTTAGAGTGCAGTAGTCACATATTTGTGGGTCGGTTTGTAAAGAAATGAGGCAATCGCCGGTTGTATATATTTATGTCCGGGAAGGTGGCCACATCGGCTAACTTTGTTGTTTTACTTCATTGTTTTATTTTATAAGTTTCATGTATGTTCACTGATTATCTCGATGTATACCGTAAGGGTGCCTGTAGGGCACCGCCATGGTCCCGGTCGGTCGTGACACACCGAACTCTTTCTAGTACACATACCACACTTGATCACCGCTTCAATTTCACAACCCCGAGTTACCACCTCCAAACTTGGTCATCTTACTAGCCTCAAATTCCCTCAAGGCCATTCCCGGCCTTCACGATTCGATTCTGGTCGAACACATCCACGAACTCATACGATGGTTACCTAAACCTGGGCTTAGCACCCTCGTGACCCTACCACCTGGCGGGACCACCTCGAACTGACCCCACCCCAAACCGGGCTGCGGTTGACCCGCGAATGGTCCTCAACCCGACCCATAATCGCACCAGACTCTTGTTCCCCGATCCGGAACAACCTTACCTATACAAGTCATGAAAGCTACCACTTTCATCTTACACAACCCAAGGAATTATCCCACTAATACACCCCATGTATATAATGCTCTCCGACAAGGATCACCTGCAAAGTCTTATACTCGAGACGAACTTACATCTAAGGTCTCAACGTGTAATATTCTAAGGTTCACACCTTCTATGTCCCCATACTTATCCTTTCAACTAACCATGTTTTCTAACACATCAATAACACAACGCTATCCGTACATAGCACACAATAAGAAGATCATCATATCAAGCATACTAAACTCTACAGGGTTAAGGATATACCTGTATCTACCGCTTCACTTGTCACGACCCATTCCGGGGCCCGTGACTGGTGCCTTACCCGGGCACCCAAGTAGTCATACATCAGAGAAATCAGCGGAATATAAAACAATACAAGAAACAATATGCAATGAGAAACAGTTTATCTGAGAAAAATTTGCCCTTCGGCATATATATATAACAATTTTGAACAGTTACATCCCTTTTTACAAACTCTGCCCACAACAGTACTACAGACCTCTAAGAGTTTTATAACAACAACTATGACGGGACAGGGCCCCGCCATACCCCTGAATGTACAAGAACCTACACTGTGTGGTAACATACCAAAGATAAGCCTCAAGAAACGGGGCTTCCTAACACGCTGAATCGTGATCCATGGCGAGGATCCACAACCGATGTACTCTACCATGATGAACGCACTTCGAAGGAGGTCAGTACAACAGGTACCAAGTATGTGAAACTGAAAAATACTGAAAATGAAATCATAATAGTCTATATAAAACAGAAGACATATATGATAACAAAACTATAGTTCATAAAAGCAGTCATGTCAAGTCAGGGACTCACGCCCTCAAAGTCATCCCTTATGCCCGTGGAACTCCTTTCTCACTGCCGGCAGTCTAGGTATAAGTCATGTGATACGTGTAACATGTCTCGGCCCATCTCATGGACTCGAGGTGGAATCGTGTGGAATACATGTCTCGCCCATCTCACGGGACTCGATAGGAATCGTATGGAATACATGTCTCACCCATCTCATGGGACTCGATAGGAATCGCACATGTCTCACCCATCTCACGGGACTCGATAGAAATCGCACATGTCTCGCCATCTCATGGGACTCGAGAAATCGCACATGTCTCGCCCATCTCATGGGACTCGATAGAAATCGCACATGTCTCGCCATCTGGGACTCGATAGAAATCGCACATGTCTCGCCCATCTCATGGGACTCGATAGAAATCGCACATGTCTCGCCCATCTCACGGGACTCGATAGAAATCGGATGGAATACATTCTCGGTTCATCCCATGAACGCGGTGTCGCATGAAGTACACTCTGGTCCATCTCATGGACTCAGATCGAATCGTGAAATACATTCCTGCTCATCCCGTGAACGCGGTGTCGTGTGTCCCTAACATCTAAACGCTCTTTAAGACAGATTAAGATAATACCATATTTTCCTTTTAAAACAACTAAGGTAACATTATGCCCTTTTTTAAACCAAAACACTTTCCTTTTTAAAGTCAAGTAACAACCTTCTTTTCCAAAAGTTCAAGTTTGCCTAATTTCAAATATTCACATATCTTATTTTGAAAGGTTTCATAGTTCATAGTCTTAATCATTTAATAACATAATGCAATTTTTTTTTTTAAACAGTTGAGTGATAGATGCCTTATGTGTGAGTAGGTTATTCTTGATTATAACAATCTTATTAAAGCAGCCATGATCTAGAAATGTAATATCATTTTGTCTCATCTTAGCTTCATGCGGATGGAGGTTTCATGGTTTTAATAATACTTTATTAGTCAATACATTTTCCTTTATTAACGCTGCAGTGGTTTGTTCGATACTTATTCTCATTTCCGAAATCAGTAAAACATTATTCCTTTTACAAACCAAGTACTCATTACTCACGAATGAGGTTTCACAACACTTTTAACAAAATTCATATCGCCAATTAAGTCAAGTCTCTTATCTTTTGAGATCAAGTCTCTTAACTTCTAAAATCAATAACCCATTCTTTTTATCTTTCTTAAGTCGTTATACCTAACTTCCCATAAAGCTAGTATAACTCTTAAGCTTTTAAAACCAAGTGTTACTCTTCTTTCAAAAAGGTTTCTTAATTCTTCCAAATACTTCAAGATTCTTATTATTCAGCTTAAGTCAAAATACATTGTCGTAAAGCTACGTTCGATTAACACACGCTTCACCGTACTATATATATATATATACTTTTAAAATATCATGCTCAAGAGTATAGGAAGAATCACATACCTCGCGACGATTATCGACTATTAGCAAATAGCTCCAAATCATCAGATCCGCAAGCCCTTTCCACCCTTCCGAGTAATACGCTACTTGCGACTTCAACCTATCACGGTCATATAAGTCTATCAACGCCTAGACTATTCTCAGAAACATTTCTAGATCTGATTCCTTTATTCTATGGAAAATTGGGCAGCACTTCCTACCCGCCAAACTACACAAGTCTCATCAGAATACAAATTCATGTAAGTACAATTCACTTTCTTCTTTAATATTCTTCGATGTGATTTCAATTCAATTCTCTTCTCAGAATATCCTTCTATGTATCTTATATTTATTTCTATACCACTACAGTATGTAATCTCCAATTACACTAGAAGGATAGGATTATTTACCTCGATAAGCCCAACGCTCCCCTACTCCTATAAAGGCCGGCGGAAGGAATGCTCTGCTCATCTTTCTTACGGCTTAGACCTGTGAATCCAAAAATGGAAAGGATAGTGAGTCACAAATTTCAACCAAGGGAGTGGTTACGTTCACTATGTGTCACGACCGAACGGGACCGTGGATCGTGCCTTACCCTGCACCCTGGTGATACAACATCGAGAAAAACCAATGGAAATAAAAACTTAGACATGCAAATAGACATGGATCAAGATGAAAGAAAATAGGCCAACCCAAACGGTTGCCTTTTAGCATATATATATACAAATACATTTTGAGCGATAATCCTTACAACCCCGCCACACCAAGACTGCACTTAAGATTTATACAACAACTATGACGGACAGGCTCCCGCCATACCCACGAATGTACGAGAACCCTGCACTGGGGTAACATACCAAAGATAAGCCTCCAAGGAACGGAACTTCCCAAGACGAAAGGTGATCCTAAGCGGGATCGACGGTGATGTACCTCACCGCGCAGTAACGCAGCCACGCGAGGTCGATAACAGGTACCAAGTATGTGAAACTGTAAAGTACTATAAATGAAATCATAGCAGTCTAATAAAGCAGGAGACATGTATGATAACCAAACTACAGTACACACATATAACAGTTATATCAAGTCAGGGACTCACGCCCTCCAAATCATCACTCGTGCCCGTGGAATTCCTTCCTCACCGCCGGCAGTCTATGATATGATAGCAACAAGACAGCAATCCAAATGGGAGCATACCCGTGCGCTACGCATCGTGTCAGTATGTCCAAAGGGAAACACTAAGATAACATTCCAAATGGAAGCATACCTGTGCGCTACGATCGTGGTCGAGATGTCCAAAGGGAAACAATAAGACGGCATTCCAAATGGAAGCATACCCGTGCGCTACGCATCGTGTCAGTATGTCCAAAAAGGGAACAACAAGGCAGCAATCAAAATGGAAGCATACCCGTGAGCTACGCATCGTGTCAGTATGTCCAAAGCGTTTAGCAAAAGTAGCACTATCAGCGAGAACGCACTGCGGAATTTCTCCGCCATCACGCGACGCCCAAGTAAGTTCTCAACAAGTCAACCGACCTCCATCGAGACGCCAGAGTATAGAAACACAATTCTTGCACAACAAAGGCTATCACAACAAGCATAGGCAAGTTTCACAACAACAAGCATAGGCAAGTTTCACAACAACAAGCATAGGCAAGTTTCACAACTCAAAGTACTTTCATTTTATGCCAAAGTCCGGGTTTTAACCCTAAAGTACTACGTACGTTAAATTCCTTTTAAAGAGATCCATTCCTTTATAAAAGTCACCCGATACCGTAGTATAAAAATAGAGTGACTTACATCTTTTAAGTAAACCAAAACAACTTCCATACTTTCCTTTTTAAAACCAATTAAGGCAATACCATGCCTTCTTTTTAGACCAAAACACTTCTCTTTTTAAAGTCAAGTTACCACATTAAAACCAATGATAAAAACCCTTCTTTTGTTTTCATAAGGTCGTTATAACCAACTTCCCATAAAGCTGTTATAACACTTTATGTTTTAAACCATTTTAAGACAACACAATGCCCTTCTTTTCCCTAAAGTTCCAGTTTGCCTAATTTCAATTACGCAAGTCTCTTTTTAGAAAAGTTTCATAGTTCAATGTCTTAATCTCTTTTTAAAACAATTGAGTAACATATACCATAGGCGAGTAGGTTATTCTTGTTCATAATCAATCTTATTAAGCAGCCATGATCTAGAAAATGTAATATTATTTTGTCTCATCTTAGCTTCGATGCAGGTGGAGGTTTCTACTGGTTTTAATAATACTTCATTATTCAATACATTTTCCTTTATTAACGCTGCAGTGGTTTGTCGATACACATTCTGATTTTCGAAATCAGTAAAACATTATTCCTTTTAAAAACCACGTACTCATTACTCACGAATGAGGTTTCACACAAAACTCATATTAATTCACTTAAGTTAAGTCTCTTATCTTATAAGATCAAGTCTCTTAACTTCTAAAATCAGTAAACCATTTTCTTTACCTCTCTTAAGACGTTATACCTAACTCCCCATAAAGCTAGTATAACTCTTTTTAAAACCTTTAAAACCAAGTGTTACTCTTCTTTCAAAAATGGTTTCTTAACTCTTGTGACATACTTCAAGTTTCTTGTTATTCAGGCTTAAGTCAAAAGACATTGCCGTACAACTACGTTCAATTAGCACACGTACGTCTACCGTACTATATATTATTCAGGCTTAAGTTAAAAGACATTGCCGTACAACTACGTTCAATTAGCATACGTACGTCTACCGTACTATATATTATTCAGGCTTAAGTCAAAAGACATTGCCAGATTATATATATCTTCCTTTAAAATATCATGCTCAAGAGTATAGGAAGAATCACATACCGCGACGATTATCGACTCTAAACAAAACGCCCACGCTATAACCCGGCTAGCCTTGTCCACCTTCTAAGTAGCACACGCTACTTGCAAAACATTCAACCAATAAAGGTTATCAGCCCATCAGAATATCGCCCCATGTAAGTACGCTTTAACTTCTACTTATATTCTTACGATGTGATTCGGCCAAGTCTATTCTGTAATATCCTTCTATTACGGTTCAAATCTCTTCTATGAATCTTATATTCATTTCTATACTACTACGATGTAATTTCCAATTACAATAGAAGGACGAGTATTTACCTCGATGAGCCCAAAATTATCCGAGTTTAAAGTCGCTCGAGCAACGCTTAGCTCCTACTCCGAGTGCTCCAACCGCTCCAAACAACCCTTAGAAGTTCTAACCAACTTCTACTTAAATACTTCAACTATCAATGAAGATTTTCCTTAGGTTTCATTTAGTGGCTAAAGAAAGTATAATAGTATTTTCTGGCTTTTGTATGTTGTAACCTTAGGAATACTACAAGGTATTTGGGGCCAAGGTATTTGGGCATTATAACAATACTAGGAGAGTATTTCTATACCACAACAAGGGTATTATACGAAAACAACTAGGCTAGGCGGGGTACCCCACTGCCAAGCCTCACTCGAGTGGGTTTGCCTTGCTAGGCTCTCAGGGGAGGGCTTTGACGAAAGCAACAAGAGGAGGGAGTATTTGAGACTTAGAAAGATTGCTCAAGTTTTTGTTATACCCGTAGTTGCAGGTATGTAAGTGAGGACGACGCATTTGAGAGTACAGAAATTTTGAAAAGAAAGAAAGATGTGAGTTTTCACGGAAAAGTTTCCGCTTTTGTGAAGAAAAGGTTCGTTAATGGGAATTGATTCCCAGATTTGGTATTTGGACTTCATAGATTATATTAGAATTTTGGGATTTTATTTTGGAAATGGTCACGCTGGGCCCACAGGAGAAATTTACTGGTTTTGGAGCCCGCTTGTTTTTGAGATTTCAGTATTTTGGATATTTTGGAAGACGAAATATTTTGGACGAATCGGGGCGACACGTGTCACCCCACGTGGCACCCTTTGGCGAAATATGTTTGTGCACAACACCCTGTTAGAGACGTTTTCGACGAAACGCTTTACAAACTTTGCGAAGGAAAATTCCGCTATGTCATTTAGTATTTTGCGGATTTTTCCGAGAGACGAATGTTTTGATCAACGAGAGGCGACATTTGTCACCCTCAAGTTAGTGAAGGTGGGCGCTTTTGGACGATTTTGAAGCGGCAAGTTGGTAGGATATTTTGTGTAGATATTTGCAGGTTTTAAGGAGTAGGGACTAGGGGCACTTGGGCATATCTGCCCTCCACTTGCCCCCACATGGCTTGATCTTGTCCATTAAACTCCCTATAAATACTCTCCCTTGTGAAGACTTCTTCATCCCAAAACTTCTAAGTCTTGAAAGCTTTCTTCCTCCCAGTGTAGTGTCTTGGCCGAGAGTCCTCCCCTTTGTGAGGCCTTTGGCCGAGAGCACCCCTTCCCCTTGGCCGAGAGTACCCTCCTAGTGGGGTCGAGGGTACACACCCCTTTGTAGTGTTGTTTCATATAAATACACCACTCTTGGTAGAAATACTCTCCAAAGTATTGTTACTATACCCAAATTACCTTAGTCAGATACCTTGTAGTATTCCAAAAGTTACCTCTATACGTAGAGTCAGAATACTACCTTATGTCCTTTTGTCTCAAATCGAAACCCTAAGGAAAATCTCCATAGTTGGTTGGAGTATTAAGAAGTTGTGTAGAACTTCTAAGGGTTGTTGGAGCGGGTTGAGCGCTTGAGTAGAGAGCTAAACCTTGCTCAGATCGACATTATAACTTGGATTATTTTGGTCTTATCGAGGAAAATATTCTTGTCCCCTTGTTGTAATTGGAATTACATGTTGTAGGATTATATAGTTGAAGTATACTATATATAGATCTGAACATAGCTTTGCAATGTCTTTGGACTTAAGCTGAATAAAGAAGAGAATCGAATCGTAATTACATAGGATTGTATTACAAGAGACTTGTGTGGTATTCTTGTGTTGTAGAATTGTATACGTCCTGTTAGGCGTATAACCCCGGTTGGCTTGGTAGCGACCTCGATAGAGAGGAGATTCACGCTTGCATGGGAGGAAAATCTTGTTGAATTTTACAGAATATGGGACCGAGTGTTAATAGGCGTTTGTGGCCTATAGGTGGAAGATCTACGAGTAGCGTATTCTACTTGAAGATTGGAAAATGCTAGCGCGGTGCGATCTTGTGAGCGTATTGCTTATTGTCGATAATCGTCGCGAGGTATGTGAACCTCTTCCTATCCTTTCTAGCATGATGTTTTGTAAACTATGTAGTGCCAGAGACGATACGTGCTAAATGAGTTTGGTTGGTTAAAAACATAGGTTGTTACAATAGCTTTATGGGAAGTTAGTTATAACGACTCTATGTAGGTAACATAACGGTTTATTTATTGTAGAAGTTAAGAGACTTGATCTTGAAAGATAAGAGACTTAACCTAATTGACTTGATGTGTAACATTTTGTTAAAAATGTTGTAAAACCTCATTCGCGAGTAATGAGTATTTGATTTTAAAGAAGAATGTTTTACTGATTTCGGAAATGAGATTAAGTATCGAACAAACCACAGCAGTTAATAAAGGGAAATGTATTGACTAATCAAGTATTATTAAAATCGAGAAACTTCCATCTGCATAGAAGCTAAGATGAGACAAAATGATATTACATTTCCTAGATCATGGCTGTTGTTATAAGATTGTTATAAACAAGAATAACCTACTCACACATAAGGTATATGTTTCAAATTGTTATTAAGTGATTAATACTATGAACTACAAACCTTTCGAAAATGAGAAACTTGAGTAATTGAAATTAGGCAAACTTGAACGTTTGGAAAGGAATGTTGTTACTTGAATTTACAAAGAGTAGTGTTTTGAATCACTTAAAAAGATAGTCACTCTATTTTTATACTACGGGTATGGTGTGACTTTTGTGAAAGGAACGGATCTTTAAAGAGTTAATGTATGAAGTACTTTGGGGATAAAAACCCGAACTTGTTAACATAAAGAAGAATGTACCTTGTGTGAATAACTTGATTGTATTGGTTTGTGATAGCCTTGTAATACCTTCTTGTTGAGTTGATAAGTAAACATATTAGGATGCTACGTGTGTTAGTATTTTGTGATATTTGTGTAAAGGGGTTTCCCTTGTTGTGCTTATGTTGTTTAACGGTAAGTCGTTGTGCTAGTAGTACATCACTCACCTCTTGACATGTTTCCGGGGGTTAAGCTGCCCTCCGACGCGGGGTAGACTCAGTGATGCAGGACCATGATTCGAGAATACCTCGCGGGTCCCGGGGCCTATCGCGAGCTACGAGTTCCGTGTTAGTGCGGCGCCTTTATGGTCATGCGGTCTCGTGGGCTACGCGGATCGCGAGTCGGGGCGACGCCGGAGTAGCTACCCTCGATGCGGGAATACCTCACGCGGGCCATCGGAATGGCCTATGCGGAGTCGCGGAAGTTCTGAGGCTAAACGCGCACATTTGATATCTGCGAGCGAGTGACGGCTTTGATCATGTAATGGCAGACAGATATCATGATACGATTTATGACCTTGTTAGTAGGTGTTAGTAGTCGGTTATGCCTTCGCATTTACCTCGCATCGTTTTATTTGGACACAGTGGGACACGTGTTCATGTGTATTCCTTGGTACTTTTCTATCATAGATCGCGATGAGGAAGGTATTCCACGCATGACCGATGTTGTGGCGTGAGACCCATGGTTATATTTGAGTGATGACTTTGAGGCATGAGTCACGACTTGACATGATCGCTATTTATTGTGAATCGTAGTTTGGTAATCATACATGTCTCCTGTTTTATTTAGATCGCTATGATTTCATTTATGATATTTTCGCCACATACTTGGTACTGTTATCGACCTCCTTCTGGGTCGCGTATAAAGAGGCGAGCTCTACCACGAACAGACGAACCGTGGCTCTCCGTATGGCACGTCCGCTGTATGGGATCGCATGCAGCCCGCACATTTGTTGGGTCATTTGGAGTGACACTAGAACCTCGCGCAAAGTGACAAAAGTGGTATCGAGCGATTAATCTCGGAAAGTGTCTACGCATCAGATCCAAGAAGTCTTGATTATCGGTGTGTTGTGCACCACACCAATAATCAGGAGGCTATAGGATATTTAGGATTGGTTTCCATTCTTCTCACTCTGAGATCGTGCCTTAGAGCTGTGTTATAAGTTGGACCCCTCTAACGTATTTCTTTCCCTTACCGTTATGCCTCCGCGTAAGGCAACCCGAGCCCAGGAGGGCAAGGCAGCCGAGGGAGCTGCGAGTAGAGCACAGAGGGTTACTAGGGCACAGGCCCAATCATCACCTGGGATGGTGCTTCTTTTGGGGAGTTCTGCGACATCACCAGCCCCAGCAGAGTTTAACACAGCGGCAGCAGTTCCTACTGCGGCCATGATATATGAACCTTCAGTCCCACGACCGGGGACAGAGAATATAGATTGCAAAGAGGCGACCCTGTTACTAGCTATGGATTTGGCTACCAGAGAGTATATTGATGTACCGCGAGTCTTGATGACTATCTAAGAGAAGGTTGTACAAGAGTAATTCTTCCGTTAGGCTTGAGCATGGCCTGTGTACGGGCTTATGCACAGCAGGCCGAGAAACGTAGAGATCGACGGGTTAACGGGCGAGCAGACGGTCGAATAAAGAAGGTCCTTTGGTAACTTTCGAGTCGAGTCACCTCACGGCCAGATTAGATTATGCACATCCACCAGCGCAGAGGTCCTCTACAGGTGGTTCGGGGCGTTCGGTATCGCAGAGTTGGTCGAGCTCGAGCTTAGGTTCAGCTACACGTAGGTTCCAAACACCGATTCGCCCCGTTGTTCACATCGCGATGCACGCCATCCCGGGAATGTCGTCTTTTGTTGGTACTTGTTTTACTGCGCGCCGTCAGGCCATGAGTCGAAAGGATGTCCTAGAAACAGGACTCAGCCTCCAGGATCGGTGGGTAGTTCGTCATCTTCCTAGTATGCGCCTACGGTAGGTTTGACTAGAACGCAGAGGAGGAAGCGAAGAGATACAGGTATATCCTTAACCCTCTAGAGATATAGTTGTGTGATAAGATGGGTATATCTTAAGAGTTATGTTCAGATGACATAATGTTAATTGTGATTAGAGAAAGTGTAAGCCTTAGAGCTTTATACGTAGAGACCTTAGAAGCAAGGCCATCTCGAGTAAAAGATTTATATTTTTTTTTTACGTTTAAACCTTGTCGGAGTGCATGATGCACGTGAGCTATGCTTATGGGATAAGTCCCTGAGTAGTGTGGAATGAAAGAGGGTAGTTGAGCTAAGAAGACCGCTAGGTTTTCGTAACGTGGATTAGTGAGATTGTACCGGATCGGGGAGCTAGTGTTTTGCGCGTTGCCGGGTCGGGTTGAGGCCATGTTGCGGGTCAACCCGCGGCCTGTATGGTGGTGGGGTCAGTTTGTGGTGGTCCCGCCTTGTGATAGGGTCATGAGGGTGTTAGGCCCAGGTTTGGTTAACCAGTGTACGAGTTTGTGGATGCATTCGACCAGTAGTCGGGCCGATGAGGTCAGTCCCTCTTGTCTTTTAGTCAGTACCGTTGACTCGGCAGTGGGTTATGCGAGATGATTATATCAGGAAGGTTGTAAGGCTGCACGAGGTGCCCGCCACCTTATGTCGTGATGGAGCCTGTGTTACGGCTATTTTTGTTTTGGAAGTTTTACGAGCGGGGTTAGGAACTCAGTGAGTCTCGCGCATTCGCCTCGCCGTTGTTTGGATTTCAGGGGTACTTGTGAGGATTGTTGTCTCCTGTTAAGGAAGTGTCTAAGCTACCATTTCAGTGTTCGGATGTCGCCTTACGAAGACTCGTAGGGGCGGAAGTGTAAGTCACGGCCGATTGGTTCGATGTTGGCAAAGTTCGATAGTGGTTCATAATTGCTTTGGCAGGATGGGATAGGTGAAGCCTATCCAGAGAGGTTATCGATTTCGGAATCAGGTCATGCGGATGATCGGCGACGACGCTTGGAGTTCAGGATGACGGTGGGTTTTCTTGTAGGTACCACCCCGGAAGGGTGTGACGAGATTCGGAAAACAGAGGAAGCTTAGCCCGAGTTACTTTGGGCCTTTTCAGGTCATGTGAAGAGTAGGCCAGGTTGCCTATATGTTAGCTTTTGCCGTCCGACTTAGGAGGCAGTATGTCCGGTCCTTCATGTTGTTAGGTTCGGAAAAGTATCGGAAATCCATCCAGAGTGTTCCCTGTTAATGATGACCAAGTTGGAGATAGTAACCCAGAGATTTCGGAAACGGAAGCAGTAACAGAAAGGTGGTAAGTTATGAGAAAGAGTTCGAGTGTACGAGAAGAGTACGACGCGTAAGGGAAGAAACGAGCATGTATTGCGAGCATAGGGGTGATCATTTCTTTTGTAAGGAGAAGGTGCGAAGGAAGTATATTTTAGACCTCGAGTAAGGGCTTTTGTGATGTCAGAGGTGTTTTCTCGTGGACTTGGATGTAAGTATTTGCGCAGGTGTTTCTGTGGCCAGGTATGGCAGGATTGTTTTCGTAAGTATAGCAGTGAAGACTATACTGGCGCATGTTTGTTTGAGACTTAGAAGGAACATTCGGGACGAATGTTTCTAAGGAGGGGAGAATGTTATACCGTAGTCGGTGGTATGTAAGTGAGGACGTACGTACGAGATTACGACATAAATTTTGAAAAGAAAGAAAGATGTGAGTTTTCGACGGAAAAGTTTCCGGGTTTTGTGAAGAAAAAGGTTCGTTAATTGGAATTGGATTCCCAGATTTGGTATTTGGACTTCATAGATTATATTAGAATTTTGGGATTTTATTTTCGGAAATGGTCACGAGGGGCCCACAGGAGAAATTTACGGTTTTGTGGAGCTCGCTTTGTTTTGAGATTTCATTATTTTGGATATTTTCGGAAGACGAAATATTTTGGACGAATCGGGGGGCGACACGTGTCACCCCCATGTGGCACCCTTGGCCGAAATATGTTTGTGCACAACACCCGGTTAGAGACGTTTTTCGACGAAACGTTTTACAAACTTTGCGAAGGGAAAATTCCGGCTATGTCATTTAGTATTTTTGCGGATTTTTCCGAGAGACGAAATGTTTTGGACCAACGAGAGGGCGACATTTGTCA
The DNA here is from genome assembly GCA_029844215.1 of Przewalskia tangutica. Taxonomy (NCBI): domain Eukaryota; kingdom Viridiplantae; phylum Streptophyta; class Magnoliopsida; order Solanales; family Solanaceae; genus Przewalskia; species Przewalskia tangutica. Next base: position 45,156 of record JAQGDG010000051.1, on the reverse strand, counting down.
CCCTCAAGTTGGTGAAGGTGGGGCGGCTTTTGGATGATTTTGGAGGGCAAGTTGGTAGGATATTTTGTGTAGATATTTGTGAGGTTTTGGGAGTAGGGACTAGGGGCACTTGGGCATATCTCGCCTCCACTTGCCCCCTGACATGGCTTGATCTTGTCCATTAAACTCCCTATAAATACCACTCCTTGTGAAGACTTCGTCATCCCAAAACTTCTAAGTATTGACAGCTTTCTGCCTCCCCCTTAGTGTAGTGTCTGGGCCGAGAGTCCCTCCCCCCTTTGGGAGGCCTTTGGCCGAGAGCACCCCCTTCCCCCCCTTGGCCGAGAGTACCCTCCCAGTGGGGTTGGTAGAGGTACACACCCCTTTGTAGTGTTGTTTCGTATAAATACACCCTCCTCTTGGTAGAAATACTCTCCAAAGTATTGTTACTATACCCAAATTACCTTAGCGTATACCTTGTAGTATTCCAAAAGTTACCTCTATCGTAGTCCTAAAATACTACCTTATGTCCTTTTGTCTCAAATCGAAACCCTAAGGAAAATCTCCATGGTTGGTTGGAGTATTAAGAAGAAGTTGTGTAGAACTTCTAAGGGTTGTTGGAGCGGGTTGGAGCGCACTGAGTAGAGCTAAACCTTGCTCGGGATCGACATTATAACTTGGATAATGTTCGGCTTATCGAGGTAAATATTCTTGTCCCCTTGTTGTAATTGGAATTACATGTTGTAGGATTATATAGTTGAAGTATACTATATATATATCGGAACATAGGTTTGCGGCCATGTCGTTGGACTTAAGCCTGAATAAAGAAGAGAACTGAACTGTAATTACATAGGATTGTATTACATAAGACTTATGTGGTATTCGTGTTGTAGAATTGTATCGTCCGGTTAGGCGTATAAACCCCTGGTTTGTTTGCAGGCCTCGATAGAGAGAGGAGATTCACGCTGCCATGTGAGAGTCGCCGAATTTTCTGTAGAATATGGGACCGAGTGTGAAGAGACTTTTGTGGCCTATATAGGTGGAAGTACTACGAGTAGCGTATTCTACTTGAAGATTGGAAAATGCTAGCAGGGGTACATTACTGTGGAGCGTATTGCTTATTGTCGATAATCGTCGCGAGGTATGTGAACCTCTTCATATCCTTTCTAGCATGATGTTTTGTAAACTATGTAGTACGGTAGACATACATGTGCTAAATGAGTTTGGTTGGTTCAAAACATATGGTGTTATAATAGCTTTATGGGAAGTTAGTTATAACGACTCTATGTAGGTAACATAACGGTTTATTTATCGTAGAAGTTAAGAGACTTGATCTTGAAAGATAAGAGACTTAACCTAATTGACTTGATGTGTAACATTTTGTTAAAAATGTAAAACCTCATTCGCAGTAATGAGTATTTGATTTTAAAGAATAATGTTTCTTGATTTGGAAATGAGATTAAGTATCGAACAAACCATGCCAGCTTAATAAAGGGAAATGTATTGACTAATCAAGTATTATTAAAACCAAGAGAAACTTCCAACTGCAGAGAAGCGAAGCTGAGACAAAATGATATTACATTTCCTAGATCATGGCTGCTGTTATAAGATTGTTATAAACAAGAATAACCTACTCACACATAAGGTATATGTTTCTCAAATTGTTATTAAGTGATTAATACTATGAACTACAAACCTTTCAAAATGAGAAACTTGAGTAATTGAAATTAGCAAACTTGAACGCTTGGAAAGGAATGTTGTTACTTGAATTTACAAAGAGTAGTGTTTTGAATCACTTAAAAAGATAGTCACTCTATTTTTATACTACGGGTATGGTGTGACTTTTGTGAAAGGAACGGATCTTTAAAGAGTTAATGTATGAAGTACTTTGGGGATAAAAACCCGAACTTGTTAACATAAAGAAAAATGTACCTTGTGTGAATAACTTGATTGTATTGGTTTGTGATAGCCTTGTAATACCTTCTTGTTGAGTTGATAAGTAAACATATTAGGATGCTACGTGTGTTAGTATTTTGTGATATTTGTGTAAAGGGGTTTCCCTTGTTGTGCTTATGTTGTTTAACGGTAAGTCGTTGTGCTAGTATTACATCACTCACCTCTTGACATGTTTCCGGGGTTAAGCCGTCCTCCGACGCGGTAGACTCGAAGTGATCCGACCATGATTCGAGAATACCTACGCGGGTCCCGGGGCCTACGCGAGCTACGAGTTCGGGTTAGTGCGGCCTTTATGGTCACGCGGTCTCTGTGGCTACGCGGATCGCGAGTCCGATTTACGCCGGGAGTAGCTACCGACGCGGAATACCTCACGCGGCCATCTGAATGGCCTACGCGAGTCGCGGGAAGTTCTGTGGCTAGACGCGCACATTTGATACCGCGCGAGTGACCGCCTTTGATCATGCGACGGCCAGACAGATATATCATGATACGCTTTATGACCTTGTTAGTACTGTAGGTGTTAGTAGTCGGCTATACCTTCGCATTTACCCTCGCATCGCTTTATTTGGACACGTGGGACCCGTGTTCATGTGTATTCCTTGGTACTTTTCTATCATAGATCGCCATTGGCGGAAGGTATTCCACGCATGATCGATGTTGTGGCGTGAGACCCATGGTTATATTTGAGTGATGACTTTGAGGGTACGAGTCCGACTGACATGCATCGCTTATTTATCAGGAATCGTAGTTTGGTAATCATACATGTCTCATGTTTTATTTAGACTGCTATGATTTCATTTACTGATTTTCGCCACATACTTGGTACCCAGATCGACTCTCTCGGGGCCGCGTTACATGCCGCGAGTTTAGGTACACCATTGATCCTAGCTCGTGGTCATTCAACGTTGGGAAGCTCCGCTTTCTCGGAGGCTTATCGGTGTATAGTCCCCGTCGTAGTAGGTGCCATATTCGTGGGTATGGCGGGCCCCGTCCCGCCATTGTTGTCATGTCACTCTAGAGGTCCAGAGTACTTGTGGGCAGAGTTGTATATGGATGAATCGCTCGGTTTTAAATTGATTTATATATATGCCAAAGGCAAGCTTTCTCAGACATCGTTTACTTCATAATATTTTTCATGTCTTGTTTTATATTCCGCTGATTACTCTGATGTTGTATCACTAGGGTGCCCGGGGTAAGGCACCAGTCACGGGCCCGGGTTCGGGTCGTGACATTTTTGTATGAAGAAAGTCTTCACGTAAGGGGAGTATTTATAGGCTAACCAAAGGCCAACCAATGGCCAAGATGAAGACAAGTGTGGTGCAAGTGTAGGGCTAGATTTTAACCATGTGGACCTTATCCATCTACCACACAACTTGCACAAAATATCCTACCTACTCCCTTGACCCCAAATCGTCCAAACCGCCCACACTAGCTTCCAATGTGAGGGTGACACATGTCACCCTCCCGTTGGTCCAAAATGTTTCGTCTCTCGGAAAAATCCGCAAAAATTATTAATGACATAGCCGAAATTTCCTACGCAAGTTTAGTAAAACGCTTCATCGAAAACGATTCTTTTGGCACTTGTGCACAATTTTCGAACCTAAGCCTACTTTAAGGCTCAAATTATATACGACGCCTCACGCACATACTGAAATACGGTATAACACTATGTCCCCTTATTCGACACGCCTCGGGAGGGAACAACAGCAGGAAACGGCTGCTAATACCCAAGTGTTGGAGCAACAACCGGCCAAGTCAATTTCAGAAAAATGAGAAACTGATTCTTCCGCTCCTCTCCTTCCAGTCGAGTGGCTTTCAGCTCCTCTTGCCTTTATCGTTGCGTGCTCTATTACTGCTTTCTCGATAGACGCTTTGGTGCCGCTTGATCCTGCTACCTTCCCGCCTCTCTAGCCATCTTACATCCGCGTAATCAGGTCATCGACCCAATCGCATTTACGTATTGGACATACTCGATTGGAATGGGAAGAACTAAAGGGCCAACCGGCCGCTTTGCTACGCGCTTTGCTTCGCTTTATTTTCTAGAAGAAAGAGACCAAATGAGAGTGAAAGGCAAGGGCAAGCGATAGAAAGGATAGTCCCTCGCGCGAACAGGGGGATCTAGTAACCGCTAATCCCTATTGGTAGGTCTCGGTACCTTGTTCCCGGGTAAAACCATCAAGACACTACCTGGAGTGGGAAGGGAGGCCCGCCCTACTTGCTCCAACGCCCAACTTTGAAGTTTGATAATCGATTGCTATGAGGTGCTTCGTGATCTGTTGTTGTTGGGCCATCGTAATGAAACAAGAAAGAAGACTATAGAGAAGTCGAGCGGATAAGTCGATTCAGCATCGATACGACTCTTGGTTTAAGATCTATGCGCGAGACACTTTTGTTTTATGTTTACTAAGGGCCGACGGTAGAGATGTGTTCGAATCTTGCAATTATCCAAGTTATATGTCGATCCCGAGCAACGTTTAGCTCCTACTCCGTGCGCCCACTCCGCTCCCTGAAACCCTTAGAAGTTCTACACAACTTCTACTTAACACTTCAACCGACTATGAAGATTTTCCTTGTGGTTTCATTTTTGGATCAAGGAAGTATAATAGTATTTCCTGCCTCTACGATAGAGGTAACTTTGGAAAGTACTACAAGGTAATCAATGAAGTATTTTGGAATAGTAACAATACTTGGAGAATACTTTTCTACCAAAGGGGTACTGCCCAAGGCCTCACAGCGGGAGGGGAAGGTAGGACGAGAGCTTAAGAGGAGGGAGAGGGATTTTGCCTTGGATTTTTACAAGTGTGGATGAAGAAATGGTCTTGCATTAGAGGGTATTTATAGGACATTCAAGGCCAAGATCAAGACAAGTGGTGGGCAAGTGTAGGGTGAGGATTTGGGCAAGTGTACCTTATCCATCTACCACCAAAATATCCTACCTAACCCTTGACCAAAAACAAGGCCAAAACGCCTGCTTCGCTCCACTTTGAGGTGACATGTCACCTCCCGTTGGTCCAAAATATTTCATCTCTCGGAAAAATCCGCAAAAATAATAAATGACATAGCGTAATTTTCCCTTCGCAAAGTCCGAAAACGCTTTAATGGAAAACGACTCTTTCGCTAGTTGTGCACAAATTTCGACACTTATGCCTACTTAAGGCTAAAACTTTGCACGCACGCCCTCACGCATATACTCAAAATACGGTATAACATTCTCCTCCTTAGAAACATTCGTCCCGAATGTTCCTTCTCAAGCAGTATAACGATAAAGTTCCTCTAACAAGTTGCCAACGCCACACTGGCCACAAAATAACTTACGCTAAAATACTTAACCCAAGTCCACGAGAAATCATTCCTACATCACAAAAGCTTCCACCCCGCCTAAAGGACACCCTTCGCATCTTCACTTCACAACAAAATGATCTCTTTTATTCCGCTAACACACGCCTTCTTCTTTCCTCACTGTCAGACTCTTCTCTAACACTTGAACTTTTCTAGTATATGTACCATACTTCGCCATTGCTACAGCTTCACAATCTCGAGTCACTACCTCCAAACTTGGTCATCTTACTAGCCTCAATCTCCTTTAAGGCCATTCCCGGCCTTCACGATCCGATTCTGGTCGAACATATCCACGAACTCATACGATGGTCATCTAAACTTGGGCCTAGCATCCTCGTGACTTACCAACCGGAGGACCACTCGAATCGGCCCCACCATTAAACAAGCCGCGGTTGACCCGCGAACGGTCCTCAACCCGACCCGCTATCGTACAAACACTTGTTCCTCGATCCGAACGTCACGACCCGATCCCGGCTCGCGATCGTGCCCTACCTGGCACCTGCTCTGTATACATCAGAGAATAGCAGCGGAACATACATGAAACTTATAAAATAAAATAACGACAGATTAAACCATAGGTTAGCCGATAAGGCTACCTTCCTGGACACATATACATATACATAATAACAGCAGTTACATCCCTTTTTTTTTTTTTACAAACCGACCCACAACATGCGACTACATGCACTTCTAAGAATTACAATCGCAAGTGACAGTGGTTCGCCATACCCCGAATGTACATAAGTCTACCACATCGTGGAAACTGCACTAAAAGACAAGCCTCCGGAGTGAAAGGGCTTCTTTCCAAAATCAACAGAGATCCTAAGAGCAAGGATCACCAACCCGTACCTATCACCGCGGCATTTAACGCAGCTCAAGGCGGCCGCATAACAAAAATTGCCGAGTATGGAATAGAAATAAAATGCAATAACCAAATCATATCTCAGATAAAAGAATGTCCTTTTACTCCCGAAATCAATCATATATTAACCGCTCATTTCCTTCTTTCGATAAGATTTAACAACATATTCTTACATACTTACTTAAGAGTTTAATCCACTTTTTTCACATAACTTACATATCTTACATATCTTACATAACATAATCCGCCCATTTATGGACACGGTGCATGATGAATCATGTGACATAATCCGCCCGCTGGGCTCGATCGTGGAATCATGTTGCATAATCCCGCCTGGGGCCTTGCATCGTGGAATCATGTAGCATAATCCGCCCGCTGTGGGCTCGGTGTAAGATGACGTAACCCGCCTATGTGAAGGCTCGGGTAATATGGCATCCGACCTATGTAGGCTCGGTGTATCTCATAACGTAATCCGCCTATTTGTAGGTGTTATACGTATTTCCGCAGTATGTACGTAAGGACGCACGAGAAAATTTGAACTTGTGAAGTTGGCTTGGCGAATTAAATTTTGTGCATAACACCCGATTAGAGTCGTTTTTAAACGCTTTCACGCTTTCGTAGGGAATTTCCGCTATGTCATTTTTAATTTTTGCGGATTTTTCCGAGAGACGAAACATTGGGGACCACCAAGAGGGCGCCACTTGGCACCCTCTCATTGGGCGTCTTGCGGTGAAGTGGACGAATGGGTTGGCCATTTTGGTCAAGGGTTGGTAGGATATTTTGTGCTAGTGGCTAGGCACTTGGCAAGATTCGCCCTACACTTGCTAGGCACTGGCAGATTCGCCATTGGTTGGCCTTGGTCAGGCTATAAATACCTCTAAGGTCAAGACTTCTTCATCCAAAATGCCTAAGTCTGAGAGCCTTCTCCTCCCTCGTGTGAGTTCGCCGAGAGCACCCCCTCTGTGGTGCTAGCCGAGTGGTACCCTCCCCTGGTCGAGAGTACCCCTGGTGGGGTAGGGCATACACCCCCTAGCCTAGTGTTTTCGTAAATACCCTCTCTTGGTAGAAATACTCTCAAAAGTATTGTTATAATGCCCAAATTTCCTTAGCCAATACCTTGTGGTATTCTAAGGTTATACCTATAAAAGCCTGTAAATACTATTATACCTTCCTTCACTACTAAACTAACCAAGGAAAATCTCCATAGTTGGTTGGAGTATTATTAAGAAGTTGAGTAGAACTTAAGGGTTGTTTGAGCGGGTTGGAGCACGAGTAGAGCGAAACATTGCTAAGGATCGACTTTTAAACACGGATAATTATGGGCTTATCGAGGTAATTATCTTCTCTATTGTAATTGGAAATTACATGATTGCTTGAATATATAGTTGAAGTATACTATATAATAGAATCGAACGTAGTTATCGGCAATGTCTTTTGACTTAAGCCCGATAATACTTACGGCAATGTCTTGCGACTTAAGCCCGAATTTAAAGAAGAATCTCGAATCTGTAATTACATAGGATCAGTATTACAAGACTTGTGTAGTACGGTGGAGTAGAATTGTACCTGTCGGGTTAGATGTATGAACCCCGGTTGGCTTGGTAGCCTACTGATAGAGAGAGATTTACGCCATTGCGGGAGGTCTCGCGAATTTTACGTAATGTTCTACTAAGAGACGATGTTAATAAGCGCTTTGGCCTTATAGGGAAGTACTATGCGCGTGGCGCGATCTACTTGGCTTAGGAGTAGCCGGTTGAGGTACTTGGAGCGTTGCTATTAGTCGATACTGTCGCGAGGTGAACCTCTTCCTATCTCTTCTAGCATGATATGTGTGAACTATGTGCAGGACGCATACGTGCTAAATGTATTCGATTGGTTTAAAACATAAAGTGTTATAACGGCTTTATGGGAAGTTGTTATAACTTTTACTTTGGTAAGAAAATACATGTGGTTTTTAAAAGGTAAATCGATTTGAACTATAAGCGGCTTGTTATGTGTTAATAAAGAACTTGAAGTATTTCAAAAGATTTTTGAATCATTTTGAAAGAAGAAGTAATACTTGGTTTTGAAAACTTAAGAGTTATACTAGCTTTATGGGAAGTTAGGTATAACGGCTTAGAATGTTTTATCGATTTCGAAATCAACGTGTATCGACAAACCATCGCACGTTAATAAAAGGAAATGTTTTGACTAATTAAGTATTATTAAAACCAAGAGAAACTTCCATCCGCATAGAAGCTAAGATGAGACAAAATGATATTTCCTAGATCATGGTCTGTAATAAGATTGTTATAAACAAGAATATCCTACTCACATATAAGACTTATGTTTCTCGATAGTTTAAAAGAAGAATTATATTCTTAAATGAATAAGACTATGAACTACTAAACCTTTCTAAAATGAGAAACTTGAAAATTGGAAATTAGGCAAACTTGAACATTGGAAAAGAATGTTGCTACTTGATTTTACAAAGAGAAGTAATTGATTTACTTTAAAAGATAATCACTCTATTTTCATATACTACGTATTGTGTGACTTTGTGAAAGTAACGTATCTTTTAAAGAGTTAATGTATGAAGTACTTTGGGGATAAAACCCGATCTTGTTAATCATATAGTAGTACCTTGTGTGAACAACTTGATTGTATTGGTTTGTGATAGCCTTGTAATACTTTCTTGTTGCTTTGATAAGTAAACGTGTTAGGATGCTACGTGTTAGTATCTTGTGATGTTTGTGTAAAGGGTTTCCCTTGATTGCGCTTTAATCAGGTCGTTATGATAGTATGGTATTCATCTCTTGAGATGATTCCGGTTAAGCTGCCTCCGACGCGTGGTAGACTCGCGGTCGATGGACCTATGATTCGAGATACCACGCAGTCCCGGCCTGCGCGAATCGCGAGTTCCGTGTTAGGATGCGCCCTTGTGGTCACGCGGTCTCGTGGCTACGCGGACGCGAGTCCGTGACGACGCCGGAGTAGCTACCTCGATGCGGAATACCTCATGCGGGCGATGAGATTGGCCTACGCGAGTCGCGGAAGTTCGAGACTAGACGCGCATTAGATATTGCGGGCAAGTGCCGCCTTTGATCATGCGACGGCTTGCAGATCTCATGGCACGCTCATGACCTTTGGTACTGGTGTTAGTAGCTCGCTATGCCTTCAGACTTACCCGCAGACGGTATTAAAGAGCAGTATGGGACCCGTGTTCATGTGTTCTCGTGCTTTTATATCATAAATCACGCAAGTGAGGAGAATGTGTCCCACGCACGATTGATGTTGTGTGCGAGACCCATGTTATGTTCTTTTGATGACTTGAGGCGCGAGTCCCCGACCGATATGATCGCTTAGTTATCAGAATCAGAGTTTGGTTATCATACATGTCTCTCGCTTTATATAGACTACTATGATTTCATTTACGATTTATTTGATTTCCACATACTTGCACTGTTATCGACCTCGGGCCGCGTTCATGCCGCAGTAAAGGTACACCGCCATTGATCCTCGCTCTTAGGGTCAGCCAAAGATTTGGGAAAGCTCCGTTTCTTCCGGAGGCTTATCAGGTATAGTCCTGTTGTTGTAGATGTTTACATTCGGTATGGCGGCCCTGTCCCGCCATTGTTGTCGTATCATTTCTTAGGTGCAGAGTATCGCCGCAAGGGGTTCGTGAAAAGGATTAAACTGCTCATTTGTAAAAGATGTTATTTATATATGCCGAAAGGCAAGTTTTCCTCATTACTATTTTGTACTTCACGTGTTTCATGTATATGTTTTATGTTCACTGATTACACGATGTTGTGTCACTAGGGTGCCCGGTAGGCACCAACACGCCCGCCGGTCGTGACAAAAGTGGTATCGAGCGCTTAATCCTGAAAGTGTCTACCGCATCGATTCAAGAAGTTCGATTATCGGTGTGTTGCACCACACCAATAATCGTGAGGCTATAGGATATTTAGGATTGGTTTCTATTCTTCTCACTCGAGATCGTGCCTGAGCCGTGGTTGTAAGTTGACCCTCGACGAGATTCTTTCCTATCGTTATGCCTCCGCGTAGGCAACCCGCCCAGAGGCAAGGCACGAGGAGCCGCGAGTAGAATTCGGGGGTTACGTGGCACAGCCCAATCATTACCTAGGTAATGCTTCATTCGGGATTTCTGCGACGCCACTAGCCCCGAAAGTTTAGCACGGCGCGGTTCCATCGCGGCCATGACATTTGAACCTTTAGTTCCACGATCGAACTGAAATTAGATTGCAAGCGCGACCTGCATTAGCTATGGATTTGGCTACCGAGAGTATACCGATGTATCGCGAGTCTTGATGACTACCTAAGAAGGGGTGTGCAAGAGTAATCCTTCGCTTAGGCTCGAGCATGGCTCGACGCTCACGCGCAGCAGGCCGAGAAACATAGATCGACGTTAACCGAGGACAGCGGGTTAAGGCGAGCAGCAAGGTCCTTTGGTAACTTTGAGGCGAGTCGCCACCCAGAATTAGATTATGCACCTCCACGGTGCAGAGTGGTCTTCACGGATTTCGTGGCGCTCGAGTACGCAGGAGTTGGTCGAACTCCGTGGCTTCCGCTCACAGATGCATGCACGCCATCCGGGAATGTCGCCTTTTAGTTGGTACTTGTCACTGCACCGCCGTAGGCCATGTGTCGAGAGAGGACCTAGTAGAGGACTTTGCCTTCGACGCGGTGGGTAGTTCGTCACCTTCCTGCCATGCGCCTACTGGGCAGGTTTGATTAGAACGACTAAATGAACAAAGAGTTACAGATAGATCTTTAACCCTCAGAGTTCAAGATGTGTGATAAGATGGGTATATCATAAGTGCTATGTTTTGATAGCAGAGTGTTAATGTTGTGATTAAAAATCTTGGTTAGCTAATCAAGTAAGATTTGGGGATAGAAAAGTGTGAACCTTAGAGTTTTATAATGCAGACCTTGAGGTAAGCGCCATCTCGCCAGAAAGGTGTAGTGTTGTGTTTGATCCTTATTGAGTGCATAGTGCACGCGAGCTACGTTTGGGATAGGTCCCTAAGTAGTGTGAAATGAAAGGGTAGTTGAGCTAAGACCGCTAGGTTTTCGTAACGTGTTTAGTGAGATTGTTCCGATCGGGAGCTAGTAATTTTTGCGTTGCGGGTCGGGTCAGCCCCTTGCGGGTCAACCCACGGTAGTTTTGGTGGTGGGGTCTGGTTGGGGTGGTCCCGCCTGTGTTAGGTTGTGAGGTGTTAGGCCCAAGTTTAGTTGACCGCAGACGAGTTCATGGACGCTGCTCGACCGGCGGTTGGGCGACGGGGGCAGCCCATCGTGTTCTTCACGACCGCTCACTCGGCATTGTTTTAACGGAAAGGTTGTAAGGCTGCACGGTGCCTACCTTCACCTTATGACAGCATGGAGCCAGTGCACCTGTTTTTGTTTCGGTTTTTACCAATCAGGTGTTAAGAACTCAGGTGAGTCTCGACCGATTCATTTGCCCTCGGTGTTTGATTTCCGAGGATAGTTGGGATTGTTGTCTCTCGGGGGTAGCGTTTAAGCTACCATTTTAGTGTTCGGATGTCGCCTATGAAGCCTTGTAGGGCGGAAGTGTAAGTCACGGCCGATTGGTTCGATGTTGGCAAGGTTTCGGGATAGTTGGTTCAGCTTGTTCCACAGATGGATAGTGAAGCTTGTCTGTAAGAGGTTCCGCAGCTCGTAGATATTGTGCGGATAATCGACGACGCCAGAGTTCAGTTGACGGTCTTCTTGAAAGTACCACCGAGTTGGGTATGACGAGTTGGAAAAGCGAGGAACTTAGCCCGAGTTACTTGGGCCTTGAGTTCATGTGAAGAATAGGCGGGTTGCCTATATGTTAGCATTTGCCGTCCGACTTAGGAGGAAGGACGTCCGTCTTTCAGATTGTTATGTTCGGAAAGTATCAAGATCCATCCGCAGTATTCGGCTAATGATGACCACGTTAGAGATAGTAACCCGAGTTCCGAGATCGAAAGACGTAAATGTGGTATGAGAAAGAGTTCGTGTGTACAGCGAGTGTACGACATCCTCGTGGATCGCAAGGCTGTACCATTTGTTGAATTTGGTCGTCGAGCAAGGCTCGCGACAAAGTGACAAAATGTTAGAGGTGTTTCCTCGTGGACTTGGATGTAAGTTTTTATGCGCGGGTGTTTCGCGGATGTGGGTTGGTTCTCGTAAGTGTAGTAGTGAAGACTATCTCGCGACGCTGTTTTGAGACTTAGAAGGAACATTCGACGAATGTTTCTAAGGAGGAGAATGTTATACCGTATTTCAGTATGCACGTATGGCGACGTAGAAAAATTTGAACTTGTGAAGTTGGCTTGGCGAATTAAATTTTGTGCATAACACCCGATTAGAGTCGTTTTCGACGAAACGCTTTCACGGCTTTCGTAGGGAATTTCCGCTATGTCATTTTTAATTTTATGGATTTTTCCGAGAGACGAAACATTGTGGACCAACAAGAGGGCGCCACTTGGCACCCTCTCATTGGAAGACGTCTTGGGCGGTGAAGTGGACGAATGGGTTGGCCATTTTGGTCAAGGGTTGGTAGGATATTTTGTGCTAGTTGGCTAGTGTGCACTTGGCAAGATCTTGGCCCTACACTTGCTAGGCACTTGGCTAGATCTTGGCCATTGGTTGGCCTTGGCTTGTGCTATAAATACCCTCTAAGGTTGAAGACTTCTTCATCCAAAATGCCTAAGTCTTGAGAGCCTTCTCCTCCCATGTGTGAGTTCGCGAGAGCACCTCTAGTGGGTGCTAGCCGAGAGTACACCTCCCCTCGTCGAGTACCCCCAGTGGTAGGCCAGGGTATACACCCCCTAGCCTAGTGTTTCGTGATAAATACCTCTCTTGGTAGAAATACTCTCAAAGTATTGTTATAATGCCCAAATTTCCTTAGCCAATACCTTGTGGTATTCTAAGGTTATACCTATCTGAAAGCCCGTAAATACTATTATACCTTCCTTCACTACTAAACTAACCCTAAGGAAAATCTCCATAGTTGGTTGGAGTATTATTAAGAAGTTGAGTAGAACTTCTAAGGGTTGTTTGAGCGTGGAGCACCCGAGTGAGCGAAACATTGCTAAGGATCGACTTTTAAACACGGATAATTATGGGCTTATCGAGGTAATTATCTTGTCCTCTATTGTAATTGGAAATTACATGATTGTGAATATATAGTTGAAGTATACTATATAATAATCAACGTAGTTATCGCAATGTCTTTTGACTTAAGCTCGAATAATACTTACGGCAATGTCTTCGCGACTTAAGCTGAATTTAAAGAAGAATCGAATCGAATCAGAATTACATAGGATCAGACATAAAGAGACTTGTAGTAGTACGGTGAGTAGAATTGTACCCGTCGTTAGATGATTGAACCCTCGTTGGCTTGGTAGCCTACCTCGATAGAGGAGATTTACGCCGCCATGAGGAGGTGTTGCCGAATTTTCGTAGAATGTTCTACTAAGAGACTGATGTTAATAAGCCTTTTGGCCTTATAGGTGGAAGTACTATGCGTGGCGCGATCTACTTGGCTTAGGAGTAGCGCGGTTTGAGGTACTGAGCGTTTGCTATTAGTCGATACTCGTCGCGGTATGTGAACCTCTTCCTATCTCTTCTAGCATGATATGTGTGAACTATGTAGTACGGTGACGATACGTGCTAAATGTATTCGATTGGTTTAAAACATAAAGTGTTATAACGCTTTATGGGAAGTTGTTATAACGACTTTACGCTGTAAGAAAATACATGGGTTTTAAAAGGTAATCGATTTGAACTATAAGCGCTTGTTATGTGTTAATAAAACTTGAAGTATTTCAAAAGATTTTTGAATCATTTTGAAAGAAGTAATACTTGGTTTTTGAAAACTTAAGAGTTATACTAGCTTTACGGGAAGTTAGGTATAACGCTTAAGAATGTTTTATCGATTTCGAAATCGTAACGTATCGACAAACCACCGCAAATTAATAAAAGGAAATGTTTTGACTAATTAAGTATTATTAAAACCAAGAGAAACTTCCATCCGCATAGAAGCTAAGATGAGACAAAATGATATTTCCTAGATCACGGTCATTGTAATAAGATTGTTATAAACAAGAATATCCTACTCATATAAGACTTATGTTTCTGAGATAGTTTAAAAGAAGAATTATATTCTTAAATGAATAAGACTATGAACTACTAAACCTTTCTAAAATGAAACTTGAAAATTGGAAATTAGGCAAACTTGAACATTGGAAAAGAATGTTGCTACTTGATTTTACAAAGAGAAGTAATTGATTTACTTTAAAAGATAATCACTCTATTTTCATATACTACGGTATTGTGTGACTTTTGTGAAAGTAACGATCTTTTAAAGAGTTAATGTATGAAGTACTTTGGGGATAAAACCCGATCTTGTTAATCATATAGTAGAAAGTACCTTGTGTGAACAACTTGATTGTATTGGTTTGTGATAGCCTTGTAATACTTTCTTGTTGCTTTGATAAGTAAACGTGTTAGGATGCTACGTGTTAGTATCTTGTGATGTTTGTGTAAAGGGTTTCTGATTGCGCTTAATCGGTCGTTATGATAGTATTGTGGTATTCATCTCTTGAGATGATTCCGGGTTGCCCTCCACGCTGGGTAGACTTCAAAGTGTCGATGGACATGATTCGAGATACCTCACGCAGTCCCGGGGGCTTACGCGAATCGCGAGAGTTCCGTTAGGATGCGCCCTTGTGGTCACGCGGTCCTTGTGCTACGCGACGCGAGTCGGTGCGACGCCGGAGTAGCTACCCTCGACGCGGAATACCTACGCGGCCGAGATTGGCCTACGCGGAGTCTGGAGTTCGGACTAGACGCGCACATTAGATATGCGGGCAAGTGGCGGCCTTTGATCATGTGACGGTGCAGGCAGATCTCATGGTACGATTCATGACCTTGTTGACTGGTGTTAGTAGTCGGCTATGCCTTCAGACTTACCGCACGGTGTTATTATGGCACAGTGGACCGTGTTCATGTGTGTTCCTTGGTGCTTTTATATCATAAACCGCCAAGATGAGAATGTGTCCCACGCACGATTGATGTCAGGTGCGTGAGACCCATCATATGTTCTTTGTGATGACTGGCGTGAGTCACGACTGATATGATCGCTTAGTTATTGGAATCGTAGTTTGGTTATCATACATGTCTCCCGCTTTATATAGACTACTATGATTTCATTTACGATTTATTTCATTTCACATACTCTGCACTGCTTGACCTCGGGGCTGCGTTCATGCCGCAAAGGCAGTACACAGTCATTGATCCTCGCCTTAGGTCACGATTCAGCATTGGGAAAGCCCGCTTCTCCGAGGCTTATCAGTGTATAGTCCCTCGTTGTAGATGTTTACATTCAGGTATGGCGGGCCCCGTCCCGCCATTGTTGTCGTATCATTTCTTAGGTCCGTAAATCGCTGCGTAGGTGGTTCGTGAAAAGGATTAAACTGTTCATTTGTAAAAGATGTTATTTATATATGCCGAAAGGCAAGTTTTCCTCAGATTACTATTTTGTACTTCACGTGTTTCATGTATATGTTTTATGTTCCGCTGATTACTCTGATGTTGTGTCACTAGGGTGCCCGGGTAGGCACCATCACGCCCGGTTTGGTCGTGACAGAGGCTCTGTATTTCATAACGTAATCCGCCTATTTGTAGGCTCGGTGTATTGCATAACGAATCCGCCTATTTGTAGGCTCGGTGTGATTTTCCTTACATAACATTTTCAAACCATCTTTTCACTTCTTCTTAAGTCGTCATAACAACTTCCCATAAAGCTATTATAACAACCATTCATTTTAGAGAACTTAAGGCCCTTTATTCTTGCAACATTAGGGAAACTAAACCCAAAAATACTACGTACATACATACTTAAAAAGAATCATAGAACTCCTTTCTTTTTAAAGCTCAAGTCACATACTCCTTTGGAAGCCATCTTCTTAACTTTTGAAATAAATTAAGAAGCCATACTTTGAAAAATTAAGTCATTTCCACTTATAAAATCAAGGCTTATAGTCTTAACACCTCGTAGCATACACTCTTTAAAATCATGTCGCTTATACTTTAGAAATCCAGTCCCATAACTTGAAAAAATAAAGTTTCATAATCCTTTAAAGAAAATCAAAGTTCATAGTCTTAAAACTTCATAACATACATTCTTTAAAGTCCAATTTACTTATACTTGTAAAATCATGTCATCTACACTTTTAAAACCAATCCCCTTTTCACATATAAATTCAAGTCATTTTCGAACATAAAATCCACTTACTTACTTTAAACAAATCAAGACACATAGCCTTTAAATCAAATCTCATAACTTCCTAACCGTTCTTACCAACGTCTCCCATAAGACCTAGTAAGGACTTAGGACAATTTAAACATACTCTTAACTTAGATTCAACAATGTAAATACTTCTTAACTTCTAAGAGTAGAAGGAATCTTGAAATACTATCACATGGAGATTTCATACGTAGGATCATGCCAAAGAAAGAAGAGGTTCACATACCTCGCGACGATTATCGACAAGTAGCAAAAATGCTCCAAAATACTTCAACCTTGAGCTATTCCATTCTTCAAGTAGGATACGCTAAACTTAGTACTTCAACCTATCATGGCCACAATACGTCCATTAACCTCTTACTTTAAACGTAGAATATCCTAAGTTCCAAGTCACTAAATTCTACGGAAAATCGGACAGCACCTCCTTTGTTTTTACTAACTTTGCCACCTTTTTCAAGGCCGAATACAATAACCAAACAGCCCCAATTGGCTCACTACAATCTATAAGGTAGTCCAATACAAATGAATAACAAACTATTACAAACTATAAGTACAAATTCGGCCACCTTAAGTTCAACAATACCAATTCTTAACCAATTTCCAATTCAATCCAAATTGGTAGCATAACAAGATATCAAGTCGCATTTGATCATATAAACCGTAATCTTCAAGTAATTAACATGCGACTATTCTAATAACGATCAAATTGTAATCCAACTTAACATGGCCTACATTACATTTCGAACTTCCAAGACCACAATCGATCTATAATCCTTATAAACTTCAACTTAACAACTTCATGCTAGCAACATGCAAAGCTAACAACAACAATATAATTATATAATCTTGTAACACTTTTAAAAGACAAGATTATACCTTAACGATTCTTAATCCAATTCCAATCCGAAGTCGCTCCTTAGTAGTTTAGAACCTCTCCAAGACACTTCAATCCATTTGTTGAGACCCTTAGAAGCATACCAACAACTTTCCTTCAAACTTCCAATCCAAAACCTAGAAAGCCACTAGGTTTTCATTTTGCGACTAATACGAAAACTCTCTTTTTTTCCGGGATTTTTCTATTGAGATATACTTACATAACACTCATGAACCTTGGTTTAATGTGGGGGAATTATTGGACAACAATTGGAAATTTTTCCTTTGGAACCCTAGGTTGGCCGAGAGCTCCCTTCCATGCTCATCCAATTTTTCTTGAAAATTTGCTAAGTGTTAAGCCTTGTCTTGCACTAGGGAGCTTATATAAATAAATGGAGGGTCAAGATTAGAACAAATGGGTGGTTTGGATGCTTTTCACGGATCGCTGCCAAGTGGCATTGACCTAGTCAACAATGTCATGCTAAATGTCTTTGCAAGACTTGATCTTTTAATTTGTGGTCAAAAGACCATTTCCTCCATGTCACTTTCGTCCAAGACCATATAGGGGGGGTGACACGTGTCGCCCTCCCGTTCGTCGCAATATTTCGTTTTCCGACAAATTCCAAAATTCCGATTTTTTTTTTTACAAGTCTCAAATCTCAACACTTGTGAGTTCTTACGTACGTTCTTAAAACATGTCCTGTAAGTACGGGGTGTAACATTCTTCCCCCCTTAGAAACATTCGTCCCCGAATGTTCTTTCGGAGTCAAACTTATAATTAGCGACATAGTCTCCTTTCACAACCCCAACATACCAACAATGCCACACATGGCCTAATACCTCGCACACGCATATCTATCCATCATAAGCCCAAAAGAGATTATATTTTCGTACTTCCAACTCCTTCTAACATACATACATAACTTCCATACCTATTCTGGCCTCTAATCTTTGGAGTCACTCTATGAAACAATATAAGGTCATTTCCGGCTTTCACGACATGGTTCCGATGGAACGCGTCCACGAACCCGTAAAACAATTAACTAGACTTGGGCCTTGCACCCTCGTGACCCTGTCACGTAGCGGAACTACTACCAACTGATCCCACTCCATTTCAGGCCATGGGGAGACTCGTGAAGTCCTCAACCACTCGTCGCACTTAACTCTTATCCTTGGTCCGACTTAAAATCTTATTGCGAGAAAACCTTATATACCTAAGGTCTCAGAAGAATCAATATTCTTAGGCTCGCAATTTCCACGCTCAAGCCTACCTTACCACCCCCAATAAACGGGTACAAAACTTCTCATAAAACCAAAACCATGTTGTCTCGATCACGACAACCATTACTTACTCTATACCGGACCTCATCCGTACAATTCTCTTAAGCCTACTACGCAACTTAATCTATTAACACGACATTCGTTAGTTCCTTAACATTGCTTCTTAAGGGTTCACTACCCTATCGATACCTCATCCTTTCCCAATTATCTCAAATAAAACATAAGATCTTGGCGAATTCATTAACTATTCCATACCTTCCCAGATCTAGTTAGTCTTTACCAATTCTTGAAATCTAACATCATTCTAGGCAACACGCGTCGACTTCATACATAACTCCGTATAGATGTATGTCACAATACCAACTATACTACAATCATTACCAACCCGGATACGCAATCCACATAGTCTTTTCCGGTCATCGCGCCTTTCTGTATTGCAAACAACATAACTCGTTAGGGAGAGAAATTTAACAACACGCCTCTATCGCACGATCTCAGAGTGAGAAGAATGGAAACCAATCCTAAATGTTCGTAGCCTCCGATTATAGATGTGGTGCACAACACACCGATAATCAAGACTCTACTAGACACGATCAGACACTTTCCGAGGACTAATCGCTCGATACCACTTTTGTCACGACCGACCGGGCGCTGATGGTGCCCTACTGGGCACCCTGTTGTATACATCGTAGAATAGCAAATGGAACATACATGAAACTTATAAAATAAAATAACGACAGATTAAACCACGAGTTAGCGAAAAGGCTACCTTCCCGACACATATACATATACATAACAAAGAAGCTACATCCTTTCTTTTTTTTTTTTTACAAACCGACCCACATCATGTGACTACAGACCTCTAAGAATTACAACTGTGGTGGGACAGGGCCCCGCCATACCCCTGAATGTACATAAGTCTACCACATCAGGGAAACCGTACCAAAAGACAAGCCTCCGGAGTGAAAGGGGCTTCTTTCCAAAAACTGAACAGAGATCCTAAGAGCAAGGATCACCAACCCGTGTACCTATCACCTGCGGGCATGAACGCATCCCCGGCGGTCGATAACAAAAATTTAGTATGGAATAGAAATAAAATGCAATAACCAAATCATATCGTATAAAAGAATGTCCTTTACTCACAAATCAATCATATATTAACCGCCTTTCCTTCTTTCGATAAGATTTAACAACATATTCTTACATACTTACTTAAGAGTTTAATCCGATTTTTTCACATAACTTACATATCTTACATATCTTACATAACATAATCCGCCCATTTATGACACGGTGTCATCATGAATCATGTGACATAATCCGCCCGCTGTGGGGCTTGCATTATCTTGTGGAATCATGTTGCATAATCCGCCCGCTTTGTGGGGCTCGCAACTGGAATCATGTAGCATAATCCGCCCACCCAGGAGCTCGGTGTAAGATGACGAACCCGGCCTATGTGAAGGCTCGGGTAATATGGCGTAATCCGCCTATGTGGTAGCTCGGTGTATCTCATAACGTAATCCGCCTATTTGTAGGCTCGGTGTATTTCATAACGTAATCCGGCCTATTTGTAGGCTCGGTGTATTGCATAACGTAATCCGCCTATTTGTAGGCTCGGTGTGATTTTCCTTACATAACATTTTCAAACCATCTTTTCACTTCTTCTTAAGTCGCCATAACAACTTCCCATAAAGCTATTATAACAACCATTCATTTTAGAGAACTTAAGGCCCTTTATTCTTGCAACATTAGGAAACTAAACCCAAAATACTACGTACATACATACTTAAAAAGAATCATAGAACTCCTTTCTTTTAAAGCTCAAGTCACATACTCATTGGAAGCCATCTTCTTAACTTTTGAAATAAATTAAGCCATACTTTGAAAAATTAAGTCATTTCCACTTATAAAATCAAGGCTTATAGTCTTAACACCTCGTAGCATAAACTCTTTAAAATCATGTCGCTTATACTTTAGAAATCAAGTCCCATAACTTGAAAAAATAAATTTCATAATCCTTTAAAGAAAATCAAAGTTCATAGTCTTAAAACTTCATAACATACATTCTTTAAAGTCCAATTTACTTATACTTGTAAAATCATGTCATCTACACTTTTAAAACCAATCCCCTTTTCACATATAAATTCAAGTCATTTTCGAACATAAAATCCACTTACTTACTTTAAACAAATCAAGACACATAGCCTTTAAATCAAATCTCATAACTTCCTAACCGTTCTTACCAACGTCTCCCATAAGACCTAGTAAGGACTTAGGACTATTTAAACATACTCTTAACTTAGATTCAACAATGTAAATACTTCTTAACTTCTAAGAGTAGAAGGAATCTTGAAATACTATCATATGGAGATTTCATACGTAGGATCATGCCAAAGAAAGAAGAGGTTCACATACCTCGCGACGATTATCGACAAGTAGCAAAAATGCTCCAAAGTACTTCAACCTTGAGCTATTCCATTCTTCAAGTAGGATACGCTAAACTTAGTACTTCAACCTATCATGGCAACGTCCATTAACCTCTTACTTTAAACGTAGAATATCCTAAGTGCCAAGTCACTAAATTCTACGGAAAATCGGACAGCACCTCCTTTGTTTTTACTAACTTTGTCACCTTTTTCAAGGCCGAATACAATAACCAAACAGCCCCAATTGGGTCACCACAATCTATAAGGTAGTCCAATACAAATGAATAACAAACTATTACAAACTATAAGTACAAATTCGGCCACCTTAAGTTCAACAATACCAATTCTTAACCAATTTCCAATTCAATCCAAATTGGTAGCATAACAAGATATCAAGTCGCATTTGATCATATAAACCGTAATCTTCAAGTAATTAACATGCGACTATTCTAATAACGATCAAATTGTAATCCAACTTAACATGGCCTACATTACATTTCGAACTTCCAAGACCACAATCGATCTATAATCCTTATAAACTTCAACTTAACAACTTCATGCTAGCAACATGCAAAGCTAACAACAACAATATAATTATATAATCTTGTAACACTTTTAAAAGACAAGATTATACCTTAACGATTCTTAATCCAATTCCAATCCGAAGTCGCTCCTTAGTAGTTTAGAACCTCTCCAAGACACTTCAATCCGTTTGTTGAGACCCTTAGAACCATACCAACAACTTTCCTTCAAACTTCCAATCCAAAACCTAGAAAGCCACTAGGTTTTCATTTTGCGACTAATACGAAAACTCTCTTTTTTTTCGGGATTTTTCTATTGAGATATACTTACATAACACTCATGAACCTTGGTTTAAAGTGGGGGAATTATTGGACAACAATTGAAAAAATTTCCTTTGGAACCCTAGGTTGGCCGAGAGCTCCCTTCCATGCTCATCCAATTTTTCTTGAAAATTTGCTAAGTGTTAAGCCTTGTCTTGCACTAGGGAGCTTATATAAATAAATGGAGGGTCAAGATTAGAACAAATGGGTGGTTTGGATGCTTTTCACATGGATCAAGCCAAGTGGCATTGACCTAGTCAACAATGTCATGCTAAATGTCTTTGCAAGACTTGATCTTTTAATTTGTGGTCAAAAGACCATTTCCTCCATGTCACTTTCGTCCAAGACCATATAGGGGGTGACACGTGTGCCCTCCCGTTAAATCATGATATTTCGTTTTCCGACAAATTCCAAAATTCCGAATTTTTTTTTTACAAGTCTCAAATCTCAACACTTGTGAGTTCTTACGTACGTTCTTAAAACATGTCATGTAAGTACGGGGTGTAACACGGAACAATCTCACAAATCAAGTCACGAAAACCTAGTGGTCTTCTTAGCTCAACTACCCTCTTTCATTTCATATCACTCAGGGACTTATCACACAAATATATCCCACGTATACAATGCACCCCGACAAAGGTCAACACAAACATAAATCTTTTACTCAAGATGGCCTCGCATCTAAGGTCTCTACGTGTAATATTCTAAGGGTCACAATTTCCCTGTCCCCAAACTTACCCTTCTAACTAACCATGTTTTATAATCACCATTTTAACATAAGGCTATCTGAACATAATACTTAGCAATTCATCATATCATTTACGCATACTAGTCTCTAGAGGGGTAAGAATATACCTGTACCATCTGCTCCACTCTAATCATAGGCCTGCCCAGGCATAGCACTGTAGGCGATGAACACGCCATCGACCGGTAGGCTGTGTCATTCTACATGTATCCCTTCTTTTAGGACAGTCCCTCGTCACATGGCCCTGACGGCCACAGGTGAAACAAGCACCAGTAAGAAGACGACACTCCCCGGGATGACGTTTGCCGCATCGTGCACACTGAGGAAAGCATGAACCCGATTGGGGAACCTACGATACTGCGAACTGAAGCCACGAGCTCGACCGGCTCCCGAATACCCAATGTCACGAAGATCGCGGAGGACCACTGCATCGGGCGAGGTACATAATCGCTCGCCACGAGGCGGTCCGCCTTGAAAGTTACCAAAGGACCTCGCTGCCCCGCTCTTCTCGATCTCGGTCATTCCGTCTACCTCTCCGTGCCTCACATCCAAGTGCATAAGCCTGCATGCGGGCAATATCCATGCCCGGCTGAAGAGCTACACCCGAACAAGCCTCTACCAAGTAGTCATCAAGCCCGGTGACGCAGCGGTGCACTCTGTCCTCCATGTCGGCTACCAATGTGGGGACGTACCGAGCTAATGAGTCAAACTCTACATTGTACTCCCGAACCGTACGCCCGGTCTGCCTCAACGTCAAAAATCTGTCGGCCCGAGCCCTTCTCATCTATGGAGGCAAGAAATGCCCCTGCGAACTCGTTCCATACGGCTGGAAGTGCATACTCTCCCCGGGACAACTCCCACGAATCAAACCAGTCGACTGCAGTATCACGCAGCCGATGCGAACCTAAGACCACCGACTCGGTCTCCGAAGCCTTGATCACTCTCATGATTCGCTGTAACTGTCGAATGAACTCCTGCGGATCATCCTCAGGCCTCGACCCGTAGAACTCTAGCGGGCTACAACTCAGAAAGTCCCGTAGCCTCAAACTATCCGATCTTGGGTGAACCATGGGTACCATCGAATCGGAATCGCCGATCCAAATTTATCCTCATGCCTTGCCACTATCACGCCAATAATCGGGCCATCTCTTTGTAACCCATCTCCTCCGCTCCAGCCGGGATCGAGGCTCAGTACTATGGTCTCAGCCCATCGCTGCGGCCTAAACTCATTGGTGGCGGCGCAAAACTCGCCGTCAAGCACTATCTCGAGTAAAGATCGGGCTGCGCCCCGCATTCTCAGTATCCTACTAGCGGCTCCTGCCTGCCTTGCCCATCTGGGCTCGGGTTGCCTGCGCGAGGCATAATCGGTAAAATGAAATACGTCGGAGGGTCCAACTTATAACACGCCTCTAAGGCACGATCTCGAATGAGAAGAATGGAAACTAATCCTAAATGTCTCGCAACCTCTCGATTATAGATGTAGTGCACAACACACCGATAATCAAGACTTCACTAGACACGGTCAGACACTTTCCGAGGATTAACTGCTCTGATACCACTTTTGTCACGAGCCGTTCCGGGGCCCGTGACTGGTGCCTTACCCGGGCACCCAAGTAGTCATACATCAGAGAAATCAGCGGAATATAAAACAATACAAGAAACAATATGCAATGAGAAACAGTTTATCTGAGAAAATTTTTGCCCTTCGGCATATATATATAACAATTTTGAACAGTTACATCCCTTTTACAAACCCTGCCCACAACAGTACTACAGACCTCTAAGAGTTTTATAACAACAACTATGACGGGACAGGGCCCCGCCATACCCCTGAATGTACAAGAACCTACAGACTCAGGGTAACATACCAAAAGATAAGCCTCCGGAGAAAAGGGGCTTCCAACACGTCAATCGTGATCCTATCGGCGAGGATCCACAACCGATGTACCTACTGCGGCATGAACGCACTTGGGCGAGGTCGCATAACAGTACCAAGTATGTGAAATAAAAATATGAAAATGAAATCATAATAGTCTATATAAAAGAAGACATATATGATAACAAAACTATAGTTCATAAAAGCGATGTCAAGTCGTGACTCACGCCTCAAAGTCATCCCTTATGCGTGGAACTCTTTCTCACCGCCAGTCTAGGTATAAGTCATGTGATACGTGTAACATGTCTCGCCCATCTCATGGACTCGAGGTGGAATCGTGTGGAATACATGTCTCGCCCATCTCATGGGACTCGATAGAAATCGCATGTCTCGCCCATCTCATGGGACTCGATAGAAATCGCACATGTCTCGGCCCATCTCATGGGACTCGATAGAAATCGCACATGTCTCGGCCCATCTCATGGGACTCGATAGAAATCGCACATGTCTCGGCCCATCTCATGGGACTCGATAGAAATCGCATGTCTCGCCCATCTCATGGGACTCGATAGAAATCGCACATGTCTCGGCCCATCTCATGGGACTCGATAGAAATCGGATGGAATACATTCCCGGTTCATCCCATGAACGCGGTGTCGTATGAAGTACATTCCCGGTCTATCTCATGGACTCGGTATCGAATCAGGTGAAATACATTCTCGGTTCATCCCATGAACGCGGTGTCGTGTGGCCCTAACATCTAAACGCTCTTTTAAGACAGATTAAGATAATACCATATTTTCCTTTTAAAACAACTAAGGTAACATTATTCCCTTCTTTTTAAACCAAAACACTTTCCTTTTTAAAGTCAAGTAACAACCTTCTTTTCCAAAAGTTCAAGTTTGCCTAATTTCAAATATTCACATATCTTATTTTCGAAAGGTTTCATAGTTCATAGTCTTAATCATTTAATAACATAATTCTCTTTTTTTTTTTTAAAACAGTTGAGTGCTATATGCCTTATGTGTGAGTAGGTTATTCTTGATTATAACAATCTTATTAAAGCAGCCATGATCTAGGAAATGTAATATCATTTTGTCTCATCTTAGCTTCTATGCAGATGGAGGTTTCTACTGGTTTTAATAATACTTTATTAGTCAATACATTTCCCTTTATTAACGCTGCTGTGGTTTGTTCGATACTTATTCTCATTTCCGAAATCAGTAAAACATTATTCCTTTTACAAACCAAGTACTCATTACTCACGAATGAGGTTTCACACTTTTTAACAAAATTCATATCAGTTCAATTAAGTCAAGTCTCTTATCTTTTGAGATCAAGTCTCTTAACTTCTAAAATCAATAACCCATTCTTTTTATCTTTCTTAAGTCGTTATACCTAACTTCCCATAAAGCTAGTATAACTCTTAAGCTTTTAAAACCAAGTGTTACTCTTCTTTCAAAAAGGTTTCTTAATTCTTCTGAAATACTTCAAGATTCTTATTATTCAGGCTTAAGTCAAAAGACATTGCCGTAAAGCTACGTTCAGTTAACACACGTACGTCTACCGTACTATATATATATATACTTTTAAAATATCATGCTCAAGAGTATAGGAAGAATCACATACCTCGCGACGATTATCGACTATTAGCAAATAGCTCCAAAGTACTGTAATCCGGCTAGCCCTTTCCACCCTTCGAGTAGAATACGCTACTTGCAGTACTTCAACCTATCACGGTCATATAAGTCTATCAACGTCTAGACTATTCTGTAAAACATTTCTAGATCTGATTCCTTTATTCTATGGAAAATTGCAAGACTTCCCTACCCGCCAAACTACACAAGTTCATCAGAAATACAAATTCCATGTAAGTACAACACTTTCTTCTTTAATATTCTTCTGATGTGATTTCAATTCAATTCTCTTCTGTAATATCCTTCTATGTATCTTATATTTATTTCTATACCACTACAGTATGTAATCTCCAATTACACTAGAAGGATAGGATTATTTACCTCGATAAGCCCAAAATTATCCAAGTTATATGTCGATCCTGAGCAACGTTTAGCTCCTACTCCGTGCGCTCCAATTCGCTCCCAGAAACCCTTAGAAGTTCTACACAACTTCTACTTAACACTTCAACCGACTATGAAGATTTTCCTTAGGGTTTCGTTTTTGTGACTGAAGGGAAGTATAATAGTATTTCCGGGCTCTACGTATAGAGGTAACTTTGGAAAGTACTACAAGGTATTTGGGCTAAAGTATTTTGGAATAGTAACAATACTTGGAGAATACTTTTCTACCAAGGGTGGTACTCGGCCAAGGCCTCACAAAGGGGAGGGAAGGCAGGACGAGAGCTAAGAGGAGGGAGAGGGATTTTGCCTTGGATTTTTACAAGTGTGGATGAAGAAATGGTCTTGCATTAGAGGGGTATTTATAGGACATTCAAGGGCCAAGATCAAGACAAGTGGTGGGCAAGTGTAGGGTGAGGATTTGGGCAAGTGTACCTTATCCATCTACCACCAAAATATCCTACCTAACCCTTGACCAAAAACAAGGCCAAAACGCCTAAGTTTCGTCCACTTTGAGGGTGACATGTCACCCTCCCGTTGGTCCAAAATATTTCATCTCTGAAAAATCCGCAAAAATAATAAATGACATAGCGGTAATTTTCCTTCGCGAAAGTCCGGAAACGTTTCGGAAAGCACTCTTTCGCTAGTCAGGCACAAATTTCGACACTTATGCCTACTTAAGGCTAAAAACTTCAGACGCACGCCTCACGCATATACTCTAGAAATACGGTATAACATCACTCTAATCATAGGCCGCTTCGCAGGCGCATACAGTAGAAGGTGATGAACCACCATAGATCCCGGGCGCCGAGTCTCTACATCCGCGCTACTAGTCTGGACAATTTCGCAAATGGCCCCGCTGGCCGCATAAAACAACCTCCCAACCAGCACGACACTCCCTTATGGATTCTACCGCAACGCCACACCGAGGTGCGGTGGCCTCATCCGTCAACACCACTACTCCCGAAACTCAACCTCGAGCCCCGACCGCTCCCGAATACTCGATGCCCAAGATCGCGAGGACCGCTCAGATCGGAGGCGCATAACTAGTCTTCACGAGGCGGTCCGCTCAAAGTCGCCAAAAGACCTCGCTGTTCGCCTCTTCTCGTGATCTGGTCATTCCGTCGACCTTCCGCCGCCTCACACCCAAGTGCATAAGCTCGCACGGCAATGTCCATGCTCCACAAGAGCTACACTGAGCAAGCTCGCCAGTAGTCATCGAGCCCGTGAATATAGCGGTGCACTCTGTCCTCCATATTTGCCACCAACGCTGGGACATATCGGGCCAATGAGTCGAACTCCACGTTGTACTCCCGAACCGTACGCTCCTCCTGCCTCAACATCAAAAATCCGTACGCTCCTCCTCCCTAACAAATGCATCTAATGCACGTACTAAGCGTGCAAGGAGTTTCAATTCAATATAGGAAAATTAAGCAGGAATCGTTACAAGTCCTTGTCTAGAATCAGAAGGACTTAAAACTACTATGATCTTATCCCCTCTTGTAATGGCACCTTTGGTGACCACGCACCTCCCCATTTCTTGTTTGCTTAAACGTTGAGGATTGAGAACCCTCAATGACTGATTGTAGCCATCTTTATTTCCGTTATTAGTAATAATATTTGCATTTACCTAAAAAAAAAATATATATATGTCGGCCCGAGCCCTCCTCATCTGTGGGGGCAAGAAATGTGCAAGAAATGCCCCTGAGAACTCGTCCCATACACCTGGAAGCGCATGTTCCCCCCGGGACAGCTCCCACGAATCAAACCCGATCATTGCGTAGATCACGCAGCCGATGCGAACCTAAGACCACCGACTCGGTCTCCGGCCTTGATCACTCTACGATCCGTCAGAATCGCTTGATAAACTTCGAGGGTCATCTCGCCTCGATCCATAGAACATCGTGGATGCAACTTAAGAAGTCCCGGTATCCAACTATCGCCCCGGGTGCACCATCGTACCCGACTCGTCGTCTCAAGTCTCGCCATAAACCTAACTAGTAATCGAGCCATCTCTGCAACCCATATCCTCTCGCTCGCCGCGGGCCGAGGCTCGTGTATCAGGTCTCAGCAACCACCGCCGCGTTCTAAACTCACGGTCGGGCGGCATCGTAGAATCTGCCGTCGTAGCACCACCTCGTAAAATCGGGCCTCGCAGGAACCTCCGTGCTCTACTCGCAGCCTCCTCTCACGCTCGCCTTCGGGCTCGTTTTGCGTGAAGGCATAATCGATATAAAAGAATACGAGGAGTCCAACTTACAACACAACTCTAAGGCACGATCTCAGAGTGAGAAGAATAGAAACCAATCCTAAATGTCTCGCACCTCCCGATTATAGATGTGCACAACACACCGATAATCAAGACTCTACTAGACACGGTCTGTAGACACTTTCCGAGGACTAACTGCTCTGATACCACTTTTGTCATGACCCGATCCCGAACCCGTGACTGGTGCCTTACCCCGGGCACCCTAGTGATACAACATCAGAGAAAAATCAGCGGAAATAAAAACTTAAACATGAAACAAGAGATAAAGTATGAAACAGGCTAACCAAAACGGTCACCTTCCTGAATATATACATATATATATCAACACAATAGCTTAAATCCTTTTACAAACCCTTCCCACAACAGTACTACAGACCTCTAAGAATGTAACCATAACTATGACGGGACAGGGCCCCGCCATACCCCTTAATGTACAAGTAACTACAATGACATGGGACTATACCAAAGATGAGCCTCCGGAGAAACGGAGCTTCCCAAAACGCTGAACTGTGATCCTAAGAGCGAGGATCCACAACCAATGTACCTCTACCTGCGGCATGAACGCAGCCCCGGGCGAGGCCAAGATAACAGTACCAAGTATGTGAAATCAGAAATATCAGAAATGAAATCATAATAGTCTATATAAAGCGAGATATGTATGATAACCAAACTACATCCACAATATATAAACAAATATGTCAAGTCAGGGACTCACGCCCTCAAGTCATTACTCAAATATACAATGGGTCTCAAGCCCCACAACATCAATCATGCCCGTGGAATACCTTCCTCACTGCCGGCAGTCTATGATATAGTCACACCAAGAAGTACACATGAACATCAGGTCCCACCTGTGTCATAACAACCGTACGGGGCAAGTACGAATGATAACTACGGATACCGCCGCATCATCAAACGACCGGCAAGCGAAAGCCAACTACCGATACCAAAGCCGCATCAACAAATCTATATAACCAAACCACGGTGACCTGCAGGCACGAAGCCAACTACGGATACCAAGCTGCGCCACGTAGCTGGTCGGGCAAGTACGAAGACTAACTACCGATACTGCGGAATCACGAGACTTCGTCACAAAACTGAACGGGGCAAGTACGAAGGCTAACTACCAGATACCAAGCCGAAACAGCCACGACTTCGGGGCAAGTACGAGAGCCAACTACCAGATACCAAGCCGAATCAGTAAAACCTCATGGAGAGCTAGTCCATGGAACAACAATCCTAATGGAACCATACCTGTGGGCCACCCAATGTGTCAGTATGTCTAAGGATATAACAAGATAACCGGCCCTCCATCGAGAGACGCGGTGGTATAGAAATACAATACTAGCACGACAAGGCTATCACACGCAAACGTAGGCAAGTTACACACAACTCAAGGTACTTTCATTTTATGCTAAAGTCCAGGTTTTAATCCCCAAAGTACTATGTACGTTAAATTCTTTTTAAAAGATCCATTTCTTTTACAAAGGTCACCCGATGCCCGTATTATCAAAAATAGAGTGACTAACATTTTAAGTAAACCAAAACGACTTCCATACCTTCCTTTTTAAACCAAATTAAGACACTACCATGCCTTCTTTTTAGACCAAAACACTTTTCCTTTTAAAGTCAAGTTACCATTTTAAAACCAATGATAAAACCATTCCTTTGTTTTCATAACGTCGTTATAACTAACTTCCCATAAAGCTGTTATAACACTTTATGTTCTAAACCAAAAACTCTTCAATTCCACAAGTCTCTTTTCTTTTAAAACAACAACAAGTATTCTTTTAAAACCCAAATAACTTACTCTTTTCAAAACAAGTAACCTATACTTAAAATCAAGTTACTTCTCTTTTTCCGAAAACAAGTCGTTATAAGTCAAGTCTCTTATCTTTCAAGATCAAGTCTCTTAACTTTCAAAATCAAGTCGTTTATAAGTCAAGTCTCTTATCTTTCAAGATCAAGTCTCTTAACTTCTAAAATCAATAAACCATTCTTTTACCTACATAAAGTCGTTATAACTAACTTCCCATAAAGCTATTATAACACCTTATGTTTTAAACCAACCAAATCACTTAGCACATGTACGTCTACCGTACTACATAGTTCACAACAATCATGCTAGAAAAGATAGGAAGAGGTTCACATACCTCGCGACGATTATCGACAAGAAGCAAAAATCTCCAAAGTACCGTAACCCTGCTAGCCTTTTCCACCCTTCAAGTAGAATACGCTACTCGTAGTATTTCCACCTAAAAAGGCCACAAAACGTCTATCAACCTCTCGATCTCTTCGTAGAATATTCTAAATGCATGGTTCCTTATTCTACGTAAAATTCGAAGCACCTCCCCGCAACCACATAAATCTCCTCTCTACTCAGCCCGCTACAGCCAACAACTCCTGGTGAGAGGTTACACGCCTAACCTGACGTACAATTCTACTTCACAATAATACTACACAAGTCTACTGTAAATACAATCCAATGTAAATACAGTTCAATCCTTTATAATAATTCTTCCAATATATCTTATACTCAAATCTAAATCACTACAATATGCAATATCCAATTACAATAGGGACATAGATCATTACCTCGAAAGCCCAAAATTATCCAAGATTATAAGTCGATCCTGAGCAACGTTTAGCTCCAATTCCTTACGCTCCAACCCTCTCCAAGCGACCCTTAGAAGTTTCTAAACAACTTCTCTTAACACTTCAACCATGCTAGGAAGAGTTTTCAGTGGTTTCACTACACTATTGGAATAAAGTAGTATTTCCGGGCCCCTAGTTTTGAAATAACTTTGGAACACTACTAGGGATACTAGGCCAAGGTATTTGGGATTTTACAACAATCCACACAGTATTTCACTACACAAAGTGGGAGGGGGACGAGAACAAGTAGAAGGAGTGAGTATTTTGCTTGGAAAACTCTTAAGTGTGGATGAAATTGATCTTTAAGCTAAGGGGGTATATATAGAGGATTCAAGGGTCAAGATCTAAGCAAGGTGTGTGGTCAAGATTGGGCCATGTGTGTGTGGGTCCCACCACACCACATGGCCAACGATTTGGCTCTCCAAATGTCAAGGCCATTCGGCCAAGGGGACAAGTGGCTAGCCACTTGTCCCTCCAATTTCGGCCAAGGGTTCCACATGGGGGTGACACGTGTCGCCCCCAGATTTGTCCAAAATATTTCGCCTTCCGAAAATATCCAAAATACCGAAAATCTCAAAAACAAAGTGGGCCCCACAAAACCGTAAATTTCTCCCGTGGGCCCCACGTGACCATTTCCGAAAATAAAATCCCATAATTCTAATATAATCCAAGAAGTCCAAATACCAAATCTGGGAATCCAATTCCCATTAACGAACCTTTTTCTTCACAAAAACCGGAAACTTTTCCGTCGAAAAATCACATCTTCCTTTCTTTCCAAAATTTCTGTCGTATTCTCGTACGTACATCCTCACATACATACCCTGGAACTACGGGGTATAACATTTACTCGTCTCAAATCTTAACAAATTTCGAGTTCTTACGTACGTTCTTATAAACATATCCTGGAATTCCGGGGTGTAACATCAAGTTTCTTAACTTTAGAAATCAAGTTTCTTCTACCTTTAAATCTAAAGTAACTCACACCTTTAAAACAAGTTACTTCTCTTTAAGTCATGTTATTTCTCCTCTTTTAAATCACTTAAGTAAATCACTCCTTTGACTCCCCTAAAGTCATTATAACAACCTTTAGGTTTTGGAACTAAGGCACTAGCCAAAAGATTTGGAAACCACTTCCTTTTCAAGACTCTATGTACTTCAAGTAAAATACTTTCACTTTTGAAAATCCAACTTCATTAAGGTAATGGATTATAACAACTTATAATTTAAACATCCAAAGTACAATCAAGGAAGTATATAGAACAACTTCTATATATTAGGCAATCCAAGTACAATCAAGGAATATCATTTACGAGTAGGACTTACTTTCTTTATCTTAAGGAATCACGCTAGAAGAAGAGAGATGGTTCACATACCTTTCGGCTTAATCCACAAGCTAAGTCGAATACGCCGCATGTAGAATTGTCAACCTATAATGGCCACAACACGACTATCAACTTCTAGTTTCTAACGTAGAATAATACTAAGTATACGGTTTCTTATTCTACGGAAAATTGGGCAGCACCTCCTTTGTTTCTACATACTTTTCCACCTTTTTCAAGGCCCGATAATCAATAACCAACATGCCAGATTTAAGGCTCAAAACAACAACCAATCAAAGGGGATTACACGCCTTACAATACGTGTAAAATTTTGCCCCACAATTAATACCAAGTAGTTTAATGTCCAAAGTCATTCTCGGCTAATATGTATAACAACACAATGTCCTTTCCAATTCTTTTTCAATCCAAGTTCTTAGGTCTAACATGTTATATAGTCATAGACAACTTTAACAACTATAATTCCTTCTTTATATAACATGTGACGACTTAAACTTATAATCAAATCAATTGTAATCTTATGGCTAAACATGCTAGTTTCGGATTTAGGGTTCCAATAGTCAATACACTTATCAAACTTCATAATATATACCTCATGCTTGCTAATATCCATAACTACAATGATAAGTAATCATTAATTACTAAAACGACAAGATTTTTACCTTTACAAGCCCTTATAATTTCCAAGATTCAAAGTCGCTCCTTACTAATTCTTAGCTTTCCTTTACTCTTCCATCCGCTATTTGAATCCTTTAGAAGTTCACAACCAACTTCTCTTCCATTTCCAATCCAAAACTATGAAAACGACTTAGGTTTTCGCCATGACTAACGTGAAAACGACGTTTTTCCAAAATATTTCTATTGAGATATCCTTACAATACCCTTAGGGAACTTGTGTTAAAGTCTTGCGAATAAAGAACCAAAACTACAAAAAAATTGTATGGGAAAAGAGGTGAACCCGAGAGCTCCTTGTCTTGCACAAAGCTTCTCTAATTTTTTCTAAGTGTTGAAGACTTGGTCTTGCACTAGTGTGGTATATATAAAACAATGGAGGGCTTATATCACAACACTTGTGTGGCTTGGATGGAGGAGATTAAATGTTTAGCTAAGTGGACAAGTTGACTTAGTCAATTTTCTCAAGCTTTGCAAGACTTGATCTTTTACATTGGTCAATGACCATAATATCCTTGTATAATTTCTACCAAGACCATGTAGGGGGGTGCCACGTGTCGCCCTCCCATTCGTCCATAAAATTTCGTAACCCTCGTTGCCCCACAAAACATAAAATCTCTCAAAGGGCCCCACGTGACCAAATCCATAAAATAAATTTCCATAATGATAATACATTCCATAATCCTCAAATAATGCATTTGAGAATCCAATTCTCATCAACGAACATTTTTCCTTTCCGACGTTTCTAAGATTTTCCGCGGAAAAACAATTCTTCCTTCGTACTCAATTTTCAAGCCTTGTGTTCTCGCCTATTCTCTTGTACATGTCCCGACTTACTGGGTGTAACATTCTTCCCCTTAGAAACATTCGTCCCCGAATGCTCTTAGTCGGTTGTCAAGCTATACAAATGTCACACCCAACCCGCTCGCGGATCGTGCCCTACCCGGCACCCTTCTACCTAACTGACACAAGTAAACTGCGGAATTAAATAACACCTCATTTTTTTTTAAACCAACGTATATGCGAGGGAAAAGCCGAAAAGGCTGCCATATAATATACATAATCAAAAGACACTACATCGCATAATGAGTCCAATCCACATACGAATACGCACTTCAAGAGTTATATCAACTACGCGACAAGGCCCCGCTGCACTCCATAGCCGCATAAAAGCCTGCATCAAGGATCTATACCAAAATGATAAACTCTCAATGTATGGAGCTATCCAAAACTCGAGCATGGCCCTACACTGCAGATCACCAAATCACAGAGCTAAACTCGCAGATGAACGCACTTCGGGCGAGGTCAAGACGAACGTACTAAGTATGTGAAACAAGAATACAGAATGAAATCATAATAGTCTAAAAATAGAGACACGTATGATAGCCAACCTACAAGACACAATACATAAGCAATCATATCAAGTCGACGCATGCCCTCAAAGTCATTACTAAAATATAACCATGGGTCTCACGACCATAATATCAATCATGCGCGTGGAATCCTTCCTCACTGCCGGCAGTCCATGATATAATATAACCTCAATAAGCATACTGAACATTGAAATCATGAGAGTAATGCAATCTTTTTTATCTTTTTAAGTTATACTTTTAACAATGAGACCAATTGTTCCACTTTAAGTCATAAACATATCGCACTTTTCATTAATGAAATCACTACCATTTCAAAACATGAAGGTCGTGCCAGTGCCAGGGTCAACCACCATCTGTGTTATAATGCAATCTATCATAGGACTATTTCACCCGCAAGGGACTATTTCACCCGCATAGGTCATGTGGACCCGCAATTAGTCATCGGTACACGATATTCGCATCACGGAGAGCTAATCCATGGCTTATATATATTCTGGGAATTTAACCCACCCGAGTCAAATACCGACCACGCGAAATGTGTACCACTCACCAACATGGGGAGCTACCCCATGGTATCTTTTGAACCAAGTTGTCGGTGTTACACCCCGTAAGTCCAGGACATGTATAAGAGAATGTACGTAAGGAACACAGGACTTGAAAATTGGTACGAAAGGGAGAATTGTTTTTCCGATTTAAAATCTTCCGAACGTCTGAAAGGAAAATGTTCGCTGAGGAGAATTAGATTCTCAAAATGCATTATTTGAAGAATATGGAACTTATTAACATTATGGAATTTATTTTTACGGATTTGGTCACGCTGGGCCCACCCGAGGAATTTTACGCTTATGTGGCCCACGCAGGTTACGAAATTTTTATGGACGAATGAGAGGGCAACATGTGGCACCTCCCCACATTCCTTGGACGAAATTTCATGGTAGAATGGTCATTTGACCATTGTGGATGATAAGTCTTCAAGCTTGAGATTGTTGACTTGTCAACTTGTCCACTTGGCTATTATCCAAGTGTCTTTCATCCTAGCCACTCAAGTGTTGCAATCTTGACCCTCTATTGTGTTTTATATACACACTAGTAGTAAGACAAGGTCTTCCAACACTTAGAATTATTTCACTCATTCTTGTGCAAGAACATGTGCTCTCGTCGTCCTATTTCCCACACAAAAAAATTTGTAGTTTTGATCCATTATTTACAAGACTTTAACCCAAGGTCCCTAAGTATATTGTAAGGATATCTCAATAGAAATATTGCGGAAAAACGACGTTTTCACGTTAGTCGCAAAGTAAAAACCTAAGTAGTTTTCCTAGTTTTGGATCGAAATCAAGAGAAGTTGGTTGTGAACTTCTGTAGGCTTCAAATAGTGGATCGGAGTGTAAAGGAAAGGAGCTAAGAATTGCTAATGAGCGACTTTGAATCTTGGAATTTTTAAGGGCGTGTAAAGGTATAAATCTTGTCGTTTTAGCAATTAAAGTCTACTTATAATTGTACTTATGGATATTAGCAAGCATGAGATGTTTAGTATGAAGTTTGATAATTTTATCGCTATCGAACCCTAATCCGAAAACTAGCATGTTTAGCCTTAAGATTACAATTCAAGTTGATTATTAGTTTAAGTCGCCGTCAGATGTTGTATAAGGAAATTGTAGCTGAAGTTGTTTATGACTATATAACATGTTAGACCTTAGAACTCGGAATTGGAAAGGATTGGAAAAGGATTGGAAAAGACTTAGTGTCATTGTATATGTCGTCGAGAATGGCTTGGTTGTTAAACTACTTGGCATGAATCATGGGCGGAATTTACACGTATTGTAGCGTGTAATCCCCTTTGGTTGGTTGTTGTTTCGAGCCTTAAACGTGGCATGTTTGGTTATTGTATTCGGCCTTGAAAAAGGTGGCAAAGTATGTAGAAACAAAGGAAGTGTCGCCCGATTTTCCGTGAGAATAAGAGACCGTGATACTTAGTATTATTCTACGTAGAAACTAGAAATCGATAGTCATGTCATGACCATTATAGGTTGACACTTCTACGGCGCGATTCGGCTTAGCTTGTGTATTTAAATAAAAGGTATGCGAACTATCTCCTCTTCTAGCATGATTCCTTAAGATAAAGAAAGTATGTCCTACTCCTTAAACGATCCATTCCTCGTTGTATTCGATTGCCTAAAATAGAATTTGTTCTATGTACTTCCTTGATTGTACTTTGATGTTTAAATTGTAAGTTGTATAATCCATTGCCTTAGTGAAGTTTGGATTCTAAGAGTGAAAGTATTTTACTTAAAGTACATAGAGTCTTGAAAAGGAAGTTGTTTCCAAATCTTTTACAAGGCCTTAGTTCCAAAACCTATGGTCGTTATAATGACTTTGTGAGTCAAAGGAGTGATTTACTTAATTGTTTTAAAATAGAGAAATGACATGATTTAAGAGAAGTAACTTGTTTTAAAAGTGAGTTACTGAGGTTAAAAGTAGAAGAAACTTGTTTTCTAAATATTAAGAGACTCAAGTATTTTGAAAGTTAAGAACTTGATTTGTAAGATGTGATATTTGGTTTTAAAAGTATAAGTCTCTTGGTTATAAAAGGAATGAATATGTCTAAAACTAAAAGGTTATAACGGCTTTATGGAAAGTTGGTTATAACGGCTTTATGGAAGGTTAAGAAAGTTGTTTATTTTGATTAACGGGCATAAGTTGCCTAGATTGTGAAAATTTGAAGTTACTTGATTTCAAGCTTTGAAATGAGTTTTCTAAAAGTGTAGTAACTTACTTTG
This sequence comes from Przewalskia tangutica, assembly GCA_029844215.1. Lineage (NCBI taxonomy): Eukaryota > Viridiplantae > Streptophyta > Magnoliopsida > Solanales > Solanaceae > Przewalskia > Przewalskia tangutica. Next base: position 7,513 of record JAQGDG010000051.1, on the reverse strand, counting down.
CAAAATAGACACACCTTGATACTACGTGTTAGTATCTCGGGGTTTTACATAAAACGAGTCTTTGAAAAGAATGTACGCACGTAGTACTTTGGCTTGTTTAATTGAGAATTATTCTATGTTGCCTTCGAGTTTATAAAACGAAAGTCTAAAGATTTTACGAACTTGCCTACAGGCCGGGTGATAGCTGAGTGCAAGTATTATGTTTTATTACGCTGCCGCGACTTCCGAGTGGTCACCGTCTTGTTGTAAGTTTACTCGATGTACCGACAGTGACGGATTCCACGTACGCTTCTATTATTTGTGTTACTCGACACGCTTATACGACGCGATTCCGGCACGTGACTGTGAGGCGTTAGATTCTGATTTGTTTCAGATACCCCACGGTCACGCTTTATACGATGGATTCCGGCACGCCGTTATACCTCGTATTTCCGCATTATGTACGCGAGGCGCACGCATAAAAGTTTAGCCTTAGTTAGGAACTTCGACGAAAACTATTTGTGCACAACTCACTAAAAGAATCGCTTTCCGACTAAACGCTTTACAAAGTTTCGTAGGGAAAATTCCGCTATGTCATTTATTATTTTTGCGGATTTTTCCGAGAGATTTAAACATTTTGATCAACGAGAGGGCTTACACTTGTCACCCTCTAGTTGGCGGATTCGAGGCGCCCATTTGGACGATTTTGTGGCTTGTTTTGTCGGGCGAGTTGGTAGGATATTTTGTGTAGTAGACGGATAAGACACTTTCCTAAATCTCCACCGCACTTGGCTTCATCTCGCCATTGGTCAGCCCTTGGTTGGCCTATAAATACTCCCTAACTCAAGGTTTTCTTCATCCACAAATCACTCTCCAAGTCTTGAAAATCCTCCCTCTCCTCGCGAGCTTTCGCCCAAGCCTCCTCTCCCCTTGAGTGAAGCTTAGCCAAACACCCTCTTCCCTCTAGCCCTAGCCAAACACCCCACCCCCTTGGTAGATAGTTGTCTTCCAAATACCATAGCCCAATTCCCTTATAGTATTTAAGCAGGTTGTTGGAAACTTCTAAGGGTTCTCGAGCTATCTGAGCGCATACCAGAGAGCTAAACCTTGCTCGTGAGCGACATTTAACTTGGATAATATCGGGCTTATCGAGGTAAATAATCTTATCCTTCTATCAGAATTGGAGAATACATACCGTAGAAGATAGAAACAAGTATAAAACACTTAGAAGGATATTAAAGAAGAGTCTTGAACTATAATTACTTGTAAGCGGTATTACGTAAAAGTTAATTGAACTATAATCACATCAGATTATAAAGAAGATTGAATCAGATTTACATAGATCAGATTTACAGAGACTTGTATAGCTTACTGCAGGGAAGTGCTGCCCGATTTTCCATGTAATTAAGAACCCTCTGCTTAGAATGTCCTACAGAGTAGTCTAGACTTTGATAGACGCTCGACTATTATAGTCGTTACTCACACGACATATTCGACTTGGCAGTGAATTTCGCCAAGAAGGTATGTGATTCTTCCTATACTCTTGAGCATGATATTTTGAAGATATATATAGTACTAGACGACGTGTTAATCGAACGTAGTTTTACTAAGAATGTCTTTTGACTTAAGCCCTAATAATAAAGATCTTAAAGTCTTTCAAAAGAATTATAAATCCGTTTTGAAAGAAGAAGAATATTTGTTTTAAAGAAGGAGCTTAAGAGTTATACTAGCTTTACGGGAAGTTAAGTATAACGACTTAAGAAAGATAAAAGGAACAATTTACTTATGTGTTTATAAAAGACTTATATCGATTCGAAAGTATAATAAAAATGGTTTGACGAGTAGACATAATATGATGCTATGTGTGTTAGTGTCTTGTAATGCTTGTATAAGAGGTATTCTTGTCAGGCTTATGTTGTTTAACGATGTTGTTATGTTAGTATAATATCACTCACCTCGACACGATACCGGGTTGTCGTCCACGGGTAGACTCAGCGGTCTGGGGACCATGATTCGAGAATACCTCACGCGGGTCCAGGGACCTGCGCGAGCTACGAGAGTTCCGTGTTAGCGCGGGGTTATACCTCACGCGTCTATGTACATGCGACTACGAGTCCAGACGACGCCGAGGAGTAGCTACCCGACGCGGGTTATACTCACGCGCCTATGCGAGCGGCCATGCGACTACGGAGTCCAGGATTAGGCTTGCATAATGATACTATGGGCGATCGTCCCGCTCGATCATTCGCACTCAGAAAAGACTCGCTACAGCTTACCTATCGTTGCTCTTGTTTATGCGGCACTACGCGCGTTACATCGTTGTTTCGCGCATATTTGTAAAATTGGTTTTAAAATGATATGATTTCATTTAAGTATTTTACGCTTCACATACTTAGTAACAGATCGACTTCGGGCCGCTCACGCCGCACTAAGGCAAGTATGTGCTAGATCCGCATCCTTAGGATCTCATTGGTGTCGTGAGCTCCATCTTCTCCGAGGCTCGACTTGGGTACGATCTCCTGTCAGAGATAGTTTTGTAGCCAGTGGTATGGCGAGGCCCCGTCCCGCCATAGTTGGTTACTTCCTAGAGGTCTGAGTCCTATTGCATACTGGGATGTAAATCGCGCATTTTGATATATATATATGCCGAAAGGCGCCCTTTTCTCAGATAAAATATGTCTCTTTTAAAATTGTTTCATGTATTATGTTTTTATATTTCGCTGATTTTCTCTGATGTATGATCGCCAGGTGCCCGTAAGGCATCACCACGCCCCGAACGGGTCGTGACAAAAGTGGTATCGCAGCGCTTAATCCTGAAAGTGTCTACAGACTGCATCTAGTAGTCTTGATTATCGCGTGTTGTGCACCACACCAATAATCGTGAGGCTATAGGATATTTAGGATTGGTTTCATTCTTCTCACTCGAGATCGTGCCTTAGAGTTGTGTTATAAATCGGACCCTCTAACGTATTCCTTTCTCAGAATGCTTACGCCCACGTAGGCAACCCGCCCGTACGGCAAGGCGCACGGAGTCGCTAGTAGGACACCGAGAGTCACGAGGCTCGTGCCAGCCTATACCCGAGACGGCGAGTTCCATGACGCCGCCCCAAAGAGACCACAAGACTGCACTCTCGTCCCACACCGCTGGCGAGTTAGGTACAGCGGAGACGGCTCACTATCGCCGTGATCGTGGGCCGATACGAGGATAGGCGGACGCAGCAGCCCAGCCCACTCAGCAGTATCCGTGGTTCACCCGAGAGCGTATAGTTTGAGGCCACGGATTTCGAGTCAGAGCCCGCCAGAGTTCTACCGGTCGAGGCTCGAGGATGATCCGCAGGAGTTCATCCGCCGCCATGCAGGATCACGCGGTGATCAAGGCTTCAGAGATCGAGTCCGTGGATCTTCGTTCGCAGACGGCCGCGCGATACCGCAATGATTGGTTTGATTCGCGAGTTATCCCGGAGAGCACGCGCCCCCGCCTACTGGGATGAGTTCTCTGAGGTTTTTCACTCACTTCTCGCCTCCACAGACGGCGAGGGCACGCCGATGCATTTTTGTCCGGACATGCAGAGGACGCACGCAGTGAGTACAACGCTGAGTTTGATTCGCTGCTCGAGCATGTCCTCGCGCTGCAGCAGATACGAGGATGTGGTGCATCGCCACGCCACCGCTAGATGATTATATGGTCGAGTCTTGGCGCGTGGCTCTTCACCGTGTACGGATATTACCCGCACGCAGCTCACGCACTTGACGCGAGGAGCGCAGAGGCCGACCAAGTCGATGTGACAAAGTAAGAAAACCAGACGCAGTGGTCTTTTGGTAGCTATCGTGGGCGGCCTCAACAGCCTAGATTTGCACCACGCCACCGTGAGCACTCACGCACCGGCCCTCAAGACACCAGATATTCGAGGGCGCACTGTGGCCCCGTGGACTTCGTGACGCCCAGCAAAGAGGCATCGCCGACGGACCACCCCTCTGCGGCCGGGGATGCGGAGATCCCACTTCGAATTGTGGTAATCGCTACGGAGTTTGTTACAATGGCCAGCAGGTCACTTTGCGGATCGTCCACTGGGCGGCGCAAGGCAGAGCAGTGGGTCACCATGCGTTCTTTCACGGTCTTCATCTCCTACGCTTACTCGCCCCGAGGCGTACTCACGGGCCAGCAGGTCACGGCAGAGGTCATGGCGCTGGTCTCAGCTTCTAGCGTCCTCGTAACCGCATTTATGCCTTGTCCACCAAGACGATCGTGAGGCCTCACCGATGTCGCATGTACCTTATCGCCGTTATGATGCATGCCTGATAGATCCGGTTCTATCGCCCTATATATCTCCCTTATCGCTAGCAGGATAGTGGATAGAGCCCGAGTCCATAGACCCTTTCGAGGTAGCTACGCCAGCCGGTGATCTCGGCAGCTCTACTGGTATATAGGCTTGTCCAAAGGACTATTTGCAAATGCCGCACTCAGCCGACTTTGATAGAGTCGACATGACCGATTTCAACGTGATCACGGGTACGGATTGGCTACCTTCTGCTACGCCAACGTAGATCGCAGGAGAGAGTGGTACGCCAGCTTCGGCGAGCCATTGAGCGGAGGAACATCAGACGCCGAGTGGTAGGTTTATTTCCTACCTCAAGGCTGTAAGATGGTGCAGTGGTATATCTACCATCTCGCTCGTGTTTGATATCGAGGTCATGTACCAGATTTTCGGGCCTCGTAGTCGAGAGTTCCCGACGTGCTTCCGCACGACCTCCTGTATCCTCCCGAAAGGAGATAGAGTTTTGTATCGACGTGCCGCCAGACTTCGGCCTATTTCCATTCCGCCATACAGAATGACACCGCTGAAATGAGAATGAAGGACCAAACGCGAGATTTGCCGAGAAGCGGCTTCATCAGCCTGTGCTCCCCGGGAGCGCGATTGTTCGTGAAGAAGAAGGACGGGACGCTGCGCATGTGTGTTGATTACAGGCAGCTGAACAAGGTGACCATTAAGAACAGATACCCCCTTCCCAAGATTGATGATTTGTTCGACTAGTTGCAGGGCACGAGATGGTTCTCCAAGATCGACCGCGACGGCTATCATCAAAGTAGTCGAGAGGCGATGTCCCTGTGGATCGATTCCGACCCTGACGCATTATGAGTTCGTGGTCACGTCTTTGGTCGACCAATGCTCCGCCAGATTCACGGATTTGATGAACCGAGTGTTCAAGCCATTTTTGGACACGCTTGTGATAGTGTTCATCGATGACATCTCGTTTATTCTCGCCAGAGCGTGAGCACGCGAGCATTTGGCGACCGTGGTCGAGAGTTCTCCAGACTGCAGCTTATACGCCAAGTTTTCCAAACGTGAGTTTCGCTGGTTTCTGGCTTTTCTTGGGCATATTGTGGGCCGACGGTATTCAGTGGATACGCCAAGATCGAGGCAGTGACTCGCTTAGACCTACTACTCCGGCAAAGCGCAGCTGGGCCTCGCAGTTACTATCGGCGTTCGGAGAAGTTTGCTTCTATCTTCGCACCATTGACTAGGGCCGACTCGTGGCACCAAGTTTCAGTGGATCGATGCCAGGAGTGGTGGTTTCGCCATCGGGCGAGATATCGACGACCGCCTCGCTTTACTCTTCCGCAGGTCCAGACGGTTATGTTGTATCAGACGCCAAAGGTCTGCCTGGATGTGTTGATGCAGCTGGTAAGGTTATAGCATACGCATCCCGACACCTAAGAACGCATGAGAGAACTACCCCACCAATGATTCGGAGTCGCCGGCGGATTCACGCTGTAAGATCTCGAGGCACTATTTGTACTGGGTTCATGTGATATTTATACGCACCACAAGAGCCTCCAAAGATATCTTCACCAGAGAGCCGAACTTACGGCGTAGACTGGTTAGAGTTGCTTAAGGATTATGACGCCGATATCCTCGTACTCACCCGGAAGACCAACGTCAGGCGTATGCCTAGTCGGTCGTACGGGTAGCCTATCAAATGTGCACGCATATGAGGGGCATGGTTCGCGATTTGCATCGCTTAGAGAGCCTCGTGTCCGCTTGATTGATTCTCGATAGCAGCGGGGTTCGAGTTCGAGAGGTCACGAAGTCTTCCATCGCCGGCGAGGTAAGAGGCAACAATTGAGGATCCGCTTTGATTCGCATCGCGACGCGCTCTTCGCGGCGGGAAGCGGTCCTTGAGGCAGCACTGACCGGGTGCAAGGTTTGAGGGCAGGCTGTGTTCCAGATGTTTCAGACTTCGCAGTTGTGTTCTGGGGAAGCACACAAATACGCTACTTCATCCATCCGGTCGACCAAGATGTACCACCACCTGATCCGCAGTGCGGACGGCTTGAAGAGGACGCTGCAGTAGTTCAGCTCGCGTGTTGTCGCAGTGAAGATAGAACACCGCAGGCCCGTGGTTTGCTGCGCATGATACAGATCCCGACTGAAGTGGGAGGCGATCAACACGGACTTTATCACGATTACCTCGCACTCGCAGACATGATTCTATATGCAGTTATCGCGACGTGTCGACAAAATCAGCCCACTTTCTTCCCGCCAGACGACTTTTTCTACCGAGGATTACGCCGACTTTACATCCGAGAGATCGCCGATCGCATGGAGTCCCTATTTCGATCATATCGCATGCAGGATCCCGCTTACTTCGCTAACTTCCTGAGGTCTTTCCGTATGGTTTAGGGACGCAGCGAGCTCGAGCATCGTGATTACATCCATGCATGCACGACAGCAGAGCGCACTATCCGCACTTCTGAGGATATGCCGCGAGCTCAGCATATTGACTTGTGGGTACCGGAGGATCATTTGCCTCTAGCTTGAGTTTCATGTGATAATAACAGCTACCACCCAAAGATTCGATGACGCCACGAGGCCTTGTACTGAGTGGCGCAGATCGCCGATAAAGGTTCATGTGGAGAGGTACAATGGGACCAGATTTGGCGCAGCAGTGCAGCGATAAGGTAAAGCTTATCCAGAGCGTTATCGACACCGTAGTCGCATGGTCATACGCAGTATCATCGCCACGATCCGAGTTCGAGATCGACGATCGGGCTTTCTGAAGCGCCACCACGGCGGCGTGATGAGATTCGGAAGAAAGGGAAACTCACCCAAGGTACATCGGGTCGACGATTGTTCGCTGCGTAGGCAAGGTTGCCTACGAGCCGATACGCCGTCCGATCCCGAGGCAAGCGTGATCCGTGTTTCACGTTTCTATGCCGAGGAGACGACGGATCCATCTGTGGTACACCCGACGACGGCGTCCAGTGACCGAGGTTATCGTACGAGGAGATTCCCATAGATAATCGATCGCCGTTAAAGGCGCCCATGACTGGAAGGACGGGCTTCCGCCAAAGTTCTCCGCGGGCTAACGATCTCAGTAAAAGACGACGCGGGAAGCTCGAGGAGATACGAGGCGTATATCCTCACCTATTCTCTACACCTGTATAACTCACCTTCCTACTTGTAAATTTTTCATTATCATATATGCCTAAGTGTTGCTTTGCGGGTACAGATGTGGCATTTGCAAACTGCTT